>OX381718.1:64734762-65334762 GCA_947462335.1 Harmothoe impar | reverse complement strand
TCATGTATAACAAAGATTCATCACATTTGAAGGCAATTTCCATACCCTAAAACCACCTGGGCCCAACGGGGGCCCCCTGCCACAATGTAGTATAGAGGTTCCCAAATAAGTTGTTGGTTTAGAGTAAAAATGTGTGGGTTATTTTGAGCTATTCATTTACCTGAAAATGGTTGATTACCCTAAAATTGCCACCTCCAGTAGAGTGTCCTATATTACATTAGTCAAGCACCACACATGATATGTGAATAGTTGACCAATGAGGAACGATTTTAACCAACCAAATGTAGAAAATCATAGGAAAAAAAGCATAAACAGTAGATGAATAATAGTTACATATTTGGGTTTCCCCGCGCCATTTTGAGATATCATATGATAAATTCCGATCATTTTTAAAAATAGCGTTGTCCTATCTATTCACAGTGATTGCAGGACCCTATGTGATTGTAGGTCCAGTATGTGATTTTAGATATAGAAGCTTTTCATCAATAATGGAATGTTTTGTGTAATCCTTTTGTATTCTACAGAAAAGAAATGACTTTTTTAAGCCATTTTTCTTCCATTTTTGGTCATGGTGGCACCCCCTGGTGGCTAAAATAGGGACTATCATTGGGACTATCCTTTCTGCTTGCCAGCTCACATTTGAAATAAATTTGAACAGAGCATATTTCAGTGGTCATTACATCCATTTAAGAAAGTATTTATTTTCTGATTTTAATTGTCATTATGCTAATTAGAAAAATATTGAATTAATAAATTCTCAAGATATGGTTATAACCTATAAATAGATGAGTATGTTAGCCTTTGAAATCGGGCAAAAATATTCAGCTAAAGTAAGGTTATCACACACTCCATATATATGGACTATCTAAATAAGGTGCTAATGAACTTATGCTAATTGAGCATATTTCCCCTCGTTATTAAGAAAAGATCTTTCAGTACGTCATTCCAGGGACTTCAAAGAAATGCATTGTGGTATAGAATTTTATGTTGCAATTAGTTTGAGGTAGTGCCTATGAATGAGCTGCGTTGCCTGTACTATAAGGCCACTCAAAAAGACAGTGGTTTCTCATCACCAGGCAGTGAAATATGTTACGAAGCCGTTTCTCATCAACCCTAAATTCCCGCGTATAACCCGCATCTCGCGTATAACCCGCACCCGCATCTTAGGAGAATCCTATAACCCGTTTCTGGATCTGAAAATTTATATTTTAGTACTGTTCTCTAATAATAAAAACCCTCGTATAACCCGCACCCTATATAGGCATGTTTGGTATCAAATGAAAGCTGTGTTTGGTTCGCGTACAACCCGCGGGTAGTATGTGGGAATTTACGGTAATATCTATTTAACCTTTTTTTGCTGAGGGGCTAAGATATATAGGGAAATTTAGACTTTTCACAAAAACTTTCATATTTGATTTTTTTGATCAGCAAAATTTGTGATAATGCAAGTCATTCCTCGCTGACCACATTACTGACAACAATTACTTTAATTTGATACCAAATATGCCAATATTTTTCATAGATTTTCGATCAAAAATGTAAACGTGTGAAATCATGATTTTCATGATGCGTGCAGTGACAAATACAGTCTTTTTTGACTTACTGGAGGGTTGGTATGATGCACCAGTGTAGCGCCACTCCCTGTGCTGAATTGGTGCATCATCTGCAGCTGATCATGCTAAATGAGCATGAAGCCTTGCAGTATCATATCGTCCTTCAGGGTGCATGATGGAGCAAAACGTGTCACTTATATCTGAAGGACATCACAAGATAGTTACTCATCTACTTATAAAATACTTAAGTATATATGAGATTACTAATGGATACGCTATGAACACACTCTCCTTGAGACCAACGGCAACAAAAAACAATTAGTTATATTGTAGTACCAAGTGACGGTCAAGTATCTGAGATAGAGGGATAGCCTGGTGACGACATTATAACGATACAGTACTATTTATAGTGCCGAGAGTCCAATAGGGCATGAACAGATAAAGTAGTTGATAAGTCTGCATGGTATTAACTGTATCAGAGTTTTGCTATCCTGCTAGTGACGTCACAGATAGGGATACCCCGAGAATATATGACGTCACAGAGAGGGATACCCCAGTAATATATGACGTCACAGAGAGGGATACCCCAGTAATATATGACGTCACAGAGAAGCCTACCCCAGTAATATATGACGTCACAGAGAGGGATACCCCAGTAATATATGACGTCACAGAGAAGCATACCCCAGTAATATATGACGTCACAGAGAGGGATACCCCAGTAATATATGACGTCACAAAGAGGGATACCCCAGTAATATATGACGTCACAGAGAAGCATACCCCAGTAATATATGACGTCACAAAAAGGGATACCCCAGTAATATATGACGTCACAGAGAGGGATACCCCAGTAATATATGACGTCACAGAGAGGGATACCCCAGTAATATATGACGTCACAGAGAGGGATACCCCAGTAATATATGACGTCACAGAGAGGGATACCCCAGTAATATATGACGTCACAGAGAGGGATACCCCAGTAATATATGACGTCACAGAGAGGGATACCCCAGTAAAAATATTCCCAGCCCATCTTACTCAATAAAAACGAATGTTCTCACGACAATCAATATATGTATAAATTACTGAAATTTTACCTTTCGATATTAGATCAGAGGCATGAAGACTAATTCCTGCTTCAGAAGCTACCGTTATTTTCACATATTAGATAGCCACTTTGCTTTGAAGACAAGGCAAAAGAGAAAACGAGTATTTCCCATGTCTTTTGGGGAATTAAATCAAAGTTTCCATGGAAACGGTAAACAAAGGTTTCGCTCAATAAAACATCATACTTATTTATATTTGGACCTCCACAAAAATGTGTCTGTCGAATGACAGCTTATAAATCCTCATATATCATCTGTATCAAAATATAAGGATTTGAAAGTGTAAGAGCGTCAGAGCCCGAGCCGACTTGATGGATTCACCCTTTAATGAAACAACACGCCTGGTTTGAAGCAGCTTTTTATTGGTTTCCTATAAAAACGCTTCTTATGAGTCATTTCTTGTTTGTGACAAAATGGTGCAAGCAACATATTGACCTACCGTATGGCCTGAAATAAGCACCGGCGTGCTTATACCGAGGTTGCAGGTTCCTTAGTAGGGGGCACCATTGCTTGATCTGGTAACTGGCGAGATAGGCACTGTACAGCAATCACAATGGGGACAGGGTGTTACATAATGCCCCCTAAGAATTCCGCAGTGCAGGCCATGGAATTATCTCATTGGTTGATAATTCAACCGGCTACATGCCTATAGACTTTAACCCCACTGTACCCCTACCCCTACACCCAGGCGCTTATTCAAGTTGGGTGCTCGTTTCAATCCCTGCATTTAAACAAGCCATTATGGTATCAACTATCATCAATATCAGCGTTTTCAGGAATGTTTACCGACTTCTTATAAGGAATGCCGATAAGAACACAGATAATGGTATTCTTTTACACGTCTGGAATGGTATCTATATTGACCTGTCCTCAGCTACAGGTATCCGCGAACCAGGTACACATGTACCCGTGTGTGTACTGTTGTATGATATTGTGTACTTGTACACTAGGGGTCGGTCCTGGTAATGTTATTAGTGAGGACTGCTGGGCTTTGCAGAGACTAGAATGTGCCATGGCCATTTTGGGTATTACGGTTGACTCAGGCGACAGCATGCTCACCAATGGATAAGAAGATCTATTCAATACTTTTTTCTCTTTTTTTTGTTAAATACGTTTTTATTTCATCCTGGTTCAGTGTATCACTACACAGTATTTCCACGAATAGACCAACGGATGGAGTGAATTGTCTCCTTCTAGCTTTGCATATGAATACCTTCACAAAATTGTACCTTTGCAGTTCACAAAATATTTTACCATGGGTGAGAATGAATTGAATAAAGTACATTGATATGATGTCCTAATATGCATAAACATGAATGAAATTAGTTTTTGCAACTGGTTACTTTTACATTTTTACAGACATAGCATCAAACGGGGGCCCTTTGAGCCCGGCTCGAGCACAATAATGCAAATTAAGCCGGACAAAAAAGTGCTGTTGTATTCTAACTAAAAGAAGAACAATTAACCTCACAGCTAAACGCTGGAAGATTAAGATGGAAATTGTCACCCATATGCTGAAGCATAGCCGATTCCAGTTTTGAGGCTGGCATGGTCACCACATGCTCTTTGGAGCATCATTCCTACTTAAATTTTGAAAGCATTTTGGACATGAAGCTCGCAGTTATTTCTTAGATTTCATCATACGCTGTAAAACTGGACACATTTCAATCTAAAGCTATGCAGGTGACTGCAGATGGGTCAAAAGCGACCTGGCGACCTGGGCCGTTTTGGAGGCGACTTTCGACCTAAGGCAATAATAAAAACGACTTTGCGACTTTTGGTAAAAAATGACAATAGAAAAAAGGGTCCAAAAAAGCGACTTTGTGACCTGGACCCCTTAATTTCGGCGACTTTCCGACCTCAGGGGGGGACCCATCTGCACCCCCATGCAGATCAAACACTCGATAAATTACACTTGGCAACAGCCAATGTTCAACATCCAAAGCAATCGACAAAGATGCCAATGTATGGAATTCCTCTAAGGGTCATGTAAGATCCCCAGTAACAAGTGATTGCCAGGTCCGGTTCAGACTCGCTCAACCAGTGGTGTTTTTTTTTCACCATAAGTGCCCTAAATGGGTGCTGTTATATTCAGATTCTGACTTCCGGTCAGACTATGCACAGGATTTGATTCGTCAACTCCTGAAGTTAGGTTTGGCAAACCATTTCTTTAATATGAGTTTGCCCAGGCACTACTACTGTAAACGTATTAATTTTCGCTCAGTACATATTTTCGCGTTTTTCGCGCACATGGTTAAGTGCGCGAAATTATGATGTGCGCGAAAATTATGCCCACAAAATTAGCTTTCCAATGATGTGTAACACTATATATTTTGTGAATCGTAGACGGAATGTACCACTGTCACAATGTACCAGTCGGAATGTACCACCAGTGTGGTCGGAATGTACCAGTGCAGTGATCGGAATGTACCACCCAAATAGTTAGTTAATAATGTATATATCATATGCTATGGAGGGCTCTGCCCCCAACCCCCGTTTTTCTTCACTTTTGTTTCTTTTTCTTTCTTTCCCTTTTATTTTCTAAAATTCCATCAGGATTTATCCTTCTTGTTCTTTCTTGCCCCGTTTATAGTGGTACATTCCGACCGCTTGAGTGGTACATTCCGACCACTTGAGTGGTACATTCCGACCAGTGGGATGGTACATTCCGACCATTTGAGTGGTACACTCCGACCAGGTGGTAGTGCATTCTGACAATGGTAAATTCAGGCAGTGGTACATTTCGTCTAAATACCGCACTGAAATCTATAATGCCATTTAATGACTCAATAAGTAACATGGATAACACTATGTTTCCTTCCTTGGTGATATCACCCATCACGATAGGTCATATGTAAATATATAGGATGGAACTGTTTTGGCTCTAATATCCTTAATAATTGTCCGATTTAAAAACCGTAAAAAATGACATGTAGCTGAATATGTGATGCTTACAGATGCGCGAAAATATGATTGCGCGAACATGTCTTGCTAGGGTAGGTGCGCGAAAGTTTAGCTGCGCGAAAATATATACGTTTACAGTATTATATAGTCAGGGCCTGAGACTGGGCCGCGCCCAGCTACCATCTGGAGCCTGTATTACAGTAGAAGTGGACCCTCCAGGACTAAAGCATTACCAGCCGGGTATCAGCAATCCCCCTAAAGTCACTTGGCCATAGGCCTGGTGTGCAACCGCAACCGGAACCGGAAGCGCAACCCGTGACCTTGACCTTTGTAAATACTTCTAATAGAGATTCGGGTGACGTTAGGGTAGGTAAAAGGGTTCGCTAACCAAAACCGGAATTCTTTTTTGTAGTTATAATATATTAGGGTGAGGTTTGGGTAGGTAAAGGGGTTCGCCAATCGAAACCGGAAGCGGAACCGGAAATGAAATCCACGACCTTGACCTCTGTAAATACATCAGGCTGCTGGCCAAGAACGTCAACCACTACACTCCCACCTGGCGTCCTTATCCCGTACTACACCGCTCATCTACCCTAATCTACAACCGTTATCTGTAGTTCTGTTACTAGCCACCAGGAGGCTCACTGCTGCCCAGCTAACAACAAACGTTTTCCAAACGTTTGCAAACGTTTCTACCAGGTTTGGAAGAAAACCTTTGGTAAAGGTTACACCAAAACGTTTTTGTAGAACGTTTTTTAAACGTATAGAAAACGTTTGGAAAAGGTTTGGAAAAGGTTTGCAGGGAGTTTGGTTTGGAGTTGATGGCGATTGTCGTTACATGTACACTAAAAGTGGCCCTGAGGATCGAACCCAGGTCCATTAGATTGGCTGTCCAAGGCTCTCCTGCTTGAGCTAGCGAGGCCTTTGGTAGAATCAGGCTCACTTTCCCACAAGAGCTGGCCCCGTTTATTGAGTTAGTTTGTGTTTGCTAAAGGCCCCTAGTCCCAAAACCCATGGCGTGTCAGTAGGGACCTTTAGCAAACTCGACGTAGCTCATTTAACGCAGACGTATCCTATACTTTCAGCACTGCTACATCTACGTTTTATGAGCTTTTACGTGGTTGCTAAAGGTCTCTTGTAGCTGTCCTTAACAGGGACCTTTTGGGAACCACCTAAAAGCTCATAAAACGTGGATGTAATGTAGGTCTTGACCATTGCTATCGATGCACGTAAAAGTGCCTACTATAGGGACCTTTAGCAAACCCGACGTAGCTCGCTTATCCTATACCTTGAGCACTGCTTTTACGTGGTTGCTAAAGGTCCCTCATTAGTGTTAGCGTGGTTGCTTAAGGTCCCTCATTAGTGTTAGCGTGGTTGCTTAAGGTCCCTCATTAGTGTTAGCGTGGTTGCTTAAGGTCCCTCATTAGTGTTAGCGTGGTTGCTTAAGGTCCCTTGTACTGGCCACCTGTTCTGTAATGTCCGCAATGGTCCAGTGGTTAGCATCTTGGATTTTTGTGTTGGCGGCCTGGGTTCAATTCCCGGACAGATAGTAATTTTGTCTCTGCTAAAAACGTGTGCATGGGGTGCATGATTAAATGCAAGTATTAGGAACCTTTATCAAACCCGACGCAGCTCATTTAACCCAGACATATCCTATGCTTTCAGCACTGCCACATCTGTGCTTTATGAACTGTTACGTGGTTGCTAAAGGTCCCTATTGCCTTTTTACAGGCATTTTTTGTAGGCATGGACATACCTCGTCCATTCATTAATAAACTGTGTACACAGTGTGTAAAACACATCTAGTGTGTCAACAGTACTTCTAATACTTAGCATGTGAATAACACCTCATATACATCATAGTGTATAGGGTGCCAATACGGCCTGTAATTCACACCCTACAGTGTGGGAATAAGAACTATTAGGGCCCTTTAGCAACCAGTACAGTGTGGGAATAAGAACTATTAGGGCCCTTTAGCAACCACGTAAAAGCTCATTAAACGCAGATGTAGCCTATCCCTTTAGTACTACTACGGCTGCGTTTAATGAGCTATGTTGGGTTTGCTTAAGGTCCTTACTATTCAGACCCTACCTAGTGTGTGGATATGGGTTGTTATTCGCACATGGAGGGCGTGGAAATAGCGGCCTCTATTCGCACACCCTGGGCATGTGGATATGAGGTGTGAATAATAAAACTAATATATTTCTATTCTCCCCAAAGTGTTTGTGGTACCTATACTAAACGCCATAGTTTACCTTGGCTCTCATACCTTCTAGATATAATTGCCTGGTTAGCTCAGGTGGTAGAGCGTGGGACTCTCCATCCAAGCACATCCAAGGGTTGGTGGATCAATCCCCAGTGGCGTAGCATAGGTTTTATTTTTGCAATGGGTATATACATGTGGGTAAAACGTAATGAGCTAATATAAAGCATGATTAATATTTTTTGGGACAGTTTTTGAGGCTTTTTCTTGCATTAGAATTGTTGTAATCTAACGTTGAATAAATGTTAATTCAACATTGAATAGAGTTCACGAAATGGACGTTGTTTCACTTGTTGAATGACATTAAAACAATGTTTGAACATATTCAACTTGTTACCTTGGTTCAGACCTACAGGTATGGTTTGTTTTCTTATGGGAAAAACGTTAAAAAAACGTACATAATACGTTAGAGACAAACGTTTGGCTATAACGTTATAAAAACGTTATTTAGTGTCAACGTTTTTACGTTAAAAAAACGTTCTATATACGTTTTTGCAAACGTTTGCAAACCTTCTACAAACGTTAAATCCTGGTGATGTAAACGTTTTTTTGTTAGCTGGGTGGGTCTGTGATGGGCAACCTCCTCTGACATCACTTCACAACCTCTAACACAGGCCCTTTCTGGTAGTGGGTCCGGCCAGCTCGGGTAAGGCATTGTCAGACTGTAGTCAGGCCTCAAAGTCCTCCTGGAGGTTGAAAGCGGACTGTATAACCATTTCTTGTCATGTGATGCACTGATGCAGTTTCATGCACTGCATTGGTGCATCATGACAAACCTGCAGGAGTGCATCAACCCCACCGGGTTGGTATGATGCATGAATGCTATGCAGCACAAGTGAGTCACTCCTAATGCCACATTTTGACAAAAGGGCATAGTGCATTAAATGGTTAACCCTTTAAGGATAGCATGTTACTAAAAGTCAACATTTGTTGTCATGATGCACCGCGGGTGCTGCATTGGTGCATCATGCCATCCCTTCAGGAGTGTCTCAACCCATAGGGTCGGTATGATGTTTAAATGTAGCACTGTGCCTCTACATGGGTACCCGGATTTTTGACTATGTCGCCGTGTCGATGTTTAGCACAAATGCACTGCGTCATTGTGTCGATTTTTAATCTGTACATCCCTATACATTCTACTCCATTTTTCCATGTCCGTCGATTTTTAATTTCAATTTTACTGTGTCCGTCGATTTTTAAAAGGGTCGTGTCGCACGTGTCGATTTTTAAAAGGGCCGTGTCGCACGTGTCGGTTTCTACCCATGTAGAGGCACAGCACTGGCAAGCTACTCACCAGGGCTGCATTCATGCATCATACCAACCGAGGTCATGATGCATTATGCCGTCCTTAAAGGGTTGTAGATCAATACCTAGAGGTCCACACCATGACCACTTTCGTGCACCTTACCGGAGTGTTATCCACCACAAATAGGAGATTACGGGGAATTAGACAGGTGTACGCTAACTGGTCCACCTACATATAGCGCAAAGAAATGATGACTTGTTTCCGGCTAATTTTGGGAAAAACTAGTTATGAAGTCTACTTCAATTTGTATGTTTGTAGAAGGGTAGGTTGTAGGTGGGGTTGTTTTTTCAAGTTAGGATGAAAGTAATAAGGCCACTCCAAATAATATACTTGTTTCTCATCACCGCACGCATCAACAAAAGTACCTTTTTGAGATTTTTTTTGATTTTTCTCTTTGCAAATTTTAATGGAAAACATAATATATATAAGCATATACAATATCGAAAATTGAAGCTTATAGTGCAGCAAATGTGATGGGCTAGAGGAAACATGCATATCTACAACTTTCACAGATCCTTAATCCATCAATTACTAAAATTTGAATTTGGTTCGCTGAGAGCCTCCAATACCCTATACGATTTAGGCCTCAGCAAAAAAAAAAGGCATATCTCTCATGGGTTAGTGATGAGAAACAAGGATATTATTTGGAGTGGCCTAAGAAGTACTTTAAGATAATTATATGCATAGCAGATCATCAAAATGTACTTATATAAATCCCTCCAAAAGCTCTGGATTTTATCTAATAGCTGGACCAAATGTGAATTTTTTTGGGGGGGGGGCCAAAGTTCGGATCCCTTGCAGGGGGGGCCTACAAAATGTCACCCTTTATTATTGAAAAATCTTATATGTTACTTTACCTAAAATAAATTTGAACCCTACAGGGGGGGGGGGGGCTCGCGTGCAAATCGACCTATCCTGGGAAATGAACATTCAGCTTTGAGGCATCGTGCCGTCCTTACAGGGCTAAGGAGTTCAAAGTACAATGTACACATGATCGGAAGATGTCTGTCCAACCTCCAAGTACAATCAGGGGGACAGTGGCACATCACAGGGTGGTCCTCCTTTAACAACATCGGGGTCACTATGTAAGTAACTCCATGCTAGGCAGGTAACATGCCCTATAGCTGGGACCTGATTTATTTTGTCCTAATATAATAACGTCAACATCACTGGCACTAAGCTTACAGATTTAATTGATTAAAGAGATTCTGGTGACATGTTTGGCACCTTTCATTAACTTTCTGGGCCCCTTTCATTAATTTTCTGGGCCCACTTTGTTAACTTTCTGTTAGCTTTCATAACACCTTTCAGGTTCCCCTTTGTTAAATTTCTAGGCGCTTTTGCCAACTTTCTTGGCACTTTTTTGTTAACTTTGACAAATTATATAAGCCGCAGATGGGGTATGAAATTTGCTTATTTGGTACGGTGGTATATTTATAAAATCTTTCATATAAGCTCCACCTTATATAGGCATGTTTGGTATCAAAAGAAAGAAAAGTCTGACGCACGCACAAGCTGCGGCTTATACTCTAGAATTCAGGTACCGTAAAATCTTGCGTATTGGCCATGGCTAGTATGCAATTTAGATCGCTGGTGCTGCTTATAGGATCAGCACAGAGTCGGGGTGTGGCTTATATATGAGTTTTTGCTCTTACGATAAAGTACAAAAGTCACCATAATCAGATCGCTGGTGCGGCTTATAATATCGCCCTAAAGTCGGGGTGCAGCTTATACACAAATTTATACGCGAGGTTTTACGGTAGCTGTTATCTGGTAGCAGACGACATTTGGTCCACACAGGTGAGTACAGGTGTACTGGTGGTGTTTACCTGTAGAGTGTACGTGCCGCACCCTCCCCCACCGATACCTGCTGATACCGTGATACCATGTGACTACCGGCTTATCTCTCCCCCGCTAATGGCGGCTTCACCACCTAAGGACATCAGCATCATGCCTGAATGCTCTATCCTAATGGCCCGTTTCAGCGCAGGGGGTCTCAAATGAGCGCAAAAACAAATATCCGAAGAGGAAATAGGAGGAGGTGAGGGGTCCCAAGCTAATTTTTCAAATACAGAATTTTAAGAAATAAAAATATTTCGATTTTTTTCTAAAAAATAGAAAAAAATATCGGAAGTTCCGTGATTTAATTTTGCCATAACCTGCAACCACAAAAATATGAAACATCACACAATGAGCGCCCAGATATTTCCCTTTATTCCAAAACAAAAGAAAAATCTCTCTTTAACGGGACTCAAATAAGCGCAGCTCTCTGTATAAGTGCAGGGTTAACAGGGACTTGGAATGTATAAGCACAGGGGCACTTAAACAGGCCACAGCACCTCATTGTCGACATGCAGCACTGGCGAGTAAGTCACCAGATGAATCTATACATTATATTCTCATTCAAAAAATGTTTCAATCCTACATATTGTTTGCACAATTAGTTACCATACCTTGACACGCAAACACAGTGAACTGAGAATAACATTATCTAGTCATGTGCGCAGATGTCAATTGTGATCTACGATGTCCACTGAATCAACAGACATGAACCATTAACCACAAATATGAACCCGCTCTCCAGCCGGCCTACATATTGCGGTTTATAATTTGTACTTATGCACATTACCCTATCATGTTCACACTTGACTCTTTATATCTCCACTCGTAATGTCCCTTAAAGGGACTTTCTACTTTCGCAGGATTACTATTATCCATTGACTTTTGCATTTAACTCAAGATTATGTTGTTTTTATGTATTATCTAAGAGAAAATTGAAAGAAATTGCCATGTCACGGTACTAACTTTAATGATACGGCTATTTGAGAAAAGGAGTACCTTAACTTTAGAAATGAATGGGAAAACAGCATTTTCACATTATCGGTCATGGATAATCTTCTATCAAGATTGCAACCAAACCTTGAGAATGTATAATGGACATCTATACAAACATTTTAGGACCAATAAAACAGGGGGAATATGGATGAAATGAGAAAGGTATCATAATTTGTACTTATGCATGTTATTCTATCATGTTCACACTTGACTGTTTATCTCCACTTGTAATGCCCCTTAAGAGTTGATTGCCGTATTGCCTCAACTGCAATCCGTTCCCTTGTCCTTTGGGAACAACTCCCATGTACATGTATGTATGAAGAACTTATTGTGCCAATAGCACATTCAAAAGTCAAATCTAAAATGTATTAATATTTACATTGTGTGATCAAGCGAAGCTCTCTTAGTGACAGGGAGAAAGGTGTTTCGATATGAAAATGATATAATCCAATGCAAGACTGATCAACTTTGACAACTCAAATGAAAAGATAAATCAACTTTAAGAAAATTAATGCTTGAAATGTTTAAAAATGACAAACTGAAAAAACCTGGAGTACTTTATCCGTGGTATATTCCAGTGGTGAAATAACAGTTACAAGTTGTTTATTACTCAACGGTCTGCACTTCCTTTGACCTGTCTGGTTGCATGTTTGTGAGGGTGATAAGGAAATAAGGCCAACATTAATCAATTCTCCATTTCCTAAAAATGAATGAACTTTGTAAAAAGAATTACTTAAAATATGAACATTTTCACCAAAATTGCCTAAACTGTCTTGCAGTCAGCCTTTCACTTTTGTTAAGATGGTTTGCTTTTGACCTAACCCAAGATTGATGTTTCTAGACGCTACTCGCCGGTCGGGTATGTAGGAACGCACCTGCTGTGCATGCTTTGCCTTGTGTACTGTTTTAGGCAGGTGGGGTACACCACGGGGTACTTGGGCCAAAAAAAAAGAAGGTTTGTTTCAGGACACCTGACCGACCCTACCTAAACAGGACCGACCCTACGTTTTTTATGCAATTTTGAAGAAATTTTTATATTTTTAGACTTTTTTGGGGTCAATTTTAGGTTTACAAAATTTTGGAAAAAAATCACTATATTTTTACCCTTTTTTGGGGCAATTTTAGAGGGCAAGTGAAAAAAAAAAGTGAAAAAAAAAAATCCGACCTACCGACCCTAGAGTTTCTTCCCATGTTACCTGAAACAAAACTTTTTTTTTATTTGGCCTTGTCTAGATAAGGCAATGAGTGGTTTCTGCTCTGCAACTTTTAGTTCATGTGTACTTGGACATTATGTCTGTATTCAACGCACTTTGTGAAATCATATAAGTACACAGTGCATCCACTGGCCATGGACTATGATATTAATTTGACATACAGTAGCTGGAAATCTGCGATTTAAACATATTGCAGTTGCACTTTTGCATAGGTTCCTCTTGTTCTGTTTCTTTTCAACAAATCAAATCAACTTTGCTTTTTACGTACCTTGTGTCGTTGGATGAATTGTCCTTTGCTCACCTTTTAATGTTCTGTTATAATTTGATTCATTACTTATTTCTAACAATAATTTGATACTTGATAGTTTAACATTTTTCTTCCCATTAGTTGAAATGGCTTGCAATAAAATATTTGAATACATCTCAATGATTGCCGCATTACACCTGTGTTATCTGGAAAATACAATATTAGCAAGCACAAGACGGAGTTTAAGTACATTTGCACCCAACTCAGGAAAGGCATGACTTAGTCCGAAATTCAGGCTCATGCGCAGTGAAAGTTAGGGAAAAGGTTGGGCTGAAAAGAAGAAAGAAAGGGAGAAGAAAGAAGAAAAGATAGAAAATAATATAAAAGAAATGAAAGAAAGATTTTGGAGACGCCTACACCCCGGCGCTTATATATCAGTATCACGTAAGTCATTCCACCATGACTACTTGCAATGCTTTTATAATAACCTCTCCGCAATATCTACTCCTGAATACATCAGGAAATTGAAGGAAGAAATAAGAAATGAAATGTGGGAAATGATAAGAAGAACAGGAGAGAGAGAGAAATTGGAGAAAGGAATATCTATATAACCTCACCTCCCCCTATGCGGTCCTGCACCTCAGCTCTCAGCATGAAGTGTCTATATCTCAGTATTACCACGAATACATGCACCAGGTTATCGGCAACACACCTATATAATACAGGTGTGGCCTGGTACACCTGTACTCCCACCCCATGTACCCAGCCTCCCAGGTGTTTATCAATTATTGTCAGTTCATTCAACGCAAGCTTATAGCATGTAACAAATTTAGAAAATTAATGTTGCCGTTGTAACTTGAGACGTTTTATTAGAATCTGAGTTTGTTAAAAACGGACGAGTTTGCTCGGAACTTGACAAGTCTTTTCGAAACTTGACAATTTTTCATTAAAACTTATCAATTTAGTTCAAAAAGCTGAGCAGCTTGTTGAAACTTGAAACTAAATAATTATTATGGGATCTGGAATTGAAATATTCCAAAGGTTTTATACGTATATTGAGACCCTTTGGTATAAAGTCGAGTCTCTTTGAGACAAGAGAGACAATTTGACAATATGCCAGGTTTTTGTAAAAAGATAGATTAGAAGAGAAGTTATAAAAGTGTTTTCTTTTAAAAAGAATTAGGTACTCTAGTCAAACTGGTTCTTATCATGACAGTCAATTATCTTGGAATGCCTGTTTTCAATTTGACAGTGTGCATGCACTCTCGTTTCTTTGAACTGCGTTTCTATCTGGACCCATCGTCCATCTACCCACAACCCCCCCCCCCTCCCACTCCCACTCCCACTGTCCTGTGCTAGCACTTTAGAGCACTAAGTATTTTATTGTCATGTTCCATGAATTTAGCCCTGGTGAGTAACTCGCCAATGCTGCATGCAACAAGTCTCATGCCGACCCTCAAGAGTTGATACAAGCACGAAGGGTCGGCAACAGGCACGAAGGGTCGGCATGATGCATGAATACAGCCCTGGTGAATTGCTCGCAGGGCTGCATGATCAATCATGAAACTGTTAAAAGGAGATAGGTAAATTACTTAAAATAACCTAACCTAAATTATTTACCTTCAGAACGTTATATACACTTTATTTCAAAGACAAAAAAAGGTTCACTATTTCATCGACAATTGTTCTTATTTGATACTTATGTATGGCCTTCACATACATGGGTAACAATATTGCCAGCTTTGAGAAGGGAACCCCAGACCCTTGCATTATGAAGATCACTGCTGTATCGACTGACCTAACCGGACATGTATGTGTGGTCAAGGTAAAGTGTCTTGATCACTCTAACACCTGAGCAACACCATAATTGATAGGCTCTCTGATGATTGGCCTTCAATAATTTTACACAACGTAATTATATAGAATGATTACACATTATACTTTACTTGTTGTCTTTAATTTGATAGGCATAGTGATACTACGTTTTCTAGAAACCATATTATAATAATGTGATATTTTTCTGTTTGGATATTCATATGAGCCTACTTTCAAAGATGTATAAAAAAATAAAGTAAAATCGAGAATGCACTTGGGTGGGATTCGAACCTGTGGTAGAAAATATGGCTCTGTCAGTTGTTCAGCATTCGTATCAATTGGGCCACGGAGGCTCATGCTTCTGCATGCAATTAGTGTCCCTCTACATGGGTAAAAATCGACACGGGGGACACGTCGACACGGCCCTTTTAGGCCCTTTTAAAAATCGACGGACACAGGAAAATCGGGGATAAAAATCGACTCACAGGTTTTTTTTCTCTTTGTTCTTATATAGCTAAAAATCGACACAATGCCACTGCCCTACTGCTAAAATTCGACCCGGCGACACAGTCAAAATTGCGGGTACCCATGTAGAGGCACATTAGTTACTTGTTAACACTCCACTGTATCCCCTCCTCACTAATATTCTCCAACGTAGTCCATACAATTGTTGGGAGTAGTAGGCTACCAGTGTGTCAGCGCTATGGCTGAGTGGTTAAGGTCTTGGACTGAAGCATGAGACCACCTACCCTGTAGGGTTCGGATCCTTATAGAGACAGGCTATTGTACATCCAAATTAGAACAAAACCTCCAGACAGCACTTACAAAACCTCCACGACTAGTTTTTCTGTCTATTTTGTGTCAAAGCAGTTTCTCAGATAGTGGGCACTCCCCCTATGACGATATCTAAATGACAAATCAATGTTATTTATGAAATGTTCAGATCTCCAATATAAAATTTTCTCCAAATAAAAGGAAATTGCTGGTAACAGGACTCGAACTCACATGATTACATTATAGAACATCAGTAAAGTCAGTAAAAACGTAATTTTATGTTAAACTACGTCAATATGTTTACGTAAAAAAACCTGCAAATTACGTGATATAAACGTGTTTTAAACGTTAATTTACGTTCTTATACGTCAAATAACCTAAATAAACCCTTACATTGGGACGTTATATTATGTAGCGAAATCACGTTCAAAGAACGTAGTTGTGTTTACTGGGCAATAGGGTATACAAAGAGATTACTTTACTTGGTCAACAAAGTGAATCGTCTGTAGTGACAACTTTACCCTGGTCTATAGGTGTTCAGTGTTGTCCCTACCCAGTGTCAGGGTTACTAAGAGGTGAGGGAGAGTACACATGTACTTATAACTGTTATGTTATATTGCCCCTCTCCGCTATATACGTGTGCTTGTGGTTTCAGTTCATTCCAGATCCTCCAGTTCACCCTTTAAGGACGGCATGTCGCTAAAAGATAACATTTGTTGTCATGGTGCACCAATGAAGCCCCGGCGAGTAACTCACCGGTGATGCGTTGGTGCATCATGCTGACCATCCGGAAATGTCTCAACCCAATAGGGTCATTATGATGCTTGAATGCAGCACTGGAGAGTTACTCGCCAGGGCTGTATTCATGCATCATGATGACTAATGTCATCGTTTAGCGGCCCTTAAAGGGATCAGGACCGTTTCCTGGTTGTTAGTGCATGTGTACCCGTGGTACTAACGCTGCATCTAGATAAGAGAAGGTAGGTGTGGACGGCGTTTCTATTGCCTCAGCTGCAGTAGAATTATGATACATGATGATTGATTGTTATATTCAATATGAATAATGTGAAAAAAGCAACAGCGAAATTATAGGAGGGAAGGACGAAAGTCAGAAAGAAAGAAAGAAGAAAGAAAGAATGAAAGAAAGAAAGAAAGAAAGAAAGAAAGAAAGAAAGAAAGAAAGAAAGAAAGAAAGAAAGAAAGAAAGAAAGAAAGAAAGAAAGAAAGAAGAACAAAGAAATAACATAAAAGAGGAATGCTCAAACCACAGGAATTTTTTTATGAAAGTGTCGGACAAATACATTAGGAAACGCACCTCTTCGGTAAATAAAATCCTAAAAATCTTTCCATATGTAAATTCTGATTCTTCGCACTTCAATGCCACAGAACTACAGAAATCTTCGTATTTTTCTTTTTAACGTACATAAAAGTTTTCCTAAATCGGCCATGTTAACCTTAGTGGTGCTCCATGTGATAACGTGTTTATTGCCCTATTACTACCCCTTATAATCCCCTGTTATCGCTCATACTTGAATGTGTTGGCGGTGGTTGGAGGAGTAGGCAGTAGGTACTGAGGCGGGTACAACTGCACTTGCATGGTCCGGCATCTACAAGGCTGATGTTTGGTGTTGCTAATGTCTGTATAACTTGTACTTTGTATATACAGCGAAAGTTGTATACCAGGTATTTAGAATAGTTCAGTTCGAATTGAATGTACTGCAGAGCTAATCAGAAAATGGTGTACTTTTTTGCATACTGCTTTTAATTCTGGTTTTATGGAACTTTTAGGGCTTTGAAAGTACCAGTTGAAATCATTGTGTTATATCCATAGTTTATTTTATTTCATATTTTGTATGCATGGTGTTTTATTCACTTTTCCTTTATGTAGCGACCTGGTTGATTGCATTTACCATGAATTTTACATGAACTCAAATAAGGCCAAAAAAAATAAAAGGTGTGTTTCAGGCAACCCGACCCTAGATTCGAAAAAGGGCCGACCCTAGCATTTTTTCCCCAATTTTGGAGATTTTTTTTTTGTTTTGTTATTTTTTCTCAATTTTTACAAATTCTTTCAAGAATAACAAGCTCCCAGTGACCTCAAAGGCCTGAATAATTGATTAACTTTAGATTATGGCTTTTTAAGAGGAATATCCAACAAGTTCTTAATCCTTGGCAATGGAGGAATTATTGAGTCATTCTGGTGAGTCGCGAGTCAATTTGTCAATTCGCGACTCATTCCTGGTACTCTCTCTATGTAAAAAAAAAAAAATCCTACCTACCTACCCTAGAAATTCTGACCATGTTGCCTGAAACACACCTTTTTTTTGGGGGGGGCCTAAAAGTGTTTGTAATTCATGCAAACCTGACATCACTTATAATATAAATATATAATATGTCATAAACTTGGGTTACACATTACCTGGATTTCTACTTCTGCATCCCACTATAGACCAATGCAGCAAAAAAGGGTGACTTTTCAGATAAGTTGTTCATAAAGTGTTTGCAAATTTCTGAAGTGTGACCAACAGAAACATGACTATGGGTGTCATAGGTGTTGAAGCAGATGCAATAAATCCGGGTCTCAATTACGCGCTGGTCTCATATAATAAATTGTAAGCACAACAAGTGTATAGATGAATACGCAATGCAGTTGTAAATGTCAGTGATTTTAGTTCACTGACTTTAAAATTGATATGGTACATTAAATTACGAGATGCTACCCCTAGAGGATTAGGTTGGGTACAGCTGTACTGGTCGGGTTGCTGACCGGTATACCACGTGGTCCACCATGGGGACCTTATCTGACACCATCCTCGTTATGGGTTTTCAAATACACCCCCTTTCCACGGATTTTGGAGTGAAAAGAGTACCCTTTTTACAGTGAAATCGCTGATTTTTGGGGCCCAAAAAGTACCCCTTTTTTGGTAAAACGCTGACACCTTTGAGGAGCACACCCTATTTATAAGTAATATACATGTCTGTGGGGTTAGTGTCAAATAAATCCCCTTTCCACAGTGTCAGTGTCAAACACACACCCTTTCCACGAATTCAGTGTCAAATACACCCCCTTTTCGCGGATTCTGTGCCAAATAATTGTCAGTGCTGAATCAATGAAAAACACTCCTTTTCCGCGACTTTTGTAACAAGGATGGTGTCAAGACAGACATGGTGTCAAGACAGACATGGGAGTGCGGGGACCCTGTCTCCAGCTGTAGTGGACACTAGCTACACCAGAGGCCGATATCGGGCGGCGGTTCTAGGAAGATAAGGGAGGACACATGGACTTAGTTCTGGTAGGGTCATAAGGTTACAACTCTGACTGTTGGTAAATCCATTATTACCTGCACCCTCAGAAAAGTGAGAGTCATTGTCTGGGAGGGTAGTTTTAGCGACAATGACTCTCACTTTTCTGTGGGTGTGTTGAAGGTTTATGTTACTTCAACGTGTACATAAACTGTATGCTGGTTCACTTGCTGTTTTCTTATCTCATTGGCAGGTATACACATTTGGTACCAACATCCAAAAACTGTTAATCTGTTTCTTTCCTTCTCATAACAATTTCTTTCCGTTTATTCTCTAATACCTTTTCCAGGGAGAGAGTTTAACATTCACAATTCTCATGCAAGTCAGACGCTGATAGGGGGGGGGGATCCAGCAGTGACTGACTCCCTTTACGGAAAAGACATGGTTACTGTACGTTACTGGGAGTGTGACGTGTTGCTACGAATAATAAAATGACCTCCCTTTGTTGAGACTTCGCCGACCCCTGTACTCTCATTCCCAAATCCTTCCGAAGGAAGGCTCTGGTAACAGCCAAATGACCTTGAACTTTGGATTTTGCTGGGTCTGGGCAACCCCTGCTGGTAGGCTGGAACCAGCGAACAGGAACAGGAAATGGAAGCAGAATGTATGATGGTAATTTTAGGTAGATTTACCATCAGCCTTTCTGGTTCCATTTCCTGTTCCTGTTCGCTGGTTCCAAGCTACCAGCAGGGGTTGCCCAGACCCAGCAAAATCCCAACATTTGGCAGTTACCAGAGCCTTCCTCCGGAAGGATTTGGGAACGAGAGTACGACCCCTGCAGGTCCTCACATCTGTTACCACTGCAGAGTTGCTGTCACTAACACGGACCGGGATCCCGGGCCTGTATGTGTCCCAATGCTAAACACCCTCAATGAAATGATGATTTTCTCTGCCAGATATGAAGGTATCATGAAGACTGCCATTATCATGAAGAAGGGAAAGGCTATATCTTTCATATCCAGTTTTATTTCTAGATTTTCCATTATCTAATAATGAGATATTAATTGGTAAAGTAAATACAATGGCAGTGTTGATAAGTATATTGGAACGGTTTTTGTGTGGCAGGCATTGGTGCTACCTGCCAGGAAAGGGGGGTCAGTCACATGAAATTTCATTTGTGTGTATGAGATCTCATACATATGGACTCTACTGACATAGTAGACTCTGTAGATATCTTGTTTAAATTCATGTCACAGTAATTAGTTGATAAACCCATGTGTTTCTGAGTTACATCATTTCTATAGGTGAGTTACATAGTCAAGTACCCCCTAAAACCACCCAAAACCCCCACCACTCGGTAGAATATACATTTGTAAGTAATATTCTTTTAGTTTGGTGTAAAAATATGCTGGCAAAAATTGGCTAAAGGTATTTTCCTGGAGCATGCCCATTACCCCTATAAGGCCCCTGTTTGTTCAGATTTTCATAGGAAATTAAATATTTTGATGTGAAAATTGAAATCATGTTCTGAGAGAGGGTATCATATAATCTAATTCTGAAAACAGCTAGTTATTCAAGGAAATATTCTCCAAATGAGAGCAATATTCCTACAGCATGCATCATGGCAACTCCACTCCAACAGGCCCCAGTGGTGGGTACAGTGGTACACTGCACTGCCATGCAGGCCTGCAGTGAGTGACAGGTCGAGTATAACAACATTTTATTTTCAAAACATCATATAAAATAATATATCCATGCTAAGTGAATAATGTTTATAATTCCTTACTCTAATTGATCCCCTTAATATATTGTATACATCATGATGGAATTCAACACTTTCCTAACAATCCGGTGGCCTACCTACTTAAATGTCTGCAATGCGGAATATCGTTTTAATATCATACCAAAAGTATATCTACATGAAGACCATTTTTATTATACCCTTATGTCTACATCTTATCTGAGGAGATATATTCCCGACATATACCTACACTACAAATATGAATTTAACGCGGAGTTTATACAGGGTGCTATATCAATTAAATACTATAAGTTGTGTGTATTTGGCATGACCAGGTGAACCCTTGGTACCGACTCAGAGGAGGTTATCACATCCACCATCTATATCCCTGTGTTAAACACCACACCTGACCACTGTCACTGCTCTCTGGTATGCTCTATCACCTATAGGTGTATTAGTCCCGGGGAGGGGGGGGCACTTAGTATATTTTGTATACACAGGTGTGCGGCTGGCAAGGGTAGTTTTTCAACAAAATCGCCCTAGCAAGGGTCCTGTTTCAGAAAACAATGTCTCTAGCAAGGGTCTACTTTTTGACACAATCACCCTAGCAAGGGTCACTTTTTCACCAAAATGACCTGTTTTTCACCAAAATGTCCCATTTTCGCCCATTTTTTCTCTAAAATTTGTGGACATCGGTAAAATTTCTCGGTGAAATTACTCATCTATGTACATTTTGTGGTTTTCCTCTTCAAAACTAGGACTTTTTGGCCAAAAGTGCCCTAGCAAGGGCAGGTTTTTGAAGCAAAAGCTCCCTAGCAAGGGTAAGGGTTGTCATTGGTCCAGCCGCACACCCATATCAGAAAAAATTCAAGTACCCCCCCCCCCCCCGGGTATTAGTCCTATCACGGGTACAGACCTATACTACATGTATAGGTGCGGTAGAGATATGTCCTATCACCCTCCCGTGACGTTCACTTGCCCTGCCTAGAAGTACCGTCGTCACTTACAATCCTATAATCTATTTATAGTTTTCTGGATAAGGGTGATATGAAATCAGAATGTGCATGGATGCACTTGTTATCTGGGGATGGTTATCAGGACGGGAGGATGGGTGATACCTGGTTATATGAAGGGAGTGCCGCACATGGATAAGTAATACACACTGCCTTCAATCAAAGGAGTGTTAATTAGCAATATGGGATTTCTTGGGGGAAATGAGTAGACAGAAAACTCAGGTTTGACCCTCCTCTCTCTAAGTCGTCAAAACGAGCTCCTTCTGGAAGTCAGGGACTGCCTGACTTTCAGAAAGTGCTCGTTTTGGCGACAATGACGATTGCATTTTTCAGTACACGTGCACTGGATAGACATAACGTTAACAGATGTCAAACGGCAGCGGAGGGCCAAGACCAATGAGTTCACAGTTGCAATTGGTTATTTCTATAAGGGTGCCAACCAGTTCGCTGTGGTTATTTTTAGTTACCCTAGTTTTCTATTACATAGACCCTAGTCATTGTAATACTGCATGTCCCTAGTAGTTTTAACGTTCAGTTAAATCTGTTTCAAATAAAATGTATAATTAGTTTTTTTCTAACTTATTAAAGTTAAATAGATTAATATAAAGATGGAAGTACGAGGATCATCTAGGGTCCCCTATGAAGATAAACCATGGAGGGAGTACTTCCTTTTGTCCAGTGATTCACGGGTCTGTCATTATAATCATATTCTATCCTTCTCTCTCAGGGGTTAACCTTGGTTATTGAATGAAAAACTTATTGTGTCGTGGAAAGACTTTTTCAGCCAATAAATATATTAATTAAAGATATAGAATACAAATAATCTGTAAACATGTTAAATAAAAGTCGACATTGATTGATTCTTTATGAAGATGGGATGCAACAGAGGTGGGTTCTATGTACACCTGGAAAATAGAAAAGATTAACCAGACATGGATCTATATAGAGTGTGTGAGGCCAAAAAATAAGTTTCATGTCACCCAACCGTGTCTATCAAAACAGGACCGACCCTTCGTCTTTTTGTGCAATTTTGAAGAAATTCTCATGTGTTAACGCCATTTTTGGCCATTTTTAGGTATTTTGATTTTTAGAAAATAACATGAAATAGAAGGGCGGGATGGTGCATGCAGATCTATGCAATTTCGAAGAGGTCTTCACATTTTTACTCTTTTTTGGGTCAATTTTAGGATATTCAGAGATATTCAGAGTACAGTCATTTAAAAAAAAAAGATTTAAAAAATCCGACCTCCGGCCGTAGACTTCGTTCCCATGTAGTCATCCCCGAGATATGGACACGTCATCCCGTCACCAACAGCGCTGTCATTGTTCATCTCATCACCACACGGCGTCCTCAAACAGGCTCTACACAACATCTTATAATGTCAGTTCAGGGGAAATGTAGTAAATAAATGTATATAGAGCTAAAATCAGTAAACAAGACAATTGTGGGTGAGTGAATGCCTCAGCATCATGAATACTGAATCAATGTGTATTAATTGTCGCAAATTTATGTTTTGAATTAAAGATTAGGTACTTTGTGTACGTGTTTCACCAGGCTAGCTATCTTCAGTGTTGATCAATACGTTACACCCAGTGCACAACTATGAGTCACTATCAGCGTGGTCTTTATTTTTTTAAGTAAAGTTAAATGCCCTTTTATGGAAGCTGGTTTCTAAGGGTCAAGGCATTTATTGCCAGCTGGGGGAAGTGGAGAAGGGGGGGGGGAATTGCTGGATATAGTGAGGGGTACAGTGTACCATAATTTAATGGAGGTTTTTTGTACGGCTAAAACTTAATAAATCTGGAGGATTAAATCAGAAAATGGACAATTTTTTATTTCCCATGAACAAAGGTTATTTCATCTATATACGCGATTGGGGCGGGGGGCATTTTTTTATATAGAATTTTAGTGGGAAGGTGGAGTCAAATTCTTCAAGCCTAGCACTGGCGGGAGAGAAAGTACCATTGTTAGATGATCCACTAAGTCCCACGTAGGAAAACTTAAAATGACCGGTGCCTGAAGGTGTAGCAGGAACTGATGAGTAATGTCGGCCCGGTGGTGGTGGTCGGCATAGACTGGTATGGAGATAAGACGTCATGATAAGGCAGGTGTGGGGGGGGGGGGGGGTGCGTGTACCCAGGTACCCAGTACACCTGTACCTGCACCTCCAGGTGTACTGAGGTAAGGGTACCACCGTTCTGTAACCGGGGGTGGCACCACATGAGATGAGCACCTCTCTGTACGGATACAACTAGGTGATATGACTTTGAGGTTGAGTTTGAACATTTTTATTTGGCAGAGATTATCACAGTTACACAGGGCGTTTTTCTATCAGATGCCAAAGGAAAGAGAGAGGTCGTTCAGTAATGTACATGTGATATGGTCACTAAGTGTGTATGTTAATTGCTGAAGTCTTCATTAGACCATGATGGAGTCTAGTGGTGCAAGATCTGTGTCAGTTAGAGAAGCCATGGAAGCCTCTTTGCTGACTTTATACTCTTGGTCAGGGGTCAATTTGTTATGACCATCTATATAGTTACCAGCGACTAATGTACAATAGTTAGAGCAACTATAGACCAATGAGGCAAGAAAGGGTGACTTTTCCGAAAAGTATTTAATAAAGCTATGAACATTTCTGACAAATACATTAATATAACCTCAAAATCCTGCATTCTAACATATCTGAAAGATAAATGTACTGTGAGTCTCTACCATTACAGACAATGTTATCAAAATTCTGCTAAAACCGACTAGCCAACTTTATTATGAAAACGTCGTCCCTTCTCGACGTATGGCTCAATACACTCTAAGCACAGTGTGTTACGTTTACACACTTATCAACACGCTTTTCTGCAGCCACTTTTAACACACATTTTCGTGTAACACACTACCCACTGCACACTATTTGTCAAACGCGTGTTGATCTCAAAAGTGTGTTGCAAATATGTGTGTGTAACTCCTCATGCATGCTCCCGCAACACACTGTTCTTAGAGTGTAGGGTTTAATCTAAGCCAAGAATGTGTTGGCAGTGTGGCAACCCCCTAAGTATCAGCCTTCAGAGAGGGTATTCCTGGGCCGACCTCTGAGTGAGAATGGCGTGTATGTGAGTGTGGAGGAGGACAGACTGGTATAAAGGTGGGTGTAGGTACAGGGATAACCACACCTGACCAGGACACGGCACCACCAACTACCTCATACCCCTACACCCAGCCTACACCTGCAGTCAGTACTACTGCACCCAGCGACAACCATACAGGGGATAAACTGGAGGTATATATATAGAAAGTCTACTATACGTTTGTAAAGACTACTGTTGGTATTCTGTTACTCCTGAGGATTTGAAGACTACAAGTACTCCATTATAGCATTCGGATTCCGGACACCTCTTACTAAGGTAGTAAGCTGCAATTTTGGTGTTTTATTTCAATTTCTGGACGAATAGAGGACTTATATTGGGATACATGAGCTCACCCACACCTGCTGTCACCATGCTTCCCCACTAGTGCCCTGAAGCATGCTTGGGAAGGTGAAGCTGTGGAGTGAAGAATCTCTCAATACCCCTAATACTAACACTGACCACCTCGTCAGTACTGAACTCAGTGTGTTTGGCTGTACCCGCGGCTTTCTGACTCTAGCCTGCCCCGAAGTCCTTAGAAACATGAAGCTCACAAACATTGATTCCGTTCTTGGCCGCAAGAGGTCGTCCAGTGATGAACTCAGCCTGGGGGGCTCTGCCGACAGTTTGTCGTCTCCAGAGCCAGGCCAGAATCTATTCAAGAAACTGGTGAAACTACGAGAGAAGATCATCGCTAATGAACATTTGAATCTGAAGAAGAGGTTCGCCCCAAAACGGAAACGCTGTGTGTCTTTCGCAGACGACAAAGGCTTGCCGCTGGAGGACGTCCGCCTCGTCCAATCAGAAGACGAGGATTCTCCCGCCAAAAGTGACGTCACAGCTGAGAGCAGCAGTGAGCAGACGAACTACAGCGTGACGCCGTGGATAATGGCCTTCTTCCAACCCATATTTAACAAGCGGAAAATGACGAGAATTTTCACAGAGAAGGGCGTTGCCTTGGAAACGGTAGATGTTGAAGATACCCGTATGAGTGGGACTATCAAAGTCGACGGTGCTGCCAGGGATAGGACAGTGTTCATTCGCTACACTAAGGACAGTTGGAAGACGCACTGTGACGTTACGGCAAACGCTGTCCCCATGGAGTTAGACCGGTCCAGAGCTGAAAGCGAGGCTATTTACTCATTTGAACTGGACATTCCCGACTCAGTGCTACACATCCAGTTTGCAGTGTGCCTCGTGGACGCTAGGGGGCAGGGTAAATGGGACGATAATGAGGGAAATAACTTCATTTTGCTGCATCATTCCTGCCTGGAGGAAAGCAGCGGGTCAGACTCTGAACCGGAAGTACCAGATGACACCACCAAGTTATAGTTACCATGGTGACAACTGACAATGACTCTTGCTATTTTATACATTGTATATTGATGGTTTTCATCTCAGAGACTATCCCGGGTATATGCAGTTTTTTCAGTTTTATAGAAATATCCCAATTACAGAGTTATTCAGTGCTTTGGCACATAGTGCTAAGAAATGGTTAAATAGGCTTTGCCACCTTTAGAGTGATTGTGCATGTATCATGACGTCACAGCCAGGCACTACCCACTGCTAAGGCACTGGGCAGTGCGTTGATAATTTATGAAGTAACTAGTAAAACTGGTGAACTCATTTAAAACTATCGTAATATAGTAATGTATATATGTGTGTTTTACGTTAAGTCGTATTATATATATGCCTAAATCGACGAAGAGACAAACAATCCTCAGTCATGCAGTTTGTTCTCTTAAACCTGCTTTATTTATTATACATTATTCACAGTCATCCATCACATTTGTTTCTCATGTGCAATGCTAGTGGAAGTGTATCATATCGGTGCTATTTTATGACATGGAATGCTTACCCGGTAAATTAGTGCGAGGTTGTGCAGGCCTTGGGTATACACAAGCCAATCCAATAGTATACCCTTTGGTATACCCAACGCATGCACAAGCTTGTCCTATTGTGCTGGGTATGACTTACAAAGGAATGATGTGTACACTTCAAATCTCAAACACCAGGTGGATCCTCTCAGGCAAAACCAGCTGAAGTATGTGGGTATGTGTGTTTGTGAAATATACGAGAACACTTACAAGGAAATCATGATAATACAATGTAATGGTAAAATGATAATGTTTTTATAAATGACTGAGAAACAATTTTACATCACTATTTATATTAATATATGGTTTCAAGAAAAATGAATGAGAAGCAATTTTACATCATTGTATATGTTAATGGATGGTTTCTATAAAAGTGCATCAAAATCCAATAGAATTTCGATTATGATCAAATGAACAGAGAAAGTTAAATGAATTACAGTACATAGACACATGTCTGTGTAACATATGCACTACCTTGTTTATGATTACTGATGGATGATAAGATGTTAAGATGAAGTCATGTGAGAAATGGGCCAAGATAAAATATCAATAAGATACTGATAAGGTAGATGGAACTGATTAGACCCTGAATGCCCCCAGTATGTACAACCACGAGGCGATATCTCACACTAATCTTAGCAGCTATGGGAATAAGATAACAATGATAATGTGTTATTGTTGAATGTTGCTCTTGCTGTTCAAATTAAATATATCTACTAAACAACAATGATGTCTTTGTTTATATACATAATGCGTCTTGAAATAATTAATTAAAGTGGATATATCCGATTTTCATCAAATTCTAAATCCTACACAAAGATGTCCCTCACACTGTAAATGTATATTATTTGTGGGTCAAGGGATAGCACATTGCCACAATGGTGTCCAGATGCAGTAACTGCCATGGGGTCCAAGCATGGTCTGTTACAGTGTATTTGCAACGGGGTGAATAGAATCATGCACGATTTTATTCCAAAATGACCATGTTGGGTAAAAGAAATTAAATTAGAGCAAAACAATAATGAATGAGGGGAAATGGAATAGATAGGGGGTGGGGGAAATATGTTATTTGTGAACATCCTGACTCATTTTTAAGAAAAATTATTTTTGAGCCCCAATCATCGGGTGTACTAACTTAAATTATTTAGTAGTATCAGATAAATCACACCATGAAAAAGAATCACCGAAAAAGGAATAAGCATGAAATAAGAAGCAGAAATTTCCTTTCTTATATATAAAAGATTATACACTACCAATTTGGACCCATTTAAAAGCCTATTTCACAGAGGCGTTTGTGGGCACCACCAAAGCAGGAATAATGCTTCAGCTATTTTAAAATGAAATAACCGTTACCGGGACATGGAAAAACTGAAATTAGTTTATTTCGAAACGGATTAACGCGGCATATGTCCCATTCACACATCATCATAATTGAACATCTAACCATTATAGAATAGCCTTTTCAGATCAATTCAGTGACATTTTGACGAATATTGTTAGTACATATAATGGCATGAAATGAGCACTCGTATGGTTCCCCACTGAGGCCAAATTAAAAAAAAAAATTGTTTCAGGTCACCCGACCGAGCCAAGCTATTCAAGGCCGACCCTATGTTCTTTTATGCAATTTTGAAAAAATTGTCATATTCTTACACTTTTTCGTCAATTTTAGGTTCTACACAGAAGTCGGCTAGTACTTTCATGTTAACAAAATTATTATTTTTCAAATCCGACCTACCAACCTTGGACTTTCTCCCCATGTTACCTGAAACATACCTTTTATTATTTTTGGCCTGAGCGATATTTCACGAGGTGAAGCCTAAGGGAGAAACTATACTCGCGAACCTTTGTCTATGTATCTTTGGAGGGGATAGGTGGGTTGTGCAGGTATGGGCCCTGTGGTGCCCCCGTGTGGATAACATGCACACTACAATGAAAACCATGGCCACCACTGCCGCCTCTAATGTGCCTCTACATGGGTACCCATATGATTGACTGTGTCGCCGTGTCGATTTTTAGCAAGGGGACCCTGTCATCGTGTCGATTTTTATATGTATGGAATATACTATGCCCTTATAGAAATGGGTGTGTCTGTCGATTTTTAAAACCCCCGTGTCGCACGTGTCGATTTTTAAAACCCCCCTGTCGCCGTGTCGCACGTGTCGAATTTTAACCCATGTAGAGGCACTCTAATGGCAAACCAGCTATGGCCAAAGATAAGGCGTTCAATGACAGGTTGGTACGGGTACGATACACAAGGTATCAGATATGTCATGCTTTCAAAATAAAATCGAATTAATTTTATTCTCTACCCAATTTAGATCCTAATTGGGATTCTGTTATTTTCCCATCTCTGGCTAGAATTATACACTTAGGCAACTAAGAAATTAAGTTATTGGCCTGGAATATCATTTCCTTATAATGCAATTTATATTAGACTAAGCCAATACTCACCATATATAACCACAATATTGTCACAGTGCTATTGATTAGGACTAATTTTCCCAACCCATACAAAAGGCGTTGTGTTACTATTGACATATATATAGGCCTATTGTTGGCTGTTTAGTGCGGAAAAGGGGAATTTCATCCATGATATTCCTCTACCTTTTGAACCTGTGAAGCACACACGCAGTCTAATACCCTCACGGCTACGCCCGGTGCAATGCCATCTTTTACTCTACTACTTACAACCTCGGTAGTTCCAGTTAGTAACACCAGATGGCGTGGCGGTAAATTCCAAATCCAATGTGCGTTTTTCTGCAGGTGTAGACAACAGTATTGAGGATGAAACATGTGGGAAACTTGCCAAGTGGAGGGTTATAAATGTGATACATTCTGAAAACAATTTAGAACTCAATCGCATACAAGAAACAACACGCATGTGCATTTTGGGTAACACTTCATGTTTTGTGTCAAAAAACAAAAATGGTGTGTTTCCAGTTACCCGATCCTACCTAGCCAAACAGGGCAACCTTGAATTTTGATTTTCAAACTGTTTGAGGCCATGTTGGGCTATTCTGAAATAAATTCAAACTTGAAACACACCTCTTTGTTGGGGTTCACACTTTGGGAACGCACTAGGCCAAAAAAAAGGTGTGTTTCAGGTTACATGGTCTGAAAATCTAGGGTAGGTAGGTCGGATTTTTTTTTTTTTTTTTAGATTTTTTAAAAAACTTTGGCCTGAAATGTATCCAGAAATCGACTCACGAACTTTAATGCCGACTCGGCGGCGACCGTCTCGACTCGTGAACTATCAAATCGACCCCTAAATAGCCCCAAAATGATCTAAAATATAGATATTTTTTCAAAATTGCATAAAAATTTCTAGGGTCAGCCCTGTTATATTGGGTAAGGTCGGGTAACCTGAAACACACCTTTTATTTTATTTGGCCCTATCAAAATCACATATCGGGTTATTTAAACAAGTATATTGAAGACAACTCTATCGATGTTTACTGACATGAAAAACAATGAACAAAGTGATTCTCATTAGGCAACACGATCCTGGCATTCTCCCCAATTTTGGGGAATTTTAAGTAAATCTAGATTTAAGCAAATTTTTGGTCAGGAAGAACAAGCTCCCGCTTGATTGACTGACCTCGGGAAATTGCTTTGTAACAAGAATATCCAACAATTTCGTAATATTCTTAGCTAAGTAATCAGTAAGTCACCCTGGTGATCCGCGAGTCAATATGGTGATTCATGACTCTTTCCTGGTACTTATAACATTAAACGAATTGTCTACAATTCCTAAGGCCAAAAAAAATAAAAGGTGTGTTTCAGGCAACCCGACCCTAGTTTCAAAAAAGGGCCGACCCTAGCATTTTTTTCCGATTTTGGAGAATTTTTAAATTTTTTTTTGCAAAATATTTTTATTTTTCCGAAATTTTTAAATTTTTTGGTCAGGAAGAACAGTTGAATGCCTAATTAACTGTCCAGCCTCAGGAAATTGCTTATTTACAAGAATGTCCAATTATTTCATGATATTCCTAGTTATAGTAAGAATCAGTGAGTCGTCTTAATAACCCGCGAGTCGATATGGCAGTCCGCGACTCATTCAAGGTACCTCCAACATTAAAAAAAAAAAAAAAAAAAAAAAAAAATCCGACCTACCTACCCTAAATTTTTGGACCATGTTGCCTGAAACACACCTTTTTTTTTTTTTGGCCTAAGCATTACTAGTACCGTTTTTCTTAGGGCGGGGGTGGGGGAATGACCCTCTTATGGTCCCCATGTCCAGGATCGGGGGGGGGGGTATTCCTCTGATACTGTCCACCACCCCTGCTAAGAATATACATAAGACCATTAAATAGACCATTCTGCTCAGCACAAGTGCAGTGTAGTTTAATAATAAACCACCAGATGACACCACCAGTCTGACTAGACTGAGGGATCTGCAGCATCGTCCAGCATTACCCCATTACCCTATAAATTATAAACATGTACTATATCGTATTCCAGATTGAAACATGTAAAGTTATGATCAATAAAACGGTACTAGGATCCTAGGCCCTGAGGAATTTTGGCCCCCTGAAGGTCGGCCCTGAGGAAGTTTGGCATCCTGATGATAAGCCCTGAGGAATTTCGGCCCCCTGAAGATAGGCACCCTGATTTTAGGCCCCCCGGAATTTAGGCCATTTTTGAGCAGGTTATGACTATATATCAATCAAACAACCAAGCACCTAACATCCAACAATTACATGACTAAGGCAGGTTATAGTAACATACATACACCCAACACCCGACCACATACCCAACACCCGACCACCCAACACCCGACCACATACCCAACACCCGACCACCCAACACCAGATCACCTATCCAACATATGAGCACATACCAACCACCCAACCACCCAACACCCGAACACCTACCAAACACCCAACCACCCAACACCCGAACACCTATCCAATATCCGAGCACATGCCCAACACCCAACCACCCAACACCCGAACACCTACCCAACATCTGAGCACAAACTAAACACCAGACCACCCAACACCCGACCACCTACCCAACACCCGACCACCCAACACCCGATCACCTCCAACATCCGAGTACATACCAAACACCTGACCACCCAACACCCGAACACCTACCCAACACCCGAGCACATACCAAACACCCGACCACCCAACACCCGAACACCTACCCAACACCCGACCACCCAACACCCGAACACCTATCCAACATCCGAGCACATACCCAATACCCGACTACCCAACACCCGACCACCTACCCAACACCCGACCACCCAACACCCAAACACCTATCCAACATCCGAGCACATACCCAACACCCGACTACCCAACACCCGAACACCTATCCAACATTCGAGCATATACCCAACACCCGACTACCAAACACCCGAACACCTACCGAACACCCAACACCCGAACACCTACCCAAAGTACGAACACCCAACACCTGAACACCCTATCCAATGCCAGAACACACAACACCCAAACACCTACCCAACATCCAACATGGTCGGGTGTTTGGTTATTGGGTGTTTGAATAACCAGAAATGTACCAAAACGTGTTGGTTTCATAACCTGGTTGGGTGTTGGGTTATTGGGTGTTTGAATAACCAGAAATGTACCAAAACGTGTTGGTTTCATAACCTGGTTGGGTGTTGGGTTATTGGGTGTTTGAATAACCAGAAATGTACCAAAACGTGTTGGTTTCATAACCTGGTCGGGTGTTGGGTTATTGGGTGTTTGAATAACCAGAAATATACCAAAACGTGTTGGTTTCATAACCTGGTTGGGTGTTGGGTTATTGGGTGTTTGAATAGCCAGAAATGTACCAAAACGTGTTGGTTTCATAACCTGGTCGGGTGTTGGGTTATTGGGTGTTTGAATAGCCAGAAATAAACCAAAAACGGTTGGTTTCATAACCTGGTCGGGTGTTGGGTTATTGGGTGTTTGAATAGCCAGAAATAAACCAAAAACGGTTGGTTTCATAACCTGGTCGGGTCTTGGGTTATTGGGTGTTTGAATAGCCAGAAATGTACCAAAACGTGTTGGTTTCATAACCTGGTCGGGTGTTGGGTTATTGGGTGTTTGAATAGCCAGAAATAAACCAAAAACGGTTGGTTTCATAACCTGGTCGGGTGTTGGGTTATTGGGTGTTTGAATAGCCAGAAATAAACCAAAAACAGTTGGTTTCATAACCTTGTTGGGTGTTGGGTTATTGGGTGTTTGAATAGCCAGAAATATTTGTTTCTCTTCCATCTATACATAACCTGCTTTTGGTGGTTGTATGTTTGAATATGGATGTTAGACACATGGCCTATCTTCAGGAGGGCCTAAGATCAGGAGGGCCTATCATCAGGGGGCCAAAAATCCGGAGGGCTGAAGCTCAGGGGGCTGAACATCAGGTGGCTGAACGTCAGGGGGCCTATCTTCCTCAGGGCCTAGATACCGCACACCGGTGTGACCAGCAGTTGAACTGTGCCAGTACCGTAAAACCTTGTGTATATGCCTAACTCACGTATAAGCAGCACCCCGAGTTTGGCTTAATGCTATAAGCCGCACCAGAGATCTGAGTATGGTGACTTTATGTACTGTACCATAGTACTCAGTAATAGTAGCAAAAAACTCGCGTACCGTAAAACCTCGCGTAGAAGCCGCGGCTAGTACGCGAGTCAGATCGCCAGTGCGGCTTATAGGATAAGCCAAAACTCGGGGTGCGGCTTATACGCGAGTTTTTCCAAAGTATGATTTTAAGAAGTCACCATAATGGCATAAAATGAACCCAGGAGCTATTATATAAAAGCCACTCGCACGGGGCAGGTGGGGGAGGGGGGTGAGTGCATGGGCTGGTTGGTGCGACATTGTGTGCTACTTGTTTAATATAAAGCTGTGAAATGCTTGCATTGTTATGGGGAGCAAGGGGGGGGGGGGGGTGACGTGTGACGGCAACAGTTGCAATGGGGAGGGGGTCAGGTTTGGTCCATGGCTGGTATGGCTATGTTGTAACACTGCCTCCATTTATAATGTAAAGCCTAAAGGGAAGGTTGAGGGCTAAGTTAGGGGTGCGGCTAATACGAGAGTGTTTCCCAAGGACCACTCAGATGACCTCTGCGGCTTATAGGATTGGCCCAAAGTCGGGGTGCGGCTTATACGCGAGTTAGGCTTATACGCGAGGTTTTACGGTATAAGCTGCACCCAGACTCTGTGCCGATTCTCTAAGCCGCACCAGCAATCTGACTCGCGTACTAGCAGCGGCTTCTACGCGAGGTTTTATGGTAGTATAATAGTGAGTACTATGAAACCCACCAGCGTAATGACTGCCACCAGTGTGCCCACAGACAATGGTATACTCTTCCCTCAATAGGCCACATACTATTGATTTGGATAAAAAGACATAATAATACCATTGTACAATATATACAAGTATAAGCCAATGTGTAATCATGAAACCTAAGAGGTTAATAGTTTTATCATGCTTTTATAAATTATGTAAATCCAAGCCTGATTCATGGTCTCCCTACTGAAGTTACCTGGTCAGGAGAGCATGATGACCTGGTCCCACGGCTCACTGCACCCTTCACATGTACATTGTAAAATGCATATATGATTTAAACATTTTCACCAAAACATATTCCAATTGTAACACATTGATGGCAAGATCTGAAAACGTTTTGCTGTAAACAGATATAGGGACATGGCCGCCGGTCAAGGGTTAGCCACCGCAGAGAAACGTTGGTGGGCAAGGGCAGAAGGGTAGCCCACTAGCATTATTCTCCTACTCCTTGTACAGACTCTCATCCATGTATAGGCTCTCCGTAGTCAGCTACAGCACCATTGATATTGTTTAACATCCATGAAAGGTTAGATAATATAAAAAATAATGAGCAGTGCTGTCCAGAATATTCCAGGCTCATTCATGACCAATGGCCCTATCCCTGCACATGTTGGCAGAAGAAAGTGTTTAGATGCTGAGATTCGGTGAAAGTGTTAAACTTTAGATGTCTTTGGGTAAATGTGTGAATTAGAAACACATTTTGTATAGTGTATGTATACAGGGGTAGACACTAACGCTGGCCCGGGAGCCAATGGCCCGTAATTTTGGGTCCGGGCCCGTAGTTTTCTTCAGATTTACCTTCCCATGGGCCCGGGTGGCCCACAGGAAATTTTGCAAGAATATAACTGATCAGTATAGACATGTAATATGTCGTTGGAAAGAGAAAAATGTGAGGAAGTGAAGCAATTTGGTGTCATTTTAACATTGGTAAATCAGGAATTTATATGATTTTCTCCTTGAAAAAAGTAAAATATATTCCCTGGCCCGCAGCTAAAAGTCCGGGCCCATAGATTTTTGGAGCTACGGGCCCGGGTGGCCCACAGCTGAAAAAGTTAGTGTCTACCCCTGTGTATATGTAGGCTGTCAGCCCACTCAACACCGCCTCCAGTCCATTAGGTGGCCCTGTATAGGTCGAGTTATATATAAAGGTCTGCAACGTCACAGTGTGGGTAAACAGAGGCCACACGTGGTTAGGTACACTGTAAAAAGTTACTGTTTTTAACAGCACAATGTGCTGTACATTTGCAGCACTTTTTGCTGTAGTTGGTATTACAGCATTATTTGCTGTATAATTACAGCATTATGTACTGTAAATTGTGTCTCCAGCAATGTTGGTGTACATTTTCCCTTTCCCGAGTCAAACAAAGCCTCATTGATTGCATTGATATTTGCATAATTGTGTTGAATGATACAAAAATGATACAAAAAAAACCCAGCAAAACTATAGAATAGACACCACTTTGGTGGGAAAAATTTAATGTTTAAGTGCCTGAACTGGGAAAAAGCTGGTATCACATACAGTTCAGCTGTATTAATGCAGGATTACACCATTACATTGTCTAGTGTGTATTATCCTAGCTGAAATTGAACTATTATGCAGAACGGTACTCTCCATGCATGCACATCAATTGATATAAATTGATGACAGCAACAATATGAAACCTACAGTAGAAGTTGCTGTAACTTTACAGCACCCAGTCACTGTGCATGTACAGCTGTAAGTTTACAGTAGAAGTTGCTGTAAGTTTACAGTAGAAGTTGCTGTAAATGTAAAGCAAGTCAGTTGCTGTACACTTACAGCAAAAATCTACTGGAACAAAAGTTGCCAGCAACTTTTGCTGTAGATGTACAGTAGAAGTTGCTGTAAGTTTACAGTAGAAGTTGCTGCAAATGTAAAGCAAGTCAGTTGCTGTACACTTACAGCAAAAATCTACTGGAACAAAAGTTGCCACTTTTGATGTATGTGTACAGTACTTACTTCTTACAGTGTAACCTGACCATGATAGCTGCACACCAGGATACTACTGTAAATCTGATGCCTGAGGAAGATGAATCAATTTCATTGAAACGTCGCGAACACATCAATTCTGTCCCCCATCTAGATGTAACTACTGCCCCTAATAAATGTTGCCACTCAATCGGGCACGGTATAGTGGCACAGCCATGAACTACATGCGTTGGATGATATCTAGGATGACATGGCTGTGATCAAATAACTATGTTACTGTGTTGCTTTCTTTTAATTTCCAGGACATAATTGAGCCCTGGACAGAAAGAGTATAGTGTCATATATTGGTTGATTACAACATGATTATTTTTTTTAATTGCAAATTTTAAGGGAAAGCTTGATTATGATGGATAAAAATGGGCACATTTGGTATCAAATTGAACCTTATAGTGTCGCAAATACAATATGCTAGAGAAAATATGCATACACTGCAAAAAGTGTGTGTTGTGCGAATAGGGTAAAAGGCTAACACACGTGTACATTTAACACACTTTGAAATGTAACACACATTATGAGCATTAATACACTTTTCTCAACTTTTTTTGGTCAAATGTGTGTAGGTATCAGAAGTGTGTAGAATATACACACATTTTTTATCAACACTAGATGGCACCACAAGTGCTTTTTGGGAGATTTAAGTCACACTTCAACATTGTAATTGTACTTTTTATCATATTTAATGAATTGATTTTAAATGTTAAACAAGACTGAATAACCTGTTAAAGAGAGGTCTAAATAAGGCCAAAAAAAAAAGGTTCGTTTCAGGTCACCCGACCGACCCTATCAAAACCGGGCCGACCCCACGTTTTTTATGCAATTTTGAAGAAATTTCCGTATTTTTACCCTTTTTTGGTAAATTGTAGGGTCTTCGGAGAGGCCGGCCAGTTCTTTCATGGTAAAAAAAAAGAAAAAAAAGGCCTAATTAGAGACCTTCCTTGCATTGAAACCTGCTTAAGGGCATTCCTTACAAGGCTTTGCTATGTAGGATGGCTGATGGCCATACATGATGTGGTTGATGAAATTATGCCTGCTGGTGCACTAGGGGTCTCTGCTAGCTGAGGATGCCAGGCAATGTTGAAAACTCTTTATAAAGCAACTAACACACTTTTTCCTACACACTCTCCATTTTACGCACTTTATATCTCTATACACTTTTAAGGTAAACACACTTTTGAAAAAGTGTGTAGTGTGTTGAAAAAAGGGTGTATAAAATAAGAATACAAAGAAGTGTGGCGAAAAAGTGTGTTTAGTTAACATACCCATTTAGAGTGTACTCACAACTTTTTTAGTTGATTTATCTATTAATCATTAATATGTGAGTGTGAAGTTCACCGAGAGCTTGAATCCCACTACCTACTATAGTGAAAACATGACCAAAATAGCGTTTGGGTAATTTGTATGGAGAGTGCAGTATTCTTCAGAATTAATCAATTTTTGGTGCAAACGTTCTATATATGGGATGTAAATGGAATATTTTCTATGGGAAATTGGCACATTTTGCACTTTACTATGGAAACCATTCCATTTTTTCTAAATGGAACATTTTGGTCCAAGTTTCGTGACTAAACCTAAATCATCAATTCCCCCCTCAGCCCCCTTGCATGTGCCCGGTCACAAAAATGTAGGTCTTCAGCGAAAAAAAAGAAAAAAAAAATAATAATAGAAAAAGGAGCACTCTCATCATATTTCTCATGGTGTAGTGCATGATGAGAAACAAGTTTATATTTTGGAGTGGCCTAAAACTTATAATTCCCCAGTTTTGTTAATTTGCTTTGCTTTAAACTTCCTTCTATATTGTGTTTGTATATTAAACTGTATTTCATCTTTATCTCACCTGTATATTTTCTCATCTTTACCTCATTCACTATGTGCTTATAATGTGATTTTAATTTTGAAAATATGACAAGGATTCTTCATTTTATTTGTCATCACATAATACATGTTTTAACCTGTGATTTGACAAATAAATAAACAAATGCCAACGCCCATTCATACCATTTCTGTTGTATTTCACGAGTGGGGGCTGGGGCTGTTATGTCGCAACGGTATACAACAGGGGCCATATCCCACGAAGCCGCTGTGTTTATTTTTTATTTGAAGCCATTCATGAAGAAAAAACAATCTTTTCCTAGCCCATTGAATACGGCCACATTGTATTCAATGGGGGCATTGAATACGGCCCTTCAATGCTAAAAGCATAGGAAGTCTTGTATTTCCAAAAAAAAAAGAGACTTATCCAAACCCTTTAAAACCCTCTGTATTGTGTGTAGATATCTTTATTGTAATTGGAAAATTGTAGTGTAGTCTATAATACTCTATACCTATGACTTGATGGGCAATGGCTATGATTTTGCCATATTTTTGGAGGTCCCCACCCCAAGCTCCCTATGTCCCCTGCCTTTTGTTGGTTGCCACTTATCCCCAGCACCTCATAAATATCAATCTCACTCTCTGGGAACAAATAATGACCCTGTGTTGGTCAGCCAGTGGACAGAGTGCATGTACAGCACCCATTTCCCCCCGTGCCGGCTCTGGGCTGGGAGGCGGCAGCGGCGGGTACATCAAACGATATCACCTGAGCGCGCACCTGCTCCCAAATGACGACACCAGATCTCCAAGCACAACGCCGTCCGTACAGTCCCAGTCACGGCGCGCGGAGACTCCGCCCGGAGAGTGAACACTTCCGGCCATCCCTGCGTGCCCGGATGACAGATTATTCACAGAAAACCAAAATGGCGCCTGAGCGTGCTTTTGGCGTGTGTTGACACTTTTTGAGGACGTGCCATGGGAGTTTACAAATCTCAACGGAGTGTATCACATTGGATTTAACACGAGGAATACAATATCTTGCGACTGTGGGATTTTAATTGGGTTGGAATAACGTTAAGATGGCGGATACGGAGAAAGTCAAGGTGGCCCTTCGGGTCCGTCCCTTCAATCGGCGAGGTGGGTAGAGCAGCAATGAATGAATCGCCGATGGCATCTGTCAAACCGTCCGCCAGCTCTTCATGTGCTCACAATCTGTCTGTTTTCGTTTTCAGAAATCGAGTTGGGGACAAAATGTGTGGTGGACATGGATCCGCACCAAACCATGCTGTATCATCCGTCAGTAGGAATGCCAAGGTAGGACTAGGTCTCTGTTTGGGGGATGACACTGTGGGAGATAACGTTATCAGTAGTGTGTGTGTCGGGGGGAGGGGGGGGGGGATGTGTGTATTAGAGAGACACATGCAGAGGCTCTCTTTGTCTTTGGATGAGTGTTGACTTGGAGTCTATTGATTTTGGGGATCCCAGATTTATCATAAGGAGTATCATACTATCATAGTGACACTGGGCATTCAGCAGATAGAATGACCTGGCACACATGTCACATCAGAGTCAGAGAGCAGAACAAAGCTCGGTCCATCAGGCCATGTCATTTAAAAGGCCAGTCACTGGGACTGGACAGACAGATCATTCATTCATTGGGCCCAATGGACAGTGAACAACACAACACAAAAACACACCGCCCCCTAACAAATAAGCATTTAACTCGCATTATTTTGGTGAGTATCACACTGTAGACTAATCACTACAGATTCAGTCTGGGTCCTGGCCATTGAAAAGGGGGCCAGTCAATATTGAAACAACAGAAACATGAAATCACCCCGCCCCCTTTGAATTAAATTTTAATAAAAATGACGAGAATCAGATTTTATCATTTTACTTGCGAATCCGACATTTAATGATTTATAATGATTACTAATCATGACTCGTATTGGACAATGATAACGAGGTTTAAGTTTTGAGTATTGAGACAGGGATGTAGAGAACCCCATAATTGAGAAGAGGCCTACCAGACGGGCACTGATCATTCCGCCCATACTATGTGCCTCTACATGGGTACCCGCAATTTTGACCGTGTCGCCGGGTCGAATTTTAGCAGTAGGGCAGTGGCATTGTGTCGATTTTTAGCTATATAAGAACAAAGAGAAAACCCCCTGTGGGTCGATTTTTATCCCCAATTTTCCTGTGTCCGTCGATTTTTAAAAGGGCCTAAAAGGGCCGTTTCGCTGTGTCGCCCGTGTCGATTTTTACCCATGTAGAGGCACTACTATGGTCATATTGATACCGTCCTAGGCACACATGACAAGTCAATCACAACACGCCATTTTAATTACTGGAACATAATGCTTTAATGCAGTATTTAATTTATCGTCATGATGCATGTAGACCTACCTGTGTTCATCAGGCTGTCGCTACACTCCCGTAGGATGGACATGATGCAGGAATGCATCATACACCATGAATGTATCATGACGACCAACTGGATAACACATTAAACTTAAAGTAATAATTGGCCCTTAATTTATGTGTAAGTTAAAGGGCTAAACACCCCATCCCCCATATAATAAAGATGATTGTACTTTTCCATTTGCCATAGGCATAGGATTTGGTACTAGGGTATGAGACGTGGCTTTGATTATAAAATCCAATTACCGGTATAATACTGCGTCTGTGAGGAGGGCATGGTAGCCGTTCTGTGGCATGCCATTCAGCAGGCCCATACTGTTGTCAGTAGGTGGCTTGACGTAACTTGACGTGACGTAACTTGACGTTACGTCATCACCTCAAACCCTGTCATTGTTAGCAGAGCAATGTCTATAAATAGAACGGGGTCATGTACGGTCGTCCTATGAATCTAGATTCTCGGTTATCATAATCATGTTAAGAAACAGCTTTGCCTTTGGCAGAGTATGTTTAGCATCTTTTCAATTGAATGGAGGCGCATACACATACTATGACATTGAAATACCTTTTTTTCTTAAAATGTTTTTCGAGCTTTTAGGATAAAACACAATTTACAGTACTAGTACCTGGTGAGAAACTATAATTTTGATATATATATATGTATTGTCATGATATTAATTTAGACTTAACCTATGCCTATGGGTATAACATTTCTAGGTAAAACAGAACCAAAACAGGGCGATATATCAGGTAGTTGGCCTGCTAACGTTGGGCCTACCCTGTGACCCCAGATCCCAGTGAGGTCTCTGTCCTCGCCTTATCCCCTCCTCCCTCCCTGCATCACCATAGTGGTTTATCAATTGCATTTGTTGTGTTTAGTGTGTCTGTTCATACACATCTGTGCCACTCGTTGTATACACGAGTCGTCCAGGGTAGGGTAAAGTATACATCATTATAGGCCTATGGTGACAAAGTGTACTGTAAAGTCTATGAAGCCGCGATTAAAACCGCACAGACATCCTGTGCGGCTTATAGGTTTTCCTCAAACCCGAGGTGCGATTTATAAGCCGGTTTGGCTTATATGCAAGCATTAACGGTACCAATAGGTCTACAGTACCCGTAACGTACAGAGGATAGAGGCCTACACTACAACGGTGTATCCCAATGTATACATCCACTGTATCACCCCACCCCTAAAGTTTACAAGCCTAAAACGTATAACCCTAGTATAAGGCCTACACTAGTACAGTAGTGAGGGTATAGGCCTACAGTATACCCCAGGGTCCAGTATACAAGCCTACAGTACCCCAATGTACACCCCCAGTTCATAGTCAGTATAAGGCATATAGTATAGGAGGGTATAGGCCTACAGCATACCCCAACATAAAGCATAGAGCGTATACCCCGGTATAAGGCGTATAGTATAGGAGGCAGCGGCTGCCGACACACTAGACGTACACTCACTGCACAGGGCTACACTTATTGATTGGCACCCCCCTCCCCCCCTCCTCCTGCCTCCCCTCCCTGCCTCCCTCTAGCATCATCACTACAACTGCTGCTGCAGCTGCTGCTGCTGCTTCTGTTACTACTGCTGCTGCTGCTGCTGCTGCTGCTGCTGCTGCTGCTGCTGCTGCTGCAGATTCCGCCTCTCGTGTTTACGTCACACAAGCCGTAAACGGCATCTCCCGGCTGTGGGCAGACTTTTCGTACCGTTATAAATTCTAATACGCGAGTGAGGCTTATATGTGAAAATTTACGGTAGTGTTAGGGATGCAGAGATACCACTTTTCCTACCTCTGTAGGAATTCCTTATTTTCCCCTAAAGGTTTCCATAATAAACGTTAATACTTTTCTATGATGGAAAGCCGACCAAAATTAGGGAAGTTCCTGCCATTTATTTTGACCAGAGAGTGGCATCTCCTACAAAATAATAGACTCAGCTATAATCTTTGCTACTACATAATAAAAAAGACTGGCCATAAAATGAAGTCAGAACTCATGGCCACTTGGTCCCTGTTACCGGTAGTATCTTGCCCATCACATAGCCAGTAAAGAAGATAACCGTACCAACCAGCTCAGGGACATATTGCTTCAAGTGTACATGTATACTAGTTATACGTTTCTGTTACACTGTTGACGCACAATGCAACCAGTCAAATATGTGTGTAAGGGACCAAGAGAGAGAGAGAGAAGGGGGGGGGTAGGGGGTAGGGGGAGGGATAAATGAGTATACCAGTATTTAGGTGTGTTTGTGAAGACAGTAGCTCAGGCATCACGTGTACTACACCTGTCCTGCACTCTCCGCCTCCAGTGCCGGCATTTACACAACTGTCATCATTAAGGACAGTGGAAACTACAGCTCCAATTAATAACCAACAAACAAAGTAAACGTTTGGTTTCAGGTTGCTTGGAGGCAGATTTAATAGCTTTCTTTTCTAAATATTAATGATGGACTGTTTATCTGCTATTCTGGCGTTTGAAGCTCTGAAATGAAGAGGGAAAGAATGCAGGGGGTTTCTACGGTAAAGGGAATCAGAGATGTGGAGATGATATATTTCCAAGAAGACCCCCCCCCCCCCCCACCCCCTCCCTCCTCCAACCGCCCACACCTACAAGGGTTACTCAGCTGTGTGTCCAGTGCCATATACTGGCAGGGGGCCATCCAGCAGCTGGGCTGGACTTAGGGAGTGGTCATATGTTAACAAGAGGGGGGGGGGGGTCAGTGGAATTTCACGCTGGAATTTCAAGACGCTAACAAAATCTGCTCCCTTTGATCTATAGTAACGTGTGGGCTTTTTGGCTAAAAAGAGATCACATTTTTTTGGCCTACCCCCCTCCAAAGGTCCTATTCCCCCCTCCCTCCCCACACACACACAATCCCCCCCCCCCCCCCCGGTTAAGAAATGACCACTCCCTTGTAGTTACCCACCTACATAGTGAATAATGATGTAGTGAGTGACAGACAGACAGACAGACAGGAGGCAGGAGGCAGGACAGCACCACTTGGCGGCCAGGTAGGCGGCAGGCGTGATGTCAACGCCGACATTTGGAGGCTGCAGTAGGGGGGGGGGGAGGGGGGGCCGCCCACTCCCCCCCCCCCCCCACACACACACAGAGTCTGGGTGTCTGATTGACGATTGACGACCACTGTGTAGTGCTGCCTGATGCTTCATGTCCTCCTAAATCCAGTCTCCGACTCCCAGCCCAATACTATGGTATGGGCTGGGAGCAGGGCTGCATTTCACTTGTGAAAATTGAAAACTTTTCAAAATGTGTGTATTGGGGAGATCAAGGGTATGTATTGGAAAGATCAAGGGGGTAATAAATGTAGCTGTGTAAGTATCACCTATACTTGAAAGAAGTAATTACAAGATGTGCATTGGAATAGGATGGCAGCCTGCTCCCAGACTATCCAACTGGTAGGATAGACGCTGACCGAGGCTGGCCTAACTCCCACTCCATCTGTACTGTCTCACAACACACAGTGTATTTATAACAAGAAGCCACCTTTCCCACTTTTGTAGGAATTCCTATCTTACCGGTACCCAGGAGATTCCCCATATTAAATTATATCAACTTCCGATAACTTGATATCCAGACAACTCTAACTATATTTTTCCATTTAGATAACACACATTTCATTCAAATGATCAATTTCCGATAAAGAAGCACACTGAGTTGGGGATAATGTTCACACATCCAGTTATAAAGTCATCAGCTGTGTGGAGGAGAGAAGCAGCAGCAGGCTATGACATGTATACCCAGACAGTACCGTGTACATGTGTTAACTCACAGAGTACCCTGACTCATGGATAAACACTCACAGGGCCCACGTGGGGGGATGAATATCTTACTACTTTATTTTTACATATGTCATAACAACCCCTCCTTTGTATAATAAATGATAAATTACAGTAAGGAAAAGAAAGATGTTTGAAAACGAGAAATACGTAAAAATAGATAGAGCTATTAGTAGTTAGTTAAGGTTCATACCCCCCCCCCTTTTATAAATATTGAAATTACACCAAGGAAAAGAAAGATGTTTTAAAAAAAGATAAAACTCAAGAGAAACACATCAAGAAAACACCACATAAGTAGAACTCTGAATGGTGGTTACCTAATGCTATTACAGAGTGAATGTGTGTGTAAATCTGTGTACCCTGGGACAAGGTGTGTGTGTGTGTGTGTGTGGGGGGGGGGGTTACACATGTTTACCCCCCCCCCCCCCCCACACACACACACCATGTACACACCAAGTAGGAAGGGACCGGATGTAAACACAGCCAGATCCCAGGTCAGAGGTCAGGGGTGACGGCCTTGACCTCTGTGTGTGTGTGGCTGTGGTTTGACCTAGTCAATATGCTGTACCACCACATGGTCAAGTTACTACTAATACTGTACCACCACACAGTTAATACTGTACTGCAGGACGATCAGCTGGACGACCGCAGGGCTATGTACCCGCTATATATGATACAGGGGGATGGGTCACATTGTACTTCTTGTCTGACAAAGGACTGGGTACACTTTCTTGGTGAAATTTTCTCACCCTCAACCAGCCTAATGTCTAACTCTCTACCAAGGTGACAGGGTCACCGAGGGAGTTATGCATCGAGCCCAAAGTGGGAGGGGAGTGCCTTTCTGCAAAAGAAATTGTCAGACAAAGGAAACCACATTTATTATTAGTGATAACAGTTATCAAAATAAGGTGGCCTTATTAATAGTAGGACCATAGATTGATGAATTTGCTGATAACTTGAAATAAATTCACGGTTTCTAGCAGAAATGACAGTGATTAATTGACTCAGGGTATTAACCCTGAGTAATATACACCTACCAATTTTGCGTTTTAAGACAATTTTGTGACATAGGAGAATCTTTATATTTTGGTTATCGTCCGACATAGACAAAAGTCGACAAAAACATGAGACAGGCAAGGTCGGGGGACAGGATCTAGCGCAAAAATTTTTCTAAAAATCTAAATTTTTCTTGACTAAATTGAACTGCGATCTTTACGAATTTATTTCTCTCTTTCGCTATTATGTAAATGTATGAAAACAAAGCTACCGCCGCCATGGGCCTCCATAGGCTGCAAGGCATTAAGTTTTTGGGTGCAAGATAGAAATGACATTTTGAGCGAATTTGCCCGTATTTCTCTCTTTCTACCCCCAAAGCGGGCAAAATCTGGGCACATTCTACCGCCAGGACCTATGCAACAAGTCACATCCACTCTATATCTATGTGTTAAGACAGGGGATGCACGGCAAAGGCATGGACGCGTAACACACGCCGCCCTGTAGCCGACCGACACAGCGAAACGGAAACGGCGATGGTGTCGCTGCTGATGCTCCGATCGACTCGCTTTACGGCCGAGATGTAAAACAGCGGTTACGCGCTGCTGGGCGCTGACGCCGACAGCCACCTGCTCGCCCCCAGCCACCTGCTTTCCCACAGCCACCTGCTCACCTACAGCCACCACCTGGAATTTGATTATATATGACTTCCAATATATGAAATTAGGGCAGCTTTTTCTGGCGATTACGATTCTGCCGTCAGAAATGAGAAATAATGTATTGTGCTCAAATTAGATCACTCATTCGAATTCATTTCTGATGCCAGAATTGACAGATTACCCTGAGTCATCTGTGAGGACACTCACACACTCCATTTTTTCAAACATCCTAGGTTCTCAGAATGGTTCGTGTAACCACTAATGGGGAAACACAAGGAGCAGGGGGTGACCTGGGGTGACCCCCGGCCACTGGACGCTGTGTCTGTGTCTACTGTGTCTACTGATACATGTACAAGGGGTATAGGTGCCGGGGGGGGGGCAAGCAAGTCAGAAAAAGTATACATTGTAAAAAGGGTCAGATATCACCTTAGACTCCCCTAGGTTGAAACTGAAGCCCTGTTAGCACATTATGGTCACATGGTAGTACCGGTAGGTGTCTGTTAAGGCCAAAAAAAAAGAAGTTTGTTTCAGGTCACCCGACCGACCCTATGTAAACAGGGCCGACCCTACGTTTTTTTATGCAATTTTGAAGACATTTTTATATTTTTACACTTTTTGAGGATATATTTTAGGTTTTCAAAGGTTTTGAATTTTTTTTCCCCATTTTCATACTTTTTTGGGTCAATTTTAGGGTTATGTAAAAACAAAAGTTAAAAAAAAAAAAAATCCGACCTACCGACCCTAGAGTTTCATCCCATGTTTAACCTGAGACAAAACTTTTTTTTAATTTGGCCTAAGTGAACCTTCACCTATACTTACTACATGTACATGTACTGTCACCCAGGGCATCAATACGTACGGTAGTATACAATACAGCACAGCTACAGATATGTGGGTATGTTGGGGGGGGGGGGGGAGATCTGGTGAGAATTGTGTGAGGATGGGGGGAGTGTGTGTGTGGGGGGGGGGGGGTGATTATTTCACGCCCCAGTGGCGGCCATGACCGCGTGGCGGCGGTCAACAACCCTGACCCGCCCTCACCCCTCTATAGACCAATGCCGCAAGAAAGGAGACTTTTCTGAAAAGATGTTGATAAAGTTTTTAAACATTTTTGAATCGTTACATAAATATAACCTCAACATCCCGCATTCTAATATATACTATTTGAAAGATAGTTGTCCTGTGAATGGGATGCTATGACTCATGAGATGATCGCTAACATAGCCATTACAATCAATGTTATGAGGATTCTTCTAAAACCAATGTGAACACAACTTTATTGTGTAAAAGTCCCCATTTCTTGCTGCATTGGTCTATAGTCTGTACAACAGTTTGGTATACACCCCCTGTCCGCCCCCTGTCTACACCTCTATACAACACTTAAACTCTTCTAACCCTAGTTAACCCTTTAAGGACGACATAATGCCTCAATGCATCATGCCCTGGGTCATCATGATGCATGAATGCAACACTGGTCAGTAACTCAAGCATCATGCTAACCCGATGGGGATCAGACACTCCCGTAGGGTCGGCATGGTGCAACAATGCAGCACCGGTGAGTTACTCACCAGGACTGCATTGGTGCATCATCGTGACAAGCAAATGAACCCTATTTTACGACAATCGAAACATATGGGGTGCTAGTTGTCACGAGCTACCCCTTAGGGTCTTCATGGGAGATCAGCCCTGCTGAATAAAAACCGTTTAAAAAAAACATTCATCCTTAAATTCATCCTTAAAGAGTTAAGTCACTCTACCCCTACTGTTGTGGCAAGATAAGATGTATGAATACAGCTCGGGTGAGTTACTTGCCAGTGCTGCATTCATACGTCTTGATGACCCTGCGGGGTTGATACCCCCTTGAAGTGTCAGCATGACGCACCGATCCAGGGCTACGCGCCAGCACTGCATTGATGCATCAAATGGACGCTTATGAACAGGGGCATGATGCTGTGTTTAAAGGGTTAAACTGTTTTACATACCACAAACATACTCCCTACAAGCAAACATGGACGTCTCATTTAAATACCCTGAACCTGGGGGTAAACCCTGTTATTACTCACCTGTGATGTGTATCCTGCCTAGATCCCCCCCCCCCCCCGGGTTGAGCCATGTGGAGAGTTACCGTGAGTCTGGGCCAATTAATAATTAGAGAGATATAAAATATGTCTGTGTTGTCAATGTTAATTTCCTCAAAATTGTAGTATTTGGTTGATCTGCAGAAATCAGGAGAGAAAGGAAAGAGTTAAAGAAAGAAAAAGAAGGCGAGCAAAGTACATGTACAGAAAAAAGATTACATTCATGAAAATAACATTCATAGAGCAATTTTCGTTGGGTCTGGCCTAGGGGCACTTTAATTCTAAATACAGTAAAACTTGTTTATAACGAATCCCTTGGGACCAGGCAAAAAGTTCGTTATAACCAAATTTCGTTATAACCAAGTCCAACAGTTAAGGAATTTTCTAGGGATGTTAGATGTGCCTCAATCCCCTTAGTATTATGTATTCAATATGGATCTATCTAGTGTGTAAACTTATACTATAGTCAAATTCCTTTCTCCTTACGAATTCTGTTACAATGCACTTTTGGTTATAACTTAGGGCCGGGTACAAAGGCAGTAGGGGCTTCCTGAGCGTCTGGGGGAGGTGGGGGAGCCCTGGGCATGTTCAAAGCCGACTCCCCCGGCCACAGGGCTTCCTGAGCGGCTGGGGGAGGTGGGGGAGCCCTGGGCATGTTCAAAGCCGACTCCCCCGGCCACAGGGCTTCCTGAGCGGCTGGGGGAGGTGGGGGAGCCCTGGGCATGTTCAAAGCCGACTCCCCCGGCCACAGGGCTTCCTGAGCGGCTGGGGGAGGTGGGGGAGCCCTGGGCATGTTCAAAGCCGACTCCCCCGGCCACAGGGCTTCCTGAGCGGCTGGGGGAGGTGGGGGAGCCCTGGGCATGTTCAAAGCCGACTCCCCCGGCCACAGGGCTTCCTGAGCGGCTGGGGGAGGTGGGGGAGCCCTGGGCATGTTCAAAGCCGACTCCCCCGGCCACAGGGCTTCCTGAGCGGCTGGGGGAGGTGGGGGAGCCCTGGGCATGTTCAAAGCCGACTCCCCCGGCCACAGGGCTTCCTGAGCGGCTGGGGGAGGTGGGGGAGCCCTGGGCATGTTCAAAGCCGACTCCCCCGGCCACAGGGCTTCCTGAGCGGCTGGGGGAGGTGGGGGAGCCCTGGGCATGTTCAAAGCCGACTCCCCGGCCACAGGGCTTCCTGAGCGGCTGGGGGAGGTGGGGGAGCCCTGGGCATGTTCAAAGCCGACTCCCCCGGCCACAGGGCTTCCTGAGCGGCTGGGGGAGGTGGGGGAGCCCTGGGCATGTTCAAAGCCGACTCCCCGGCCACAGGGCTTCCTGAGCGGCTGGGGGAGGTGGGGGAGCCCTGGGCATGTTCAAAGCCGACTCCCCCGGCCACAGGGCTTCCTGAGCGGCTGGGGGAGGTGGGGGAGCCCTGGGCATGTTCAAAGCCGACTCCCCCGGCCACAGGGCTTCCTGAGCGGCTGGGGGAGGTGGGGGAGCCCTGGGCATGTTCAAAGCCGACTCCCCCGGCCACAGGGCTTCCTGAGCGGCTGGGGGAGGTGGGGGAGCCCTGGGCATGTTCAAAGCCGACTCCCCCGGCCACAGGGCTTCTTGAGAGGCTGGAGGGGTTAAAAGGAATTCGGTAGACATTTTTTTTAGGCTTTTGTAGTAAAATTCCCTTAATTTCTCTGAGAAAATTCTGAAATATATTTCTAAATGTGAATAATTTGTTTGTTATTAACAAGTTTACACCAACAGTCCTTCGTTATAACCAAGTTACTTTACTATAGAAATGTATGGTTGAAAATCGGGGCCAAGCAAATCTGTTTGTTGTAACCAAAATTCGTTGTAAGGGAGTTTGTTGTAACCAAGTTTTACTGTAATGCTATGCATAGATGACACCATGGTTTCGCGTGTTGTCCCTCTCTTCAATTTGTTTTCTCTGGAAGATGATGTTTTGAGCACTTGACATTTAGAAAGAGTGGCCACATGATACTTCCTAACGCCACACACACTCGCACTCAGAATAATAAACACTCCCTCAACTCACAACTACCAACTGGAGCAATTACACCAGAATAAAGACAAAAAGAGGTATTTTCCAAATTAATTTGACCCTTATTTGACCGCATAGTGCTTTAATGCACTATGCCATTTGTTGTTATGATGCTTGGATCCAGCCTCGTCAGTGCTGCATTCATGCATCATGCCGACCTTTTAGGAGTGATATAAACCCCACCTGGTCAGCATGATGCTTGAATGCAGCACTTAGTAACTCGCCAGGGCTGCATTCATGCATCATGACGATAAAGGATATGATGCATTAAAAAGGACTATGCAGCCCTTAACACCTTAAGGATGGATTAGTGCATTCATGCATCATGCCCTTGGTCGTCATGATGCATGAATGCAGCCCTGGTGAGTATCTCACCAGGGCTGCATTCATGCATCATGCCCTTGGTTGTCATGATGCATGAATGCAGCCCTGGTGACTAACTCGCCAGTGCTGCATTCAAGCTTCCGCAGGGTCAGCATGAGCCCCGCGAGGTCTCGCCATTGCTGCATTGGTGCATCAAAACGACAAATATCTTCTTCTAGTAACATGCATCATGATGACAAATGTCATCTTTTAGTGACATGCCGTCCTCAAAGGGTTAAATGGCTAAATGCTGTAGGTGACCTTTGAGGAGGAGACTGTATGTGTGCCTGGAGTTATTATGGCGGTTATTAAAAGTGGCGACAACACGGGACGTTATTCAATTAGTGTTAGTTTTTACAGGTTTATAGTTGTAGACAATTTAATGTGGTCTGTCGGCGAGCCAACTACTGGGTTTAAAACTTGGCCCTGTAAGGGATGCATAGTGCTTCATTAAACGCGTCCTTTTATTGTAATGCTGCATTCATCATGGATGAAAGTCTTCAAGATTCCCCCGATTTCAAGTGGGTTTTTTTATGTCGCAAAGACTGGTACATAAAACACCTTTATCCAGGGGCCTCAATTTTAACATTTCATTTTTTTTTAGCTTGGTCATTTTCATCCCTGGTTTATGTAGTCTTGGCAAGTCTACTCCCCAGTGCTGCATTCAAGCATCATGCAAAGTTGATACTCTCCCAAAGAGCATGATGCACTCATGCAGGACCTGCTTTGGTGCATTATGACGACAAATGACCAGGAACCTAGAGGCATCATGCTGACAGTGCAAGGCCAGAAAGGCGAATATTGACAGAAGGCAGACTTCCCAACCCGCCCCCCTACCCCCGGGACCTGGGATGGGGGGCACAATGGGCAATTGTCATGTGGGGATAAACTAACATGTAATGCTAATGAGCACCGGTAATGACTAATTGCTAGCCCTGACCGATGTGAGTCTAATATGGACTTGGGGCTCGCTCTATACATAACACAGACACTAGACAACAATGTAGCTAGACATGGGGTGCCACATGTCAACTTGTAATTTAGATAAATCTGATCAGGATATTTCTGACAGAGCTAGGGGGGTGAGGGGATGCAACCATATCTAAAAATAAATGAAAATAATAACAATTTTTTTTTAGATACATCAGTAGGGCACAGTTGTGTATGGAGTAAGCCAGTGAAAAAAAGAAAAGGAAAGACAATATTTTTCGTATATAGAGAAAACAGAAATTGAGGCAAAAAATGCGCCTGTAGCTTGCTTCTACATTTTTCTCAGAAAAAGCCTATGTTCGCACGTATTCACATAGGGTAAAGTGACCTTGAGTCGGCCATGTACCTTGAGTCGTCCATTTTGCATGGTTTTTGGTACCAAATTGTAGTAATCAATGATTATTATTGTGAATTTCACTATATTAATATTGATACAATATGGACAGATGCAGCACATGCTATTTTACAATTTTGGGAAATGCAACTCTACCACCATACACTGGCTGTCAGAAATACCATGTTTTGGATAATATTTAAGCAATTGGAGCTGTGATTCTGGTGATTTGCCAGTGACCTTGAAATGAAGTGCAAGTAGTAAATCAGGAAAGATTTACAATGATGTAACATTAGTCAAGGAACACAGTTAACCTTAACTAAAACCAATTAATGCATTACATTCACACTCTGTCTGACATCAGTCAACAAGAAATAAGCCATTTCCCTGCATCTAGAACAAAAATATACATTCTAGTATGCAGCAACTAAATGATGGTATGTTGTGGTTGACTCAAGGTACCGCAGTGGTTGACTCATGGTACTTATGAAGAAAAATCAAACCTCTTAATTAGTGCAACCCCATAATGCCTCACGGACATGAAACTAAAAGTTGTGACATTATAAGCTTGAAAGTCCAAGACATGAGGATAACTTTCATATCAATTTTTAGATTTCCATACATGTTAGCCTCATACAGCAGAGTTCCTAGAATAATACAATGGTTTCTTAGAGGTCCAAGTGGTCGACTCATGGTCACTTTACCCTAGTCAGTTTGTGTGTGTGTGTGTGGGGGGGGGGGGGGGGGGTTAGGACGGGATTATCCTGGATCAAGACACGTGTTCAACGCATACCCCACACCCCCTGTGTAAGTCAGGTGATACAATCCTGTAAGGACGGCATGATGCCCTAAAGCATCATTGGTCGTCATGATGCGCTTCGTCATTGGTACATCATGCCGACCCTTCAGGAGTGTCAACCCCATAGGGTCGTCATGATGCATGAATGCAGCCCTGGTGAGTTACTTGCCAGGGCTGCATTCATGCATCATGACGACCCAGAGCACGGCCCATTAAAGCGCTATGCGGCCCTTAAAGCGTTAACAGAGGTTAATGCTGTTACCGTGCCTTATACGCACTGACCCTCCTAGAACGTCTACAGCTTCAGGCCACAAGAAAAGGAGCACTTTTTGGTGTCCACAAGTTATTTTCACCTCTCAGTTGCCATGTCTGACTCACAACTAGCTGACATCAAATTACACATACATAAAAAAGCTTATGATCCAGGCAACATACTGGCCTGTCGAATCAGGAGATAAAAGATGTATGATAATACAAAATAGACGTACAATCTATTGACCCAAAAACAAACTTGATACCGGTAGATGTATGTTATCTGATGAGACAATGTAGACCTATAATCTATTGACCCAACAAAAAAAACTTGTCAAAAGACTAGAGAACGTTGTCATGCTGCTGAAGCTGCTGCCTGATATGAATTGAATCTTTTGAAACAACGGGTTATGTATATATTTATAGACCGTATATGTAAAAGTATGTCAACATGACCTTTTCAGAAAGTTACCTCTGCGGCCTCCTAGAGCTATAGCTAAACAAAAGGTAGCTTATATGGGTGTATTGTGTGCGTAATACAGTAAAGTAGTTCCTAACCGAACAACAAGAGGCTATTAATACGCGCTTATACAGCTCATTGTTCTATTAAGCACAGATCGTTTTGACATTATGGGATAACTTCTGTATGAGATGTATACACGCTGAATGCTGCTGTATGGTACTTTAAGGGAGTGCTCATTTTTTAACAACAGGGGGGGGGGTGGTGGATTTGGGGGGGGTTAAAAAATTTGGACCCCTTGACCGGGATGGGGGTAAAAAATTTAGACCCCCTTGGGGGGTGCAAAAAAATTCAACCTGTTTTGAGGGACAAAGCCCGCGCGTTACTATGCTACAAAGGGGCGCGAACGCGCACGATTTTGGGCCTGTCGGGGGGGGGGGTTAAAAAATTACAACCCCTCTCCGCTCCGCGTGAAATCTCTACGCCCCCCCCCTGTTGTTAAAAAATTAGTACTCCCTTAGTACAAAGGTGTACTGCAAATGGATCTCAATCTCTCTCTAAAACCTATCCTGGCCGTGTATTCTTGATAGTCGTAGACATACCATATTAGGATCATATTATGACCCAAAAGTAAAAGCAATAATTGTATACTCTTTTTTTTTAAACAGGTTTATTTGGTCCTGGTTACATGGACCTGTATTCCCAATGTATACGGCTAAACAAAGGTCCCCACGTGTCATGGAAAGTCAGGGATGGTCGTGGCACAATGAGGTGTCATGTCAGGGAAAGTCATCGAATCTTGTGAATTTTCACCATGAGTCAGCGAAAGCCATGGGAAAGGGGGGAAAAACAAATATTACAAAAAAATCCATTAGATTCAGAATGTAGCAGTTGCCTTTGAGGTTAGAGAGATTTCCTACCTTTAAATTGAAGTGCTATAACGCAAAATCATGGAATATCGATCTGAAAATTTGAAATTTGAACTAACGATTCTCAAGCAAAAAATTACCCAAATATATATTTTAGAAGTTTTGAGGTTTTCAGCTCTGTGAATAGCATCAGTAACTGTTTGTGTGTGAGAATGACGTCCTGATTAGTCTTTTGGCCACATGTCACGTTATGCTAACGTCGGTCTGGTATTGGTCTGCGACTGTCATTAACAGGCCATTACAGGCTGTAATTGGGACAATTACCTCACCCTACCCCCCCCCCCCCCCCCCCCCCCACACACACAGCATGGTAAACTACACGCCCTATTAGTCATTATCAGACAGTTTGTCGTGTCACGTAGCAATCACGTCCCTGAAATGTTAATTGATGTAAAACACTGTTTACTGAAAACACTACATGATTGGGGAAGGAGTTTTTACCACACCGCTATATGTGTTAAATGTCGGCTTGGAAGTGGTTGGTAGTCTTGTTGGTAGGTTATCAGAGGCCAGACGTAGGTACTACATGTAGATGACCCAGTGACCAGGTTTAGATTAGATTGTGCTAGAGACAAACTGTAGAACATGGAGGTAGAATTAGACATCTATGACACTATTTCACTCACAGATGTAATAGTACATGAGCTCCACTCAACTCCAATTAGCATCTACCGTAAATATATTAACCTCACCCTGACTTTGCTGCTCACGTCTAACTTTTATGTTGAAAATTTCATATTACCGGTACACATTTTGTGATATCAATTTCCTATAAAAAAATCAAAAAATCATAAGATTAGCTTTATTTTATCGACATTGTATTGAGCAGGGAGTGACATCTGGAATTCCATTTCCTGTCCCCTCCTATACTTCCTGCTAGCAACCAAATGTCTGTCAGAGGGAAGCGGGAAGTGTGCGGGGGGGGGGGGGGGGTGACAGCCAGTCTCGGAGTCACTATGCACACTAAGTCTAAGCACTCACACATCACCCGCCCCCCCACCCCCCACCCCCACCTCCACACACACCCCAACCTGCCTCCTGACAAGTTACATGTCCATTTACACCTTTACATTGCCCCACACCCTGTCTTGTTAACACCACGTCTCCCACCATGTCTCCGACTTACAAAGTACCCAGTCCCTAATTCTCAGGGTGACCTTGACCTCAGAGGTCACGAGGTCAGGGCCCTGGATCCCTGAGTCACACAGGGGAGCACCCACAATGCACTGCTTCACCCAGCGTGCACTGCGCATGTCTCACCCGGGGGGGGGGGGGATACCTGATAGGCCTTCCCCCTAGCGGCTGTTGTTACACTTACCGGTACTAGAGCTACATGCCCCTGTGACGTCATCACTGCCCATTGTGACCGCCATCTTTGATGACGTGTGTGGCTTCCGGGAACAAAGGCTTCTGGGAGGTGCTCTGGGGCAGGATCTGGTGGTGGATCAGTGAGTGTAACTGTCACTATGACCTCCAAGGGACGCCACATTTGTGACAGATACCGTAAAACCCCTCCTTTAAGATCCCCACCCCGCTCCCCACCCACTTGGGGAAAAATTCTGTCATGTACAGAAATCCTTTGAAATGGTTTTCACTATAATCCAATGTACAAACAACAAAAAAAACATTAAGACGATCCACAAATCGTCTTGTAGGAAAAATAAATCCCAAATAAAATCTGTCTTAAAGTTGGTGTTTTACGGTAGTTTTCAACCCTTTAATGACTCCATGAAATGCGCCGTCTTGTGGCACCGAAGCGATGCTGGCGAGTAAACTGGGTGGCACTCCCGGGTGGCACTGCATTGGTGCATCATGCTGATCCTTCATGAGTGTATCAACCATGTAGGGTCGGCATGATGCATGAATGTAGCACTGGGAAGTTTCTCTCCAGGGCTGCATTTATATATCATGACCACAAAGGGAATAACACTTTTAAGCGGCATGTTGTTCTTTAAGGGTTAACATAGTTTACTCTGCCAAAAGAAAGGCTACGGTGAATGTTGATGTAAAGAAAGAAACACATTAGTGGTAAATGTTTTGCAGTGTATGTGTACCAGCCCTATTTAATATGATGTTGGACAAGGGCGAGACATCTAACAAAGTACACCTATAACATAAGTCAGCAACACAAGACAGCTACAATGTCAAGAGACGTCAAAGATTCAAAGGCCACCTGAGGGGGTGACATAGAGAGGCAAGTGTACACACAGAAACAGAAAAAAAGTAAAAATACTAAAACGGAGTGAAGTGTGAGAGGGGTGAGGTGAGGTGTGTCTAGTCTCTATAGTGGGGTAACGCCACAGGTTATTGGAGGAGACCAATACCGCAATTACCGGTAAGTGTTTAACTTAAACACATGTTTAAGTGCCGGTGTACTTGTACAAGAGCACCTGCATTTATAAATGATGTCACCATATAGAGTGTGCAGTGAAGGGTCTTTACCTAGGTTTAGTGATGAAATCTAGCCTTACAGTTGACATCAATTGTGAATGTTTCAGACTGAACTCTATTTGCACAAAAAGAAAAAAAAAAGAGGACGAAAATAAATACAAATACGACAATCATCAACAAGACTTTTATCCACCTTGAAAAAACAGTTAATATCCTCGTATTTAGCTAGTCCACTTTATTTAGAGGGTGTGTCTAATCAATGTCTAATCAATGACCTCTATGGAGGTCATTGGTCTAATACACTATGAGCTGTACAGATGGTATACCCAGCACACAGGGCGTCACCACATCTCCCTATACGAGCATATACTATACAGGCTTGGCACTGGGTCATGTGACCCCTGGTCTGTCCATAAAAAGGACACAACCAAGAAGGTTCAGTGGACTTGAAGCATAGATGGACCAGTCTCACTCTGACGCCTGCGTAGACTCTAAAGTATATATTTCCACGTATACCGTATTCGACGTAATAAGCGCACAGTGCGCTTAAAAAATGATTATGGACAGCTTTTAGTAGTTAAGAGTTTAATTGGGGTCAAAAATTGGGATATTTTTGGTTATTTGTAGTATACAAATTGGCCAAAAACGGGGGGTGTGCGCTTATTAGGGTGTGTGCGTTTATTAGGTCGAATACGGTAACCCGCAAGGTTGGAGTTGCGGGTTATATGTGAGATACTGTAAACATAGTTTATTTCGCGCTGTAATTATTTTCGCGATTTCCGCGGATTCTAAAATCCGCGAAAGTACATGTACGCACAGTAGCTCTGGTCGGTATTAAAATGGGGTGAGTGTTCAAGTGTTCAAGTGTTCTATTGGACGGTGGGGGGTGGGGGGGCTATACCAACATCTGGGGGTATCAAAGAACCAATCAGGAGGCGTTAAAACGATCAGCAGTAACTAGTGTCAGAGGTGTGAACAGGAGGGGGAGTCACTGTCAACTCTAAGTGTCAGTAGTGTGTTCAGCATTGTGTAGATAGGTGTCAACCCCCCAGGTAGGTGTGGGTGACCTGTACTAGGTGTCACTGACAGGTGTCACCTCTAGGCCCCTGTATAACGTCCCACAGGGGCCCTGGACACAGCACATGCCACTGTCTGTTGGTCTAGGGGTGGTAGGGGGGGGCAATGACCATACACCAGCCAGGAAATCAATACTGAGGCATATATGTGTCTGCTTCACCTCAGTTAAACTTAAAGTGGAATATTAGATATTTATCATTCAATGTACCGGTATTTTTTATATGTGCAGGGTAAATGGTAGCATTAAAATTCATAAGGCCTAAAAAAACCTGACCGACCCTATCATTTTGGACCGACCCTAATCTTTTTCGATTTTTTTTTTTTTTATGTTTTCCCTCACGTAGGTTATCACAAAATGGGATAGATGTACCTAATGGCCTTCAGCTATCTGAATTGTCATTATTTTAAAGAGTAGAAGGGAGGACATTCTTTGTATAACAAAAACGGAACTGATAATGGCTTAATTGGACAGATACTGGTTCTACAATATCAAATAACCACTCCATATTAAAATAAGATTTTCCCTTGCAGCTCATCTCATGATCCTAAAAATAAATCTTTAAAAAAAATTAAAAATCGACCAACCTACCCTAGTTTTTTTTGGCCATGTTACCGGAACACAGGTTATTTTTTTGTTTTTGCCTAAGTGCAGGTGCGTTTATTCAAGCCACTACAGTATGTCCTCTTGTCGTCATGATGCAGCCTTGCAAATGGTTCTCCAGGGCTAAATTCATGTATTAAATTTGCCAAATTGACTTGGCATATTACTGATATTAATTCAGGGACATGTCCCCCCCCCCCTACTTTTGACTAGCCCCACAAAAGGTCAAACCAAAAAGGTCAAGTAAAAAGGGGTCAAAAGGGTCAGTCCCTTAGTCCCCCCTACTTTGAAACTGTTTGCCACGCCCCTGTAAATTAAGCATGACAAAGAACCCCCTGTAAGCATGATGCACTAATGCATCATGGGTTGATACACTCCTGAAGGGTGGATATGATGCACTTACTCAGTTTAACCCAATGTGGTGCCCTTTGACCCTAGACTTTAATATAGACTGTTAGACACGATACCAGGTCGGTATACCTGCTACATTATGTATGTTAATGCCCCCCCCTCCCCCCCCCCCCCCACACACACAGTTGGAATATCCGTGCATGTACACTGTAGCAGCAGGGCCATCTAACCCTGTAAAGGCCGCATAGTGTTTTAACAGAGTTGCCACTTTTCCTACTTTTATAGGAATTCCTACATTTTGGCTGGAATCTCTGTATTGAATTACATGAATTCCCTAAAAAATTTGACCAAAATCCTAGATTTCCTACATTTTGTTGACAAGAGAGTGGCACCTCTGCTTTAATGTATTATGTCTTTGGTTGCCATGATGCAAGAATGCAGCCCTGGTGAGTAACTCGTAAGGGTGGGATTCAAGTATGAAGCCGACACTAGTGGGTTAAACCATACACTCCCGAAGGATCGACATCTTACATGAATGAAACAGGGCTGCATTCATGTATCATGACAACACAGGGCATCATACATGAATGCACTATGCGGCCCTTAAAGGGTTTACCCATCTAACATGATCTCACATGTCACAACAACATCAGTCTATTATTACATGCGGGGGCGGCCCTCCGCCACTCAACGGGCCCATTACAACAACAACAACAAGGGGAAAAAGTTTAATAAATAGGAAAATGAATGAATGAAAAGCACGCCATGTCTGAAATATGTATACACGGTCAATATTAGCTTTGTTTATGCTGCTGGGGAGGATTTGATTATAGTCTAGAGCCTCTCTCCCGTGCTGGCTATTCATGAGTAATTATTCATGAATTAAAGATAAAGTACCCTCTAAATATGTAAAATTCTTGGGAGATTTATAGATGTATTCCCTGAAGCCCAGAGGCAGAATCGGGGTCATTATATATACTACCGGTAGGTTAAAAATAGCTACCGATAACTACATTTATAAACTGAGTTTCAAATGTATACTAATTCAATTCAATTTTATTCAATTTTATTCACACACAACCCCTTTTGGGGCAAGGGAGAAAGTATGAGATGATAGATGCCGGGTATAGCAGAAAGTTACATTGGCATCACCGTATACATATATGCCATGAACATGTGTTTACAGGCGTAGTATATAAAATAAATTAAAAACATAAATGGACTAGATACATAGAGTAGCACCATTCCTAGTCAGATCTATGATAATGAGGTTGAACACAAATGTGTTGACTGTACAAACATAGCTGTATGTAGAGATATAAAAAGGATTACCCCGGGGGATTACCGTAAAACCCCTCCTTTAAGACGACCCCCTACTTTGAGATAAAAATCCGTCTTGTAGGAAAAAGGCTTTAAAATGATGCTCTCTTTGATACCATCTAATAAAACCCCACCTTAAAGACGACCCCCTATTTTCAGATAAAAATCCGTCTTGTAGGAATAAATAAATACCAAAATAAATCCGTCTTAAAGGCGGGGTTTTACGGTAGTAGTACGGTACTTGGTCCTGTGGACACGAAAAGGCACCTGGTTTTGTAGGTGTACGTGTGTCCCGGCACATGTTGGTGGTACATGTACTAAAGGTTAAATGTCCATTCACCCAGCTGTGTTAGGTGCTATTGACTGTTAGATAAGAGATAAGAGATAAGAAGCCGTGACCTGACTGTCGTAATAGGGAGGATGTAGGCCTTACAGGCTGATAGCATGACCCACATACCTCCACCTGGGTGTAAAATACTGGTTAATAAACAGTTTTGGTATTTGGGAGTGATCTGTACTTAACAACAGGGGAGAGGGGGGAGTGGTGGATTTTTTTGTGGAGAAATTTTGACCCCTTGAGCGGGTGGGGGCGGGGGATAATACATTGCGACCATTGACTTGTGGGGGGTGGGTATGTGGAAATGTTCAACTGTTTTCGGGGGGGGGGGGAGTGTGCGTTATGTAACAAAAGGGCAAATGTGTGCGATATAAAAACACTCGTGAGTGTCGATCCTTGGGTGGGGGGGGGGCGGGCTGAAAAGAAATCCCACTGCCGCCCCTTGTTAAAAAAATGATCACTCCCTTATCCTATTCCCTCATTTTCTGTTTGCTGTGTTAAAAGGGAAGAAAAAAACATGTAGATTGAAAGATACCTGACTATCACTCAAAAATGATTAATGAACGTATCCCACTTAGCCCTGAGGGTAATGACTATAATGTACAGCCTGATTTAGATTGTACAACTTTGATTATAATCTTGGGGCTCTAGGGAAATAGTATAGATGACTGCCAACCGCCCCTGCTGACTCTGTGTATCCTAGAAAACACCCATACATAGACCCTCAGTATCCCTCTAAGGACGGCATGTCGCTAAAAGATGACATTTGTCGTCATGATGCACCAAGGCAGCCCCGGCGAGTAACTCACCGATGCTGCATTGGTTCATCATGCCGACCCTTCGGGAGTGTCTCAACCCTGTAGGGTCGGCATGATGCTTGACTGCAGCGAGTTACTCGCCAGGGCAGCATTCATGCATCATGACAACTAAGGCATGATACATGAAAGCATTATGCCGTCCTTAAAGGGTTACAAAGAGATGTATGTCCAGGTAATGTATGCTGCATTATGGAGTTACCTCATCCAGTATTAACCACCTCATGACGTCACTCCGCGCTGCATAGGGACTGCTCCTTTTCAAACGAGCGGGTCGGATCCAATATTTGGAAAAGGAGGAGGCGCGCCTCCTTCTCTAGGCTAAATAAAGACAATTAAACGCCTAACTACAGGCAAAAATGAGGGGGCGTGCCCCTCTAAATCCGCCACTGACGAGGGGGGTGTGCAAAATTCATTTCACCCCCCAGCCCCAGGGGTCGAAAATCAGCGCACGTTTGGGCCCTTTGAAGCTAGTAACACGCTGGCTTTTTCGCTCGAAAAAGGTAAAAATTTGTCCCCCCCCAGAAAAAGAGAAGTACCCCGGGCAAGGGGTCTAAATTCCCCCCCACCCCCCAAAAAAACAAAAACAAAACAGAACAAAAAACACGCACCACCCCCTCCTGTTGCTAAAAAATGACCACTCCCATAGTAGGCGGCCTGCCAGGCTGCATGCGGTGGGGGGGGGGGGGGGTTAGGAGGGGCTATTAATAGATTTCCTGCGAACACTGACGGTACTCTGGAGGTTAGTGCAGATGTTACCTCCCCTGATGTACCTAAATAATGATGACTGAGGTAGGATTGGTTTAATGAGGTTTCAGGGCTCTATTTAACAATGTAGACTAGGGGAGCAAGACTAGCAATGGGAATGGCCCTCTCTCCTACACTGTTATCAAGGCACGGGTTCTTTTACTTCCCACACTTCATCAACATATATGTGCATGCTGAGAAATTGTCTCTTAATGTTGCTGAGATGGATCGGCGGGGGGGGGGGGGGGGGCAGAGATTTAGATCCCCTGATATCAACCCCCCCCCCCACCCCCAGAATGACATAGCTACCCTAATTGATGTACAGAGATTTCCACACTTGTGCCTCTCTCACCGATATACAGATCATGCCATTCATAGGTATACATGTAGAGTAACTGGTCAATGAGTAGCACTAGGAATAGATTCTCGTCCATTGAAATGTAAATCAGCATCTGGTAAAATATAGTGTATAGGCCACAGCTAGTACGCAAGTCAGGTCTCCAGTGCGGTTAATAAGATGTCTAGGGCTTCAGCTTATAAGCACGTTTTTAGATGTATACTACAGTACTAAAATCGCTATATTCAGATCCTCTAGCTGTGAGGGTTATATGATATTTCTAATACCGTATTCCACCTAATAAGCGGACACCCCCTAATAAGCGCACCCCCCCGTTTTTGGCCAATTCTTATACTAGAAATAACCAAAAATATTTCAATTTTTTGCCCCAATTAAACTCTTAACTACTAAAAGATTTTTTAAGCGCACTGTGCGCTTATTGCGTCAAATACGGTATGCGAATTTGGCTTATACGCGAGGTTTTATGCTCCCACACAATATGGCGTCACGCGTGCGTGCATCGGGTGCGTTGTTATCACGACCATCACACGTCAATAATAGAGTAGGTTACAGATAGCCGTATCGGGGAATCCTCGACAATACCAGCGCGTATTTATCAGGTGTTTTATACTATAGCTTTATACACCCCCTGATCAATGCAATGTGCAGAACCAGCAGGTTTAGTCAATGGGGACAGATATAATCTTGGGGCATTGCTTCACTGACATTCACATTAATTGATACAAAACGGAATCATATCAAACCCTACATTGATTCTATGGAGTAGGGGGCCGGGGTTATTTTTAACTGTGGGCAGTACCGGTAGTATGTATCGCACATTAAAGCGCTACCGTATTCGACATAATAAGCGCACATTCCCGATTAGGCCCCCCCCCCATTTTTGGCCAATTTTTAGACCATAAATAACCAAAATATCTCAATTTTTGGCCTCAATTAAACTATTAAACTACTTATACCAGTTCAAAAGATTTGTTAAGCGCACCCTCTGCTTTTTACCATAAATTCTCACGTAGTAGCGGCGGCTACTATACGAGTCAGATCGCCATTGTGGCTCATGGGATTGGCCCAAAGTCTCGGCTTATACGCGAGTTTTTATAAGTATACTACAGTACGAAATTACCGTAAATTCCCGCGCACTACCCGCGGGTTGTACGCAAACCAAACTCAGCTTTCATTTGATACCAGACATGCCTATACAGGGTGCGGGTTATACGAGGGTTTTTTCCACTATAGAACAGTACTAAAATATGCATTTTCAGATTCAAAAACGGGTTATAGCATTCTCCTGAGTTGGGGGTGCGGGTTATACCCGAGATGCGGGTAATACGCGGGAATTTACGGTAGCAATTTTCAGACCCTCTCTGAGGCTTATAAGATTTGTCAAAGTTAGGGGGCGACTTATACGCGAGTTAGGGTTAATATGTGCAAGAATTTACGGTAAGTCGATTGAGTCTAATATGCTAAGCTAATACTGTAATGTGCTCCTGTGTGGATATGTGCAGGTACACGGCTTATCTCGGTATCTTGGTGATGGCTACTTGACATACTGACATGTACCTGCCCCCGGTCAGAACATGAACACAGCTTAGGCCAAAGAAAATTATGTTCATATATCCCAGCCAACCCCTTTTTTGGGAGGGGGGGATTTTTTTTAATGAAATTTTTGTGATTTTACTACAATATTTTTCTCTCCCAGTAAAACGATCAGAATAGGGAGCAAATGCTTTGTAGAAAAATGCAAAAAAATATCGACCTACGGTACTGACCCCATGTTTTTTTCCGCCATGGACACAGCTTTTTTTTTTTTTTAGCCTAATCTCCATGATGGGTACTTGACATACTGACTGTAGCTGGTCCCCGGTCAGTGTGACCCCTGACCCCACACAAGGTGACCTCTGACCCCACACAAGGTGACCCCTGACCCCACACAAGGTGACCCCTGACCCCACACAAGGTGACCCCTGACCCCACACAAGGTGACCCCTGACCCCACACAAGGTGACCTCTGACCCCACACAAGGTGACCCCTGACCCCACACAAGGTGACCCCTGACCCCACACAAGGTGACCTCTGACCCCACACAAGGTGACCTCTGACCCCAGATAGCGGCATCTCTGACACCGCGTCACCTGTCAACCTGCGGGCACTGTCGGCTCATGGCCCAATGTAAGGATTAACAACCCTTTAAGGACGGCATGATGCATTAATAGATCATGCAATTGGTTGTCATGATGCATTCATGTAGCCCTGGCGAGTAACTTGTCAGGCCTGCATTCAAGCATCATACCGACACTTCTGGAGGGTTGGCATGATGCACCAATGTAGCCCCTTCGAGTTACTTGTACTTACTTGCCGGAGCTGCATTAGTGCGTCATAATGACAAATGTAATCTTTTAGTGACATGCCGTCCTGAAAGGGTTAAAACCCCTATAAACAGTAAACCTGTGGCCACATAAGTACCGTAGATCTGCTATGTCCTTGGGTGTTATGATGTACGATGCCTTAAGGCTTTGTAGCCATTTGTCACCATGATGCACTAATTCAGCTCGCGATGGGCCGTAACCGAAAGAATGAAATAAAAGTGTGGCCTCATGGTCTAACGGACGCTACACACCACACACAGTGAGACAGGAGTGTGATGTGACTTCTAACGACTACCCGGTACTTGACGGATACAATCCGGGATCTATTACACCCATCTGTAGAAAAAGAGTTGACTTCAGTCGGCGTAGAATAGCATTAACCCTTAAGGACCGCATAGTGCCTTAATGCGCTCTGCCCTTTGTCGTCATGATGCATGAATGCAGCCCTGCCGAGTCACTCACCAGTGCTGCATTCATGCTTCATGTCAACCATACCAGGTTGAGACACTCCCTAAGGGTCGGGATGGTGCAGCACTGGTGAGTTACTCACCGGGGATGCATTGGTGCATCATGACAACAAATGTCATCTTTTAACTGCATGTTGTCCTTAAAGGGTCAACAGGTTAAATAGGCCTTTAATCCCCCCCCCCCCCCCTCACCAGGTGTGTCCTGGTTAGGACATGGGGGTGCATCTACCTGGGTGAGGTGTGTGTGTGTGGGGGGGGGGGGTGTTATCCCGGCTGTGTGAAGGGCTGTAGTCGTCATCCGGGTGACTCACCACCACGTGACCTGTGTGGACGCTGTGTGGACGCTGTGTGGACGCAGCACAGACGCCGACTTGTATCCTGCACCTCTTACAGTTATACACAGACACCTGTGTGTGAGGGTCCGGGAGGTAGCTACACCTTCAGAGGAGGGCTCATTTTTAACCAACAGAACGGAGGGGGGGGGGGGTGTTATGTTAGAGATAGCGAAAAAGCCTGTGCCCAAAAAGAAAGAAAGTTGTGTTCCAGTAAAATAGCCCAAAACAAACAGGTCTGTCGGATTTTAAATTATATTTATTTTACCTCATCTCATAAATCTTATTAAAAATTTAAAAAAATGTCTTCAAAAATTAGTGTAGGCCAGCGTCGGCCGGGATACCGGAACACAAATTTTTTTTTTAGGCCTTACTACATTATATAGCTAAAACTATAAAAGGGGTTGCCCGCGATAAATTTGAACTTGTCTGTGGGAGGAGGAGCGATGAAAAAAAGGGGGGGATGATATATATTGCCATGCTTGATCGAGAATTGATTCCTACCGTAGGGGTAGCGAGTCAGGGCTTCATGGACGAAGATTTTTTTCGACTGGAGCTAGGGGTGGGGGGTTCTCTCCCGCACGATGCAACCACTATTAATGACGGTTTGGTCGTCGGACCGTGACGTCATTTGGAACACCATTGCTTGACAACAGTCACTAGTTGACAGTGTAACTAGGTTACATGACAACATCACTATGGATATCAACAACCCTTAGTGACAGGCTATAAAACAAGGTTTTAGGGCCTATTTGATAGTAGTTTCGTCCTATGGGGACTCATCAGGCATCAGTTTGTGCTAAACTTAAGTGACAAGTAATTGTCAGTGGTCCCAAGTTTCAGGTACTTGGAGTTTTGAGTTGTTACCAATAGTAAACAATGTTTTCTACATGGGTTTAACTCTGTTTCATGGTCATAGGACTATGAGAACTTAATAAAGGCAGCATGGCTGTCTTTATTTTATTTGGCAAATTATTTTATAGAAAAATAATTTTAAAGCTTAGAATATAAAGGATATTCTATTGGTGCTCCATTTGGAAATTATAGGTAGGCCTATAAATCCAAAATAAAATTATAACCCATATAGGCCTATGCCCGAGGCGCCGAAAATGTTAATAAAATTTTCTGACGGCGCTAGGTCGGAGCATCGGGGTGTGCTAGGCCTAATATTAGGTTGAGTTTCATTGTAGGCTAGGCCCACAAAATATCCCAGTTTCCATGTACCCGGTATCTAGCCTGCGCCAAAGGGCGCGTCTGCTATGTTTAACCCTAGGGGTGCATTGGAATGGAGTCTCTGAATCCAATTGAACTCAATGAGATTCCTGAGGTAGGTAGCCTTGTCACTCTTGGGGTGAGCATTAATGAAGTCCACAACGTAGATCTCCAGATCATCCAATTGTTTATGGAAGGCTGAGTTGAAATGTGCACCCACAATGCTTGTTTCAACATTGGTTCTGATGTTTCTCAGATGTGTCTGACATCTGTCCATCAACCTAGCTTTTGTCTGACCTACATACATCTTGCCACATCTTTTGCAGACGAGGCAGTAGATCAGATTCGAGCTTTTACAACTTACATGTTGTTTGCTGGAATAGGTACGGCCAGTAGTGGTGCACCTAATTTTACCAGTGTAGTTCATGCGGGTACAATATCCACAATTTTTTGTTTTGCAGATGTTGGGTTTGATGCTAGGTAGGTCGCTAGGGGCCTTTGGTAGCTTTGCACGAACTAGGTAGGACATGAGATTTTTTGGTTTCTTGTACGTGGTCATGAAACCTTTCTCGTGGATCTCTCTTGTGTGGTAAGATTTGATCAGACTGTCCCAGTTTGATTTCACAATTTTCCTCAGGTGATCAGAGCCTGGGGAGTGTGTGGTAATCAATTTATGTGGGTGTCCATCCTTCTTTTTGGGTTTATCAACCAAGAGTTTGTTTCTTGGTTCTGCCCAAGCTCGAAGGAAGGCATTTTGGATAAAACCTGGGTCGTATCCACGTCTCACAAAATGGCGGCCCTTCATCATACTATGTTTGATAAAGTCCTCGTCATTAGTGCAGATTCTACGGATTCTTAGGAATTGGCCGTATGGTATACCTCGTATACAATGCCTAGGATGGGCAGAGTTTGAACGTAGGTAGTTGTTGGAGTCTGTGGGTTTTATGTAGAGATCTGTTTCTATACCTCCCCCGGTTAGACTTATAGTCGTGTCCAGGAAGTTTACAGAAGTGTTTGACACTTCACCAGTGAATTTGATAGTCGGATGGACTGTATTCAGGTGTGTGTGAAACTTTTGATACTCTTCTTCCCCATGAGTCCAGATGAAGATGACGTCATCTATAAACCTCAACCACAACATTGGTTGTAGTTTGTAGGTGTATACATGAGTATCTTCAAAGTCCCCCATGAATATGTTTGCATATGTTGGGGCCACTCTGGTTCCCATTGCAGTGCCTCCGACTTGTAGGTAATGTTTACCGTCAAAGTCGAAGTTATTCATGGTTAGTACCTGCCACAGCAGCTGGCACAAACTTTGGTTGGTTGGTTCATCAGGATTTACCTTCCTATGTTGTAGCAGATGTTTTCCTACTGCTATTTGGCCGCCCCTATTTGGAATGTTGGTGTAAAGTGAGGTTACATCCAATGTTCCAATAAGGGCGTCCTTGGGGATGGGTCCCAGTTTCTTGAAAATTTGTAACAAGTGTCTGGTATCCCTCAGGTAGGATTTTATCTTTGGGACTAAGGGTTTCAGATAAGCGTCGACATAGGCCGAGATCTTTTCTGTGGGTGACCCATTTGCAGAGATGATTGGGCGTCCCGGTGGAGGGACTATACCTTTATGTATCTTTGGTTGAAGATACAATTGAGGTGTGCGAGGTTTGGTTGTAAGTAGCTTATTTTCCAATTTCTCGTCTATTTCTCCCTTCATTCTTAAGAGACTAACACTAAAGTTGATCTTGTAAGCATGGTCACGTGTTAGATCAATTTTGGCTCCTTCATAGAAGTGGCCATCCGATAGCTGTCTCATCCCTTCTTTAACGTAATCATCACGGTTCATGATGACTAAAGAGCCACCCTTGTCCGCTTTTTTGATTACTATTGAACGGTTTCTAGAAATTTCGCGCAGGGCGGTTTTTTCCTCTTTAGATAAGTTATGACCCCGTGGAGCACGTGGTACTACTAAATCTAAAGCCGTTTCATTTAGTTGTATAAAACTTTCTAAGCTGGTGGGCCCTTTAGGGGGTTTCCAACTGAAGTCCCGTTTTATTACCTTAGACCTTTCCAGAAGGCGTTCTGTTTCGGTCAAGATTTTCTCAGGTTCTTTGGGAGGCACCGGGCTTCCCTTTTGTTGAGTATTTTTCTTACCTTTTTCTACTGCAGGTTTCTTTCCTTTGGTGCCTTGAGTACCTTTCTTACCTTTCTTACCTTTCTTTGCATCAGTTGCAGTTTTGGTAGTTGGGTTTGAAGCGGTTGAGGTGGGGTCAGGGGTCCCCTCCTCAGGCTTAGCTCGGTTTGGGTCAAAATAAGATTTGATCCTGAGGAGCCTGTGGAACCTGTCTAGTTCCCTGCGGAGTTCACCAGCATCTGGTTCACCAGGGAAAGGGCAGAAATTGAGTCCCATCTCCAGCACTGAAAGTTCATGTTGGGTTAGGGTATGTGAAGATAAGTTAACTACAGACGAGGGCAAGTCAACGAACGGTTCAACAATTTTATTCATAAACGTTGATTCTAAGAGGATCAGGTTTGTAGTTAGTTCACCGTAGTCAATGTGACTGGTGTTCATAATGGAGTTGTTAACATTAGAATTGCAATAATTGTCAACATTGTTCGATATCAAGGCAACGGTCTTGATGTCTGAAATAACAACATGTGTGCCAAGGGGCAAATGATTGTTAGATGGTGGAGTCATTTGAGAGTCCTGGTTAGAAATTGGTATGTCTAAAGATCTAGGGTTTTGAAGAAGGCAAGAGACTTCTTTAACAGGGCCTGTTGATCTTCGGTCAAGTTGAGGTTCGGAGTTTTGTTGTTCTTCTTCCAGGCCTTCTTGGAGGCCTTGGATTGTTGCCACCCCTCCTTGTCTTCCGTCGGCGTGGCCGCAGATGTTCTGGAGGGGCTCCGAAAAGCCTTCTTGGAGGTAGAGGGCTTCGGGCTGTATTTCTTTGAGTTACCCTTCATAGATTTAGAGTCTTTTTTGGGGCTTTTCACAGTTTTCTTTTTGTTGCTCTGGGCAGTTGAAGAACTCTGTAGGACACGCTTTTGGCCTTTGCCTTCAGTGTGTTTAGCTAGATCACCTTTGGGCTTCTGTGCCTTACTTGATGTACTAGCCTCCTGGTTGTTTTCTGCTTCATCCTCAGAATTTATGACTACAGTAGGTGAGTCAATTTCTGGGGTGGCGCGGTTGCTGTTGAAGAACACCGTAATGTCTTTGTATGAGCTCAAGGGCTGCTGTGACTTGGTGACTCTGGTGCGTTGGGTGTCCATTCTGACTTCCTGTCTTTTACGCTCAGACTGAAGGATTAGATCAGTTTTGTCAGACACCTGTTTGACTTTTGTCTCGTCTTGTATCATGGTTTTCAGTTGGCTGGCCAACCTTTCACCTTCTTCAAGCTCTTTGACTGCGTCCATCCTGATAGCTTCAGCCACTTTGACCTGATGGGTCAAGACTTCACACTTTCTGGATAGGGCCAGTGCATTTACAGCTTTTGAGCTGTTGAACACATAAGCCGGTAGGGGTTCCGATCCCATGGCCCAACTGGTTGCTAGTCCCTTTGCAGAGAGATCTTCCAGCCATTCGGCACGTCGCATGCCTCTATGGCCCTTGATTTTCAGGGACTTAGTTTCCTTCCAGATACACTCCTCAGCCTTAGTGAGATCTAGTCTCTCTTGGGTTTTTGGAGTTTCTGTGGGTTTGGGTGTTTGCTCCTGTTGGCAAAAAGAAACAGATCTTTTTATACCATCAGTCGCAACTCGGATGTTATTTGACAATTCAGCTTTAAATGACTCAGTGTCTTTTGAAGCTGTGTTGTCACTGCTTGAGTTCATAACATTTTTGATCAAACTAAATACATTTTTCGCCATGTTTGGATCTTGGTTGAGTTTTTGGATGAACATTTGCATCTCATTCAAATTCTCATTAGATACCAAATTCATAAATTGTGTGGTCGATATATCTGGAGAGGATGTATCGTGCCTAATACGTTTTGCAGCTTGTGATCTTTGACCGTCCGCTGGTGTAACGTAAATTTGTGGGAAAAAGATTTGGTTTGACGAGACCGCGCCATTGTTTAGCGTTGACGCTATTTCATGGCGCGAGACTTCGCTTTGAATTTCAGAGTCTGACCGCGATGCAAACATGTCGGTTTGGCTGCTAAACGGTGTTTTAAAGGTAGTACCGTTCAGATAATCTGAATTTCTTTGGTTTATATTAGTTTGCCCGTTGGGGCTAACTTGATTTGAACTTACCTGCGAGTGCCGATCGATGTTTTCGATCGGTGTTGATTTATCGCTGGGTTCCGCGGACGCCATTTTGTGATCGCACGGATGTCGTCTCGTCTTGTTGGGTTGATTATGGGTTGATTCTGCACAGATTGAGTCCCTCCCGGTGGAAATAAACAAGTTTTCGACTGGAGCTAGGGGTGGGGGGTTCTCTCCCGCACGATGCAACCACTATTAATGACGGTTTGGTCGTCGGACCGTGACGTCATTTGGAACACCATTGCTTGACAACAGTCACTAGTTGACAGTGTAACTAGGTTACATGACAACATCACTATGGATATCAACAACCCTTAGTGACAGGCTATAAAACAAGGTTTTAGGGCCTATTTGATAGTAGTTTCGTCCTATGGGGACTCATCAGGCATCAGTTTGTGCTAAACTTAAGTGACAAGTAATTGTCAGTGGTCCCAAGTTTCAGGTACTTGGAGTTTTGAGTTGTTACCAATAGTAAACAATGTTTTCTACATGGGTTTAACTCTGTTTCATGGTCATAGGACTATGAGAACTTAATAAAGGCAGCATGGCTGTCTTTATTTTATTTGGCAAATTATTTTATAGAAAAATAATTTTAAAGCTTAGAATATAAAGGATATTCTATTGGTGCTCCATTTGGAAATTATAGGTAGGCCTATAAATCCAAAATAAAATTATAACCCATATAGGCCTATGCCCGAGGCGCCGAAAATGTTAATAAAATTTTCTGACGGCGCTAGGTCGGAGCATCGGGGTGTGCTAGGCCTAATATTAGGTTGAGTTTCATTGTAGGCTAGGCCCACAAAATATCCCAGTTTCCATGTACCCGGTATCTAGCCTGCGCCAAAGGGCGCGTCTGCTATGTTTAACCCTAGGGGTGCATTGGAATGGAGTCTCTGAATCCAATTGAACTCAATGAGATTCCTGAGGTAGGTAGCCTTGTCACTCTTGGGGTGAGCATTAATGAAGTCCACAACGTAGATCTCCAGATCATCCAATTGTTTATGGAAGGCTGAGTTGAAATGTGCACCCACAATGCTTGTTTCAACATTGGTTCTGATGTTTCTCAGATGTGTCTGACATCTGTCCATCAACCTAGCTTTTGTCTGACCTACATACATCTTGCCACATCTTTTGCAGACGAGGCAGTAGATCAGATTCGAGCTTTTACAACTTACATGTTGTTTGCTGGAATAGGTACGGCCAGTAGTGGTGCACCTAATTTTACCAGTGTAGTTCATGCGGGTACAATATCCACAATTTTTTGTTTTGCAGATGTTGGGTTTGATGCTAGGTAGGTCGCTAGGGGCCTTTGGTAGCTTTGCACGAACTAGGTAGGACATGAGATTTTTTGGTTTCTTGTACGTGGTCATGAAACCTTTCTCGTGGATCTCTCTTGTGTGGTAAGATTTGATCAGACTGTCCCAGTTTGATTTCACAATTTTCCTCAGGTGATCAGAGCCTGGGGAGTGTGTGGTAATCAATTTATGTGGGTGTCCATCCTTCTTTTTGGGTTTATCAACCAAGAGTTTGTTTCTTGGTTCTGCCCAAGCTCGAAGGAAGGCATTTTGGATAAAACCTGGGTCGTATCCACGTCTCACAAAATGGCGGCCCTTCATCATACTATGTTTGATAAAGTCCTCGTCATTAGTGCAGATTCTACGGATTCTTAGGAATTGGCCGTATGGTATACCTCGTATACAATGCCTAGGATGGGCAGAGTTTGAACGTAGGTAGTTGTTGGAGTCTGTGGGTTTTATGTAGAGATCTGTTTAAAAAAAAAAAAAATTCATGGACGAAGATGCCTCTGCGGTTCTTCTTCGTTTACCTGCAAGTAACTCGCCGGGGGCCCAGGGCTAGGTTGGTACATCATACCGGCATGATAAATGGCAAGAGTAGTCTAAAGTTAGTAAAAACCCACCAATCATTTTACCAGGTAATGAAATATCACTCTATAATCAGGCTTGGCATCCTTTGGACATCCCACCTCAAGATGATGTAAGATGGCCATGGTACCTGCGACACCTTACATGACTGTCCCGTTATCCTGTCTGAGGTACATAGGGGGGGGGGGGGTGGCATTATAGGCCCTTTTTGTTCCCGGTCTTAACCTTACCCTTTTTGGAGCTGTGGTGGTAGTGGGGAGTGGGGGGGGGGGGGGTATAGAATCATTTAGCCTTTTACAAACAGAATGAAACTTGTTGTGACTTTCCATTTATGAACACTGTACCCATTTACATCAAACCGTGAAGTAAAGGGACAGTAGGAGGATGGGTGCGGGGGGGGGGGGGGAGGTGGTGGGGTTATGAAGGAAGCCTGTAACCTTGACAAGGGCTTCCATCTAAGGCCTGAATTACCCATCAGCCTCCATCTGGGCCCTAGTTCTGTCGTCAAGGTGACTGTCGTCAAGGTGACTGTCGTCAAGGTGACTGTCGTCAAGGTGACACCCGGATGGCCTCCTGTGGACATCAACCTTGGAGTCTGCCGTTCTACCCGGGCTGCCGCTATATTAGTTTACTGAGGCGTAGACTTGAGGAATAAAGAAAAATCACGAGGAACTAATATAGCAGAAGTTGCTCGGGGGACGTGTGATTTGGTTATCGGGCGAGAGGTCGCGCTGTGATATCAAAGAACAGTCGTGTCTGCCAATGCTTGTTGCTACTGAAAGAGAAATATGTGTCCTCAGGGAGAAATATATATTCTCATTAATTAAGTCAATTATTTCATTGGTCTAAAACATATTCCACTGGTGGCCTATACTTACTTATTACAGCCACCTAGCGGGTATTGTCAGGACTAATGTGGACTACAGTAAATGTAGCCCCAGGACTAGGTAAGCATTACACTCATAAGTCAACAGTACTTTAACCCACTAAGGGCCGCATAGTGCTTTAATAAGGTAGGCCCTTTGTCCTCATGATGCATGGATGCAGCCCTGGCCAATAACTCGCATGCTTCATGCCGACCTTACATTTCACTCCCGAAGGGTCGGTATGATGCATGAATGCAGCCCTGGCGAGTTACTCGCCAGGGCTGCGTTCATGAATCATGGCGACAAAGGGCATAGCACATTAAAGCATTCAGCGGTCCTGAATGGTTAACACAGTACTCAGTCCCTATACACTGGTGTGACTGCCCTGTGGTTATTGGCACTGTATACGATGTCCCTGCTGTCCAGTGGTCCCGGGCACAGGCTTTAACAAGACCTTAGCTTGGTGAGTGAGTAGGCCATAGGGGTCAAGCTGTCCTGTGGGCGCATCCATTACTTAAGCCTGTAACTGGCAAGATAAGCACTGGTACCAGCGGTCACATGGGTACAAACTGTTACATAATGTACCCTAAGAATTCCGCAGTGAAGGCCAGGGTGTTCTCTGATTGGTTGATAATGCATCCAGCTACATGCTTATAGGGTGCCATAGGAAGGTGTGCAACTAAAAGTGCATGACCATCTTTGCATGACTTTACATAGAGGTAGTGCACAACATACACAAGATGGCACTACCTCTTTGTAGAGTCATAAGGATATGCAAAGATGATCATGGACTTTTAGTTGCACACCTTCCCATGGTAGCTTATGTACCTATGTAGAGGCACTCCCATCGTACCCTATAGCCTACTCACTCACCAAACTGAGGTCATGTTACAACCTGTGGCCCCCGGTTATACATGTATTTACATGTCTATAGGGCTATGGACTGAGGAGGACAAAGACAGAGCTAGCCTCCCAGCGTTACTATGGTAACGGACACTCATGAGCTGCCATCATATATGGACATAATAGTGCCAAAAGTAGTGTCGCGTTTAAGCACCTGACTTTACAATAAGTTCTGGTTTTGTATACATCAGCGCTGGGGGCGTGTGGGTCTTGAAAAGTATCATGAACACTTAAAAGTAGATCTTGAATAAGAGGCGGTTGTCAAAAGCGCCGCGATTAGGGGAGGTTTAAAAAAAAAAAATTGATCTGTAAATTTGTACAATAATTTATGTTACAGATACTCACAGGTTTGCATTAATAACACTAAGGAGGTAAATCTTGACTAGCTACCTGTCTTGTAAGCACCGGGAAGTTATCAAGCTGTGGAAATTGAAAACCGCGGAAATTGAGAAACACAATGGCGCTTATTTACAATGATATGGTAGACCTCTGTAAATACGACGCATGTTGCCTCGGGGGAGTAAATATTCTATTTGTAAATTCTATATGAACAATTGTGTAAGCAGTAGAATGATGAATCCCTATGAATACAAAAGTGAAAAAAAAAAGTCGGCCAAAAAAATTAGGATGTCGGCCAAAATAAAGTGTCTGTAACCTCAACCCCTGATGTCAGCAGCAGATCACCTGACCACCATGCTGGCCTCCCATTGGCTGCCTGCCCCAGGTCCCATCACGTGACCACTGAGCTGCTCTCTGATTGGTCCCCAGGGTCGGCCCTCACCTCTCAATGGTCAGCCACCCTGCTATCCATCATCTGCACATTTTACTGCCCCCCGCTCTCCATAGAACATAAATCTGTCTGACTCTGGTCAGACTCCTGGCAGAACTAGTCTAGGTAAGGGTCCTGGTGGTACCTAGTCCTACCTAGACTCCTGCCACAACTAGGTAAGGGTCCTGGTGGTACCTAGTCTTGTACAGACTCCTGTTACAACTAGGAAGGGTCCTGGTGGTACCTAGTCCTACCCAGACTCCTGCCACAACTAGGTAAGGGTCCTGGTGGTACCTAGTCCTGTACAGACTCCTGGCAGAACTAGGTAAGGGTCCTGGTGGTACCTAGTCCTGTACAGACTCCTGCCATAACTAGGTAAGGGTCCTGGTGGTACCTAGTCCTGTAGAGACTCCTGGCAGAACTAGGTAAGGGTCCTGGTGGTACCTAGTCCTGTACAGACTCCTGCCACAACTAGGTAAGGGTCCTGGGGGTACCTAGTCCTGTACAGACTCCTGGCAGAACTAGGTAAGGGTCCTGGTGGTACCTAGTCCTGTACAGACTCCTGGCAGAACTAGGTAAGGGTCCTGGTGGTACCTAGTCCTGTAGAGACTCCTGGCAGAACTAGGTAAGGGTCCTGGTGGTACCTAGTCCTGTACAGACTCGTGCCACAACTAGGTAAGGGTCCTGGTGGTACGTAGTCATTTACAGACCCCTGCCACAACTAGGTGAGGGTCCTGGTGGTACCTGGTCCTGTACAGACTCCTGCCACAACTAGGGGAGGGTCCTGATGGCCCTGGTAGAGTCTAGACTGTACACACCAGCAGCAGAATCTAGTCTGGGTGATGAACTATTACTCTACATATTAGGCTACTGGAGGTCATGGCGGGTGTCCGTTGCGCATGCTCGGTGCGTCGCCTCACCATGGCAACCTGACAAGGGGACATCATCACTGGTGGTAGGTGTGTGTTGTGGGGGGGGGGGGGGCAGAATGGGGAATTGATGAAGAGGACACAAGGGTGGGAGTGGTGGAGGTGTCAGAGGGGGCCATGTCTGTGTGTGTGGGGAGGGGAGGAAGAGAGAGAGAGAGAGAGAGGGGGGGGGGGGGGCTTAACTCTTTGAGGGCGACATAATGCATTAATGCGTCAAGCCCTTGGTCATCATGATGCATCAATGTAGCTCTGCATTCATGCATCATGACGACTCTACGGGGCTGAGACACTCCTGAAGGGTCGCCATGATGCTTGAATGCAGCCCTGGTGAGTTACACACCGGGGCTGCATTGGTGCGTCATGGCGACAAATATCACGTAGCGATATGTCGTCCTTAAAGGGTTAGGGTTAGGCATGTCATGTCTTTAAGATTTGTCATTCAGGCTGTGACGTGTGACCATCCTGCCTTTTGGTGACTTGTCATGTGACTTCTCCTGGGCGGTTAGGTCTCCTGAGTCATACAAGGCAGGGGTCATAACAACATAATCATATCAACATTTACCCAGATTTTGTGAGAAGCGGTTATAGTCCTATTTAAATGTTGGGGGTGGCAAAGAAGTTTTGAATTCAACACTTTCTAATATGGTCATTGTTCATGGACATTGTTTTAATATTTAGGAAAAAGAAATCGTTTGACCGGTGATATTTAGAAAAAGAAATCGTCCGACTACCGGTAGTCTATTCCTGTCGGAAGCTCTACTTGGTGCACATGAGTCACAATTAAACTCTTTTAAAGAAAAAAGGTCACATAAAAAAAAAAACTCTGTACAATGCTGACACCTATAACAAATGTAGTCACTGTTAAGTGTTCACACCTGAGAATAAACCATTTGAGGACCGCATACTGTTTTAATGCGCTGTGCTCTTTGTCGTCACAATACTTGAGTGCAGCCCTGGTGAGTAACTTGCCAGTGCTGCATTTATGTATCATGCTTAACCTTCAAGGACGGCATGATACCTTAATTCATTATGTCGTTGGTCGCTGTGATGCATGAATACAGCCTTGCCGAGTAACTCGCCAGTGCTGCATTCAAGCATTATGCCGACCCTATGGGGTTGAGACACTCCCGAAGGGTTGGCATGATGTACCAATGCAGCTCTGGATTAATGCATTGACAAAAGGTATACTACGGTATATTGAACCTATAGTAATAAGCCCACATCCCCTAATATGCGCAGACTCCCTTTTTGGCTCCACTTTATGTAATAAATTTTGTTATTCCTTTTTTGGCTTAAAATATTTTTTCAGCTCACTGTTTGTTTATTATGTTTTTTTAAGGCGCAAGTTTAAGTGCGCTGTGAGCTTATTATGTCAGAATGCGTTGATTCATTTCAGCCGTTAAAGGGTTCACGTAGAGTGAGTGACTGAGACTGTTGGCTGTCCCACCTGGGGCGGTAGGTGTATCTATACGGGACTAGCACATTAGGCTATGGGGGCCGCCATCTTGGCTCAGAGCAATGCATTGTGGTTAGGCCCCCGACTCCAGAGCAGTGCATCATGGGAGAATTTCTTATCAGCACCTTTGTTCTAGGTGTGAAGGGAGGGGATTAGCCTGATAAGGAGATGGGGTTTAGCCCCCGACTACCTGAGGTACCAGGATGCGCTAGTCCCGTATAGCGTGAGGAGGGGCTGAGTGGTGTGATGAGTAGTTAATACACCCCCTTGCCCCTCACCTCCCCCCGCAGCCACCTCCTGCCTTACCTGGCCCCCAGCCAGCGGCTCACGGCCCTCTGTGTGTGGCTATATGTACACAGGTATAGTCAAGACCGGAGAATTTGGCGAAACTCCCCACTGGGAGGTCGTAATCCTCAATTTTAGCTGTTAGCTAATTAACATCAGATACCAATACCTCACACCATTGAAACAACCCATTTAAACATTTATTCATGAGCAACTCACCCTATTCTGAGACTACACTCTCAGACATCACTCAGACTACACTCTCAGACATCACAGGTTTACAGTGGTCATTTATGATGGACAGTTGACCCTGGAGGTGATAGGTCACAGGGCATTTAGGGTGCTTCCCACTGTGAGGGTTACACTCACCTAATGACCCCCTGCAGTTTTATCAATTAACTTTCTCCTTGGCGGCTTCGCCAAATTCTCTGGTCTTGACTATAGCCGGGGAGGCCTGGTAGGACAGCCTTTGAGTGAGTGAGTGATGAGTTCCGTAAAACCTCGCGTATAAGTCGCGGCTTCTATGCGAGTCAGATCGGCAGTGCGGCTTATAGGAACGGGCCAGGGTCGGTGTGCGGCTTACATGCGAGTTAGGCTTATACACCAGGTTTTACGGTAATGGTTGTTTAATGCCATTTCAACACCTGGTCATAGTTCCTTCGAGGGTATCAACCCTGTAGGGTCGGCATGGTATTTGAATGCAGCACTGGTGAGTTACTTTTGTAATTTGACATGATGCATTCATGCCTTGGTTGCGAGTAACTCACCCTTGCTGCATTCAACTCTTTGGGCATGATAAGCAAATGCAGTGCTAAAGTTACTGCGTTGGTTTATCATGACGACGACCGGAGATGAAGTCACGTGGCTTGCTGCCAACAGTAACGGGTCCCAGTCTACATGTTAGTCTGTGAGACTGAGTGAGGGGACCGACTCCCTGACTCGGTGCCAGCTAGTCCGTTATTCTGTCACTTATACTGCGCGTCTCCATGGTGTATGGGTTTACGACAACCCAGCCTCGGCCAGCGTCTAGCCTACCAGTTGGGTACTTAGCATAGGCAACTGGAGCTGTCCTGGTATGGGAGTCAGAGACCGATGACAACCCCTCACATGCATTAACCCTCTAAGGGCAGGGCAATGTTTTAATGTGGTACCGTAAAAAAACTCACGTATAAGCCTAACTCGCGTATAAGCCGCACCCCGAGTTTGTGCTGATGACCCTGGCCCGATGCTATAAGCCGCATCGCCGATCTGACTCGCATACTAGCCGCGGCTTATACGCGAGGTTTTACGGTATGTCCTTTGTCGTCATAATGCGTGAATGCATCCCTGGCGAGTTACTTGCCAGTGCTGCATTCAAGCATTATGACACTACAGGGTTGATACACTCGCAAAGTGTTGGCATGATGCCTGAATGCAGCCCTGGTGAGTTACTCGCCAGGGCTGCATTCATGCATCATGACAACAAAGGGCATGATGCATGAAAGCAGCACTGGTGAGTTACTGACCAAGGCTGCATTCATGCATCATACCAACAAGGGCATGATGCATTAATGCACTATGCGGCCCTTAAAGGGTTAAATGAAGAGTTTCCCAACATGTCCACATGACACTACCTTTCAACCTGACCGTCAGGAACCATGTCACTTCGACCCCCATTGTAGGCAGACTTGTGTCCTCACAGTCACATCTTCTTTGTAACGGAAAAACAAAAAGGAAAAAGAGATCCGGTTGGATAGCCTGTAGCCTTTATAAGAAGGACGTTTGTGTTTTATACTACCAGTCTTTGTTCTCACACCTTTGTCTGTCCACACTTTTGTATTGTATTGTTGAAGCTAATAATACACCTTCTGATTAGTCATCCATACCTTCCTATCCCTTTCCTGTCCCCCTTCCTGTCCCCTTCCTAATCATGTAGTGATGGCCTCCGCTACGGTATTTTTCATGAGTCCAATATAGCTGTGACCTGTCTCCTTCACAAGCTGGCCCAGCTTGCTAGCATTATAGATCCCAACAGAGATTGTAATGATAATGTTGCAGCAGTAGCCTGCTGCAGACTGTTTTAGACCTGACTAGTGCTGTCGGCACAGATTTATGGTCGGAAGGTTTGAGAGGCGCCTGATCAGGAAACATTCATATCCATTTCCTAATTACTCTCCCTCCACTCCCCTTCAAGGACTATGGCCTAATTCACCTCCACTATTCATACCCCACCATCAGGGTTCTCACCCATCAGTTGAAAGTCTGGTATTTATCATTTGCTTTAAAGTTCTGTTAAATGTCATACTTTGTCAGCTATTTGATTATATGATACTCTAATGAAATGATATACCCCAGAGATGCCACTTTTCCTACCTTTATAGGAATTCCTGCTTTTTTGCTTGAATTTCTGGATTGAATTATTTCAATTTCGTACAGAAAATTGACAAAAATGTAAGATTTCCTACCTTTTGTTGACGACTGAGTGGCATCTCTGTACGCTTACCTAGTTAAACTATGACTGAAAATTATCTCAAAGACTACCGTACCACTGCAAATGTCCAAACTTTCCCTTTCAGTTAGGCCATAAGAAAAAGAAGTTGTGTTCCGGTATCCCGACCGACCCTACGTTTAAGTGGCCGACCGAGAGAGAGAGAGAGAGAGATAACTTTTAAAGCCACCTCCATGGGTGACAGGCATTCAAGGCTCGTAAATAGCCACGCCTATTGGTGATCGGTGTGTGAGGGGTGGGGTAGTGGTTGATGAGAGAGATTGATCTGGTGAGGGATGAAGGTGACCCTAATTTTTTTGGGCCATTTTTTAAGATTTATTTTAGAGAAAATTTAAGACATTTTTTATGATTTTACTACCAAATTTGCCTTTTTTACAATTTTTTTTTATTAAAAAAAGTTGTTAAAAAATAAAGAAGAAGCGACCTACCGAGCCACTTTATTCTTGGCCATGTTACCGCAACACAACTTTCTTATTTAGGCCTTAGTCCTCATGTCCTTAACGCTTTCATTTTGCTTAAACCAATCACCCCCCCCCCCCCCACACAGACACCCCTCCCCCTCCCCTCTTTACCCCCCCCCCCCCCTTCCCTGTGTAGACACTATAAGCCCCCTACAGCAGACAGCTTTTATTTTTTGTTATAATATCTGATTTTGGTAGTAAAATCGCCAAACATGTCATAGATTTTCTCAAAAATTAAAAAAAATGTCTTAAGAAAATTAGGGTCGGCCCGAAATATGTAGGGTTGGTCGGGATACCAGAACACATTTTTTTCTTTAGGCCTTAAAGATTTCATTTTGGTCAAACCAATCACCCCCCCTCCCCCCCCGTGTACACACTAGTATAAGCCCCTATCCTCCTATAGCAGACAACCCCAGCCCTGAGGGAGACGTCAGCCCCGGACACAGCAGCCTCACAGTCACAGAGAGTCGCCCGTCCAATATTAATTATAATTCACCAAAGTGTGCAGCGGCGCGTGGTAACCATGGCAACTAATGAGCGCAACATGGCTAATTAGGAGGCAACATTGCCGCATTGTTTGCCGATAGGCGCCTCTCGAACCGACCGTCGACATAAATCTGTGCCGAAAGCGCTAGTCAGGCTTAAAACAGCCTGTAGCAGACTATTTCTGCGTCATTGCAATCATTCCAATCTCTGTTGGGATCTATAATGCTAGCGAGCTGGACCAGCTCGTGAAGGGAATTGCCAATCTCATGATGCTTTATTTCTAGAAATTATGCCCTCCAATATGCAATGGTTGTACTTTTTTAGCTCCCCACATATTAGCTAGCAGAGAAAGTAGTTCCGACACTTCAGGGTACCTACTAGCTAGCAGACCATACTTGGCTGCTGAGAGATCCCCATGTTTCGATTGGGGTTAAAATAGAGGTTCTCATTGCAGACAAAGTAAAAGGTTTAAAGGGAGAATGAAGGTCCCATGCTCCTGTCTAGACACTTAACTTTCCATATTAGCTTACATATATGTGCCTGTTTGTGGAATAGAAGTTAGTATACCATTGGTTCATAATAGAAGCATTCTGTACACACTAGGCCTGGCACATAGCAGGACCCCCAATGACCACAGGAGGGTCTATCATTGCTTTAGGGCATCCACTGTTGTTATTTACTGGATGGCAGTGTTTGTAGTTCCACACTATAACATACGTCCAGTAAGGCTCTAGTGTGGCCTGTGGTAGGTGTGGGGTAGAATTGATTATGACAGTGCCTCTGATGTAGGATCAGAGTGTGTGAGTGTGTCTGAGGTGAAAGGGGGTGGCTTTATCACAGTACTCACCGAATGCCAAACTACTGCCCGCCTAAAAACAGGAGCCGCCAAACCACCGCCCCTAATAAATGCATATGACCGCCCCCTGGTTCCTTACAGATAAGCCACCGCCCCTGTTTATACAGGGAGCCCTATTCGCTAGGGCTGTATTCAAGCATCATGCCGAGCCTATGAGATTGACGCACTCCTAATGGGTCGGCATGATGCACCAATACAGGGCTGGCGTGTTACTCAATGACGCTGCATCGGTGCATCATAACGACCCATAAACCATGCGGCATTATTTCGGCCGTTACATGTTATAAAGTGTTAACCGATCAATCCGGTAAATAGCGCGGTGAGCGGCATATGTAGACTATAGCTGTGTATAATACGGTCTATATATAACCTCTATAGAGCAGACATATTGATCTTATACAGTATAACGTTATGTACACATGCAGTACACTGTGTGCGTACATGTTCTGTTGGGGCGGGGGGTGGATGTAGCCTAGTTTATAACGTGTGGGCGAGCAGGGGGGGTGGTGGTATAATAAGTAGGACGGCTAGGCTAGAGCACCATGAACGTATTAATTAATATTCACTGGTATACTTTTTCGCAGAAAAGTGAAAATCTGAAATTTCACCGGTATTTTTTGCATACTGTATAGCATACAAAAAATTCACAGATTTTTTCCCCGCAGAGGAACAGAGCATGTTCATGGTGCACCAACGCAGCTCCAACGAGTAACTCGCGGGATTACTCGCCGGTGCTTTATTTTTGCATCAGGCTAAGCCTTCGAGAGAGTAGCAACCCTGCAGAGTTGGCATGGTGCATGAATGAAACTAGCGAGTTACTCGCCAGGGGGGCTAGCTACATTCATGATACCAGAAGGGCATAGTGTATAAGAAGTACCCCTGTTGGCGTATACTACTTACTCTGCAGCACACCAGGCAGGCCTCTTAGATATAGGATATAGAAATGGTGTCATTGCCTGTACAGCATTTTCTGGATTAAATTGTATTCATCAACTTTATTCTCATTCATAAATGATATGGTATCAATGTCTGATACAACAAAGGTTGTTGATAACTATGACATTAATGTTTCCCATCTTACAACTAGATGTTGTGATTGTTGTTTCAGGTCCCATTTCCCCAGGTTAAGATACAGGTAGTACTCGACTTGTACACTTATTTAATCTTCTTTTGGAACTTTTTATGGGATCTATTTTTTATGACAACCTAATATGTCTCTTCATCTGGCTTTTTTTTTCACTATAGGGGACACCAGGAGATGTGTCTTTCTTCTTTTCCCAGTCTAGTATGTGAGATACGGCTTTGATGGCCATTGATATTTCTGGTGAATCCTGGACCTATTACCCTCTGCTTATCGGGACATAATTCGTTGAAATACTTTCCTAGATACATGATATATCACTCGGTTTTATCCTATCGGTTCTTTCTATGAAGTCTACTGATATCCCAAATAGCTTTTGGATCCGCGATTCCCAGGAATCCTTTTATCGCTCGGCAATACCAAAAGAAGCGCTCTTTTTTATTGACTTTTGATATTTTGATCGGTTGCTATGGTAACGGGGGCTATTACCCAGAATGCTTTTCACGTGGGTTGAGGATGATTTATTTCAGGATCATGGATGTGCCCCAAATCAATAACGGTGGTGCATTCAAGTACAAGGAACTCAATAAAGGCTTTTACCAGATCAATTGTCAAAATAGAAATGTGCAATGAAAATGCAGTTGAAGAGGGGGGGGGGGTTTGTTTGCAGAAATGATTATCCACCTCTAAATGCCTAGATGTAGGGTAGATTCACCATGAGTCGGACACTTTATACCATGAGACGGACACTGACATTCCTATTTGTTTACGTATGATTGGACTTCTAGTTGCTCTTAAATGGAAAAAATGTAACTTAATCTTTGCCATTATTCACAAATATAGAGATTTGAATGATACAAATTCAAGTCTCTGTCTCCGGGTATTTGTCTGACTCAAGGTTAACCTACTCTAGTTTTCTATATCACTTTGATGCTTTGAATCAGGCAATTCATCCAACACACAAAGTAATGTGTGTGAAATGCCACCCCTTACCTGCCTGTCCCCCTGTCAGAACAGTCCCCATGTAGAAACAGTTCCATCTGATTCCCTGCCAATATTTCTGCACGGTTCGGGAACACAATATGGGGAGGGTGAAGTGCTCAGTGCATGGCACAAAGTGGAGGGAACCTGATCCTGTGTAGAAAGAAGAGAACATACCAGTCAGGCCCGTAACTTTTTTTGATAAGGTGGAACTAGATGAATTCAATGGTGGAACTTGCTGGATTTTCACTAAATAAATATGTATATGCAAAAATGACTCGATCTGTACTCATAACTATAATTCAAATTCATGAGCCATATGACAAAAAGGACCATGCTTTCGCGGTTTTCTCTCTTGAGATCTTAATAATTGTCTGATTTACAAGCCGCGAAAACTGGCATGTAGCAAATTATTTCCCCTTTCAGACCAGCTAGAGTGGAACTTTTTTGGTCCATCAGGCCTGTGGGGGGGGGGGGGGGTTCGTTCGAACCGACGAACCCCCTCTAGTTGCTGGCCTGTAGCTGCAGACTGCTGTGACAGGTCAGGTACTACTGGTGAGGTAGTCAGTGGTGCAGTTAAAGTGACATGGTCCGATTCTTTTTTCATATTTTGAAATCTACTTTAATGTGTTCCAATCGTTATTACAGGATCTGTATTTTCAATGGTCTGACTTTAAGCGTGTACTCCAAAAGTCTTAATTTGGGCATACATCTGATAATTTGCTGAATTCTAAGCTTAACTGTTTATGTAATCCTTTATTTCTATGTCAATTATGTCTCAATCCTTTCCTGTGGTATGATAGTGTGAGTGTATGGAAAGAAAAGTTTAAAGTAGAGCACTCCAGTGCCAGTATAATAAGATGCATGTGCCTGTGGCACGCCTCAAAGAGGCCCTGTATATAGTTGGAGGCGACTGGACTGTAATTGTGCTGCGCTATAGATAAATCAAAATATCATGATATAGATTACAAACATGACCATTATATAAGGTAAACCCTGTTAGAACCTTAAGCTAGATCATATCATAGCTAGCTCCCAGGAGGGTGAGGCAGGAAGAACAACCGAAAGGATGATAACTGTAAACTTTTCTGGTTAAATAAAAACCCTTGAAACTTGACTTGACTTGACAGGGCAGGTCCAACTGGTGAAGCAGTCAGTGGTTCAGTTAAAGTCACATGGTCCGATTTTTTTTTCATATTTTGAAATCTACTTTAATGTGTTCCAATTTTTATTATCATATTTGGAGGATAGGGCACAATAAGATATCCTAGATGGGTATTAGTAGCCAGTTAAGAGGGTCCCATGGACACAGATATATAGTCTTTAACCTTGTATTTTCAATGGTCGGACTTCTAGTGTGCACTCCAAAAGTCTTAAATTGGGCATACATCTGATAATTTGCTGAATTCTAAGCTGAATTCTGGGGAATAATGTTTAATAAAGTAGGCAAAGCATGAAGTATGGCCATATAGAACGTTCTGGTTCATTTTTAACCTATTTGATCTTTTGACCTTGCCACTTTAAACATGATTATAACACTCTTCATAGCTTCATTCTTGTTGCTTGAATATCTGTAATATTCTTTTGGATGTAACCAGTCCAACCACTGAATTGTCTCACTCAAAAAAAAAAACAACAAACCTACACCCTCCCCTACTACCTTTCAGCAGACCTGTAGACATTGCTCCAGTCGAGTCTCCAAATCAGATTAGTGCTGGTCACGTGGTTCAGCCGTAGCTGGTTGCTGGTGCGCCTTGATGTGGCCGCTGGTTAATATGGAGGCCGCGGTCTGGTCGGACTGGTACCAGCGAGTAGTGGGGGTCAGGGGGTGGGGGGGGGGGGGATCTAAGGTCGCCTCTAGGCGCAGACAGAATCTGTAATGTACCACAAAACCTTGCGTATAGGCCACGGCTAGTAAGCAAGTCAGATCGCCAGTGCGGCTTATAGGATGGAGACAAAGTCAGGGTGCGGCTTATACGCAGGTTTTTAGATGTATCAGTACTAAAGTCGCCATAACCAGATCCCCTGTGAGGCTCATAGAATATTCCAGAAGTCTAGGTGTGATTAAAGTGCGAGTTGTATGCGAGGTTTTCCGGTACTCTCTGGTACATAGCGCTACAGGCAGTGTGTAAGTAGTATAGGGAGTGTAGGGTATGAGGTATGGTGCCATTTGTCATGCAGGCAGTGTGTAAGTAGTATAGGGAGTGTAGGGTATGAGGTATGGTGCCATTTGTCATGCAGGCAGTGTGTAAGTAGTATAGGGAGTGTAGGGTATGAGGTATGGTGCCATTTGTCATGCAGGCAGTGTGTAAGTAGTATAGGGAGTGTAGGGTATGAGGTATGGTGCCATTTGTCATGCAGGCAGTGTGTAAGTAGTATAGGGAGTGTAGGGTATGAGGTATGGTGCCATTTGTCATGCAGGCAGTGTGTAAGTAGTATAGGGAGTGTAGGGTATGAGGTATGGTGCCATTTGTCATGCAGGCAGTGTGTAAGTAGTATAGGGAGTGTAGGGTATGAGGTATGGTGCCATTTGTCATGCAGGCAGTGTGTAAGTAGTATAGGGAGTGTAGGGTATGAGGTATGGTGCCATTTGTCTTGTACCGCGACCCGGTCATAAATTCGCCGGTTATGTCTTTTTAAGGCCAACATAATAATATGGTCTTAAGGCTTCATGTTTATTTGTCAGCATGATGCACCGACCCTGTGGTGAGTACATTACTGGCACTGACGTCATAATGCATTGAATGCAGCACTGGCGCATTACCATACTTGTGCCTCTACATGGATACCCACAATTTTGACCGTGTCATTGTGTCGATTTTTAGGCATAAGAACTTAGAGTAAAATCCCTGTGGGTCGATTTTTATCCCTAATTTTCATGTGTCCGTCGATTTTTAAAAAGGCCTAAAAGGGCTGTGTCGCCCATGTCGATTTTTACCCATGTAGAGGCACGTACTTGCCCGTGCTGGTTTCGTGACGACAAATACCAAAGGGCCATAGCATAGTGCCTTAATTCACTGTATATTATTTTTGTCATTATTTTGTACTACCGGGTATTCTAAATTAAATTTGTAAATTAAAAAATTTGTCTGCTTTGTCTAACTGACTGTATTTTTGTTGTTGTAGGTGAGTGTCTGGGATGACGTCATCTCCGAGGTGACGTCAGAATGACGTCATAGTGACGCAGAGTAATGTCAGTAAGTGAGTGATATCAGTAGGTCAGTCAGTATAAAAATGTGACTGTGGTAAAGCATACTTAGCGCGATGTTAATATATATTCCGACTGACAGACGGTGAAAACTAAAGGCAAATTCTACTGGGTCAATAATCTACCGGTTAAAGTTTCACAAGATGCATCTTGACAACAAATTATTGAATTGAAATTGAGACATTATGCCATCTCTAAAATAGAGATGTCGCTTTTCCTACTTCTGAAGAAATTCCTACTTATTGGATTGAATTTTTATATCAAATTATGTTTAGTTCCCACAGAAAATTGACCAAAGTCCTAAAGACTTCCTACCTTTTGTTGACCAAAAGTGGCATCTCTGCAAAAAGGCTACATGAATCGGTTGGACCAAACAGGAACAAGACGTCTAAGGTGTCTAGTTCTACCACCAGCGGAGCCAGGGAACTAGTAGCAGTGTACCACCACCAGCCCCCCCCCCCCCCCCGCGACACCCCGGTAGTGTTGTTCAGCCGCTGCATAATCAAAACGACAGCTCCAACATTCTGTTCAACCCCACCGAGGCTGCCCGGCCGCTGCAAAGGCTGGTGGACGGAGGTGGGGGGGGGGGGGGGGCAGTCATTTAGTGTGAGTGTGGTGGGCAGTGGGGTTATTGGTAGTTTTTCCAGAATAGCAATTTTACGTGTACAGTGTACAAAATAATATAAAGCATTTTGAGAAATTGTCACCAGTCAATGCTTCAGTAAAGCGACTGTGAAATGATGCAAACACCCAAAAAAAAAGCCTTGTATATAAGCGCCAGGGATACAGACGTCTTGAAATGTGCCTTAAGGCACTAGAATTGGATCTTGTATAAGCGCCTGTCTTGGGTGTAAAGGCCCCGCGAAAATGAAGAGCGCCGATGCTAAATCGAGACCACATTATATTTGACTTTGCTCCACATTAACAGGGTTTACAAGACTCCCCCCATGTGGCACAACATGCCCCGCCCTCCCCCTGTACTGGTATGTATGGGGCTGTAAGGCAGGCAGACAGACGGGGAGGTGATGGGGGTTTATACAAGACCGGGGTGAGGAGGGATATTGGTGTCGTGACGACCAGATTGTAGCCAATAACCATTTAATACCGCATAATGCCTTATTTATGCGTCGTCATGATGCACCATCACAGTATCGGTGAGTAACTCGCCGACTGGCACCGTTTTGGTGCAACATGCCGTCTGGTTGGATCAACCCAGTAGGGACAGCATGATGCGAGTAACTCATCAGGACTGTGAGTAACTCACCAGTGCTGCATTCATGCATCATGATGACAAAAGCGGGATAATCCACTAAAGCGCTATGCCGCCCTATGATAGCGCTGCTAGTTACGTCTGCGCTGGTGACCATCCTACTGTAAGGGCTGCATAGAACACACCCTCCCAGTACCAGCACCAGGCAGCATCACCCACCAATACTCACTCTCCAACCACAGACTTAGTCACCTCCCAGTACCCCCCTGCAGCCTGCTGGGTGTCTGTGTATGGAGAGTGGAGGCTGCTGCATTGATCGGCGCTGTAATCAGGTCATGGAGACGCTGCAGTGAGCAGCTCAGGGAGCCTCCTCTAACTCACTTACAGCCCGGGGTACACTGGGTGCCTGTGCTCCAACACGGGTACACTGGGTGCCTGTGCTGCTGGTACACTGGGTGCCTGTGCTCCAACACGGGGGTACACTGGGTGTCTGTGCTCCAACACGGGGGTACACTGGGTGCCTGTGCTCCAACACGGGGGTACACTGGGTGCCTGTGCTGCTGGTACACTGGGTGTCTGTGCTCCAACACGGGGGTACACTGGGTGCCTGTGCTCCAACACTGGGTACACTGGGTGCCTGTGCTGCTGGTACACTGGGTACCTGTGCTCCAACACGGGGTACACTGGGTCTCTGTGCTGCTGGTACACTGGGTGTCTGTGCTCCAACACGGAGGTACACTGGGTGCCTGTGCTGCTGGTACACTGGGTGCCTGTGCTCCAACACGGGGGTACACTGGGTCTCTGTGCTGCTGGTACACTGGGTGTCTGTGCTCCAACACGGGGGTACACTGGGTGCCTGTGCTACTGGTACACTGGGTGCCTGTGCTGCTGGTACACTGTGTGTCTGTGCTGCTGGTACACTGGGTGTCTGTGCTCCAACACGGGGTACACTGGGTGTCTGTGCTACTGGTACACTGGGTACCTGTGCTGCTGGTACACTGGGTGTCTGTGCTGCCGGTACACTGGGTGCCTGTGCTCCAACACAGGGGTAGACTGGGTGCCTGTGCTGCTGGTACACTGGGTGTCTGTGCTCCAACACGGGGTACACTGGGTGTCTGTGCTCCAACACGGGGTACACTGGGTGCCTGTGCTCCAACACGGGGTACACTGGGTGCCTGTGCTCCAACACGGGGGTACACTGGGTGCCTGTGCTCCAACACGGGGGTACACTGGGTGCCTGTGCTGCTGGTACACTGGGTGTCTGTGCTCCAACACGGGGTACACTGGGTGCCTGTGCTCCAACACGGGGGTACACTGGGTGCCTGTGCTCCAACACGGGGGTACACTGGGTGCCTGTGCTGCTGGTACACTGGGTGTCTGTGCTCCAACACGGGGGTACACTGGGTGCCTGTGCAGACTGGGGCTCCAACACGGGGGTACACTGGGTGTCTGTGCTGTTGGTGGGGCTGTCTATAGGGGCAGATAGGAGGTACTCTAAAACCTTGCGTAGACATACCCAGTTTCCTTTTGATACCAAACATGACTATATGGTGCGGCTGGAGAGAAGTACCGTAAAATGTTGAGTACCGTAAAAGCTCGCGTATAAGCTGTGGTTAGTGCGTGAGTCCACTTACTCACTTAGAGCATGGGGGGCCCCAGCCTGCCGGAGAGATGTCCACTACCATAAAACCTCGCGTATAAGCCACGGCTAGTACGCGAGTCAGATCGGCCTTGCGGTTTATGTGATTGGCACGTCGGGGTGCGGCTTATACGCGAGTTTTTGCTACTATGGTACAGTACAAAAGTCACCATAATCAGATGGCCAGTGCGGCTTATAGGATCGGCCCAAAGTCAGGGTGTGGCTTGTACGCTAGGTTTTACGGTATCGGCTGTGCCTAGTACGCAAGTCAGTCCACCAGTGCGGCTAATAACATCAGGACAAAGTCAAAGTGATGCGTATACGGTAGTTTTTAATGTGTACTACACAGTACTAAAGTCGCCAAAATTAAACCCCTTCTGCGGCTTATATGATTTGTAAAAGTTGGGGGATGCGGCTAATACACAAGTTAGGGTTGTACGTCAGGTTTTATTGTACACTGAACATAGGACGTACACTACCGTAAAACCCCGCCTTTAAGACGGATTTATTTTGGGATTTATTTTTCCTACAAGACGGATTTTTATCTCAGAATAGGGTGTCGTCTTAAAGGAGGGGTTTTATTATATAGTATTAAAGAGAGAACCATTTTAAAGTCTTTTTTCCACAAGACGGATTTTCATCTCAAAGAAGGGGGTCGTCTTAAAGGCGGGGTCATCTTAAAGGAGGGGTTTTACGGTAGGTGTCTTTGCTGTTGATGAACCCTTACACAACAGATACAATGTATATCTAAAATCTGCTTTGTTAAGGGTCTCCACGAGTCAAGGAAAGTCATAGAAAGCCATGGATGCTCATAAAATCTTCAAGCGAGTTAAGGAAAATCATGGTAAACATAAAAATATTTTGCAACAAAATCCATCAGAATGTATCATCCCCTTTAATTAGAAATTGTAGGAATTTTCTTGTCAAATTCAGAATGACCCGGTACTGTATTGGAATGGTATCATGAATTTTGTCATGGAAAATGGCCCAGCCTTTAATACATTAGAAAGTCCAGTATCCATATCCCTACAGTCTTTGTACATGTATTAGAAGGCCCAGTGTCTATATACGTACAACCCTCCTATTAGAAAGTCCAGTGAGTGCCCATATCCTTGCTATTAGAGGAGAACAAGGGTAATGTGGGGGAGAGGAGAGCGGCATCAGAGGGAGATAAAACGGTGACCTGCTGAGGTGCCGTGAGTAATGGGGGGGGGGGGGAGGAGGGGGGAGGGGGGGCTCTACACCGCCTAGTGCTTAAGTCTACCACCGAGCTAGAACCCTTTAAAGGTAGCATAGTGCTTTAATGCACCACGTCCCTATGTTGGCTTGATGCCTAAATGCAGCCCTGGGAGTTAACCACCTGTGCTGCATTCCTGCATCATGCCGAACCGCTGGGTTGATACCCCGGTTGATACACTCCCAATGAGTCAGGATGATGCATGAATGCAGTGACTGCATTGGTGTATCATGACAATGAATCAAGACGGCGCCCAGAGGCATGATGCGGACCTCGCAGGGTTCCGCCAGGCGGGGAGTGGTAAGACCTCGTCCGTTATGGTAAGGAGGGGTTGAGGCGGGAGCGGCGTGTAATTTCTTCCTGTGTGTTTTTCCCTGGCCAGCCTCCAGCAGAGTCTCCAGGAGGGACCCCTGTGTGCCCCCGCTGGGTAATGGGTCTGTACTGGAGGGAGCTGTGTTCACAGTACAAGTTCACAGGACACAGAGTACATACATTACTGTAAAACCTGACGTATAAGCCTAATTTTGTATAAGCCCAGCTCGCATATAAGCCTAATTCGCATATCAGCCTAACTCGCGTATCAGCCTTACTTGCGTATAAGCCTAACTCGCTTATGAGCCTTACTCGCATATAAGCCTAACTCGCGTATCAGCCTAACTGGCTTATGAGCCTAACTGGCTTATGAGCCTAACTCGTGTATAAGCCTAACTCGCGTATAAGCCTAACTCGCGTATAAGCCTAACTCGCTTATAAGCCTAACTCGCGTATAAGCCTAACTCGCGTATAAGCCTAACTCGCGTATTAGCCTAACTCGCGTATAAGCCTAACTTGCGTATAAGCCTAACTCGCGTATTAGCCTAACTCGCGTATAAGCCTAACTCACATATTAGCCTAACTTGCGTATCAGCCTTACTCGCGTATAAGCCTAACTCGTGTATCAGCCTAACTTGCATATCAGCCTTACTTGCGTATAAGCCTAACTCGCGTATAAGCCTAACTCGTGTATAAGCCTAACTTGCATATAAGCCTAACTTGCGTATCCGCCTAACTCGCTTATGAGCCTCACTCGCTTATGAGCCTAACTCGCGTATAAGGTTCCCCCTAAATTTGGAGAAGCATATAAGCCTCACAGGATATCTGATTATGGCGAATTTAGTACTGTAGTATACATTTCAAACTCTAGGCTGATCCTCTAAGCCTCGGATTCTATGCAAGGTTTTATGGTACTCCCCCTGTCTGTGAAACATGGAACTATCCACACACCCCCTCCCTTCTCCCATTGCTGTCTAGAGCTATGTGCAAATAACTGTGACATGGCAAGACATATTTCAAATGGTTAATTACTCGCACCATACTTTGGCATATACGCGCTCCGATGGTTTTAGATTGTAAAGCCCCGCCTACTCCCAGTGCCTATTTAATACCTGGACCAGCGCTTCAACGACACCGTAGTGTGAAATGCTCGTTGTCGACATTGTAACCTCTTCATGGTAACGGCATGTTTGTCGTATGTCTTTCTACCACTCATAATTTCTGTGGATGTAATGAATCCTGAGGAAAATTACAGAAGTAAGAAGAGCCACCTGTTAGGGCTGTAGATGTAGATGTAATTACTAAATATAAAGAAAAACATCAAGAAGAGTCATCTGTATTGGCTGTAGATGTAAATGTAATTATAAAGTGTGACTGTGTCGTCTCTTAGCGCTATAATTACATGTATGATGATGTCGGGCACAGTGCACCTTTCATGGCTACAGCGAACAGTCTACCAGAGTCTATTATACCGTAAAGTCTTGCATATACGCCAAACCCTCGTATAAGCCGTATCTCGACTTTATGACAAACATATAAGCCATATCTGGGGTCCTGAAATTGCAGCTTTGGTCCTGTTCTATACTAGAAAAAACCCTTATGTAAGCCCCACCCTATCTCGGGGCCCTATCTCGGCATACTTGGTATAAAACGCGAACAAGCCAGGCCTTCAACGCAAGACTCCACGGTAAGCCATAGCACCTACCGACACAACCAAATAAGCGCATGGAGACTGCCACCAGGACCACCATTAATTCCTCACCCTGTTTTTCCCAATCAGGAAGCTTCCACCTTCTGCTCAGGGAGTCAGAGAAACTCAGAAACACAAAAGAAGCTTGCTGATTCTTCATCCTAATAGTAAGGTAACCATGGTGACAGTGAAATAAGCCTGCTGCTGTGGTGTGTAGCCATGGCAACCAGTGCCTTATTCCGCTGGTTGTCGGCCGGTGGGGTGGTATACGGCCTCTGCCTCATATATTGTCTGCAAGATTGCCAAGATAGGCACAATGTAAGCTGGGGCAAGAACTGGAATGGGTGCGAAGTGGGCTCGGAGTAATTCCTATTCTGGATTCATTCATAGAATCATGTAGGAAAGTAGAATGGGGTCGGGACTGAATGAGGGATGTGTAGGATACCGAGGGGTATAAGAAAGTCTTTTCAAACTGTCAAGGAGAATGCGTAGATGTAAATAACCGGCATTGGATCTTTTTCTAATGTTGAAAGTCTAAACAAATCAGTACACCGGACCAGATTGGTGATATCTCGAGAATCTCTTGTAATGAACAGATGATTACTGCATCTCTGAACGGGTAAACTTCTGTTAATAAATAAGAATGTTCAATGCACATTGAACCAAATAAACAATGAATTGTCTATAGGGTCTGTGTAAGTCCATGTGTCTGTTTTAGTAAGAGGCATTCTGCTCTGGTTAAGGCAATATTCAATACCCTTACCAGGGTACAGCGGTTGCCATGGTTACCGCCGAGTTGTTGCCTTATGTCGGTGACGGTTGTTCGATGTCTTAATTTGTCTCGGGACGCTGTGTCCCGGCTTGTCAATAGTGTCGCCCACTCTATTAAGGCAACAGGGGGTTATTATTGCCAATAAAGCACGGCCATTATTCATCTATAAGAAATCCAATAGTGTTCAACAGCTATACTCCATCCCTGCATCCTTAACATGGAGTTAAGATCTGTCCCAATAAGCAAAGGGTATGGAGTCACTACTTTTAGTGTGGTACATGTACTAAAACATTAACCCTGTAAGGGTAGCATGATCTTCAAGGTGTCGTGTCAATTTGCCTAGGTGTGCACCAACAATTTGGGGTCCTTAAAGGAGTAATTTACCCCCATAGGGTAGTCAGGATTTATGACTACATCACTTGCACTTTAAGGGAATTACCTTAGCTAGGGCTGGTTACCTGCATACATGTAGGTGACCAGCGCAGGCTGAGGCTGGTTGCCTGTGTCATACGGCCGGCCGGTGACCAGCGCAGGCTGAGGGTGTGGTCTATAAATAGCTGCATGGCACGCTGTACAAACATGGCTCATATCGGGAGCAGGCAGCAAAATACATCCACACTGTACAACAAAGTGCTTTAATGCACTAGGGCCTTTGTCGCCATGAATACAGCCATGAGTCACTCACCAGGCCTGTATTTATACATCATAACGACGCTTCGCTAATTTGAAACACATGGGGTCAGCATGATGCATGAATGCAACATTTTACGGGGTTCAGGAATATTCGGGAATTACTTCCTTGGACTAAAGCCCATCCTCCAACTGGCCTAGATAGAGGTGTGTATGTGCCTCACCATCAAATGGAGGTAGATATTTCAAGCCATCAGAACAATTTTCATGGGCAAATAAAACAGAAAGGTATTTAGCTCACACATTTGTTTCCCACATAGTGTTAGGAGGGCGGTGCTTGCGTGTGAGGGGTAAGGGCATGGCTGAGGGTTAAGGCTGGTGTACACGGCACATGTGAAGAATTCAGCACTCGCCAAGACAAAACATGAGGTGTCTGCTCATGTTTTGTGCAGGGGTAGACTCTCAGTTTTTCAGTCATGGGCCACCCGGGCCCGTAGATTTTTTAAGCTAAAAGATTTTTTAAGACCTAAATCTGTGGGCCCAACAAAAGTACTTACTTTTTTCCAAAAGAAAATCATAGTTATTATTGATTAGGATACATCAAAACGTAATCAAATATAAAGATTCCTGTTGATCTTCTCTTTCCAACGGTGTATTGCGTGCCTGTAATGATAAGAGGATATTTTCCATGGGTTTCCTCTCCCCATTCTTGTGGGCCACCCGGGCCCATAGGAAGCTAATCACTGGACATCGATTCTCTGTCTCTTTGTAGCTCTATAGTGATCGATGCCCAGTTTTATACTTCAGACCAGTGGCTCATTTTGGCTGTTTTTCGCCTCACAGATTGCTCCTAGCGCAAAATCCTGACTAGGTGTCAATATATTCTCTATGCCAATGTGTAATATGAGGGTAGAAAACAGTGGAACCTCAGTTAGAAAAAATCCTACTGAACAGTTTTTGAGAAAATTAGGGTTTTGTTGCCCTTTTTTGCTGTTTTTAGTACATTTCCTACATAACCCGTGAACGTCAGCATTTCTCAATTTTCAGGTATTTAGAATTAGAATTTGACATTTTTTTATTCGCAGTAGGATTCCTGAATACCGAGCCATTCTAGAAAAGCTATTCTTTGGAAAAAATACTTAGTATTTCTTGATGATTTTCGTTGCACAAATTTAGGTTGTAATATAAAAACTGCATTGTCATCCAATCAAAGTGTTTGTGCACTGTTGATGGTCACCCCCTCCCACCCTCTTCACTGTGCATTGAAGGAGAACAGGCAGGGGAGGTACACGTGTCTGTATATAGCTGTTGACCTGGGTGCTGGGTGCATTTTTAATTTATGGGGTGCCAACTGTTCATGAAAGAAAATTCAAATAGATTTTTTTTTTTAGTATCAGATTAATGCAACTACAAGTCGTGATAGCACTTAAAGCATTCTATTTGCATTAATATGAATGGTGGCCACCTTATGGGGTGCCAAATATTCATGAAAGAAAAATTGATAAGAATTTGTTTTTTATTAGCATTAAATTGATGCAACTACAATTCGAGATTGCATTTCAAGCATCGGGGCATTCAATGAATGGTAGTCATCTTAAATATATGGGGTGCCAACTGTTCATAAATAAAAAAAAAGAATAGAATTAGTTTTTTTATTAGTATCAGATTAATGCAACTACAATTTGTGATTGCACTTAAAGCATTGTGGCATGCAATGACTGGTAGTCACCTTGAATGTATGGGGTGCCAACTGTTCATGAAAGAAAAAAAAGAAAGTTTTTTTTTTAAGAATCAAATTAATGCAACAGCAACTCAAGATTGCATTTAAACATTATGGCATTCAATGATTGGTGGCCATCTTGAACCTATGGGGTGCCAACTCTTCATGAAAAAAACAACTAAATTGGATGTTTTTTACAGTTTAAAATTAATGCAACTACATTTCAAGATTGCATTTAAAGCATTGTGGCATTCAATGAATGGTGGCCATCCTAAACCTATGGGGTGCCAACTGTGTTTGAAAAAGGTATCAAATAGAAATGTTCTTATATAGATATCAAATTAATGCAACTACAATTCTTCATTGCACTGAAAGCATTGTGGCATTTACTAAATGGTAGCCATCTTGAATGGGTTGAATGAAGGAAAAATCAAATAGGATTTGTTTTTTTGATAGTATCAAATTAATGCAACTACAAGTCAAGATTGCATTTCAAGCATCGGGACATTCACTAAGTGATAGCCATCTTGAATCTATGGGATGCCAACTGTTCATGAAAGAAAAATAGAATAGATTTTTTTTTATTAGTATCAAACTACTGCAACTGCAATTCGAGATTACATTGAAAGCATGGTGGCATTCAATCAATGGTTGCAATCTTGAATTTCGAAATGAACATACACACAGACATATAGGCATGAACATGGTGTTCTCCTTCATATAGATATTCATGAATTTCTACTTCTAATAAATATAGCTTTCTGTTACATGGATGTCGATGTCCAGTTTTAGATATATATCCATAAAGTGCATTGGAGTGCTATAATGTTGGACTGCTGTATATTTCTGTAGAAAACTACGGGCTCGGACCAACAATCACGGGCCATTGGCTCCTGGGCCAGCGTTAGTGTCTACCTCTGGTTTTGTGTTGTCCAATCTTGTCTGCAGGACATGATACACGGGTCCTCTTCCAGACCTGTCTGCTAAAGTCTTGAGTGAAAGCCTCGTGGAAGTTCCTATAACTAAAGTAAGTAGGTGAGTGGGCTCCTTCGAGCTGATAGTCACATGACCATGAGGGCTTCTCTTATTGGCTGAGTTGCTCACAACATGGTGTGAGTAGTCTGGGGTTTGGTATAAACACACGGTTTGTGCAGACTAGAGCAAACTAGAGCAAACAGGAGACAAATGTTTTCAAACATGTTTGATATTCAATACCAAGTTGAGACAAGTGGAGACAAGACAAGACAAGACAAGACTTCTCTAGACATATATTGAGATGTTTTGTCTTGTCTTGTCTTGTCTGCTGAGAAGAAGCCGTGCATACCAGTCTTTAGGGCTGAGGGGTGAGGGCTTGGCTCAGAGTTAGGGGTGAGGGGTGTTAGAGGTGAGGGGTGTGAGTGCAGCACATGGTACCTCCCTGGGAGGTGGTGGTAGGGGCAGCAGACCTGCTGTTACCACTAATAATATCACCAGGTGGTCCCCCGCCGTAACATGTCTCACAACCCTCCTACACACCTACAGGCAGGGTCCTGGTCACGTGGTCCTCCAGGGTAACATGTCTCACAACCCTCCTACACACCTACAGGGGAGGTCCTGGTCACGGCAGTAGTTATACGCAGTAAAATCCGCTGAGCAGGTGAATTATATAAATAATGATTACCGGTATTACTTATAAGCAGATATCTGATTCTAAATGGTCAACTCTTGAGAGCTGTCCTCTTCCTGAAAACAGTGGCATATACGCAGTGCTACTAGCTGAGGAAGTGGATTTTGTGGTTGTCATGTTGCTGTCCTTAGGCTTAGAAGCTCAAACATAACACCAGTGTGATGGTGCTACATCCAGAGGGAAAGCCCCACATGCTGGTCATGGTACCACTCAGACCCTACACAGTAGCAGCAGCCCCTCATAGAGGAGTGCCCAACCACCAGACGCTGTGTTACCAAACTGCCGTCCATTCCCCACTCCCAGTTCTTATATAAAGGCCGCTACAGAAAAAGGACTGACCTGACTTGGTAACATGGCATTCCCCCACTGAATATCTCCACAAACACCTCTTTGCCATCATAAATATCTCTTTTTAACCCTTTAAGGACAGCATGATGCCTCCAGGCTTCTTATTCATGATTTGTGAGTGTCCTTAACATTTTTTTGGCAGTGTCAAACAGACAGTGCTATGTGGCAGTGTCTCTGAGCTGAAGCAAATCCGAATGAGCTAATTGAGATTTTTCATTTTAAATACAAAATTTTGGCTCAACATTTTCTCCATTTCTTTTCTAAATCTAGCTTGGGGGGATTAACCCCCCGCTGTCATGTTAGCATCTATGGTATGATGTGACTGTGGTATCCTCAGTACCTATACCACGTCAACACCCCACCTCCATCCCCTACCCTCCAGTTCCTCCAACTGTCCCATGGACATCTTCTTTTTACCTTACCGTCGCAATAAAGCACTGGGGCGCTCTTTACTTCGGAGGAGCTCTTACCCCCGGCGCTTATACAAGACAGACGCTTATTCAGGGTCATGTTTGAGTGCTTAAGAATCATTGGATGCCCCTATACCTCCGGCGCTTATTCAAGACCGGCGCCTTATCGCAACGGTATGGTACATTTGCTGGTGTCTCCAGCTCCCACCTATAGTGCCATCTGTCGCTACCTCCTACCACAATGTCTGCACACCAAAACACATCATGCCACCAGACGGATTGCCTCTTCAATTCCTCATCCTTCTACCTTACTCAATTTTCTCGCACTGTCTTGGCGACAAAATATTGTATGCCAATGTATCACAATATTCCCAATCCACCAGAGGAGACTTTTCCAGTGTTTCCATGAGCGGTGACTTGCCTCTATTTTTCTATGTTTTTGTAACTTCAAAATTCACCGCTTTTTCAGGGGGTGTTCTTTAAAAAATGTGGCCCGTCTTTACATGTGTCCATTTCATATAAAATACTTCTGTACCGGTATCTGCATATCTTTGTATTTCCTCATATTTTACCTCAACTCATTTCCTCCCCTCCCTCTGCCATCCCATCTCGCCCCCCCCCCTCCCACACACCTATCCATAATAGCCCCCCCCCCCCCCGTCCTGTCAGCAGCGTGGCCTCACCACCTTGGTGTACTCCGGCTGTCTGTCCCGGCTTTTAGTCCCTGATGGCTGCCACTGCCGCAGGCTGCTTCCGGTTCCTGCTTGTTGTGCGCATGTGTGGGCAGTGGAGCAGCAACCTACATCCGGTCTTCAAAATCAATAAGTCTCCAGGCCACAGCAAGTATTAAGGGATGTAGTGGAGAAAAATGAGTCTCTAAAGTCTACATGACCCTAAAAGATCAATGGTGGGAGGAGGAAAGCAGATTAGTAAATAGGTTAAAGCCTTAAATGGAGGAGGTGCAGAGAATCCTGGTCGGAAATCTCGAGAATCACTCAAGTAAATGAATTCTTTAATAGTATAGAATATAATTGGATAGAAAGTAAAAATAGAAAGTGGCTTCTCTTGAGCTTATAAACCAGTTAAATTTGTCTTTATTGGCAGATTTGTAGATTGACCATCCTTTATCAAGCATCAAGACGGGGGGATGTATTGACGTGATGATGGTGGCGGAAGTGGTGGTACCTCAGGGCATGCTGGGTAGGTGGGGGTGTCCCTATAGACGTCCACCTCCACAATACCAGCTGCACAGGGTCATCTGGGGACGCCTCACTCTCCAAGCAGATTCTACACAATCATACATACATGGGGACAGTAACAGGATCTACAAGTAAAATCATTTTAGTGATAGCCTTACGGCGCTATCTATGGTTTTCAGCAAGTGATATTAAAGTAATGTCTTTTTAAAAAAGAAGAAAATTGAAAATAAGAAACTTCATAAAATATTGATGAATAAAAATATCTATTTTCAGTAGTCATAACTAATATACATGTGGAAGAAAAAATAACACACACAAAAAAGATAACTGATATCTTAAACCCCCAGCGCCCCATTATATAGGGCTGAGTACCTGTCATGCCTGCACTCCGACTGTTACTGGAGGGGCAGCAAGTTCTGCGCCTTTAACAGAAGTTCACTCTCCCACCACATACAGCTAGACCCTGTATGTGTACGGAGAGTGAGTTGGCTTGGTGCCCGGGGACCTCCACACCTGGGGGTGTGTCTCGATATACATTTATATCACATCTCATGTATAATGTATACAGGAGTCAGCCCCAATACCTACCTCATCTGTCCAGGTTACATCAGGCCGACAAGCCGCATGCACATCCTAAAAATAACACTGGGGTAGACCGCCCATGAGGTGACTAGCAGGTCTGTTGGTACCATAAGTAGACCGGTATGTCTCAATCAGGGTGCCATTAATCATGGGGCCAATATTCCACAGGGCTATCATAGACATTGGGCCGATTGTGCTCAGGGCCTATCACAATAGGACCTATTGTCCACAGGGCTCCTGATCCGTGTACTGGTCTACTCAAGGTACCAACAGACCAGCTAGTCGTCTCATGGGCAGCCTACCCTATAGGGCCTACTGATTCACTCAGAGATGCACATAGATGCGGTCATTCATTTAATAGATTGGATCATTCATAGATGCGGTCACTGCTGTATTGGGGAAATAGCATATACCTTAAAACCTCGCTTATAAGCCGCGGCTAGTACCCGAGTCAGATCGCTGGTGCGGCTTATAGGATCGGGCCATGGTCAGGGTGTGGCTTATAAGCGAGTCTTTGCTACTATGATGCAGCCCAAAGTCGGGGTGCGGCTTGTTCACAAGTTAGGCTTATACGCAATGTCTTATAAGGGGCTTATATGAGACCCAGTGCTCAAACCTTTAAGGACCATATGTAACTAAAGAATGACATTTGTCATCACCAATTTGCAGCCTGCGTTGGCACATCATGCTGACGCTTTGGCAACCCTGATGCAAGATGCAGCACTGGTGAGTTACTCACCAGAGCTGCATTCATGCATCATAACGACCAAGGGCATGATGCATTCATGCATTATGATATCCTTAAAGGGTTAAACAGAATGACCCTGTATGCGGCCTGTGAGTAGCACCCACTCACCGCCCGGGGGTTAGTTTACTGTACGGGGAGTAAGGGGACTGACAACCACTTAGAGGTAGAACCCTGGTTACCATGGTAACAAGCACCTGCCACTGGCACTACTGCCCCCAATTGCCATAATGGCACATGTTTAGAGGTCTCTGCTTTTTCTTGTAAACATATCCAAATTCTATTACCGGTAACTTTGTATTCTGAGAAACATGAACGCCGCCCGGGGTCAGCTTCCATGACGGGTCTGCACCTGAGCCTCATGTTGGGTAACCATGGTTACATGTTTATAAATATACCTATATAAATAGTTATTGCTGCCAATAAAGGAGGTCAAGTCTACAGCGTTTAGCTGACAATCCGGTTTCGGTAAAAATTGATTTGAAATTTTATAACATCTGGATTTCAACCGTCCACAGATTTTCATTTACCATCGCATTAAATGTGACGAAAGCCAAACACAAAATCCCAAGATGGGCAAACCGTTTTCTCAGATTTGTAGAACATGAATACTTTAATAGAAGTGAGCAGATAGCAAGAACATGCTGATACAAGGCTGAGACCATTTAATACTGGTTTCAGCTTTGTGACTTTTCTGGTGTCCACATGCAGCCTCTGCAAACATGCCCTATACCACCCAGGCAGTCCCGGCCGGGGAGGGAAGGGTCCTGAAGATAGCCACATAGATACATCCTACAGTGAACTTGAACTTACTAATGACCAGCATTACTAGCATGTTCAAACTAGATTACTTTCTTTGATTGATTAAACAACAACAGGGAAATCGGGAGCCTACCCAAGAATGCAATTTGTCTGCTCACTCTCTATCCTACTCTCTGCGTTCAACTGTAGAAAACAGAGACCAAACATCTGCTAGGAGAATGATTTTTCACGACACTACTGAGCCTATTTTGCGATAGGCTTAGGCATTCCCACAGTGCATTGTACTAGGTCAGACGAACGCTGTCTGCACGAATTTCCCGCGCCACTATCGCCGGCAGCGGAGCTGCTGGTCAAGGTTATAAAAGCCTACCGGTAGTTGGCGGGGATTGGCAGGAAAGTATCAGTTCATGTGTCTTTTAGCCATTGTTCCATCAAAACTTACCATAACTGAATAACTGTTGCGAGGCTGACCTTACCAGGGAGGAATGCTGAAACCAGAAAAAAAAGTGAAATGCTGAAATGTCTGCAATTTTGTCTAAGCAATGTCTTTTCCATAGGAGATTCCCTGGCGGGCCTAGGCTACATAGAAATCCAAGATGGTGGTGCTATTCCCCGGTCCTCACACAAGCTAGCAGTAATCGCATGTTGCCCCATGGGTTTAAAGGACTCACCTTCAGCCCACCTAGAGGAGAGCGGCTCGTGTCGTCTCAACGCTCACCAGAGGAGGAGGGGACGAGATGAGGCGGTGCGGCGGCCATGTTTACCCATGATGCCCTGTGAGCAGGACTGGAATGACCCCTGGTGGCAACCGCACGAGGCAATCACACTCTCCCAGCAGAACCCCCATTACAGCCCCCATCCCCCTAGTGGGGCACACCGAGGTAAGCTCAGCCCGGAGAGTGTATATATAAGGGATCAGTCTGTTTACACAGTGTGATCCCATGAGCCGGGGAGCAGTTATTTTGTCGTCAGCCCTTGGACTTCCTCAGGTAGCAATTTCACCTTTTATCACCCATCGGATCCCCACCATCCCCTATTATCACTCGGGCTCGTCGTTAGGACGCGCCTCCCGGAGCGGTCTAATGGAGGGCCCTTCAGGGGGCCACTCCCCTACAGAGGGTGCCACTTATACCTGCCTTAAAGCAGCTCTGACCGGGGAAATAAGGGTCGTATACATTTATACGCTATAGACTGTGGTCCTCATATCATTGGACATAACCCAGCAGCCGAACGGACCCCATGACCCTGTCATTAGGGCATATCACATTTACTGTGAAAGTACTTATTTTCCCGGTTTAAATTTTTGCGGATGAGTGAAAATCTGCAAATTTGCAGGTATTTATCCTAAACTTAAGCATAAAAAAATTTCGCTGATTTTTCATTTCTGCGAAAATTGTGAAAATAAATACCCAGCGAAATAAAGTACTTTCACAGTACCACTATTTGACCGGCCGTCTGACTCTGCTGACACCTTATACCACATTAATTACCATATTAGCCTCCCATGTAAATAGCACATCTAGTTGGTGCAAAATTCATACTGTAAGGCTTTTTTTTTAGATCAATGACCTCAGAATACTTGGGGTGCAACTAGTACCCATCTTCACAGCTGTTGTCACTGCTTAACTCGCCAGTACCAGATTTTTACACTAGAAAATCAGCTTGACCCCTATAACCCCCTCCCCCTGTTGTTAAAAGATTAGCACTCCCTAAGTAACTGTTGAGCTGTACTGGGAATGGGTGAGACCCTATCTACAGTGGGAACTACAATGTAGAAGCAGGGAGAGTTAAGGCTCCCAGGGGTGCCCCTAACTGTGGCCACTCATTCATTTTGATGGATAACGCGCAGATCAAAGCGCATTATTGTCACTGCAGGCACTTAAATCTGGGTTATACGACCAGCGTAAAACTATATGGGGCCAATTTGGGTTCAGTGCGCGTGCTCTAGTTTCTAATTACTGAGGGTTTTTGGAAGAAGAGAAGGCAAGCTTGAGAAACTGTATTGGGGAAAACCATAATCAAGCAGAAGAAGAAGCAAAGGGGAGAGAGGGTTTTCCTGAAGGGTAGATTCAGGATATTTGAGCTATGGACTAAAATATATGATGGCTTCATGAGCAGGCCCAACATTGCTGTATTAAAGTATTTAATGCAAGGCATTTGTCTGCATGATTGCAGTCCTTGCGAGTAACTTGCTATGAGTGAACCCATGCTTCATGGAAACCCTTTGGGTCGATAAGCTCCCTAAACGTTGACATGATGCACCAATGCAGCACATGCAATTACTTGCCAGCCCTGCTGTAATGCATCATGACAACAAATGTAGACAAAACCTTGTGGCACCATGCTGCCCTATAACCCTTTAAAGACGGCATGCCACTAAAAGATTGTCATGATGCATGAATGCAGCCCTGGTGAGTTACTGGCCAGGGCTACATTCATGCATCATAATAACCAAGGACACCACTCTGACCCTAGAGTGTTAACTAGTAGCAGAGGGAGGGGAGGCAGGCAGGGAGAGGGAACACAAGCGGGCCGTGGACGCTTTGATGAAATATTGATGTTTAATTCCGCCATCAGAGCGCGCCCTCCTCCTCTGATCCCTCCACCGCCTCAGTCGTAAAGCGAGATGCTTTTAGGTATTTACTTTCTTTGTGTTTTTTCTGTGTTTCTTTAAAGACTTTAAGGACTGAATAGTGCTTTAGTGCACTATGCATTTTGCCATCATGATGCATGGATGCACCCTTGGCAAGTTACTTGCCACTGCTGCATCCATGCATCATGCTGACCTGTCTGGGTTGATATATTCGTGGAGGGACATCATGACGCACCAACGCAGCGCTGGTGAGTTAATCGGCAGTGATGATGACAGATGTTGGTTTCAGACATTGAGACATCCAGGTCCTTAAAGGGTTTAGGGGATGTGTTGTTTGTGCAGTGGAGTATGAGAGATAGGAGCGGGATCAGGTGAGAGGTTAGTGATGGTGGGGGGGGGGGGTGGTTAGGCTAGACGTGTGGGAGGCAGTCTGTAAGACGTTGGCACAGAATGGGCAGAGGCAGACGAGGAATCTACAGCAGAAAAAAGACAGAGAAAATGAGGCCGAGGTCCAGTTGCCACATAAGTGCCATCGAAAGAATATTTTATGCCATCGAAATACCATTAGGAACAAAATTCGCTGTATAAAATGATATTCCCAAAAATATCCGGTTCACCGTGAGCCAGGTAGATTTATGCACACTGATCAAAGAGACATTGGTCCTTCTTGGTCAAAATGGTGAATCAGCAAGGCCTCCATGAAGACACGACATACACAGAACAGACGAGATAATCCCTAGCCGGTAATGATTCTGCTCAGAGGCAGATAATCCCTATTCTACAGCAGATCTATACTCCAATGTAAGGATGAGCACAGATCTATAGTGTGACGTCACAGGGAGAGCGTGTGACGTCACAGAGAGGGTGTATGACGTCACAGGTCGGTGTGTGACGTCAGTACTTAATGGTGATGACGTCACAGTGGAGGCAGTATGACGTCAGTGTGTTGCAGGTTGTCTGCTCCATACTGGCCACACATCCCACCGGTGACCAGGAACATCACTGCTGTACTGCAGACATGCCATGTCTAGCATCTCCCATTTCATTGCTAGAATTTCCAGGGTCCTGATTAAAATATGATGGAAATTTGATCTGAATCGTAAATTTTCCACTTTATTTTCGAGGGGCATCGCGGTGTACAGGTATCATGGTGGAAATAACTTGTTCTTGGCGCTCATTTTCAGGACCGGCAATCAAAAGACAGATACTGTGTGCTCGAAATACAGTCATTCTTTTTTAATATGGCAAAGAATGAATCTCAGCATGAACCTTAGTATTCTCTCAACAAGCACCATGGTCAGGAAATTGTTAGATAAAGCTGAGCAATTTACAAAGTCAGTTTTGATTTTAAAATCCAGTAAATGCAGGCCTTGCATGGCCACCCATAGAGCAGCCTTACTCCCGACTACTCTACTGGGGCAATATGTCTGCAGGCTCTTGGCTCTGGTAAATGGGGCAGCCATGAATATTTCAAAACTTTAGAAGCGAAAAGAAAATCTCGATTGAACAGCGATGTGGGACCGCTGAGAAAAATCAATGGGCACCTAAGGTACCCGGTGCATGCAAGGTGCGGGAAATACCCCGCTTGGTAAATCACATATGTATGTACCAATTCAAACTACGGTATAGCAGGGTAGAATAGCATTGATTGTTCCTGACATGGACTTGTAGTGGAACGGTTTCCTCCCGTGATGCTCCGGTATAGCCCGAGTCAAGTGGGGTTCGGCTGGTGCCCCAATGGCGGCTACTGGTCTCCATAGTGACGGCCTGGTACCCAGTCCATCCCAGACTCCTGCCACTACTAGGTAAGGGTCCTTGTGGTACCTAGTCCTGTCCAGACTCCTGCCACAACTAGGTAAGGGTCCTGGTGGTACCTAGTCCATCCAAGACTCCTGCCACAACTAGGTAAGGCTCCTGGTGGTACCTAGTCCTGTACAGACCTCTGCCACAACTAGGTAAGAGTCCTGGTGGTACCTAGTCCTGAACATACTCCTGTCACAACTAGGTAAGGGTCCTGGTGGTACCTAGTCCTGTACAGACTCCTGCCACCACTAGGTGAGGGTCCTGGTGGTACCTAGTCCTATACAGACTCCTGCCACCACTAGGTAAGGGTCCTGGTGGTACCTAGTCCTGTACAGGCTCCTGCCACAACTAGATGAGGGTTCTGGTGGTACCTAGTCCTGTACAGACTCCTGCCACAACTAGGTAAGGGTCATGGTGGTACCTAGTCCTGTACAGACTCCTGCCACAACTAGGTGAGGGTCCTGGTGGTACCTAGTCCTGTACAGACTCCTGCCACAACTAGGTAAGGGTCCTGGTCTTACCTGGTGGTACCTAGTCCTGAACAGACACCTGCCACAACTAGGTGAGGGTCCTGGTGGTACCTAGTCCTGCACAGACTCCTGCTACAACTAGGTGAGGGTCCTGGTGGTACCTAGTCCTACACAGACTCCTGCCACAACTAGGTAAGGGTCCTGGTGGTACCTAATCCTGCCTAGACTCCTGCCATAACTAGGTTCTGATGTTACCAGCTAGAATTGCAAAGCAACAATATAAGAATGACATCAAACTGACCTCTTTTCCGCTGTGAATTTACAACAAAATGGCCACATTACCCATAGCTCCCTCCTACATCCACACAGCCTGGTCGGTGAATGTACCGCCGGCTCAGGGAGCGGGGAGGGCATCCATAATGTAGGCACACCAATTGGTGGCCTCTGGGAGCTTTTAATACTCATCGAATGGACGGCCCTTCTCAGGGGGGTTCTGCGGGCGGCTACTACTGGGCCGTCTGAGGATGGGTGTAGGCGTGGTTAAAGTGGGGTTTGGTACCGGTGGGTCTTGTACCGTGGGTACCGTACCATCGCGATATACGGCTTAGACATGTTGTACCATGGGCGCTGCCATATTGCTCAAAAGACCCCCGACGGCCATATTGGATTTGCCATAGGACTATGGGTAATTGTCTTATCTGCCACCTCCCAGGCACAGAACAATGGTCACTGATAAGACTGATAGGGGTGATACCCTGTACCCCATACCTTTCTTATCTCCTCCCCATTGTCTCAAGTGTGGAGAGGATTAGCCTGAGTAGGCATATGTAGATAAGGAATTACCCAGAATACCAGGTGGACGTTGGGGGTGTTCTGACCAATAATATTGTCTCACCCGTATAGGGCTGTAGACTCATACCCAGTGGGTCCGCCATTTAAAATTTCGCTGGGTGCGGTTATCAGCACTGATGAGACTCACACTGACTGGTATCTTGTCCCTGGGTAACCATCACTTCCAGGGACATGCTGGTACCCAGCCTATCAGCTCTTATCAGTGAAGGCCGCCGCAACCAGCTCCAGTCCGACCTATGCCCTATAGCCCTGGTCTAGTACGCTATCTCAGGGCCTGGGTATGAGGGATGTTGAAACTCTTCTTGAGCACTAAAATGGCATCTCAAATACCGTAAAACCTCGCAGATAAACCGCGGCTAGTACGTGAGTCAGATTGCCAGTGCGGCTTATAGGGGTCAGCCTGGTCGCCCTGTGGGCGCATCCATTGCTTGATCTGGTAACTGGCGAGATAAGCACTGATGCAGCAATCACAATGGGTACAAGCTGTTACATAATGCACCCTAAAAATTCCACAGTGAAGGCCAGGAAATTATCTCATTGGTTGATAATGCATCCAGCTAGACGCCTATAGGATCAGCCCAGAGTCTGGGTGCGGCTTATACACAAGTTTTTGCCTCGATAGTAATGTACAAATTAACCATGACAGTTCAGCACGTGATAGTCTCAGGTAGTAAGACTTAGTTTTCTTTCCCTTCAGATATTTCTGTATCAAATTTCTGATTAGAATAAAGTATAAAGAACTCGTGTTAAAAAGAGGCAGCTGCAAGCATGCGCACATTTTTACAAACCTTTTTGATTACCGTATTCGACCTAATAAGCGCCCTCCCCCTAATAAGCGCCCCCCCTTTTTTTGAGGCATTTTTAGACTAGAACAAAGGGTCAAATCTCGCGATTTCGGGGTCATTTAAACTCTTAAGTACTAAAAACGTCATAAAAACAAGTTTATAAGCGCCCTGGGTGCTTATTACGTCGAATACGGTAATACAAAAGGAAACAAAAACATTATTAGATTCCGCCAGTTAATATGAATCCCCCTGAGTACGGTGCCATATGGAGGCCCGGTGAGGTGCCACACGGCTGGACACACAGGAGTCACCGCAGCAAATTGGCCTTTCCGATTACCCCGATTGGGCGCACTGTGATTAAATATTCACATATTGTGGTATGGTGGGAACAATGGGTAATTGTGCTGGGTACCCGCCAGGTGGGGTGTTGGTGCCGTGGGGGGGGGGGGGGGGTACTCTAACATCACCTGGCAATTAGAGGATTTTTGGCCCACACTGATTTTGTTATCGGCTGATTTTGGCTAAGAAATACCTATGTGTTGGATTATTCAATACTCTATACACAGGAAAGAAACAATACGAAACGTTTTTTTCATTGAAACATATTTTTTATACAAAAATTAACGTTTCTTTCGCATTTTGCTTGCTCTTGTACCGTATTTGATGTACGGTAATAAGCGCTCTCCCCCTAACAGGGCATCTTTTTACAAGACAAGAGTCAGACTCTTTGAGTACTGAAATGCCATAAGAATAATTTCCCCTGGGCGCTTATTACGTCAAATGCAGTAGATATTTTATTCAAATCTTCCACTGCATTAGAAAATGAAATATTCAAGGTTTACCCTCAGATAAAAGTGGTAGTTGGCCTTTGCTGTATTGTGGTTGCTATATAAATATTAGATGTTCATGTGGCATTTATTTCATTACTTCCAGGTGAGTTCAGTCAACCGCGCCTGCGGAAACACAACGCCACCCGGGCAGGTGAGGCGTGCTGGTAAGGTCAAGGTCACAGGTCACACAGGTCAACTAGACCTGGGGGTGTGCGTGTTTACAGGGGCTGATTTTTTTTCTGTTTAAGGAGGCCTCTCCCCTCTCACACCATGCCTCCCCTCCCAGGGTACGGGTCCCGTTACATGAGAGCTGACATTGGAATCTCGTTAGTGTAATCCTCTAAGGGCAGCATCAGGCCCGTAACTAGGGGGGGTTCGTCGGTTCGAACGAACCCCCCCACAGGCCTGATGGACCAAAAAAGTTCCACTCTAGCTGGCCTGAAAGTGGAGATAATTTGCTACATGCCAGTTTTCGCGGCTTGTTAATCGGACAATTATTAAGGTCTCTAGAGAGTAAACCATGGCATGGTCCTTTTTGTCATATTGCTCATTTGAATTAAAGTTATGAGTACAAATCAAGTCATTTTTCGCATATTTATTTTGTGAAAATACAGCAAGTTCCACCATTGAATTCATCTAGTTCCACCTTATCAAAAAACCGAACCTCCCCGCGAAGAGGGCTAGTTACGGGCCTGAGCATAATGCGTTAATGCTTTAATGCTTTGTTGTCATGTCCTTTCGTCATCATGGTGCATTGATTAAGGGGCGAGTAACTCACACATGCATCATGCCAGCCCAACATGGTTCATGCACTCCTGAAGGGTCAGCATGATGCACTATTTCCCTGCGTTGCTGCATCATGATGACTTGAGCATTTCTGGTCAAGTTTAGTTTCTTGGGCCTTTTAAAATTGTTGGGAAAATTATCTCATGAAACCATAGACATGTGGTGTGGGAAAGAAAAGAACCCAGTTCTCGATATACATGCTGCAGGGGCAGGATTTCTACCAACACTTAACCTCATAGATTTGATCACTATCACCGATCTTGATAATACCTTAGATGTTTACTCGGCATTATAAGCAACCGAGACAACCGCCAACCAACTGTTACTCCGTGTCCCTCCCCGCCTTCCGTGTTACCATGCACCAAGACTACTCCCAGAATTCAGTAAAAAACTCATCCTTAGAATAAAAAAATAAGATAATAATAAAAATAATAAAAGAAGAAATAATAAAAGATAAAATCAAATTGAATCCCTCGTCAATAATCAGCTATGGATTTTAGGCCGTCGGCTTCCATCTCCGGTCTATTGTAAAAAACAACTTCAAAGAAATTAGTGCAAATTATTTCTTTAACGCTTCGTGTTCGCAAAGTGCAAGTTGGACGTTTTCTTTTCTAAGTCAAAGATGAACAGGAAATATTGAATTAAGGAAGAAAGGAATAAATATTGAGTGATTCTCCAAAGGTAGCAAAATGCAGAATGTCTGGAAATTAATTAGTTTCTTGAGGAAAATAAGATAAGGAAAAATAAATCTTTTATTTTCAAAATTACATTCGATGTCTAATCAATTCGATTTGAAACAGTGCATTTGCAATTAGGTGGGGGCGGTTGAAGGCCGTTTGGTCAGTTATAAGAAAGTCATCACCACACGGACAAATTATCTTCATTAGGAGGCATTAAGGGATCTTAATTTAATATTAAAAATAAGAAAAATGTGTGATTGTAAATAAATGGTTGATTAAGCAGAAAATAACATTTGTTTTTGTAGAATTCTCAATTCGTTAGTAATGAGAAATTGAGACGGCTTCTGATAGAATGTAGAAAAAGGAATAAGGAATAATGAAACGTAGTTCTCATACAATCAACCCGGGCCTGTCTGAGTATTAAGGACCTAATACAGAAACTGGACGTGGTGTTATTAGCACCCTCTGACTGGACCTAGGGGAGTGGTCATTTCCTAACAATTGGTCGACGTTGGGCTGTGTCTCACGAGTTTTGGCCAATGTGAACGTCTTTGACCGGGTGCCAGCTTTGACCGGTCACCATAAAAATAAGATTTAAAAAATTCATCTTTGATATGTAAGGGATAAAATAAAGAAAATGGCGGTGGTTATATCTCCATACATCTTCACCTGCCCTAAATAAACCTTTTTCTGTCAGGAGGTCAAAGCTGGCACCCGGTCAGAGACGTCACCGGTCAAAGCTGGCACCCAGTCAAAGATGTTCACATTGGCCCAAAGTGGTGAGACACGATCTTAGAGAGGTGGAAAAGACCAATACAAATTGGACCCTTTTGAGGCGGGGGGGGGGGGGGAGGCAAAAATATTTCACCTCTTTTTAGCGAAAAAGTCAACGGTGTACCAGGATCAATTTCAACCTATCGGGGGCCCTCCCCACCTCACTAGTGGGATCTTGATTTGTTCAGGTCCCCAGATGACTCCAAATATGTCAAGCCCACCTCTAAATCCGCCAACACCCCTTCTGTTTGGTAAATGATGACCACTCTATGAACAAGGAATAATGAGAAACAAAGACTAACCCCATTCTAAACACGACCCCAGTGTTTATCTCCCTCTGACCCAGTACCATACTACGCCAAATGTCATATCAGCTTTAGTATGAGGGCACAGATATACGGGACTAGCACATCCTGGTACCTCAGGTAGTCGGGGGCTAAACCCTATCTCCTTATCAGGTTAATCCCCTCCTTTCACACCTTGAACAAAGGTGCTGATAAGAAATTCTCCCATGATGCACTGCTTTGGAGTCGGGGGCCTAACCACAATGCATTGCTCTCAGGCAAGATGGCGGCCCCCATAACCTAATGCGCTAGTGCCCTTATATATGGGAGCGTGTATCAACCCTCTATCCTTGAATGGACACTAACCCTTTAAGGATGGCCTGATGCATTAATACAGCATGCGCTTGGTTGTCATGATGCTTGAATGTGGACACATTTTTCACCATGTCGCCGTGTCGATTTTTAGCTAAAGAGGCGTGTCATTTTGTCGATTTTTACATATATAGGAACTCATAGAAAAATCTCTATAGGTCGATTTTTATCCCTAATTTTCTGTGTCTCTCGATTTTTAAAAGAGCTGAGAAGGGCCATGTCACTGTGTCGCCCGTGTCGAATTTTACCCATGTAGAGGCACTTGAATGCAGCCCTGGCGAGTAACTCACGTACTGCAGTTACGCCAGTGCTGCACTCAGGCATCATGGCAACCCTCCGGGAGTGTATCAACCTACAGGGTAGTCATGATGCATACACGCAGCCCTGGCGAGTTACTCACGAGGGCTGCATTCATGCATCCTGACGACCAAGGGCATGATGCATTAAAGCACTATGCAGTCTTCAAAGGGCTAACCCAAAGACTGTCTAGATCCCAGGGAATGGTAACATTGGGGGCATGAATGCAGGGCAGATGTCACTAAGAGGAGAAAATAACTACAGCTGTTGGTTTCTTTACCCCGATGGAGGACAAACGACGCAGAAAGAGGCCAGGTGCCTTTGTGTTTTTTCTCCAGTTTATACTTCTGGTATCAAACCCAATATAATGCAGAGGGAAGGCTGTATTCTATGCTGTAAATTTCTGTTTGATTTTGCTATTTGGTCCTCATAATCTGATTGAAATCATTTCATTTAGACTGAAAATGTATCCGTAGGCATGATATGATATGCCTGTGGTTATCCCCCAAAAATCCTTGTATACGTTGCACCTCGACGTTGGAAACCCCCTATAAGCCGCAATGGGGTTCCGCGCTAAGTCATGTGCTTAAGGCTCAGGTCTTTAGAAGGACTGTACTTTTAGAGGATTATTGCCAGTAAAAAGTACAAACTCAAACTAAGGTGCGGGTTTTACAAGAGACTTTAGAATAGTTGTGACAGGCAGGCTTACACCAGCAGTGAAGGGTGTAACACCACGGTGTGAAAACACGGAAAGACGCTCTGTGCAACACGAGCAGTCCCTGGTGTACAAGGTGTAACCCCCTCACCCCCCCCCCCCCACACACACACACCCCCCACCTGTCACAGCAGTATTCTGTCACCATGGTTACCAGCCCTGATCTCCTCCCGTGACGTCATCATTGATCTCTACCATCACGTGACCTGAGTCTATTTTTACCCCCAGGGTGTGTGTAGGATGAGGGCTGCCTGGTTCCCTGTGTCTGGCGGTACCTGTGGGTTACAGGGTGTGTGGGATGAGGGCTGCCTGGTTCCCTGTGTCTGGTGGTACCTGTGGGTTACAGGGTGTGTAGGATGAGGGCGGCCTGGTTCCCTGTGTCTGGTGGTACCTGTGGGTTACAGGGTGTGTAGGATGAGGGCGGCCTGGTTCCCTGTGTCTGGCGGTGCCTGTTGGGTTACAGGGTGTGTAGGATGAGGGCGGCCTGGTTCCCTGTGTCTGGCGGTGCCTGTGGGTTACAGGGTGTGTAGGATGAGGGCGGCCTGGTTCCCTGTGTCTGGTGGTACCTGTGGGTTACAGGGTGTGTAGGATGAGGGCTGCCTGGTTCCCTGTGTCTGGCGGTACCTGTGGGTTACAGGGTGTGTAGGATGAGGGCTGCCTGGTTCCCTGTGTCTGGCGGTACCTGTGGGTTACAGGGTGTGTAGGATGAGGGCTGCCTGGTTCCCTGTGTCTGGCGGTACCTGTGGGTTACAGGGTGTGTAGGATGAGGGCGGCCTGGTTCCCTGTGTCTGGCGGTACCTGTGGGTTACAGGGTGTGTAGGATGAGGGCGGCCTGGTTCCCTGTGTCTGGTGGTACCTGTGGGTTACAGGGTGTGTAGGATGAGGGCGGCCTGGTTCCCTGTGTCTGGTGGTACCTGTGGGTTACAGGGTGTGTAGGATGAGGGCGGCCTGGTCCCCTGTGTCTGGTGGTACCTGTGGGTTACTATAATTAGGGGGAGGCGGTGTCACAGACCTATCAGGTATTTGTCATCAATGCCATTATGGATTATCTCTGAAGGCCGCTTTATGCTTTAATGTGTCATGGCCTTTGTCTTCATTATGCATAAATGCAGCCCTGGTGAGTAACTCGCCAGGGCTGCATTCAAGCATCATGCCGACACTATGGGGTTCAGACACTCCCTTTGCAGCCCCAATGCTATGGCGATTGGCGTATCATGACAACAAAAGTCATCGTTTAGCGCCATGCTAAGTAAGGTACCTATTGACCAGCAGTGCGGCAATCGTACAGAGCTCTATTTAATCAGACTAACAGACTCTTATTGTACCGTATACAGCGAGTCAATGGGACCTGCACCAAGAGCCACATCAATGTGACTAGGGATGTCAGCATTACCACAGGCATCCATCTGTTTCTAGGTGTTCAATCTGAGCTAAGCTGCTTTCTGACAGTCAATGAGTTTCTCAACTATTACTTACTACCCGGTATTAGAAGTTGAATTGGGTCCCTACAAATACGATAAGCAATATCAGTGATATTAAATACCAATCAATATTTTTTGTACGGTTGAGGCATTGCTTATAACCACCGCTTTAAACTCCATAAGCCTGTAAGAATGACAGGTAATCTGATGGGATGTCAATGGCCTCCCTAGTATAGCCAACAATATGACCTGTGGCCGGCTATACGGGACTAGGGTATTATGCTATGGGGGCCGCCATCTTGGCTCAGAGCAATGCATTGTGGTTAGGCCCCTGACTCCAGAGCAGTGCATCATGCGTGAATTTCTTATCGGCACCTTTGTTGGGAGGAGATTAGCCTGATAAGGAGATAGGGACTTAGCCCCCAACTACCTGAGATACCAGGATGCGCTAGTCTGATATAGGTGTGTAGCTGTTTGCATTATCAACCAATCAGAAAACAACCTGTATTCACTGCAGCATTAATAAGGGGCATTATTTAACAGCTTGTGCCCATTCTGATTTCTGTATCAGTGCTTATCTTGCCAGTTACCAGATCAAGCAATGGTGCCCCCTACTAAGGAACCTGCAAAATCGGTATAGATGATAGATTACGGTATTGCTATAAGGGTGATGGGGGGGGGTGTATGGGTGATATAGCATGGTTACTAGAGGCACTACTACGGTCGTGCTGACCTGTATGTATGTGGGAGGGGGGGGGGCGTGTTGATGTATGCCCCCCACTCCCGACCTCTTATTACCCAGCCTGCACCACGCCTGCTGTATTATCGCCCACCTCATGCCCTCATGAGCTACCATAGCGCTGTGTGGATGATCTATAGTGCCTGTAACCCTTGGTGTACAGCATGGCGCTCAAACATTTGGTGTCATGATGCGCCAAAGCAGCCCCCTCGGCGAGTAACTCGCCGATGCTGCTGTGCTTCTATACAAGGTGTTACAGTGCTGGGGTAATATGATGATCATATATGTTAGATGAAAAGAGCATGATCTGGTTCAGAATATCATGACCCTGTCAGTTTCCATCAATGGTTACTCACATTCAATTAATCATGATATGGCGTACTTTGGCAATTCACCCATTCAATTCCCGCCCCCCCCCCCCAAGAAAAAAAAAGGAACCGCTCCCCACTCTACGCACACACACCCAGGTTGGCAGGTGTTGGAGGAGCCTCGTTTTACTGCTGGTATCCCATGGTGCACCTCACCAGCGTCCCTGGGTGGCGCGGTGCATGCTGGGCCTGGATGCACTGCCTGACCTGCCTACCCAACATGCAATGCATGCTTGATGCCTGGATCCGCTATGAGTGGATATTCAGAGGGTGGTTAGGGGTGGGGGGGTGGGGTATTCCCGGGGATCCCTGGTATCAAGCCCTTGAATGGCCCTAGACCCCTAAATTCGACATGGCGACATGGGCATTTCTTAAATTCGACATGCGACATGAGGCCTAGTGACATGCGACATGAGGCTTAAAAAGATTGTGACATGGGACATGGACAGTTTGTAAAATCGACATGGGACATGAGCATTTTTAAGCGACATAGACATGCGACATGGCCATTTCTTAAAATCGACATGCGACATGGGAACCCCCCCCCCCCCATCAAGGGCCCCCCTTGAACCCTTTAAGGACTTATGTTGCTAAAAGATGACATTTGTCTTCATGATGCACCATTGCAGCCCCGGCCCTCGTCAGTGCTGCATTGGTGCATCATGCCGACCCTTCGGGAGTGTCCCAACCCCATAGGGTTGGCCTGATACTTGAATGCAGCCCTAGCGAGTTACTCACAAGGGCTGCATTCATGCATCATGGCGACCAAGGGCATGATGCATTAATATACTATGCCATCCTTAAAGGGTTAGGTTTTAGGACAGCATGATGCCTCACGGTTCGCATGCATTTGTCATCCTGATAAACCACTGATTCAACACACTCTATCTTGTCATTTTACATCAATGCAACATTGGCGAGTAACTCGCTAGGTCTATCGTATTCCACGTAATAAGCGCCCACCCCCTTTGGGGCATTTTCAGACTACAACAAGGGCTCAAATTTCATGATTTTGGAGACAATTAAACACTTAAGTACCCAAACGCCATAAAAATAATTTTAAACGGAAAACGGTGCATCCATGCATCATCCCGATCCTATAGTTTGATACCCTCCCAAAGGGGCCGCATGATCCATACATGCATCACGTACAATAAAGCACCATGCGGACCCTAAAGGCCTAGACGAGGTGTCGGCCCACCCCATGGTAGAGATAGGATGTGTGTGTGGCGGGGGGGGGGGGTGTAGGAGGGGACTGTAATACCTACACACACAGTTGGCGTACAGCCATGATATGGTGCCCCGTCCACACCGCCGTGATCCGGGATCCACGCGCCGATTGGTGCTACTTAGGCCGAATTAGAATAAAAGGTGTGTTTCAGGCAACCCCACCATAGCTCCAAAACAGGGCGACCTTAGCATTTTACCCAATTTCTGACATCAGTGGATGTCAGAAATTAAGTGGACATCAAAGTTTTCAGTATTTTTGAATATTCCTACTGATATTTAACTTGATTTTAGTAAATTTTGGGATTGGAGGGAGGGGGGAGGTGGATTTTGACCCGTTATATGCAGTACCAGTAAAATGTAGCTTTTGACCCGGGGGGGCAAAAAACACACTCCTTTACCTCTTTTTGGCCTAAAAGGTGCCCCCCCCCGCACCGCTTCTACCACGGTCCGTGATCTGTGGGCGTGGCACCGGTATGTAGACAGGCCACACCGGCCACTTAAAACTACTGTGTATACATTGATGCCGTAAAGGCCATTTAGAAATAATAGTTTTGATATATACTCTTCATGTTTTTAACGAGAACTGTCCATTAGGATTTTACACCTCTAACAGTAAAAGTCAGGGGTGCCGGTATCATTTCGGCAACACTAGTGCAGGAGGAGACCTTGTAGGCCCAGGTAGTGTATCGCCCTTGTAGTTTTATTAAGTGGTAAATAACGATAGGTGTAAAGGAGGTAAATGTTACCCACCCAGCATGTCTGCACTTAAGGCCCACTATACTCAATATAAATCTGCCTCGATGCATTGTGTGACCTAGTCATCATGATGCACTGACCGCACCGGCACTGCATTGGTGCATCATGCCAACACTTTGGGCATGTATTAGGCCCCCCCCCCCCAAAAAAAAAGGTTTGTTTCAGGTCACCCGACCGACCCTATCTAAACAGGGCCGACCCTACGTTTTTTCATGCAATTTTGAAGAAATTTTTATATTTTTAGACTTTTTTGGGGTAAATTTTAGGTTTACAAAATTTTGGAAAAAAAATCTCTCCATTTTTACACTTTTTTTGGGACAATTTTAGAGGGGAAGTAAAAAAAAACAAGTTAAAAAAAACCAAAACCCGACCTACCGACCGTAGAGTTTCTTCCCATGTTACCTGAAACAAAACTTTTTTTTATTTGGCCTTAGCAGCAACCCAGTATGAGACATGAATGCAGCACTGGTGAGTTACATGCCGGTGCTGCACCCATGCATCATGACAAGCAAGGGCTGAGCAGAATAAAGCACTATGCTGCCCTTACAGGGTTAACACCCCCCGGTACCCACAGGTGGCACTGAGTGCAGTTTGCTGGTAGCTGGCAGGTACCCAACAGACGCAGGGTATTCAGGTGCAGCACACGGCAACCAGCGCAGCCTCGTTGTCGTCTGCTCAAAGGAAAACAGATTTTCTGCAAAGAAAAGCAAAAATCCAGAAAGAAGGAATTTAAATTTGACTTGAAGTAAATATTGTTGGGAGTATACTTAGTATAGGGGTCGGATTTCCCTACCCTGGTGGAAAGCCGAAAGGTGTGAAACACCTGGGTAATCCTCCCCCTCTGTACCATACTGATCCAGTAACGTAGGGAGCGGAGAACAGTCAGACACGGGTTAGTAGTGTAACGGTTAGCACGCTTGTCATGCGAGAGGTCTATGGTTTGATTCCCGGCCGATCTAATGACTAAGTTTTCCACGACCTCTACATTAGTAAGGTTTAAGTAGTCAACGCCCACCCCTTCAATGCAAGCACTTTGTCCCAAGCCACATTAGGGGGAGCTCCCCCAGCAGCCTCTGCTGGTACCTACCTTAGACGTTACACAGAGCTGTGTGTAGGCAGCAACCAGACACCAGACCAGATACCACCATGTTGTAACTCTAGGTCTCACTGAGGGTAATCCCGCAGAAAAACTGAGAGTCATATAGGGCTGTAGACTGATACCTAGTGGGTCCGCCATTTAAAATTTCGCTGGGTGCGGTTATCAGCACTGATGAGACTCACACTGACTGGTACCTTGTCCCTGGGTAACCATCACTTCCAGGGACGTGCTGGTACCCAGCCTATCAGTTCTTATCAGTACTTGCCGCCGCAACCAGCTCCAGACCGGCCTAGGCCCTATACGATTCTGATCAGAAGTGAATACTGCAGAGGCACTGAATGGTCCATAATTAAGTTTGAAATGATGCCATTATTATGAAAACATGCTGCTGAATGTCTGCCAATTTCAATCAAATAATACAAAAGGGATTCTCAGTGAGTTGACATTTTTTTCAAAGGCTACATTGGGAATCAGTGAAAATGCAAATTCAGTGCAAATTCAGGCGGAATTCAGGTGGTTTTACGCTACAGACCAGTGCTCAAATTTTCCGTGGTCAGTAGCTAATTTTGGTTGGAAATGTTTTGTAGTTAAGATGTATCTTTTAGATCAAGGGTGATTTTCAGAAATTGTAAATGTCCTGGTAGCTGTTATTGCTTTTTCCGCTATAATAAAGTATATAGTAAAAGGATTTCCTTCACTGAGACCTCTAAGTGAAACGCTAGATAAAACAGAACACCGGATGAAACCCAGACCAGATACCACCTTCTGCCTCATGTCCTACAACTAGGTCAGGGCCTGCTTGCAGTATCAATGGCCAAGAGAGGGATCATACATTTGTTTAAATGAAGGAGGGGGGATGTGGAGGCCAACAACATTTTACTGGTACTGCATATAATGCAAAGATTGGTTGCGTTCAATGCCCATTAGATAATATATATCACAGATTTGTCTTTTAACCTTTTGCTTCAGACAGCATCTAGATGAAGTGTTTCTCATAGATTCGGTCACCATGACTACCGGTAAGACAAGTCCGCTGTTACCAGGGCGTAAAACAACCGTAAAACAACCGATACTAGTCACGGCCAGACCTGATTGGGCCCCAATGCTGCCTGTCTAGGAGGAATATACACAGCAGTTAATTCTCTAATGTTAATGTTTTAACGTGCTATTACCTTTGTTGTCACGATGCGACTTGGTGAGTAACTTTTGCACATCTGAAGGGTTCGCATAATGCACCAATGTTATGCCGGCGAGTTAATCAGTGGCAGGCCATTTGTTGGTACATCAATGACAAATGAATATGCTCAATGTTTAGGCATGCTCTGGTTCTGAAAGGGTTAAAATATGCCACACCATGGCCTACCCATCTCCTCTCCCAGCCCCAGCATTGGGCCCAGCCCCATCCTGGCACCGATTTAATTTTGATAAGGCGTGATTCCCATCTCGCACCGTTCCATCAGGCGTTACGCTGGTTACCCGCGAGGCAACCAGCAACCAGCGCAGCCCCACAGGACGTGACGTCATGACCTGCGTCTTATCTCACCACGTGACGTCACGACCTACGTCTTATCTGTCACAAGTCGTTGACTTTCCCAATTTCCTCATTTCAAGGGGTGAATGATACCTCGCCATGCGGGGCGGGAAACCCTCGGCACAGACTGATTTTTGTCTCATCCACAAGTCACTTCTCACGCAGTCACTGCATGGTGCCGGTCACCAGGAAATTACAGGGATATAAAAAGGATTAAAATGATGACAAGATAAATATTCATGGGACTTGCCAGCGTTTGCAGCCTCCTATTGTTTAGAAAAATAACCTGTTACTATTTGTCTGTTGCTAATCTCTATCAAATCCCCAGGTAATCCTCCATTGCGTTCAGATTATGCGGATCTCAATCCCCCATTTCCACAAGTACAGAAAACACAAAAATCCATTTATCACAACCCAAATAGACAAAAACAATACGGCAATATCCCATAACAGCGCCAAATAGGAAACGTAAACAGAGCGGCCGCTGTGCAAGCAGTTGGGTCATTTCCGTTCCGTTTATCCCTACCCACAATCCTCTTTGTGCCTACTTCCTGTCATGCTCAGTGAGGGCATGCTCGGTTCCGTGTCCGTCATGCGAGCCGCCTTGTGGTGCCGCCTTGTGGTTTAGTGCTGAGCGGATTAGTACTGTTTGACATCCACCAGGGGGCAGCCTTACTGGTGCGTCTGGCTCAGCTCCAAGCTGGCACCACCTCGACCTGTGTTCCCGAGCGTCATCGCTGGCACCAAAGGTTGCTGGTTAAAATAGTTCCTGTGCGCTTGGTGCTGTTGTATCAAAAGTGCAGATTGGTACCACGTAGGAATCCCCCCCCCCCAATCTACGGGGGAAGTGACGCGGTCATGGCCCCTCAAATACCAGCGATGTCGTTCGGACGCGTTCGAGGACGAGTTGAGGCCAGCTTCGCTCAGCTCTTGTTCCGCCATTGTTGGTGACGTCACTTCCTGTAATGTTTTGGTTTTAGGATTGAGGACTTTCAGAGCTCTGATTGGCTTAATCAGACCTAAAATCTGCAAGCAATGGAATGAAGCAGAGATAAAATGTCTAACCTACCGTACCATCGCGATTAAGCGCCGGGGCGCTCTTCAATTTGAAGGGGCTCTTACCCAGGCGCTTATACAAGACAGGCGCTTATTCAAGGTCACGATTTTAGTGCTTAAGAATATTTGGAAGGCCCTACGCCCCCGCGCTTATTCAAGACCGGCGCTTATTCAAGACCAGGCGCTTTATCGCGACGGTACGGTATTCTGATTTGGAAGTTGTGAGTTATAATGGTCCTGGTGACACAGTAACGGGCTGTGAGAACTAAAGTCCAGCCTGTTACAAGAAGGCTATACAAGATGGCGCTGGTTACACCGTAACAGACTGTGACCACTTAGTCTAATGGCCTGTTACAAGAAGGCTATACAAGATGGCGCTGGTTATACCGTAACAGACTGTGACCACTTAGTCTAATGGCCTGTTACAAGAAGGCTATACAAGATGGCGCTGGTTACACCGTAACAGACTGTAACCACTTACACTAAAAACCCAGGCTCATATGAAGGTACTCACTACAGAGGACTTAGGGTGATCATGCCCTTAGGTGATCAGATTAATAAGGAAATGTGATTATTTTGAGGACATAATTTTGCCACTAGAGGGACCTACTATACAACAATGTAAGATATAGCCCCTGCTCCATTTGATCTATTGATTTAACCCTTTAGTAATATTCGTCATACATGTTTACAAGTTGGAGGATATATGAAGAAAATTATCACAGTTTAAAATCAAGTGATTTGATTGAAAATTAGGTCAGAACTTTCTAAACTATAAATATCTATACACAAAGACACCATTTATGTGTCTGAAACCAAAGTTATAGGTGTGAACATTGGCAGCCATCAGTTATAAATATATATCTGTTTTACATGGCTTTCTATGAGTACTGAAACATAGGCCTACTCTTAAAAAAGGCCCAATGATTGAAGTTGATGATCGGGAGGGGGTTAATTACAATAATATTGGTAGATAAAATTTTATAACGAGAAAAAAATGAAAATTAAAGGCAGTCATCGAATTGAGTACCCAGGGTCTTCCCACTGACAACCTAGCATGCTCTACAATTGGGCCAAAAGGGTGATCATATTGAGGACCTGGGTCCTCACTTGTGATCACTTTAAAGATTACCAGGGTACTCCCCCATGCCCCAATCAAAATGATCACCCAAAAGTCCTCACTAGTGAGTACTTATTTTAACATAGGGTTTTCAGTGTAGTATTATGGCCTGTTACAAGAAGGCTATACAAGATGGCACTGGTTACACCGTAACAAACTGTAACCACTTACCGAGTAGTCTAATTGTCTGTTACAAGAAGGCTACACCCTGATCAGAGTGGAAGGTAGTAAGTGCTGGTTCTGGGTAAGAACTGTTGTATAAGGTATCATAGACTCACCAGGAACCAGCTCAGCGTCTCAGCAGGTCCCAGGGGGCCGCCATCTTGGATTTGGGAGGCATTAGGGCTGATAGTCATGCACCTGACTCCCACTAGGTGGCTGATGACCTGATACTAGTCCAGGCTCCAGGTCCTTACTTGACTCTATATTGCCTGTCGCTCACTGCCCTGTTCGCTAACTCGCTTGTTTCCCTCCCTGCCTCGCTCCCTCCTCTGTTTGCTCACGCGCTCCTTTTATCTGCTTCTCTCCATGCCCTGTTGCCTCACTCTCTCACTGCCCGCCTCGCTCCTCTGTTCTCTCGCTTAATTGCTCGCTGTCTGCCTGGCTCCCCTGCTAGCTCACTTACCGCGTCTGTCTGCCTGTCTTCCTGCCTCCCCCACCCTTCCTCCCTCTTTCCCTGTCTGTCTGCCTGTGTGTCTTCTGTGTCCTCATTCCCCCCCCCCCCCCCTCCTCTGCTGTATACTACTATCATGGTGCAGTGGACAGCGTTATTTAGTGCCCCATTCAACTCACAGTCTGTCACATTCTCTATCCATCATGCCTGCCCCAGGACACCCCCTCCTCCTCCCCCTCCTGGGGGGCTACTCGACCATGGATTGGATAACTACTGCAGTACAACTCTCATACAAGAGCGGTGGCGGTCAATTTCCAGATCCTGAAAAGGGGGGCGGATAAATAGGGTGATCAAAATCATAACCTTAAATTTAGTGGGTTTTTTTTCCTGAAAGGGATGAATATTTATTAAGTTGTGAGAGATCTAGGCTTGCAATAGTCCACCAAGAGATCTGTTACACAGTCAACCCTGAACTATTAGGGAGGTGAGTTGAAGTTGGGTAGTCTAAAGCGTATAGCTTATCCGTAAACATAAAATTTCCCAACCTCTAATAAGTGTGCTGGTAGGGCAGCAGTTGTTACCCTCAACGACTCAGTGCCCCCCCCCCCCCCCCCCCCCCCAGGGCTCCCCCTCCTCCCCCAGCTCCCATCTCACGGCTCCATTCAGGCCCGTTTCTATAGAATACACACGTAGAGCGTTTCCTATCGGTGACCGACAAACCCTTACACATACTCACACACTTGCCCGCTACTACATGCCTGATCGGGTTACCCCCAGTCAGTACTGAGGTGTCGGACATGTCTCACCCCCTCAGCCACAAAGGTTGTGATTTGTTGTGGCTGTATGTAACAGGGGCGGATCAAGGAATTTGAAACATGGGGGGGGGGGGGGGGGGGTCCACCAAACTCGCGGCGGTTTTGCAATATCATCAGAACAATCTTTTAAAAAATTCCAAAGGATCCGCCCCTGTGTACTGTGTTACTACTGGTACACTGGGCTCCTGTGGTGATATATCACCACTGGTAACTGCTGACCTGCTGGTACACTGGCCTCCTGTGCTGGTACACTACCACCGGTAACTGCCGATCTGCTGGTACACTGGGCTCCTCTGGTGGTGCTACATTACCACTGGTAACTGCAGTGCCCATTGCGTAGCAGTACTAGTGTGCTCAGGGACCAGAACATGTGATATTGCTGACTGGACACGTTTAGAGTAGAATCAGTGCAGTCTACATAGTTCATGACACTCTACACCCCCCCCCCCCCACACACACACACACACACATACCCATACAGAGGGTGGACTACAGGGTCACCTTGTCATGGTTATAAAGCTTATAAATAAAGGGCTGGCTGGTAGCAGCACCATCATGACTGGACTTCAATTTAAACAATTCAGTTGTTACCCTGGCACATGCAAGTAGTCAGGTTCCCTCTGAAGCAACTCTATGTATTATTGTATGTCAAATATTGCAGCGAATGGAGTGTCCATTTTTTAACAGCAATCTGAGCAAAGAAGGTGGAGAACTTCGGAGTGGAGGGGGGGGGGGGGCTTTTTCAACAGTTTTTAGCAAAAAAAAGCCAGCATATTACTAGACATGAAAGTGCTTGCAAGTGAATGATTTCCACTCTCCCATTCTCCATTATTATCAAGTGAGGATTCCCTATTCAGAATGAGTAATATGTGCAGCGTGTGGGCACCAGGACCCATCCCTATTGGTAAAAGGGCGGTCACGTGACGCGGCCCGAGACGTGCCTCGCTGGTACTCAGCTGGTGCCCGGCCTCACGTATTGATAACGTATCGATCTCTGAGAACCAGCGGAACCAGCGAGACGTGAGAGGGGCGGGAGGCGGGTGGAGTATAGAGGGGACAGGAGGGGAGATGGTATTAAGGGGAACTGACACAGATTTATATATAGAAGTACCGTCTGGTCTCCTATGGCACCAGGGAGTTGTACTAAACAGGTCAGATCTAGATGTACATCAAATTAAAAAGTCAAAAAGATTGATATAGGGGTGAAGTAAAAATCACATGAAGCCCTTCGCCTTGTTCTCTAGGAAAACTGAATGCCCTTTATATAGAAACAAATATCATTGGCGTGGGGATGAAAATTCGGCTATTTGAATTTTGGTAAATATATTTACAATACATTGTATTGTAATTTGACGAAAATTGTTTTTCTTTTAAAAAGGCCGCTATCAAAAAATGTTATTGTGCTCTTTTGACATTTACTGAAATACAAAACAAAGCTGCGCTTGTCTTTTTGAACAAGGATTATTTTGAAAGCCTTTTTACGAATAAATATGCATTTCAAATTCAAAAATATGGCGTATGATGTCTACTCCGACACCTCTGGCCGTAGGGAAGCAGGTGGTGGAAGGGTGAAGGATTAGGGACCATCATACACCCCCCCCCCCCCCCACACACACACACACAAAGAAGAAGACAAAAAAATACACCCCCCTGGGTATTACTTCAGCTCGCATATATTTTAAAAGTTTCTCCCCATTTAACACCCTTAAACGACATCTAACGTGGCGTATGACTCCGCTCAAGCCTTGGTCGTGTGTAGATACAGCCTCGTGGCCCGTATTTCTACACTGGCGCTGATTTATAGAAAGAGACTATTGGTCACCACCATATCAAATTTCGACGATCAGAGATTCTAGTGGTAGGACATTTGCTTCACATGCAGTAGGTCGGCGCTTAAGCCAAGGCTGGAGAATATATCCCTTTAAGAGCTCAATGAGACAGAACGCCCATGCGCTGAAAAACGATACAACCGTTTTCCTGTTTCCTGTTTTGCTGGTTCCTGTAGTCCTGGTTGGTTACCTTAATATTGCCAGGTACCAGTGGCAGTCACAGCCACAGCCAGACAATTATAAGTCGGTCCAGCAAGCCCAGGGGAACAAATAAAAACCATTTCAAGTTTATTTACAAAATTTCACCAATGCCTTCTAAAATAGCCATTACTTTAGTTGTTTCTCCTCGATATTTGTAAATCATGACCTGTTGCTATACAGTGACGTGTTACGTAGCGCCCCCTGTGTGATGTAGACGACACCAGTAGCTGTAGCTGCGTCTTACAGGGACGCTACAGAGACGCCATAGAGACGCAGGTGGTGAGGCCTGCCGCTTGTGAATAATTGGTACAAGTCCCATCTGCCCCCCAGCCAGGATAACAAGACGTCTTCTGTAACACGCCTTAAGAGGCCCTTTAAGGACAGCTTGATGCCTTAATGCATCATGTCCTAGGTCGGCATGATGCATGAATGCAGCCCTGGCGAGTCTACTCGTCAGGGCTGCACTCAAGCATCACGACGACCCTACGGGGTTGATATACTCCCAAAGGATCAGAATGAAGCAGCAATCACTGGCGAGTTACTCGCCGGGGCTGCATTGGTGTTTGGTGAAGACAAATGTCCCCTTTTATCGACATGCCGTCCTTGAAGAGTTAATGCTGCCTCACCGACTCGTGTTCATCTGTCGTCACGATGTGCCAATACAGCATTGGTGGATCAGATTTAGATTCAAAAGGTTTTATTTTGGTCTGAATCATACACAAAGGGCCATCATATTGATGTTCTCCAATCATCTCAACCCTTTGGGGGTGTACACATACTGAAAATTGAGAGTCATTGTCGCTAAAACTACCCTCACCTGAGGCACTGCCTGACTCTCAGGTGAGGGTAGTTTTAGCGACAATGACTCTCAATTTTCTGAGGGTGTATCAACAACCCAGGATTGCCTGAATGCAGCACTGGCGAGTTAATTGGTAGTGATACATTCGTGCATCATGACGATAAAAGGGTATTTATGCGTTATGCTGCCATGACAGGGTTAATACTTTGTGGTTAGGGTCTGTTACGGTGTACCCGGCGCCATCTTGAATTTTAATGCTCAAGTAAAACCCGCAACTTGTACGAGAGTCAGAACTCACGGGCGGCTTATAGGATTGGCCCAAAATTGGACTGCGGCGTATACAATGAGGCTTATAGACACGGTTTAACTGTAGCTGCTTATTCCTGACATAAGCTGGCCCAGCCCGCATCAACCAAGGCCGCATTTGGAGATCGGCAGCCAAATACAGAAATGCCACTTTTAGTACATTATCAGGAATTCCTACTTTTTTTGCTGGAATTTCTGTATTGAAATGAACTAATTTCCTGCAGAAAATTGACCAACACTCATTATTTCCAACTTTTTCTCTGCAAATACACCATTACAGACCTCCCAGTGAGGCTTGGCTCCTGGTGGTTGTGGGGTAGAACTAGGACGGTCAGAGACGACTAGAGGGGATCAGGAGGACTTGATACCAGCTGGCCCAACCCGCATCAACCAAGGCCTTATTTGGAGATTGTGGCAGCCAAATACACCATCACAGACTTCCCAGTGAGGCTTGGCTCCTGGTGGTTGTGGGGTAGAACTAGGACGGTCAGAGACGACTAGAGGGGATTAGAAGGACCTGATACCAGCTGGCCCAACCCGCATCAACCAAGGCCTTATTTGGAGATTGTGGCAGCCAAATACACCATCACAGACTTCCCAGTGAGGCTTGGCTCCTGGTGGTTGTGGGGTAGAACTAGGACGGTCAGAGACGACTAGAGGGGATCAGGAGGACTTGATACCAGCTGGCCCAACCCGCATCAACCAAGGCCTTATTTGGAGATTGTGGCAGCCAAATACACCATCACAGACTTCCCAGTGAGGCTTGGCTCCTGGTGGTTGTGGGGTAGAACTAGGACGGTCAGAGACGACTAGAGGGGATTAGAAGGACCTGATACCAGCTGGCCCAACCCGCATCAACCAAGGCCTTATTTGGAGATTGTGGCAGCCAAATACACCATCACAGACTTCCCAGTGAGGCTTGGCTCCTGGTGGTTGTGGGGTAGAACTAGGACGGTCAGAGACGACTAGAGGGGATCAGGAGGACTTGATACCAGCTGGCCCAACCCGCATCAACCAAGGCCTTATTTGGAGATTGTGGCAGCCAAATACACCATCACAGACTTCCCAGTGAGGCTTGTCTCCTGGTGGTTGTGGGGTAGAACTAGGACGGTCAGAGACGACTAGAGGGGATCAGGAGGACTTGATACCAGCTGGCCCAACCCGCATCAACCAAGGCCTTATTTGGAGATTGTGGCAGCCAAATACACCATCACAGACTTCCCAGTGAGGCTTGTCTCCTGGTGGCTGTGGGGTAGAACTAGGACGGTCAGAGACGACTAGAGGGGATCAGGAGGACTTGATACCAGCTGGCCCAACCCGCATCAACCAAGGCCTTATTTGGAGATTGTGGCAGCCAAATACACCATCACAGACTTCCCAGTGAGGCTTGTCTCCTGGTGGCTGTGGGGTAGAACTAGGACGGTCAGAGACGACTAGAGGGAATTAGGAGGACCTGATACACGTGTGTACCAACACATAGAGACAGCAGCGTGTTGCAGCTGACCGCGTTCTGTCTGACTCTACATCACTTAGCGAACAGCCTCGGCAAGTGTCTATCCTACCAGTTGGATAGCCTGGGAGCAGGCAGCAATCTTACCCTAATACACATCTTCTATTTACTCCAGTCAACTATAGGTGTAATAAAAACAGTAGCCCCAAGGTAATTTAATTGCCCCTTTGATCGAGATAAGAATCTGTCTGTAGATGGATGTGTATTGACCAATACACATCCATTTGCGCCACCAATCTGGCGCAAGTTGGTACATGTATCAAGAGAAGACAAGGTCTGCTCCCATACCATACTGAGCAGAGGATATGGTATGGGAGTCAGAGACAGAGGATATGGTATGGGAGTCAGAGACTGCTTAGCGACTGGTCAATTACCAACAGTGGGGGGGGGGGGGGGGGGGGGGGAGGGGAGGGGGGATTTTGTGGATATTTTTTGCGGATATTTTTATGAAAAAAGAGGTGCGGAAAGATGGATTTTTATTTTATTTGATATTCCTATTTTTTTTGCAACGAGGGCGGCCCTTGTCATGACAACAACTCCATGTGAACCTTGAGGCATCCCCAAAGGGTTAGCATTGGTTGGAGAAGGTCAGAGTATATCGGCCAGACTAAGTCTTATAGCTCTAAGCAGGGTTCACTGATCTATGGAGGTCTTATTTCACCCCTACAGCTGATCCCCATGGGCTTAGCAGTGGCTTAACCCTGTTAACTAAAGGGTACAAAGCAGTATAATGCCCCCCAACAAAGCCAATACTGATTCTTGGTCAATCCCTTTAGGCAATATTCGGTACGGCCGTTCTTGGAAAATAGAGTCAAGGGGTTCCAGGAAATGTGGGAGAATGGATGCGATGACGAAGGCTGGCTTCTGGATAGAAGAAAGTTTTGCGGGTTGTACCATCAGAAATCGACTACTTTAATTTGAAAGAAATTTGTCGGCTAGATTTAGGACAGTTTAATTATCTTTAGTCTCTTGATAATATTTTCTTGATTTCAAAGCTCCCTTATAAGTCGAGCCCCTACTCAGAGATGTTATACGCTGAATTTACCTCCAACCACGAGAAACTCGGTTTCATGGCTGATGCTTTGACTTGATAAAAAAAAATCATGATCTTAGGCCACTCAAAAAAAAAAGTGGTTTCTCATCACCAAGGTCTGGAAAATGTGACGAAGGAGGCTTTTTTTTTTTTTTTTTTTTATACTTGCGGCTTTAAATGTATGGGATAATGGACGTTTTTCATGACCAAAATCCACATTTTAGTAGTTAAGAATTTATGGATCTTTAAAAGTAGGGAAAATATTAGTTATTTCTATTCCACTGCATTACTGGCATGATTAGCTTTGATTTGATACCAAATATCCCAATATTTGTCCAATTTTATCATATTTTTCATTAGTATAATCATAGTAACTGCACCATCAGCCACAATGCATGAAGGACTCTACCTTTTTTATCAAAACGAGCAGGAACAATGTATGTAAGTGAAAAAGACATCATACTGTCTACATGACAGGGGCGGCGTGCCAGCACGTCAGAACAAAGCCTACATACACACGGTGATGTCCTTCCTCTACTGGTGACTGGACCAACACATGAAACGACCACACAACACAGAATAACAGACAAAAACAGAAAATAATGTGGCTCTGTAGCATGGACTGTATATATATATGAAATAGCAGTACTGTAATTTAGCCTGGAAACTATATTATCTTTTCTTTAAAAGAAATATCTATATCACACAAAGCCCGACACCTGAAATCTTTTAACTAATTTTTATTTCTTAAAGTTTCAATTATTTGAAGAGATTTTCTGGTGTTCATTTGATGGAATGATCTATATCATCTCTAAATCCTGTGGCTAAATATCTAAAACTACCCTAATGAATAGCCTACTGTTGCATAACACGCCTGTATTAGTTGATAACACAATGTTAATTCGATATCTATATTTACGACTGATGAGACTGGGTCTTAGTAAATAGTTGTACTATAAGGACGAGCATCGTCTGAAAAGAATGATGAATGTAAAGTCTCATTTTGTGTATAAAAGGAGTTGATCAGTGACTAATGTATAGGGCGGCTAAGTCTCGTCACGTGATCACCAACTTCCGGGTCCTTATGGGCTCCCCCTATTATCGCCCGCATGCTTGAAGGATGGGTGAAAATTTTTGTCCCCCTATATCTGCACTGATATAGAGAGTTGGGTTATAAAATTCCAGATCTGGGACCTCTTAAAGCCAACTTAAATATGGGTATTTTTTGTTAGAACCGGCAAAAAAAAAAGACAACATTTTATCGCGAGACTTAGCCTCCCTATTGGCATGTTGGTGTAGTATGTGGATGTTGAACCTTACACTCTAACCTGTGTTTTCTGCTTCCCTTCCCGCAGGTGAGTGAGACGTGACAGAATAGAGCCGTATGGTAATGTACCACCAGGACGACATCAAAGCAACCAAGCAGGTGTTGTACTATCCCAACCCTGAAAGGATGGTATCATGCATTAATACATCATGCCCTTGGTCGTCATGATGCATGAATGCAGCCCTGGCAAGTGCCTCCCCTGTATTCAAGCATCATGCTGATCCGACGGGGTTGACACAATCCCGAAAGGTTGGCATGATGCACCAATGCAGCCCTGGTGGGTTACTCCCCGGTGCTGCGTTGGTGCATCATGATGACTAATGTCATATTCTAGCGACATGCCGTCTTTAAAGTGTTAATGCTGTAAAGGCTGCATAGTTCTTCAGTTTGCCCTTTGCCTTTTTTGAATTCATCCCAGGCGAGTCGACATGTCATGACTGTATTCATACATCATGACGACCATTTTGAGACTATCAGCCCTGTACTGTCGGCATGATGCTTATATGCAGCACTGGTGGATTACTCACCATGGCTGCATTTATGCATCATGACGACCAATGGGCATGATGCATTAATGCACTATGGGGCCCTTAAAGCATCGGGGCATTGTACATCAGCCTGTCTAATATTGGCCAAAGTGTGACAGTGTGTGTGTCCTCTCTCCTATTCCTGCTAGAAAACTAAATAAATTTCCTTCTAGTTCTAGTACATGTAGAATGCATCCTACACCTACAGCAGATGGAAAACACTTCCCGTTTTAACATCTAGATCCTTTTCCCAATATGATATTGTGATCGTCCACAAGTTCTAGCTTTCATGGGCCCCTTTCTAAGACACGCCAACATCTAACAGTGATATGGTTATACCAGCTGGGTAATATCAATCGCTCACAATGATTATAAAACAAAAAAAAGTTTTTGCCTTTGAGGGAAGGATCTCGGTCCCTTCTTAATCCTTTAATCCACCATGCTCTCTTGTTATCACGATGCATTGATGGAACCCTTCTACTGGCCAGATACCCAGGCCCTTTACTTATCGGCGCTGCATTGGTGCATCATGACAAAATGAACATGAGACGCATCATGCTGTCCTTAAAGGGTTAAAGCCCCCCACCGCCATCATGCCCTTGGTCGTCATGATGCATGAACGCAGCCCTGGCGAGTAACTCGCCAGTGCTGCATTCAAGCATCATGCCGACCCTATAGGGTTGAGATACTTCCGAAAGGTTAGCATGATGCACCAATGCCGCACCGGCAAGTTACAAATGTCATCTTTTAGCGACATACATCCTTAAAGGGTTAAAGCCCTCCCCTGTCTGGCCCTGTGGTGTGGTCCTTAAAGGGTTAAAGCCCTCCCCTGTCTGGCCATGTGGTGTGGTCCTTAAAGGGTTAAAGCCCTCCCCTGTCTGGCCCCTTTCCTCATGGCGTGGTAACGGGTTGCGTGTCCAGCCCGCATGTGTCTCAGCCCCACAGGAAGTAGGGACGTGCAATGATTGCTGGGTAAGGAAAAGGCACTTCCTGCTACAAATCATGCAGCGGGTAGGACCCCCCCCCCCCCCTTCCCCTGGTGGGAATCTAGAGAACTAGACTCACCACACCCCCGGCAGGCTGTCACCCTGTCCTGTGAGCTGATTGGTTATCGCTATCACGTGACAGTCTGTAGCAGCTCTGTGATTGGCTAAAACACCCTGCTGGTGCATTGTGGGGGGATTAGTGTGATTAGAGCCCGACTGGTGGCGCCTTCTCACGGCATTTGTCGGCATATCATGAGGCGACAAACGACTTCCCTCTATGATCAGACGAGCTAAGCCGCACAACTTTTTCTTTTCACATGACACAGACAACTGCTTTCTGTTGGGTTTCAGCACTTAGAAAGTTTCTTAAATACCTCGGAGAAATAACAGGCGAATATCGTCACAAACTGGCTGGCCAGAGAACTTCAGCCAGTCTTTTTTTTTAAAAAAGACAACCGAATATATTGCTAGTATGGAGGTTCACATGGAAAGTCCCAAACTACTGTCTGCAATAATAAATGTATGGGCGCATATATATGTAGAAAGGTCCACATGTAGATGGACTTGTACCAACATGGCTGCCCGTATAGCAGTGTTTATTTTGCTGAAATAAAGTAGGTGTCAGGAGATTGGAGTCAGTCCAGCAGGCTGATAGATCAGCTCCCGACTCCCAATATGGGGCCGCTCCACCAGGCCGGGTGACAAACGACTTCAGTACAGGTAATATATGACCCAATACAAGACTGAAATAAGATAAAGAAACCACCAGAATGAGGCACGTACCCAGGTCCTGCCCAGACTGCTGTTAATACTAGGTGAGGGTCCTGTATGTAGTCCTGGTGAGTAACTCGCCAGTGCTGCATTTATGCATTATGACGACCCTGTCGGGTTTGATACACTTCCAAATGGTCAGCACTGTGTGGCGGCGAGTTACTCGCTGGTGCTGCATTGGTGCATCATGACACAATCATGATACATCAGGCATCAGACCATCATAAACGGTTTTACCCTTTAAGGACGGCATGATGCATGCATGATGCCATTGGTCCTCATGATGCACCAATGCAGCCCTGGCGAGTAACTCACCAGGGCTGCATTCAAGCATCATTTCGATGCTACTTGGTTTTGACACTCCCGAAGGGTCGGCATAATGCACCAATACAGCCCCGGTGAGTTGCTGGCCGGGGCTGTATTGGGGCTATCTCATCTTTTAGGGCAATGCGGTCCTTACAGGGCTAAGTGACTGGTGGCGGCTACAGTGTTGTCATGGTGACTTAGTTGTGTCCGTCTGTAGCGTCCACCCTGCGTCTCACACAGACGCGGCCGGAAATGAGGCTGCCGTCCATATCCGGTATGACGTGGGTGTTCAGGAGGCACAACACTAACAGACCAGCTCATTTAGTTACTGAACTACAGGTGAAAACAGAAAAAGGACTACTAGTCCCTACCTTGCACGACTCTCAATTATCCGTCAAACAAAAAAAAAGTTACTGAACTACTAAGGGCCGCATAGTACTTTTATTATGCAGGGATGATGCATGAACGTAGCTCTGGCGAGTCTACTCACCAGAGCTGTATTCACGCATCATGGTGGTAAAGGGCATGATGTATTAGCCCTTTAAGGATGGTTGTCGCCAAAGATGACATGTGTCGTCATGATTTACCAATGCAGCCCTGGCGAGTAACTCACTGGTGCTGCATTGGTGTATCATGCCGACCCTTCTGGAGTGTCTCAACCCCATAGGGTTGGCATGATGCTTGAATGCAGCACTGGCGAGTTACTCGCCAGGGCTGCACGAATGCATCATGACAACCAAGGGCATGATGCATTAAAGGGTTAAAGCACTACTGTATGCGGCCCTTAACGGGTTGCAACCGTTGGTACAGGCCCCATATTTCAAAACTCAAACTCAACTCACTCTACAAGTGATGGATTCACCTTGGTGAGACCTGAGGGCTGGACTAGTGCTGTCTGTACAGATGACAGGGCGGTTTGCGGATGTTACTAAGAGAAGGGGTCCTTCTGCCTACCGGGCCATTCAGTAGGTATTTTGTAGTCGTCTTGAAATGGCATCAAACCATTCCTGCACTTTCATAGTCTCCTTTGTTGACTCAGGGAGCCATGCTCCCAGAGTCTTATGCGACGCCTCTGTGAGACGTTTTTCATGGGAATTCTTTTTTTTTCATTTTCCAAATTTATCATAGAAACATTAGGCCCACTGATCAGAAGTACACATAATTAGATAATTGAAGTGTTTTCCTACCCAGTGATGCAAGAAACATTCTTGTACCCCTACTGGAACCCCCTGAAAAAAATTGCTAAAGTAGACCTATCCAAAAAACATAATTTTTTCCTCACTGTAGACAAACATCAAAGTACTGCTGTAGACATTTCGTCGATTTCGGCATTTAGTGTTAAACCTATGGGGGATCTGAGTTTTAGCAAGGTGAGACGTTTTTTGTCAGACCAAAATGGCAAGGGAAGAGATGTGTGGACGAAATTGTTGTCGATTTTTGGGTCTGTGGGTGATGGTGTGCAGGGGTAGGAGCAGGGGCAAGGGTATGTATACACATACACTATACACACACACCACATACACACACACACCATACACACACCACATACACACACACACCATACACACACACCATACATGCACACCATACACACACACCATGCACACACACACACCATACACGCACACCACACACACACACCATACATACACACTATGCACACACTTCATACACACACCATACATACACACCATACACACACCAACCATACACACACACACCATACACACACACCATACATACACACACACCATACACACACACCATGCACACACCATACACAAATTATACATTATATACACTTTACACACACAATACACTGTACACACATTATACACACACACACACCCTGAGTCTTTTGTGATTAGGATCACACGCTAGATTTTTTTCTCTCCATGCTATGTTTAGATATATTGCTTATAACTGAATGCCCAAAACCTAAACTAGCCAGGCATATATTTGACAAAACGAAACCGTTCTGTATTGAAATATGCTATTGCGACCTGCATAAAATGGTGCGAGAAATGCCCTGAGAAATGCCAGCACTGCATGTGGTCCTCTTTAGTAACAGTGACTTCCTACCTAAAGGCCCGGTCACACTGGTCGTGAAAATCCAAAAAAAAAAGTTTGATAAAGCCAAGACAATTGTTGCGGGGAGTCAAGACAAATGTTTTGCTGCAAAACATTTTTGTCTGTAAGCACTTTGTCTTGGAACGCCAGTCACACCTATCTTAGAATTGAAAACATTTGTTGTGCAACAATAGTCTTGGCTTTACAAATCATTTGTTTTGGATTTTACGACCAGTGTGACCGGGCCATAATATCCTGTACTGGAGGGACTGGTATCATGTACAAGATGGCTGCTATACATTGAGGACCCCCACCTAGTGGTGTACGGTGCCCAGACAGGACCAGACCTGACTGCTTTAGCAGGACCCGGTGACTCAGCAGGCGGGGGTTATGATAGATGCTCACTCTGTTTCTACAGAATATAAAGTGCCGGAAGCTGAAAGGTACTGCTGTATAGCAGAGTGTTGGAGCTGGGTCAATGCACAGAGGCTGCTGGGGGGACTTCTTGAGGGCCAGTCTACCTGTTTGCTATATTATAGCAAGGTGGAATTTATTGCAGAAGTTTCCAGTTTATGCAAAGTATTAACTCAGCTAAATCTTGATGGATAAGTTTAACAAATTGTAAATTCCTGTGTACAGCTAAACACGAATCAGAGCCAAGGTGTGGGTTTTCATCGGAGAAAGCAAAATTTACAGTACCAACGAGTCCGTAGAATATTGGCTGCTTAATAGCTCTGCATACTGTAAAACCTTGCAGATAAGCCTTATTCGCGTATAAGCCGCACCCAGACTTTAGGGCCATCCGATAAACCGCAGAGGCCCTCTGCCTCGCGTACAAGCCGCAGCCTAAACACGAGGTTTTACGGTAATTATGTCTCTTTAGCTCAATGTTATTATCCATTTCCCCCCCTGACTGCAGCTCTGCCTATCCGCTCTCTGTTCGGCTTTGGTGTCTGTAACTGGTGTTTGATATGATGTATGTCCGCCATAACAGTAAGAGGAAAGCTGCTGAGCTACTCAAAGCTGCAGTATGAGGTGTTAGCCTGTAAGGACGGCATGATGCTTCAAGGATCATGTTGTATGTGGTACCTCACCAGCACTGCATTGCTGCATCATGCCAAGCCTGCAGGAGTGTATCAACCCCATAGGGTTGTCATGATGCATGAATGCACTGGTGAGTTACTCGCCAGGGCTGCATTCATGCATCATGCCGACTAAAGCCATACACCGCGGTTAGCGGGTTATCGTATCGTCCTGCCCACCCGCCGCCTAACCCTGTTTTATGACAGCTGTATGAGCAATAAGCCCAGCGCCGCTGCCAATTGCCGCCTTTTAATAATTCACAACCCCCTGTCGGCCATTTCCTGTGATTCCCGCCCTATTTCCGCCCCATCGGGGACCAGCAATCACCACTCGGTCACTCCGGGAGGGCTACCTTACCGCCTGTAGTAGGAAACACTGAGAATAGCGCCGAAAACAGGAAAGGAATAACACTTTTTTATTTTCATATTTTGAGTGAAAAGTATTAGATTCCTTACATCGCTTACTGCCACCTGATGCTTAACCTGTAAGGGTGACATAGTGCTTTATGTGGTATTCCTTTGGTCGTCATGATACATGAATGCATCACTGACAAGTGACTAGCCAGTGCTGCATTCAGGCTTCATGTCTACACTGCAGAATTGACACTCCAGGTGATGCAATCACATACAGTTACATTGCACTGCATTTGAGCATCATGTTTTAAGGTGGCTCGATCCCTTGGTAGTGAAATTCAGCAACACACCACCAGAGGGCACCTGTTCCAGACTGTCACAGAGTAGTAGGCAAGTTGGCAAAATCCTGAGAGAGGGTCTGACCCAGGCTAGAACTCTTGACCTTAGCATTGTGAGACAGGCAGCAAACCACTGTGCCAATCCGTCTGTGGTGGTAGTTGCACTCATAATCTATACAGATAGGTGTCCCAGTTCATCCCACTTCTTTTTGACTTCTATTTTTCAATCACCCAAAACCTTTAAAATATGCCAGGGACCATATGTCCAAAATGCATTTCCAAAAAAGAAAAGATTAAGGCCTATGCTCTGACAGAATTATATAGAAATTTAGCTACTGTGGTGGTTCGTAATTAACTCTAGGTTAAAGAACAACGATCACGGCAGTTTCCAGGTGCGAGAATATATCTATCTTTATTCACAAGAATAATAACTCCAGTTCCTTTGCTAGGGAACGATCAGTGTAGAATGAATACACACAGGTAAATCAGGTTTCTCTATAAATAGAGGAAACGGTCAGTATACAACTCTTAGCATACAACTCTGTCCGCACGGTTGGACATGTGAAGTCTCTCGTCAGTCGGGCCTGCACTGACTGCCGTTCCAGGTAAACACATGGGTCTTATATAACACCGGCTCTTAGATCACGTGGCCAGGTGGGTGGGTCGGCCGCCCACCTGAGAGCGGCACACGGTCACCTGAAGAGGACCTGCGCCCTCTCCCGGGAACTGTGTGCACTGGCTCCAGGTGGAGAAGCCGAGTAAACAGACGTTACCCGGAAATACCGTGTATGAGATTAATATGTAATATTATGCCCCTACACTACCCCCCCTAGACAAAACTAGGTGGTAATGAATATATATACGGTTTTCCTAGTATATAGAAAACCTTTTAGAACAACGACTTTATAGTTATTGTCTATACAGTAACTAGGGGCGTAAACATATTATTACGACATACTACACAAGCGAGATCATAAAACTCAATATAAATATGGCATTACACTGTAATAGCAACCATAAAAGATGATTTAGGTATGTTTTATGACAAGTGAATATAATATCATACATACAATCGAACGGCTTGACACATTTCGATATGACTTCCTTATGAAGTTTCCTTACTCGGTTATTAAAAAAATGCGCGTGGGGTGTGTATATATTTAAGTTGAACAGAAAAGCTATTAAAAACCAGTCCTGATAAGGACTCACAACCACCAGCGTCTTACATTGATTTGTGATTTAATGAAAACATTCACACAATGGATAACAGTAACCACAGCCTTTGTTTTAAGCCGGGTAATCCGATTATATAACCGGAGTATTAATATCTCTCGCAACATACAACAGAGTCAACACACACGACAATACCTGGCGGTATATTTAGTATATACACATAGCCTTAACGACTTCATATAAACATTACGGGTAGCCACGTTTCCTAGCTTATCAGATCATACAATCTTCATATGTAGCATATTATGAAACCTGATTCATAAGGTAAATATGAGAATACCTTATTGGAACACCTGAGGTGATATGTATCACATAATAATGATATATTTTATATATTAAAAACGTTTTAATGAGTAACCTGGCAGTGTACCCGGAAACCCTTACAATTAGATATAGCTTACTGGTGATCTAGTTGTGGTCAAGGTGCTCTCCGCTTCTAATAGACGAATGAGTGAGGTGCTCTCCTCTTCTTAATACTGTTTCTTGGATAAATATCACCCGAAGGTAAGTTCATATGTATACAGCTCGATAAGTATCCCGTCCTCGCTCCAGTAAAGTTCATGACATATATAACTATAATCCGGCTGGAAACCACGAGTACTGTCCGTTTAACACGTAATCCTAGCTCCAGGAATGTTCATGAAATAGATAAGTAGAACTGGAACCACGAGCATTGTCTGTTTGACACGTAATCCTTTGGATGGGAACAGTTTATAACTCAGCATAATAGTATCAGGAACACATCATGGTAACGTATCCCAAAAGTTAGTTTCAGGGACGTTAGGTTGGTAGCTTCCCGGTGGAGTCCTGATTCCCCATCGGTAGGCTATAGTTGAGAGTTGAGTAGTTAGGTAAGTCCAGAGCTTCCACGGAAGGTTCCCCCCGCGTTGATCCATATGCATCTAAAAAGATGCCCCTCCCCTCAAAAGGGAAACCCCGTCATAAACAATTTATGACGTCAGATTAAATGAAAGAACAATTAATCTATCCGGAAACTATTATAGTTCCCTCCTCTATTCCTAAAAAAATTAGAAATAGACTCAGAACCTTCTATTAGTCTTTTTAACCTAAAGGTTCATCTCTTGCTCTCATTAAAGCAAGCGCGTGCTCAGCTGTGCCATCCCAGGTATCGATAGTCACGCCGAACACCCCGTAAAACTTTACGTTCATGTCTTGTAACCGTTTGGTTAACTTCTCGTTCTCTTGCTGAACGAACCCTGCGGCGGCTTCAGCGGTCTTTTGGCCGGAAGCAGCTTCCCTTGACTTTTTAGCCAAGTAGTCAGCATTGCCAACAGCGACCAATGCTTTCTCCTCCCGATGGGCAATCTTTAGGCCATGCGTGAACAGGCCTAACATCTTGGTGTTATATTCCACCGCCAGCTCGCGTTGGGACTCCTGGAATTCTGTTACAATCCTTTGTCCCACTTCGCAGCTCGCCTTCTCTTCCCTAGAGAAGTAGTTGACTATCGGGACGTATTTTAACTTTACGCCACCGGTAGTTTCAGTGCGGGAGGTGCCCGCGACTGGCTGGATGACAACCGGATCCTGGGTTACAGGAATCACGGGTTTAACATCCACTTGCGGCGCTTTCGCAACCGCTGCAGCCTTCGGGACAGTTATGCCCCGAGGCGTCACCACTGAGATTAGTGATTTTGGTTCTGTTTTCACGGTCAAGCCCTGCATGTCCCGAGTTGGGGTAGTGGGCGACCGGACGTCCCTGGGGGTTAGCTTGGTAGTGGTCCCCAGATGGTACGTCAAAGGCAGGGAAGCCTTTGTTCTGGTAGCCGGTTCTTTAGGCCGGGCACCCCCATGGTCAGGTTGACTGGTGGCACTGTCTGAACTGCTCAGACGTCTGGAACGGTAATCCATGTTAGTCGCCGCTGCTTGACCACCGGAATCACGTTTCCGATCTTTCCGGTCTGTAAACAGCGGGTCTGGATACTCGCGATAATAGTCGCGACCTTCCGGGGCATGATAATTCCCATAGTAGGAATTATCGAGATCCTCTAAGTTGGATCCGGCATGTCTCCGTTTTGGTCCCGGTGAGACCGCAGGAGATCGAGAGCGGTCGCGGGCGGACCGGCTCTTCCCCCGGGAACTACCCCGGGTTTCCGGCTGACGGAAACTACCGCCACCTCTGCGGGAAGTACGGGTAGTGCATAACACCGTATACTCCTCGTCATTCATGGCGAACTTATGTCGTCCGTCCACTCTGGCAATCCTGGCTTTGAACTTCCCATCTGCGACTTCGCAGTAGAAGGGAGTTGCCGGCCGGATCTTAGCCTTTTGTTCCTCCGTGAGTGATTTGTACTGTTCACAAACGGCGTCATGTAGCGCATTCACACGATTGCGAGCTACACTGATTCCCATGTTATGGCAATCCTTCATGTGGCGCATAAGCTCACCTCTCCGGGGTTCTAAACACCCGTTACATAGCTGGGATTCCCTACCTACTGTGATATCACAGTGATACACCACACAGTGGTGCATGTGATTTTCACAGAGGTGACGCAGAAACCGTTGCTTTGTTACAAACACGGTTCTGTCTGTGCCAATCGTGTTTACACATGTAGCGAATGGGCACCAATTCCTTTCCCGCTGACTGTACCAGCGGTTAACCGCAAAAAGAAGTTTTTCCTTCTGCTCCTTACTGTAGTAAGTGTCTGGCAGGATCCTGAGTTGATCTAGCCACTGCTGATAAAAAGCAGACGGAGGACGGTCCCGGGGGGTATTCCGGATCCAATCCTCATCATCACTTTGACCTTTACAGTTGGTCTCAGGTGGACATCCGAAATTGGTGGGACCAATCGGACACTGTTCCCATGAATTGGGAATAAACACGCGGAACTTATTGTTAGCGTTCTGCCAGATTCGCCTCATCACGTCATTAGGCGGGATGGGGTCCTCTGGGGCATTTCCTGGTTCCTCAGCGTTAGCCGGAACCTCTCCCTCTTCCGGGTCCGACTGAGCCGGACTACGGAGAGGGCTGAGACGTGCTGGATTGAATACCAGCGCAGCCGCCACGGCGGCCGCTGCTCCCGCGGCGGCGGTCATGTCTGCCACAAGGGCCGGGGTGGTGGTGGTGGTGGTGTTGGAGGGTTCCGGAGTATTGGCTTCGTTTATGTCCATCGCCTCATCCGTTACCTCCTCAGCCCTGGGAATAACGGGCTGTCCTCCGGAAGGTTGTTCCGGTAATCCCTCTGCTAGTACAGAGTCCGGCAAGTTAGCTAATCTTGCCTTCTCGTTCCGGCGAGCCTGACGTCCTCTCTCCTGGACAAACTCGTCAGACTGGTTGCTGTCAGCCGAGCTTGACCGGTTTGAGGCCCCCCTCTCACCTTTACTGCCGCGCCCCCTAGGTGTGGCTTTCAGCGCTTTTACTCGCGCCTTCTCCTCCGCACTGGAAGATCTGGTTCGTACCGTACGAACCGCCTCATCAACCAAACAAGATATGGCAATATCTCGTTTGACGTGGTGAGAATCCATGTAGTCCTCTATAGTGGCTACATCCAGGACATACGAGACTATTCCCTGCGTATTAGCGGCAGCAATCTCGTACTCCTTCCGGGTTTTAGGCTCTCGGAGTTTCCCGATTCGCGCCCGGTATCTGTTGACACCAGTCAACAACATCCCGGCAACTCCACAATTCGGGTCCAAAGACAGAATTGGGAGTGCGGGCATTAACCTGTCGATGTCCGCGATGTGTAAATCGAAGACAGCTCGTCGTAAGCAGTAGCATACGCGTAGTCCTTTCTGGAGTGCCTCCCAGTACACAAACCAGTCCGGGGGCATCTCCTCCTGCTCCTCTACTAACAGGAAGAGCAATATGGCCTGACTCGTGAGTGAGTCAATCCGGCGGGGAGCTCCCTCCGCCGTGAGCCTCAGCACGTCCTCGTGCAGTTCTACTTCACGTCCGTCGTAATTGGACATAAAGCCTCCCAGGGTTGGTACGGCCGGGCGGGGTTTTTCAACGTCCGCCGGCGGTTTCCCATGGTACAATAGACCCTGATCCTGATACTCAGCTTCACCGGTATCAGCGCGACCGTCAGCAGGGCTGATGGCCTCAATGTCTAGACCTTCCAAGTAATTGGCGGCGACATTAGCAGGGCGAAGCGGTGACTGAGAGTCAACGTCGACGTCCATTATCTCCCCTTGTTCCAGGAAATCCAGAGATTCCTGGTCCACGAGGTCAGGTTGATTAACAACCACATTTCCTCCGCTAGCGGAGTCGCCCTCTTGAAGAGGGTCCACCTGTTGGTGGTCTGTCTCGGAAGACATGTTGTAGTGTCACACTCAAGAAAAGTGTTTGTTGATGGATTTATAGGGGATCCACCTCCCCACAGCGACAGTGGTCGTGTCCGAGCTCTCACGTCTGCTCTGGACCGCCTCTCAACCCCAACTGGCGATTCCCGCCGCTCCGCGGGCCTTATATAAGGCGCGCCACCGCGCATGCGCAACCCCGCGCGTCCCGTGACCCAGTTCCTTGGAACCAGGTCACCGCGCGTTTTAATTGTAAACAGGTACCCTTATTCCACGTGTTAATCCTTACGCTCTGTCAACTCGTCGAGAGTATCAATGAAATATATATGAATGGCATAATAAAGCACATTCACCGGATTATCCGTCCATCACCCATGGGATCCTTGACAGGGGGACTATCACGATCATTCTGACCGTACTTACTTCCACACATAACTGATTACAACATTAAAATATTTAACAAGATTACAGGACACCACACTCGTTGTGTACCGGCTTAGGTTATACCGTCCCTGGCTAGTAACCGGGGACTGCGTCTTATGTTTTTAGGCATAACATTAGACCTGGTTCTAGGACACGCCTTTTCCAGAGTGGATTTAGCCCTAACCACACTCTTCCGGGTCCTTTTCCCTTCAGCCAGCGAGACTTTATTAGCCGCCTTCTTCCCGGATCTTTTTGGGATGACGGGCTTCTGCACCATTAGTTTCCGGGAGACCTCCTTCCGCGGCCTTCCGCGTTTCCGGGGAGGTTCCTTCACTAATTTCCGCTGTTCACTTTCCTCTATCAAAGTATCAACTTCCAACTCATACGAGTCCAGGGACAAATCTCTCCCCTTCCACTCTCTTAGTCGAGCTACATTAGATTTATACATCTTTCCTTGTAATGAACGTATCACTACAGTACTGTCACTTACTATGCGGGTAACCACAAAGGGCCCGTCCCAATTACTAGCAAGTTTCAGAGTCGATAACGGCTCATGTAATCTTACTACCTGATCACCAACTTTGAATCGTCGCGGCTTAAGGCCTAGATCATAGCCGGTCTTCTGCCAGGTAGCATTCTTCTGCAATTCAGTTCTCACCAATTCATAAGCATATTTGAATTGATCTCTTAATGACTCCACAAACATCACATGGCAGGGGGTTTCCGGGTTCATTCCGACCACCCCGAATACCAGATCCGCGGGCATTATCAAATCCTCCCCGAAAACTAATAAATTCGGGGAACAGGAAGTACTAGAATGGACAGTGCTATTATATGCATGGCATACATAATCACACTGCTCATCCCAGTCATCCATTCTATCATTCACCAGGGATTTCAAAACCTGAATCAATGTACGATTGAATCTCTCAACCATTCCATCACTTTGTGGTCGATAGGGATTTGTCCTCGTCTTACAAATCGCCAGTCGGTGACACATTTCCTGCCAAAGATCAGATTCAAATTCCCGACCTTGGTCACTATGCATCATTAGGGGAACCCCAAGATGCAATACCCAACCTGTAACAAAAGCTTTTGCACAGGTTGCTGCTTTGTGATCCGCTAATGGAAACACTCTCGTATACTTAGTATAATAGTCAGTGACGACCATCATACAGGTATTACCATCAGGGGTAGTTTTAAACCCACTGATAATGTCTATGGCGACTCGCGCAAATCTTACACCAAACAACTCCTGGGACAAAGGCATTTTACCCATCCCAGGCCCAGGTTTGTTTTTACAACAATCCGGGCAAGTAGCAACCCATCTTAATAGATCACTACTCATCCCTGGCCAGTAATATCTCCTTTTCAGACGTTCCAGGGAACGTTTTTTTCCGAAATGCCCACTGGTCAGGTGTCCATGGCAATAATACATAACATCCCTCCTCATACCGGAAGGTATTACCACTTGCCGGATTCTCCTACCGGATGAATTAATCTTCCACCGGTAGATGATTCCGCTCTGGACCTCTAGCTCTGCCCATTGAGCTATTAGTCGTCTCATTTCCCGATTCTCCAGGGAAATCTCAGGCCGCGGGGGCCGTATCTTCCTAGGTAACAATACCAACAACCGGCTAAGGTTAGGATCCTTTTCCTGGAATTTCCGGATGGTTCCCATGGACCACTCCAGAACCCCAGTTCCCTTGATCTCAAAGGGAATCCTTGCTCCGGCTATGACAGCTTCATGCTGACCACAGTCATCACAGTTGGTGTTTTCGCACTTCCTGATAGGACGTCGGGAAAGTGCATCAGCATTTACATGCTTTACCCCAGCTCTATGCTGGATCTGACTTTGCTCCAAACCGAACTCGGAAAGGTGTGCTAGCCAACGTCCAATCATTCCTTCCGCATCTTTGAAATTCAATAACCATCTCAAAGAGGAATGATCTGTTCTTAGCGTAAAATCGGACCCCCAAAGGAAATGTTTGAACTTTTTAGTATAAACTATCACAGCCAACAATTCCCTTTTAGTGGTACAATAATTACGCTGGGTCTTACTCATAGTATTACTAGCAAAGGCAATGGGAACCTCCACTCCGCCTTGGACTTGACTGAGGGCGGCCCCAATACTCTCATTGCTAGCATCGGTATCCAATACAAAGTGACCATCCGGGGTAGGATACTTTAACACCGGGGTCTCTACAAACAACTTTTTTATTGCTAAGAAAGCTGTGTCCTGTTCCCTCCCCCATGGGAACTCTTCCTTCCTACTTCCGGGTGTCCAGTGTGACAAACACTGGATCGGATAGGCTACCCGGGAATACCCCGGCAGGAAATCCCTATAGTATGAGCAGAATCCTAGAAAGGATCGCACATCTTTAGGACCCCTGGGGACTTCCCATTCAGTTACACTCCTGATCTTTTCCGGATCCGCCTTAACCCCCTCGGTGGAAATAATCCGCCCTAGGTAGTTAATATCCTTCTTAAACAGATTGCATTTCTTTGGTTTCAATTTGAGACCGTTAGACATGATTCGGTTTAAGACTTCCTCTAAATTACTTAAACAATCCGCAAAGGTCTTTCCAAACACAATTACGTCATCCAGGTAAACTAGACATTTCCGCCATAATAAATCACTTAACAGCGTCTCCATCATGGCTTCAAAGGTGGCCGGCGCGTTACATAACCCGAACGGCATTACCTTATATTCAAACAACCCAATATGGCTAGAAAACGCGGTTTTCTCCATATCTTCAGGCTTCATGCCTACTTGCCAATACCCGGACTGTAAATCCAGGGTACAAAACCATTCATTCCCTCCCAGGGAATCAATCGTCTCATCTATCCTAGGAAGAGGATAGGAGTTCTTCTTAGTCAACCCATTCAGTTTCCGGTAATCAATACAGAACCGTATGCTACCGTCCTTCTTGGTTACCATACACACAGGGGAGGACCAAGGGCTCATGCTGGGAACAATAACATTATCCTTCAGCATTTTCGCTATCTCTTCCTCAGCTACAATCTTCTTCTTGAGGGGTAATCTCCTATAAGGAATCTTAAAAGCGGGGTTATCCCCGGTTTTAATTTCATGCAATACCTTATTGGTTCTCCCCAGGGGTTCCCCTGGGGCCGCAAAAGCTTGCCTGCATCTCTTCAGCATAGCCTTTAGGGCTTCCTGATCATTCTCATCCGTTATGGACGATCCTGTTAACAACTTAGTTAACTCTTCATGCAATTCCTCTTCCCCTCCTTCTTCTAACCTCAGGTCTTGGTGGCTACCGGTGACTGCCTCCGCAAGTATCACTTTCCCAACTTCAGTGCCTTTCTCAAGATATACTGTGGAGTTTCCGGGGTTGGAAATGGGTGTCACTGTCCATCTGGAATTCCCTACTAGGGTATCCGCAGATTCCAATCCCTTCCGGGATAATACAGCCATATCCGGCTCGATTACCGCTAATCCTTTCTGGATTAGCCTCCCTGAACTGACTAACACGTCACAGGTCATTCCCGGGGGAATCTTCACAGTCTGTGCCACACTAGCGACACTACTTATCACTCTCAACTTACAGAGTATGGTCATATCATACGGGTATTCAATTTTCAACTTCCCACTTTTCGGATTCAAAGTCGCACCGAAAAGCGCCGCAAAATCCAAACCAAGAATACCATCATCTTCAATCTCAGCTATGGTCGGGGCCCAAACAAATTCTTTCCCGGCCACAGAGATTATCAGAAAAGTCCGTCCAAATGTCCTCATTCTGGTACCATCGGCCGTACATGCGTTTACCCTCATTGTGAGGTTCTCACACATATTCGGCAATAAGCTGATGAATCTCTTAGAGACCATGGAGTGGCTAGCTCCAGTATCCATAAGAAATTCCCCAGTCTTTCCTTGTACAGAACAGGAAACGTACCACCTCTTCCCATCAGTTACTGAGGGATTCCTAGTAAACCGGTGAAGGTCACTATCAGTGCCCAGGTCGAATCCACATCCTTTCAGGTGTTCCAGACAAGGATGACCCGGGGGAAGCCTGGTTCCTCCAACCTTAACCAACTCTTTGGTTATTGACTCCTCTAAACTGGCACTAGGTTTCCCATACGCGCACCCCTGGGCGCCTGTTGTACCAGTCTCCCCAGCCTCATGGTTTCCGGGATGTACGGTCCCATCTCCCTTCTTGCTGGACGCATTCACTGTTAATGAATCTTCACCGCCAACGTCGGTGATAATCTGACATATTTCCTCAGGGGTTACCGTCCTGCCATCCCCGGTAACCCCCTCTAATTTCCCGAAACCTCACTTCTTAAAACAGGTTTCTCGGCTTTGCATTCAGATGCAAAGTGCCCTTTGACTTGACATCTGTAACACTGGACAGTGTTACGATCGACCCTAGGGCGGCGCCTGGTTTGATTATCAAACACCTCGTTCATGCGTTTAATCATGGACTCCATTAAGGTATTTAATGAGTTTCCTGACGCATTTGTTTTATCCGGAGTGGTCATCTCCGGGGTCTGGGTTTTCTGACTGGGTACAGTCTGAGGGTCCCGAGTATCGGGTTTCCGGGTAGTTTCCGAATAACCTTTGTTACTAGGAAGCTTCCCGGAAGCTGGGGTAGAGCTAGATTTCTGTCGACCCTTGAATTTCAGGGCGTCTACTCTCTCCTCCCCTTCAGATTCTTCCGCGGAAGAATCGTCACCATCTAAGGAATGTTCAATTCCAGAGACGCGCTGTCCCCTATTAGCGGGTATCATACCAGCCAACAGTATCTTCTTTTTGTCATGTTGATCAATCGCCATGAACAAATCTGCTAAGGAAGACCCAGCTTCCCAAGCTCTACCACATACTTTAGCATGTTCAGGATCACTCAATCCACTAATAAATCTTACAAATAGGGATTCTATGTAATATTCAGCATCCCTACTCCATTCTGGCCTAGCCTGCCGCAATAATCGCTGCAATTCTAGCCCAAAAATTTTAGCAGATTCCTTCGGTTTCTGCGTTCTTCTCTGAAACAGAGTCCAGTGATCTACTGTCACCATTTTCCCAAAAGTATAACAAGCTAATACTTCCAACTGGTCGTATGTAGCTTCTGGCCCGTAAGTGTCCCTCCATTCTTCAACCACTATCTTACCCGGGCCGTCACTCAGCCATATCACAAAAGCTCCCAAGGATTCCTCCTTGTTCCAGCAATTGTACTTACAATCATCTAGAAGTGATTGATATTCTTCCTTCCAGGGTCGTACACCCCTGTAAGGCTTAGTCACACGTGCAGTTCTTTTAGCGGCATAATTAGAATGCACTAATTGACCCGACATGCGTCTACTCCAAGCCAGTAGGTCTGTACCGTCTTGACCTCGGCTAGAGCAATCTAGTCCCAAATTACCTATGGCGGGGTCTCGATTATGTAATCGGTGCTCCGCCGGGGTCATTGTGACTCGCCGGTTCAAAGGAACCTTTCTCTTGGATACATCGTCAGATGATTTATCTGATTCAGATTCTGAACCCTCATCAAAGCGTGGGCCTTGATAGCCTGACAATCCCTTAGTGTTTTTATGCACCGGGTTTGACCTTCCCTTTGTTCCCGGTTGGGTCCCCTTATTCATCCTATCCCTCGGCCTAATCTCAGGATCTTTATTGACTCCCGAGTGTGTTTCCGTGGCCGGAGGTGGGTACGAATAAGTTGCATCTGGGCAATACCGATAATTACCCTTGCTATCATAACCTCCCGGATTCCCATATAGAGCCGGGTCATCTCCCGCGAAGGGGTTCAATGAGCCATAACTATGATTCACCACTTCATCTCGAAATTTATTTTTATAATGTCGAGACACTTCCTCCTCTGGAGACATTTCCCTGTTAACCGGACCAATTCTGGCATGATTAACTGGTTCCCATCCAAGAGAGCGCCCGGTAACATTCACTCTCCTTGAATCTTTCTCTCTGTTCTTATACACAGAGTCTTCTACATTCCTCAATCCATTATCATTAATAAATGGATCGAATTGAGGTAATGCTTCCTCCTTACTAGTAGTAGGAGTACTATCAGGAACAGTTTCCGGCCTGCCAGCTGGAAGTTGTTCCTCCCCCTGCTGTTCCATTGCCTTTAACAATTCACCCCGCAGGAGAGTTTTCCTAGCTTCAAGGGAACAGACAGCTTCCACCTCAGCTTTCCGTTTCCTTTCTAACTCTTCCGTTTCTTCCAGGATTTGTATCCTGGTGGATTCATTATCCTTGACCAACTGGTCTCTGCCCTTCTCGAGCTCCTCTGTCCCCTTCTTCAAGGCATACCATTCTCTAGAGTATTTTTTCAACTCCCTCTCATACCTCTCCTTAAGAGATTCAGAATGTTCATTCTCCTTCTGGTTCTCAGCAATCTTTGCCTGAATCTTTTGGTATTCATGCGATTCCTGAGCAACCTTCTTTTTCATATACCGGTTGTCCTCTATCAACCGTTCTCTCTCTTCTATCAGAGTTCCTTTTACCCTCTGATTCTCAGAGAGAATCTCGTCCCTTTCTTTTACCAGGGAAGTCAATTCGTCAGTCAATGCAGCATACTGATCCTCCATTGACTGCTTGTCCAATCGGACATTTTCCCAGTAGAGGTCATCCTCTTCCCGAGCCAAACGCTCGTCATATTCCCTCTGGAATTTCTCATCCCCTACATAGGGTTCCACCCAGGAAAGATCCTGCAACTTCCTCTTCTTCTGTCCCGGCTTCAAGCCCTCTCCAGGGTCCACCCCTGGCACCTCCAGGCGAGTTGATTCCAACTCCCCTTCACTCAGCTCTGGACCAGAGCCGCCCAGGCTACCACCGGTAGCCATTGTCCGTCCACTAAAGGACTGTCTGTCCAATCAAGGACTTCCTGTTCAGTATAACCCGAACATATTCTCGAACAACTAGCTTGTTCTGCTACCTTTACTGCTACTGGTCACGGCACCAGTGTGGTGGTTCGTAATTAACTCTAGGTTAAAGAACAACGATCACGGCAGTTTCCAGGTGCGAGAATATATCTATCTTTATTCACAAGAATAATAACTCCAGTTCCTTTGCTAGGGAACGATCAGTGTAGAATGAATACACACAGGTAAATCAGGTTTCTCTATAAATAGAGGAAACGGTCAGTATACAACTCTTAGCATACAACTCTGTCCGCACGGTTGGACATGTGAAGTCTCTCGTCAGTCGGGCCTGCACTGACTGCCGTTCCAGGTAAACACATGGGTCTTATATAACACCGGCTCTTAGATCACGTGGCCAGGTGGGTGGGTCGGCCGCCCACCTGAGAGCGGCACACGGTCACCTGAAGAGGACCTGCGCCCTCTCCCGGGAACTGTGTGCACTGGCTCCAGGTGGAGAAGCCGAGTAAACAGACGTTACCCGGAAATACCGTGTATGAGATTAATATGTAATATTATGCCCCTACACTACTTTACAATATGATTTTATGTAGATACTTGGCAAAACACTATATTATCCTTTTAGATGTCACATGGATTTAAGCTTCAATATCTGAACAAATAGCTGGGAACCCCCCAATTTTCTCAGCTTCTTTGGAGAGTATATGCTATTATGGTCTTATGGCAAAGACCTGATGAAAATCTACTCTTAGACCAAATGATCGACCCACCTTGAGGAAACATACCATCTGATCTTTAAAGGGTATAGCTTCCATATTACCTGTCTTATGTCTGTAGTTGTCAAGTATGGCAGTGGTGGCTGGATCATACCATATTACAAATGGCCCATAACACAAAGGGCTCTAACTCATGCTGCAGACCCAATCCCGGCACTTGCTGCAGTAAGGGTGATGGTACGCAGCTCCAGGGGGTGGGGACCGGGTAGGTGAGGGGGAACAGGCCTGTCATGAATTGCACGTGTAAAATAGGCATTCCAGACATCAGAGAAATGCATATATATGAATAGATGGTAGTGTTGCTTAGGAGAAAATGCAAGCAGGGATTTTGGAGCCCAATGCCTGAATTCGTACTGCACATGAGCAGTACTTAGGTCTAATGCAATTTCCGTGAAAAGTACACCCTTAATGATGACTGATTTTACTTAGGCCAAAAAAAGGGTTTGTTTCAGGTCACCCGACCGACCCTATCAAAACAAGGCCAACCCTACTTTTCTTATGCAATTTTAAAGAAATCTTTATAGTTTTACATTATTTTTTGGGCAATTTTAGGTTTACAAAATTTTGATTTTTTTTTTGATTTTTTTTTTTACCATTTTTACACTTTTCTGCCATCTTAGAGGGGCTGTAAAAAATTTCAAACAAAAAGTTTAAAAAAAAGAAGAAAAATGCGACCTACCGACCCTATATTTTCATCCCATGTTACCTAAAACAATTTTTTTTTGAATTTGGCCTTACTTCCGCAGACACATATGTACTTGGTATTCATGAACATACAGAGCCCGGTACAAGCTGCCTGCTGCCTCCCTGACACTGTACATTAGGTCTACATACAAGGTCTGAGCGCCACCTAACAGGGGTGCTGTACATAAATCAATGTATAGAGGCCCCAAGGGGCGGAGGGAGAGGAAGGTGAGGAACTGAACAGAAACCGGCTGTGAAGGTATGTAAGGGTGTACACGGGAAGGGAGAGGAGCATCTTCGCCTCGTGTACAGCATTTCTGGATGCTCAGCATTTAGTAATAGATAGACAATGGTTATGAAAGGGTAAGTAGAATCAACCACAGCAGACTGGTGTGGGCCAGATGAGGGCGACGCGTGCTGTTAATTCTATATACCCTTTCGTAACCATTGTCTATCTGTTATAAACCAGGATATGTGAAATTACCAAGGTGCGAAGTCTATTGTTCTACCCCACCACCATGGTTTAAGTAAATATATAACGCCACCCCTTGAGACAGTAGGACTAATCCTTTCACTCTACAAGGATTCCAAATTAACCCCAGGTAGCAGGATGCCTTATGCGGGCATCCATCGCTTGATCTGGTACTGGCGAGATAAGCAGGGATAACAATGGTCACATGGGTACCAGCTGTTACATAATGTACCCTAAGAATTCTGCAGTGAATGCAGTGGATTATCTCATTGGTTGATAATCCATCCAGCTACACGCCTATAATCTTGAACTTGATTTGTACTAGGTTTAGGCAGTCCCTGTGGTTAGCTTTCCACCAGCAAGCTGGAAATGGAACCAGAATGTATGATGGGAAAACTCCCATCATACATTCTGGTTCCTGTTCACTGGTTCCAAGCCACCAGCAGTGATCACCTTAGCCCAGCAAAATCCAAGCTCAAGGGCATAGTGGTTGTCACCAGAACGAAGGTAGCCCTGTGTATGTGGTGAGCTGGTGGTAGAACAAAGGCCGCTGTTTATGGGGGTCAGGAACCCCCCTCTTTGTGGAAGCCTCTCAAAAGGACGGCCATCTTTGAGGGGAATGTTGGGTAATTGAAGACTATGTAAAGACATTAAACACTGGTTTGGCTGACCCCGCCGACCTGAGGCTGCAGCAGCGTCTGTTGGCGCACACAAAGGGAATGGGGTTCTGCAGAAGAAAGACTATTTCTGGATGCATCCCAGTAAACATACAGCCCAACATGGCTGCCCCCCCCCCCCTCAACACCAACCAATCATTATCACTTTAATCAGTATAATGCTTGTGGTTTCCCTTTAGGTTGTCCTCTAAAGATAAAAGTTTTGCACAGATCCAATGAGATTAATGGATATATTTATTGGAAGCCATCACTTCCAGGGACAAACTTGTGCTCAGCTCCAGTTCGCAGTAGACCCTATTTGAGTGGTTCTTTCTGACCCTTTGTCCTTAGGGCCAGTTTTAGGGACCCCTGTAGGACAATCATGTCAACTGCCCCCTGAAGGTCACAGTGAAGGTCACGGTGAAGGTCACGGTAGCACTAGGACTGATTTACTCCCAGAGGTCATGGACCGTTACAGGGTGACCAGAGAAGTGCACCATGACAGGACACGATGTACACATCACCACCACCACCACCAGCTACCCTACATCATGCTGCGTGATTGAGACATTGTGTTGCCATGGCAATCAATATCCAACATGGCCGCCGTCGATTCGGACATCCTGAGGTCAGTGAAGCGGGTAACTGCTTTTAGTGTGTAGCGTGCGAGGGGACCGTATAGAAACCCCTATGGGACAACACGCCTCAGTGAGTTTGGTGCTAAATTAGAAAGGTAGGGCTGTGACGTGTCAGTGTTACCATGGTGATAACGACGTAACGGCACCGTCAGGGTCACGTGACAAGGCACGTTACACTCTTCAAGCACATGTAGCTGGCGCTCTCCCAGCAGATACAGTGTCAGTTGTGACGGTTCCAGTGACGGCTCTGCTGGACATTGTTCCCATTTAGAGTGATTTATTTCCACGTTAACTTAGTTCCCACAATAGACTTTGTTTTCCATCACTAAGATTAATTACTCTGTTGCTGGATGCCTTTTGCACAGATCTAATAATAGATTTATTAATAACAGCAGAGGATGTGCTATATTTAGACTCAGGAGTATTGTGAGGTCATCAGGAGATGCATTATGCCTACATTATGTCGTAGTTATAGCCCATCCACAGCTCAGTATTCATTATATTGGCCTCATTCAAGGCTATTCACGAGTCAATATTTTAAAAAATCATTATACACCAATGTAATGCATTCAGAGGCTCTGACTTATAACTTATATGCACTGTTGTGTTCACTCAACTTTGGTACAAAATAGGCTGAAAATCGGAGCGACCAACAAAAAAAGCCACTCACCCCCAACACACACAGAATGCCTCACACCATTAGCTGCACCGGCTCATAGCAGCACCAAGATATGCCCCCAGTGCCCTCAGCACCATGACCAAGCTGTGTACAGTAACCAGGCAGGACTAGCTGTGGGGGAGGCTTCACACCAGAACACTCCAGTCCCCTCGCCCCTTCCTGTAACATAACAACACTGAGAATAAATGTAATAACCAGGTTCTTTATTCTGTCCAAGCCAATACAACTCCCACTCCCGCCCTGGGCCTTACATCTCCCTGGCCTCCAGCCACCAGGCCTCCTCCTGCCCACCCCAGCCCTCTGGTCCCGTCGCTGACTCCGTCCCTCTGAGTCTCTGGCCGTGTGATTGAAGTCTCTCTGACTACTCTCCCGTGGTGCCCTGTGCACCACATATATGCACCTATTTCTCCAGGGCTGGAGGGAGCGCTGGGAGCTGGTGGCCGTTACCTCATACACTGAAATAGCCATACTCTCTTCCGAGTGGTCCAACCGACATCACGTCACATGCATTCTCCAATCACATACAATCACACCACATCGGACCACATCCACCCTCCCATACCCCCGTCTGGAACCAATTCCAAGAAGTTAGAAGGGGAGGGTGGTGGAAGAAGCAATCGACACAAACTATAGAATAAATACAATTACATAGTGAATAATAATATAATTAACGATGGCTATACCTGGTTATATTACATCCCTCCCCTTTTTAAAAAAAGTTTTTCTCCTGAAAAACAACACTGTTGGAACACACCAATACAACTGTAATGCACGCTCATCAGCAGTGAAGCATTAACAGTCAAATAAGAATAAAAATAAACATAACAAAATCTCGGTACTCCTACTTCTACTTCACTACACATCATAATACATTACTATCCTGGAAAAGCTAAATCAGCTTATTCGTTGACAGGTTAGAAATAATTATGAATTATCTCAAAACACCTCTACACACAATCTCAACATCTCAATATCACTACTCCTCTCCCAGAACACTACATCTCATAACATATTACTCTTCTTCACAGCTTATCAGCTTATTTTAGCAGTTAAGCAAACGTTATAGATACACTAGAATCCCCTTTATCACATCTACCTCTCGTCTCCCTTCCGAACACATCTAATAACACATCACCCTTCTGCTAAGCTAATCAGCTTATTCTCATTAGCAGTCAAGCAATTGTTATAGATACACTGAAATATGATTTCTCACTTCTACTTCTTATCTCATTTTCTACCCCACCTAATAACAACTACCTTCATGCAAAGCTCATCAGCTTATCCATTGGCAATTAGATAATTGTTACAGATGTTACAAAATTCAACTCCACATCTCTACTCATCTTCTCACCTGCTACTATATCTCATAACACATTACCTGCATGCAAAGCTCATCAGCTTATTCATTGGCAATTCAGTAACTACTATAGATATAATAGAATTCAACTTCTCACCTCTACTTCAAACATTAGAATCTACTTCTAATCCCACTTCACATATCATTTACCAAGCATAGCTTATCAGCATCTTGCTTAGCAGTCAACTAATAATTCCATATAACCTTGTCTCCAACTCTCATGTCCCACCCCTTAAATACCAGTAATTGTGCATGTGAATATATATTCAACTGCTGTAAACTATATAGCAGTTACAGCAAAACAAGTGCAGGTAAATATAAATGGTTACATGTTAATAAATATGCAATTACTGCAAACTGTATAGCACTTACAGTAAAACATATGCAAGTAAATATAAGTGATTATACAAGAATTAGATAGGCAAGCTATATAATGTTCAAAGAATATAGCGAGAGTCCAAAACAAATGTTATTATACCATCACCACTAGCTACCTCGTTGTAGTCGTGTATGAATACAGTCATTGGTGCTAGACAGATCAAATAAGGTCGATGGTGCTAGATAAATCAACCACAGTCCTTGGTCCTAGATCAATCAAACACAGTTCTTGGTCCTAGGTGAATCAAACATAGTTCTTGGTCCTGCAGGGTTAAGTCATATATACGTTGAGATTTAGCAGTGCCAGTAAAATAAAGTTATTTTTCAAGGGAGCAACAAATGAGGCATTAAACATGAGGAGGTATTGTACTATGAAGAATGTTCCTTTTGATGATTAGTGTTCATATAATTCAGTACTGTTAATTCCTTGTGTAGTTTATGGGGTCCTTTTTTATGTTGTTCGCATTTTGATGAAATATCAGAATACATTTACCATGAATAACATATATAATATTAATGCTAGCAAAATATATTAAATATGATCTCCTACAATGACCAATCCATCAATCTTGCATATCAAACCATTTTCATTGCTATCAGCCAATCACTTGTTTACACAACATGTAACTGCATCAACAACAAACTCTAGTAAACTCACAGTATCTCAGCTAACATCACACTTTGAACCTTCAGATTGCACAACTAAATATAGAAAAATTCAAATATAACACTACACAAATGCTAATGCTGTACCAATACACTGTACAAAGCTTTATACTATATAAAATGGCAGGCTATTCTATAATACAAACACTCTATACTCTAAACTTTATACGAATGCTAACTATATCCTTAACTCTAAGAGTACATGTTAAACTTTATAACACCAGTGGTCTCAAACCACTGCCATTAATCCACAACCCCACAACTCATTGCTGTACTCACTCTATTTGCAATATCAAAATAAGTCAAATAATTCACTGATCTCTCATTACCTTAACTCATCCAGTCTTCCGACATATAATAATCTCTATGTCATTTGTCCCCTAGTCTCCCCTGACTACCCTCTCCCACCTTATCATCTTCATCTGATTCTATGATTTTCCCAATTAAAAAAAAAAAACACAAAAAAAAAAACAAGAAAAAAAACACAAAAAAAACATTGGCACAAATAGATCTCAACTTTCGATACTAAAACCAAAATGTTAAAGACAGTGAAGTCCAGGATCAATGCCCAATTTCCATATACTACTCACAATACACCTGTCCAAAAAGTACAAACAAAGTTCCCTTTTCCATACTTCTCAATAATCACTTGCCTGTATCAACATCTCCTATGTTCTGAAACTCAGCTCACTTCTCTTATACTACTCACACCCCAGACAATAAAAATGCAGGTAACTGGACACCTGACATAATTTACACCTGAATGGCTGACACACCTGTAATTTGAATGTCTAACATCCCAACACCTTACATCTGAACACACAACACTTGCACATCTGTCACACCTACACACATCTATACACACCTGTACATACCTGTACATACCTATACACACCTGCATATACCTGTACAATCATACCTATACCTGCTCACACCTGTATACACCTGCAAACATATACCCGTACCTACACACACCTGCACGCACCCATACACACCTGTACATTCCTGCACACACCTACACACCTATATATACCTGTAAAATCATACCTATACCTTGTCACACCTGTATACATATACCTGTACCTACACACCCCTGCACGCACCCATACACACCTGTACATTCCTGCACACACCTACACACCTATGCACATCTGTCATACCTATACCTACACCTATCAACTACCCTATGTAACTACTTGAAGTTCCAGAGACTGTCCCTAGGGGCCTCAGTGTATGCTTCTCAGGCTGGGAACTCTAAAGTCAGTTATGGTCAAGTTGGCTCAGTCAATTGAAATACCACAATAGAACTCCCTTGGTATCACTGAAGTGATCACTTATTAATTATGCAATGAAACATGACCCAAATATAACACAAGTTTGTCAACAACGTTAGTGCCAGATGGAATAATTAAACTTAATTAGGAAGAACTAAACTTAATTAATTCAATTAATAATCCACCAATTCAATTAGCACTGACTTAACCCAATTATCAACCAAACACAAGTTGTCTAAGAATAAATAACATTCAACAAACTACTGGTGGCTAATTAACCTAATTTGACCCAATTAGTTATAACTTGACCTAATTATAAACCTAACACAAGATCTGCACTCAACTTATTACCCAATGGATTAATCTATACTAATTAACTTAATCCTCCCAACTGCTAATTGCCTTGACCTAATTAACAATCACCTGACCTAATTATCAACCTAACACAAGATCTTTACTAAACTTATTACCCAATGGATTAATTTTAACCTAATTAACTTAATCCACCCAATTGCTAATTGTGTGAACCTAATTAGTAATCACCTGACCTAATTATCAACCCAACACCAGATCTGCACTCAACTTATTACCCAATGGATTAATCTAAACTAATTAACCCAATCCTCCCAACTGCTAATTGCCTTGACCTAATTAACAATCACCTGACCTAATTATCAACCTAACACAAGATCTTTACTAAACTTATTACCCAATGGATTAATTTTAACCTAATTAACTTAATCCACCCAATTGCTAATTGTGTGAACCTAATTAGTAATCACCTGACCTAATTATCGACCCAACACAAGTTCATCAGCTGTCCAATTACCAAGCAACACCAATACCTGTACCCATAAGCACCTATATCTACATTACTATATAAACACAGTGACCACTTGCAATTATTCATAATCCAAGTGGCAATAATAGCCTGTGTGTCTCTTATTCCCCAGACTCTGCATCACTACTGCACTTACAGCTCTGCCCCTCACTGCTCCCTCTACCAGACAAAGTCTCACCAGACGACCCCAAAGTCCAACAAATGTTATCAATGTTGCTACGTCACTAAATGTCTGAACACCTAAACAACCTGAAACTATCTGCTCTCTGTTATCTGCGTGCCCAAGAATAGAAGTTGTTTACCCTGAGGGGGACAGCCTCTGTTTACCAGACGGAGTGCCTATCACCAAACTTGATACAGCAAACACTTTACACCAAACTGATACACTATACCCAGCCAATCAGCCAATTCCCTTCTACTGATATCCCTATACTCAAATGGCATACACACAATGTGCCCTCCGTACCTATTTTCTAATACTGAGCCAGACATGTATCGGTGAACCTTGGTTCTACCACTGTAAAAGCCTACAACAACAGACTCTATTTTAAACCATGTATAGTGCAACTCAGACACTCTACGCAGTCAGACTTTGAATCAAAATAAGCTGCTCCTTGTAGAGAGCTGCTCCACAGGTCCCTTTTACAATAGATTTTCTAACCAGCTTACTGCCACCAGTTTCCAAACATAAAATGCACCACACAGTGGGGAATTTCAAATACCCTTTTTGGAAAGGTTTTGAGAATTATGCCACCACTCTCACTTTCATTCTCACTGCCATTCTTTCACCACTTGACAAAATACCCCAACTACCTTACATTAATTGAAGTACCCTTTTCAGCATACATACATGACTACCATGGTCATAACCTCCACATTAACCACACAGTTGTGTGATCTCTCATAATTTTAAACCACTCAGTACCACTCAATCAATATTACCTCTGACACAATATCACCTCAGATAAAATGCCATTTTAGCATGCATTTACCTGTCATCATTTATAATGTCATTACCACTACATCCTCCTTAATTACCTCCTCATTCAAGTTGACCTCAAAGTTCTAAGGTCAAACTTTTGCTCCCTTATAGCAAAATAGACTGGCACTCACAGTTCCATTGCGAAGATTTCTGGCCCTCAGGCAGCCTGGTGGACCCACACACAGATCACTGGTTACCTGGGGACCCTCAGCAGATGCAACCTCACGACACCAACCGACACACAGACCGACAGGCAGCTGGACCGACCGGCAGGCAGCTGGGCCCACCGACAGGCAGCTGGGCGAACCGACAGGCAGCTGGGCGAACCGACAGGCAGCTGGGCGAACCGACAGGCAGCTGGGCGAACCGACAGGCAGCTGGGCGAACCGACAGGCAGCTGGGCGAACCGACAGGCAGCTGGGCGAACCGACAGGCAGCTGGGCGAACCGACAGGCAGCTGGGCGAACCGACAGGCAGCTGGGCGAACCGACAGGCAGCTGGGCGAACCGACAGGCAGCTGGGCGAACCGACAGGCAGCTGGGCGAACCGACAGGCAGCTGGGCACACCGGCAGGCAGCTGGATGAACCGACAAACCGACAGGCAGCTGGACGAACCGGCAGGCAGCTGGACGAACCGACAGGCAGCTGGACGAACCGACAGGCAGCTGGACGAACCGACAGGCAGCTGGGCGAACCAACAGGCAGCTGGACGAACCTGCAGGCAGCTGGACGAACCGACAGGCAGCTGAACGAACCGACAGACAGCTGGGCGAACCGACAGGCAGCTAGGCGAACCGACAGGACCTTCAGAATGCTGGGTGGGCACAACTGGGCAGGCCCCGACACGTAGCAGACAGGAGACCAAGAGCAGGACTTAGTTCATTAGTAGGAGCAGCTTGCTTTGGCCTGGTAGTTTTGGCCTTAAGAACCCTGGTCACCGGCACCAAATTTATCCCACGTGTTGTAACATAACAACACTGAGAATAAATGTAATAACCAGGTTCTTTATTCTGTCCAAGCCAATACAACTCCCACTCCCGCCCTCTGCTCAGGGTCTCTCACACTCTGGGCCTTACATCTCCCTGGCCTCCAGCCACCAGGCCTCCTCCTGCCCACCCCAGCCCTCTGGTCCCGTCGCTGACTCCGTCCCTCTGAGTCTCTGGCCGTGTGATTGAAGTCTCTCTGACTACTCTCCCGTGGTGCCCTGTGCACCACATATATGCACCTATTTCTCCAGGGCTAGAGGGAGCGCTGGGAGCTGGTGGCCGTTACCTCATACACTGAAATAGCCATACTCTCTTCCGAGTGGTCCATCCGACATCACGTCACATGCATTCTCCAATCACATACAATCACACCACATCGGACCACATCCACCCTCCCATACCCCCGTCTGGAACCAATTCCAATAAGTTAGAAGGGGAGGGTGGTGGAAGAAGCAATCGACACAAACTATAGAATAAATACAATTACATAGTGAATAATAATATAATTAACGATGGCTATACCTGGTTATATTACATTCCCCTCCGGCTCCGTCTCCTCCATCCGCGTCGATTCCAATTACACAAGGTAATAACAATGCTAATTAACACTGTAAGGGCCGCATAGGGCGTTAATATATCATGCCCTTGGTCTGCATGGTGCTTGAATGCAGCCCTGGCCAGTGACTTGCCAGTGCTGCATTTAAGCATCATGCCGACCATGCAGAGTTGACATACTGTGGTCATACTTTATTTCGCTGGATATATATTTTCGCTATATTTGCGGAAATTAAAAATCTGTCAAATATCTCTTTTGTGTGGTACAGTATGGAATAAATTCAACCATGTGGAATAACTTATTTTTTGCCACCTCCAAGAAAATGTATACCCGTGAATATGAATACTTTCATAGTACTCTAAAATGTCTTTATGATAGAATGCAGCACTGGCAAGTTATTTGCCAAAGCTGCATCCATGCATCATTACAACAAAGGCACATTAAAGCACTGTGCGGCTGTTAGAGGGTTAGCTAATGAGGTGGTAGTGGAGGTGTGTGTGCCGGGTGTGTGACTGACCCCGGTGCTGTGTGCGGGTTATCAGACTCCTACCCAGACCCCTCTATCTGCTGCTACAGGCCGCCGTGTTAATTAAGTTCTACATACACAGATACAGCATAGGGGGGAATAAGGATATAGAGATACAGGATATATGGGTGAGGAAGAAGCAGTCCTTTATATGCGGTAGTAGTCTTGTGTGATGTAGCTTTGTTGACACAGAGATGCCACTTTTCCTACTTTTGTAGGAATTCCTACTTCTTGGCTGGAATTTCTGTATTAAATTAGGTTGATTCCCTACAGAAATTTGACCAAAATTGTAAGATTTCCTACTTTTTGTTGATGACTGAGTGGCATCTCTGGTTGACGTCTATACTTGTTGTGAGTATTATCTGCCACTATTGCTAGTTAAAAGCCCTAAGGAATTGTTCTCAGCGGTCGTGAGTAACTCACTGAAACTGCGTCGGTGCACCATGCCAACCTTTTTGTATCAACCCTCTCGGGTCAAATTAGAATAAGCTAATGTGAGTAGTACAGGGAAACAGACCTTAGTGTAGGGTCTAGTGGGTGTGAGTAGTACAGGGACCTTAGTGTGGGGGTCTATAGTGGGTGTGAGTAGTACAGGTAAATGTGCCATAGTGTAGGGGTCAAGTGGGTGTGGGTAGTACAGGTAAATGGTAGTGTAGGGGTATATAGTGGGTGTGAGTAGTACAGGTAAATGTACCTTAGTGTAGGGGTCTAGTGGGTGTGAGTAGTACAGGTAAATGGACCTTAGTGTGGGGGTCTATAGTGGGTGTGAGTAGTACAGGTAAATGTAACTTAGTGTAGGGGTCTAGTGGGTGTGAGTAGTACAGGTAAATGGACCTTAGTGTGGGGGTCTATAGTGGGTGTGAGTAGTACAGGTAAATGTACCTTAGTGTAGGGGTCTAGTGGGTGTGAGTAGTACAGGTAAATGGACCTTAGTGTAGGGGTCTAGTGGTTGTGAGTAGTACAGGTAAATGGGCCATAGAGTAGAGTCTAGTGGGTGTGAGTAGTACAGGTAAATGTACCATAGTGTAGGGGTCTAGTGGGTGTGAGTAGTACAGGTAAATGTACCATAGTGTAGGGGTCTAGTGGGTGTGAGTAGTACAGGTAAATGTACCATAGTGTAGGGGTCTAGTGGGTGTGAGTAGTACAGGTAAATGTACCATAGTGTAGGGGTCTAGTGGGTGTGAGTAGTACAGGTAAATGTACCTTAGTGTAGGGGTCTAGTGGGTGTGAGTAGTACAGGTAAATGGGCCGTAGTGTAGGGGTCTAGTGGGTGTGAGTAGTACAGGTAAATGTACCTTAGTTTAGGGGTCTGGTGTGAGTAGTACAGGTAAATGTACCATAGTGTAGGGGTCTAGTGGGTGTGAGTAGTACAGGTAAATGTACCTTAGTTTAGGGGTCTGGTGTGAGTAGTATAGGGAAACCGATCTCAGTGTAGGAGTCTGGTTGGTATGATGGGTATTATACGATCAAAGGCCACGTATAAAACATAGTTTACACAGCATAACTCAAGATCAATACAAAGGAAAAAATGTTACTCAGAATGCATGGATAAGTGGTAGATTCTACCATATGATTTACCACTGTATCGATTCTACAATACATATGGTTTTAGTCTGGTGATATAGACAGTTAATGACAGCTTACTGCTTTTCACATGATTCAATATTCATGACAGATGCACAGAGGAGGTAAATAACATACATACTGTAGCAAACACAAACATATTCTGCTGTAGAAAACATAGTTTTTAAAATTATTTTTTTCAAAGTGATTTTTAATCAGGCTAGGTTCCTTTTTAGAAATATGCGGTGCCTATATACTCCTGGCTCCTGAGGGCCGTATTATGAATATTGCAATTTACAGGCAGTTGGCGAGTACCAGACAGTCACAAAGCTAATATATACTTGATGAGATGTAAAAGTGGTAAGAAAAGGGAAAAGTAAACATGTAAAATTTTAGAAAAAACATTCATAAGCTTTACACAATGAAAGCTGTAGTATTTACTATTTTCTTAGAGAGGCAAGGAATTTCTCCCTGTTGGTTTAAAATTCTTCTAAGGTATACAGCATTAACCATTTGAAAAACACTGACAAGTCGTGACGAGTACACACACGGTCATCACATGACCACTCATGCCAGTACAGCTCCCAGAATCCTTCACTCCCAGGTCCCAAACACAGGCTGCCGGTCCTGTTTCCATGGAAACTCAAAGCCTCCTGTGGGAGAATGTTTCCTGGGGGACATGCCCGGGAGGTGTGGCACAGAATGTTAACCGACACGATTGATAGAAAGTCGTGTGAAAGAGGTAAAGGAAATGACAGGGCCCTTAGACGAGACTCATATTTCCACGCGGCAGACACTTGGCTGACAATGGAAGTTGCCTAAGGCTGTGCTTTGGCCCTTTAAGGACATAGATGTATTTTCAAAAGTGTATCAAACGGAGCGGGTATGAATGTCCAACCGAGTAATTGAGGGGGGCACAGTTTGATTTCCATTTGTCTTATTACGCTGCATGGTTAGGAAATTATTCAGTAGTGCTGCATCTGTGTGATGAGTTGTATCTCATTCCACTCCCAGTCCCTCCTGTCACCCCTCCCATATTGCCAACCCCTCTTCCCTGTCAACCCTCCCATATTAGCAATTCACAAATTGGGGGGGGGGGGGATACAGTGTGGCCTGTGTTGTGGTGTATTCTTATAGAGGTTAACCAGGTCAAGAGATGTATGGCTGATTACGGTTTTAACAAATAGCCCCATGATATTGATATTTTCTCAATTATATACATTTACAGTTATCTACAGATTTATTCCGCTTGAAAGGTTTTACCTTTCGATCTATAGCAACTTACACCACATATTGCTTATATCCTAGCTTTCTATTCAGTCATACAGAGAGAAGTACATGGACGAAAAGTTTTTACCATTTAATCAGTGTTGCCGAAATAACGCTGGCTTTTGCTGGAGTAGAATCTTAATGGCCGGCGTAGCAACTTAGGGCGCAGGCCACGATGGCCTGCCATGATCTCAGCTTCCTACTGGTAAAAGAATTTCTCAAATCGGCTAATTAGAAGCAAAAATAGGGCCATATTTGTGAAATCAAATATTTTTTCAATTTCTTTTAAGTTTTTGCATAGTATAAAACAAGTTATAATAGACTTTTTGAAGGTACCTTGAAATATCAAAATTCATATGGCCTGCATGAGAAGGAAATGGCCTGCATAAGATGCCAAGCGCAGGCCACCTGCCAAAAGTTTTCGGCAACACTGCTATTTATCTTGGATTTATAGATAAGCCATGGTGGTTGGGTAGTGTATGTAGCTGGTTGTCTTGACATGGTGTATCCCCTTATCTGCACGTAACGAGTCCCTGCCCGGTCGCTATCCTACTCTGTAGTTAATAACGCAGAGACACAATTACCGGTCTGTCCACAGAGACCGGACACTACTGTGACAAATACCTGACAGAAGGAGATACAGACAGCCTGTGTGTGTCTGAGCACTCTTCCTGTAGTGTGTGTGTGTGTGTGTGTGTGTGTGTGTGTGTGTAGGTGGGTGTGTGTGTGTGTCTGTGTGTGTGTGTCTGTGTGTGTGTGTGTGTAGGTGTGTGTGTGTGTGTGTGTGTGTGTGTGTGTGTGTGTGTGTGTGTCTGAGTACCCTGCCTGTAGTGTGTGTGTGTATGGGGTGTGTGTGTGTGTGTGAGCACTCTTCCTGTAGTGTGTGTGTGTGTGTGTGTGTGTGTCTGAGTACCCTGCCTGTAGTGTGTGTGTGTATGGGGTGTGTGTGTGTGTGTGTGAGCACTCTTCCTGTAGTGTGTGTGTGTGTGTGTGTGTGTCTGAGTACCCTGCCTGTAGTGTGTGTGTGTATGGGGTGTGTGTGTGTGTGTGTGTGTGTGTGAGCACCCTGCCTGTAGTGTGTGTGTGTGTGTGGGGTGTGTGTGTGTGTGTGTGTGAGCACCCTGCCTGTAGTGTGTGTCACTGTGTGTGTGTCTGTGTGTGTGTGTGTGTGTGTGTGTGTGTGAGAGACAGCTACCATGTCTTGATGTATCCACCCCCGCGTCTGTGAGGCATCCTCTGCTATAGACCAATGCAGCAAGAAAGTGTGACCTGTTGAGAAGAAAGTTGTGTTTACGTTGGTTTTAGTAGAATCCTCATTTCTGTAATGGCTTTATTTGCAAACATCTCATATCAGGAGATTCACCAGACAATTGTCTTTCAAGTAGTATATAGTAGAATGCAGAATTCTGATATTTACATACTTGTCGGTCACACTCCAGAAATGCTCTGAGGCTTTATCAACAACTTTTCTGAAAAGTCACCCTTTCTTGCTGCATTGGTGTGTAGTGTGGGGTGGTGGTGTGTGGGTGTAATGGTATTACGGTCGTCACGTTAACGTCAGCCGCAGCCAGCTGCCTGCCACTCATCTTACATACACCACCCCGTAACCGCCAACTACTGAGAAATGGTACAAGGAAAGCTAAGGGATGAACCTTGCCACTGGAAGTATTCATAAGCTTTTACATGTAATGTAATTCCTAGATATATACTGATGAACTGTAGCTTCATATCAATGAGGAAATGCCATAATTTAAAACTTTAGCTGTGTTGCATTGTTACAGGCTGTCAACAGTTTCCTATTTTCTCCTATATTCTCCTATATTTGGTCAAAAACTCCTATATCTCCTATTTTCTCCTATATTTGGACAAAAAACTCCTATTTTCTCCTATTTTTTGAAGATTTGTAAAAAAAATAATTTAAAAAAACTGAAAATGGTGATATTTTTGTCACTTCATGAGATTTGCTTAGATCCAGTGAGGAATTGGTTCACCTTTATGTAGGAGGGGCTTAGCAATTTCCTCAGACCAGGAAATCGCACCAAATTGCAGAATTTGCCTTCTTGATTTTCAAAATTTTCTTGGGGGGGAGGTACTAGATGCACCATTTAACATTCCAAATACTTTCCCTTTAAAAAATTGGATTCCAGCTCCAATCATAAAAAAACTGATGCAGACCTAATCGTTAATATGTCTTCTGCCAAAATTGCACCATTTCAAGGCTAGAATTTCAAAAATGTCCGGAAACCTTTCCCTCCAAAAACTCTGTTCCATCCCCAATCATAGAGGCTGGATAATAATAAACCTGAGATTTGATACATTTTTGGCCAAAATACACCAGAATGCACCACTTAAGTCTAGAATTTCAAAATTTTCTAAAAACTTTCTTCCAAATACATGTACAAGGTTCCGGCCCCAATCCTAGAAACCTGCAGATTGCAATGATCATGTCTAAAATTTCAAAATATTCCCAAAGCCTGTGTCTCCAAAAATAAATTTTCAGCCCCAATCATTGTGAACAATAACAGATCAGAGCTTTGATTACACCAGTTCAAGTCTGGAATTTCAAAAATTTCTCAAAACCTTTCCTTCCAAAAAGGTTTCATCCCAAATCATTGAGTCTGAATAATACAGATCTGAGCTTTTATACATTTTCGGCCAGAATGCACTGTTTTAAGTCTAGATTTTTTAACGTTCTGAAAAACCTTCCTAACAAAAAAAGTTCCAACCCTTATCATAGATGCTAGATAATACACAGGGTACCCACAAACAGGGAAAACATGGAATAATAGGGAAAATGGAAAAATCGATTCCCTGTAAGGGAAACACATGGAATTTGAAAATGTTTCCAAAACACAAGGAAAACACATAGAATAAAATTTTAGCACACAGGGAAAAACATTTTGAAACCATGATGTGGTGTTATGCATGCTCCATTCTCAATTTGGCTTCTAGATTTTCAAGATTTGTCATTGAGGATGAATATTAATAACTGTTCCAAAGCAAATAGCACAGGGAAAACCTACCGTGGCTCAGGGAAAAACAGGGAAAACACATGGAATTTGAAATTTTGTGTGGGTACCCTGATACAGGTGTGAGCTGTAATATGCTTTTGGCCAAAATGAACCATGCAGGATGCACTATTTCAAGTCTAGAATTTCAAATTTTCCCAGAACCTCTCCAAAAAAAAAGCTTAGATCCAGCCCCAATCATAAAGACTAATGTAGAGTTGAGCTTTGATATATTTTTGTGCCAAAATGCACCAGAACGCACAATTTCAAATCTAGACTTTCCAAAGTTTCTTGCGGAGGAACGCCCCCAACCCCCCTACTCGGACCACTATACTTCGCTTGCGGTGTTCGGGGGACAAAACCCCTGGGCTCAGATTTTTTCCCCTTATACCTGTATATGTTAGACCTAATTTTCTCACGTAATAACTCCTATTTTCCCCCCTATATTGTGCCGATTGTTCCTATTTTTCCGATTTCAAAACTCCTATATTCCTATTTTTCTGAGGCAAAATCTGGTTGACACCCTGAATTTGTCATCTAAAAAATCTCCAATAATAAAGTATTTTTGAAAATGTATCAAAAGTTGAATTTGAATGTTAAGCCAACAGCAAAGTTATTTTTTTCTGAATAATAACTTGAATAATGACTTCTACTGAGAACTTTTACAACTCAGCTCAGCTTGTAAGGATCAGGTATCATAGGCTGCAGGATGGAAGTAGGTAGCTGTCGGCGAGCTGTTCAGGACATACGCGTGGGCCGTGGTAATTTGTGTAATAGTGCAGAGAGAGGATACCTGTAGTGACACCCTACAATACAGTGTAGAATAACCTTTTAGGGGCAGCATAATGCATCATTACCTTAGTCGTCATGATGCATGAATGCAGCCCTGGTGAGTCACTCGCCAGTGCTGCATTCAAGCATCCTGTCAAGCCTACAGGGTTGAGTTGTACTCCTGAAGGGTTGGCATAATGAGGCACTGGCGAGTTACTCGCTGGGTCTGTAGCGGTGCATCATGACGACAAATGTCATCTTTAGCTATATGCCGGGTTAAAGGAAGAGACATGTGGAGGGGAGGGGGGCAAAGGTGGAGGCCCTTCAGACACAGCCAATAGAGGCTTATTCCACCTGTGTGTTTTCTGCTCTTACTGTGACCTTAGAGTCTGTGAGGATATTAACTGTCTTTACGCGAAGTAAATGTGAGTCGATGATGATATGGTGCTAACACGGAGACCATACCTGTCAGTCACCTGCCACCCCTTACTGTTGGTACAATGTATATAAGTCACTATGTAGGGCCTGCCTCTCCCCCCTCCCACCCCTTACAGTATATAAGTCACTATGTGGACCCCCTGCCTCCTCCCACCCCCGCCTACACCGATAATCTTTAGGCTCCAGAACTTAGTCAGGACTGGCAATTAAAGCAGTCCATAGTACCTCACCTGGTTAGTCATATTCTGGCTCCCTGTACGACCAACCTAGGTTAGTTGAAACTGTCAGCGTGGTTGGTCCTGACTGTAGTCTTTTCCATTTCAATTAGGATCAGTCCTTTTGAGTAAGGCATTAGTCATATGTTGTTTTGCCTCAGTGAGCACTTGGTTATGCTTGGCCAATGTCCCTATGACTAACCTGGTATAGTCTATGTCCCTATGACTAACCTGGGATAGCCACTACAGACTAAGGGCTGCAGCATTTAGATTATCAGTGTATCTTCTTAATGATACACACACAGAGAGAGGCAGACAGAGGACCCGGTAACCATGGTAACCAGGTCCCCATAGACACAGACAGCAGCAGGTGGGTAGAGGGTACCAAGAGGAATGGCTGACTGTATGCTAAGGCCAAAAGGTGTGTTTCAGGTTACCCGACCCGACCTAGTATAACGGCCGACCCTAGAAATTTTTATGCAATTTTGAAAAAACATTTATATTTTAGGTCATTTTGGGGCTTTTTAGGGGTTGATTTGATAGTTCAAGAGTCGAGACGGTCGTCGCCGAGTCGGCATTAAACATTAAAGTTAGTGAGTCGATTTCTGGGTACATTTTGGGCCAAAGTGAAAAAAAAAAAAATCAAAAAAAAAGAAGAAGAATCCGACCTACCTACCCTAGATTTTCAGACCATGTAACCTGAAACACACCTTCTTTTTTTTTGGCCTAAAGCATCAACTGTATAAAACTGGGTAGTATTCGTGCCCCTTCCATCAACACTTTAAGGCATTAAGACTAAAGGTGTCATATTCATGTGTCGTCATGATGCACCATCGAAGCACCAGTGAGTACATCGGTGCATCATACTGATGCTTTGGAAGTGTATCTGCATAGCATACTCAGCGTGGTCATGAAGTGTAAATGAAGCACAGGCGAGTTAAGCACCACCGCTACATTCATGCATCGTGTCGATAAAATACCTTGGTACATGCGACCCTTAAAGGCTTCATACCTCCCTCTCTCTGCGCTGATCCTATCCGATCATGCCTCTCCCTATACACATATAATATTTATACACCCTGGTTTCTAGGAAGGTGGCCTTTGGTGGCATTTACGCTTAGCCCCCTCCCCCCCCCCCCCCCACCTCCATCTGACCCCCTCACCCACTATACTGTATAGCAGCTTGTACATGACTATAACTGATCACACTAGTGTGTATGCATTAATGGTCTCCCTCTATACCCCCTATCCTCATTCCCATTTAAGTCACGCTATGTACAGGGATCGCTATACCAGCAAGTCATTATTTCACACCTCTGACTCACTCCACAGCAGTATCATAATAACTTAAGAGGGAATTATCTGATAACGTATGAAATAAACATGGGCAAAACTGGTGGCTATTTCACTTGTTGGAACCTTGCTTCTTGGACAGGGCTGTGACATCTCAGACTAAAAAATCTGAATTCAGACTTTTAGGTTTTCAAATTAGTCATTCTTGTGATTTGTCCACATCCAATGAGAAATTTGCTTCACGATATGAAGGGGGGTGAGGGGTAGTTCTGTTGTGATATGTGAATTGCAATAATACACTAGTTCATTCTCCATGACATACCAACCATACATGACAAACACTAGAAAGGCAGTTCTCCCATTCTGTCTCCAATTCTGTCCCCATCCCCAGTTGCCACACCCAGGCACCTCTAGCATTGCGGCAGTAGCAGTGGGGGTTTACCATAGGCGGGAAGTAAGCGCCCTAAGCACCCACCCCACTGTACTGTAGGGTTCTGGGTACAAACTCATTTGTTGCCATGGTTACTGGGTCAGACCTCCTGTTGGTGTCCACGACAAGGTGTCAGGATAACACGGCTCTACACAGATAAACACATTAACCCTGTAACTGCTGCATAGCGCTTTAATGTGATATGTCATTGGTCAGCATGACGCATGAATGCAGCCCTCGTGAGTAACTCACCAGGGCTGCATTTGAGCATCATGCCGACCCTTTGAGAGCGTATCCACCCTGTACTAGGATCGGATGAAGGCAGCACTAGCGATTTACTCATAAGAGGTGCCTGGTGATGATAACAGGACATAAAGCTGTTCTAACATGGTTAAGGCACATTAACCCAAGCTTTACATCATCTAAATGTGCTTTAACCCTGTAAGGACGGCATATCACTTTACAATGACATTGGTCATCATAATGCACCAATGCAGCCGTGGTGAGTAACTCGCCAGTACTGCATTGGTGCATCAGGCCAATCCTGCGGGAGTGTCCCAACCCCATGGTGTTGGCATGATGCATTAATGCAGCCCTACTTGCCAGAGCCGCATTCATGCATCATGACGACCAAGGGCATGATGCATTAAGGCATCATGCCATCCTAACATGGTTAAGTTACATTACCCCCGGCTTTACATCATGTTAATGTGGCCTATGGTGTACCTCAAGGAGCATAAAGCAGCACCCTACATCTATGTAAGGGCACGACACAATGTGGTAGTGGTGGCTGGGACGTGTAGTAACCCCCACCGGGGTGTGAACCCGGTCACCAACACCGCAGTCATGGGCTGTATGTACCATGGTGCCATGGGGACAGAGGACACATCCATGACTGGCTGCTCAGACCTCTGGTGTTATGGTACATCTGGGAATATTGGCTCACCGTCAGGACTCCCACGGGGCAGGGGAAGTCATGGTGGTCAGGGGATATTGTGAAAGTCAGGGAAATGAAAAACAATAGAATGGAGAAAAATATCACAAAATCTGCTAGTAGTCTGTGGGGTCAAGCTCACTCAAATTGAAGAATACCCAGCATTATATCGCGACCTACTTTAGATATAGTCAGAAAAGATGGTCATTTTTGGTCATGGCTAAAAAATCATGGCATACAGAGATACATTTGTAACTGATACAAAGATTCATCCTAACTGCTAAACTGGTGTAGCCATCAGACTAGCATTACTTGCTGCCTCTGTGCCCTCCTCCAGCTCCTACTTAGATCTCCCCTCTCCATGCTCCTCAGACCTCTCCTCTCCTTCCTCCAGTGTAACTGGTTATCCCTACTCCGCAGTTAAAACACTCCCCCTTCACTCCACCGTTACCATGGTTACCAGCACAGATGGATGCCTCAACAGATGGCCATTACATGTTTTCATTTTGAATACGGCTCCTTCGATCCTCGTCCACGAGGAGAAAGGAAAATAATTTTAATGAAAGAAAGCAAGTGGCTGTAAGATATAGATAGGTCCCGGACGTGATTTACGAGCGGTCGTAGCAAGAAAGCTTCAGGCGGCGACAGAGTCGGGGATATTGTAATTGAACCTGGGGACTGTAGATTTTATGAGGTTTTAAATTTCATCTCAATGTAATGTGAGACTTGAACATTGTCTTGTTGGACGATAACAATAGAGAATGACGATGGGGAGGTATTGCGTGTCCGGGAGTAGAGGTGGGGGGTGCAGGGGGCAGGGGGGTAGGTAGGATAGGCAGGCAGCTAAGGATGCAGTGAGGTAGGTATAGTAGAAGGTAGTGTTGTACACCAGAGAAAATACATTGGAGAAAATAAACGGTTACTGTAAAACCTTGGTTATAAGCCTACCTTGCATGGTTATAAGCCGAATGTGAGTTTGAGAGTTTGGATTTCACCATAGTTCTGTGTATTATAGCCTCGTCTTTAAGCCCAATTGTAATTTGGGGTTAAAATTCCGCATAAATCGGCAGGTTTTATAGTAAATCCCATAAATACATAATTTAATGAAAAGACAAAAAAAAACAGTGGATTATTTTGTTGAATACCTCGGCTAGTACTAGGCAGACCACAGCCTAGAACTCGGTTTGGATTTAGATTCTAACACTTTTATTCTCCGGTCTTACGGTTGCAGCCGAATTTAAAACGTCACCTTCCCTATAAAAGCCTGGAGTACCAGTCTTCACTCTGCTGACTCTTACTAGCGGGGAAGTAAGATGCGGACATTTAAATTGTGTTCATTTTATGCCTCGTGGTGAACTGTAAAGACGCCCGCTCTGTCGGAGCAGCGTTAAATTTGAGGCGAGCAATTCAATGCCATTGGCGCTTTTCTATTAGTTTCCAGCTGGGTTTTAATTGGAAGTTGAGCCTGACGGAGGGGAGCCTTTGGTAACGGGATTAGTTAAGGCAATAATAGAACTAGCCATGAAAGGAGGCATTGAAGATGGTATCGATGTAGGCGTAGTTCTCCAATTACCCACCAGGGGCACTTGCAACAACAGCGGAACCTACTTTTAGATTGTTCTGAAAAACTGAAAAACAACACTTATGTTTTGCGCTGTTACAGAATTTGCTTTTAGAGATTTAGGCTGTTTATTGTGTGCGAAATTTTCCAAGTGGTTCATGTTGCTGTATAAGATGTTAAATGAATATAAATAAATCTATCTATAACAGATACAGCCACCCAGGAACGACATGCTCCTTCGTATCGCGTCTCTCAGACTACTGCTGAAAGGACATTTAGTGCCAAAAATCCTGAGATTCAGGGGATGGCTGATTCACAGAGAAAGGAAGTGAATGGAATGAAAAATGTGATCGATTTGAAATGAATTCATATGGAGACCATTTAGAAAAAAAGTTGAAATGTGCTCCATTGTCGGATAAGGTGATGGGGTGTGACCATAACACTCTGGGTGCTGTGTAATCTTGGTGTAACCCTTTAAGGACGGCATGATACCTTAATGCATCATGCCTCTGGTCGATATGATGCATAAATGCAGCACTGGTGAGAGACTCCCCAGTTCTACATTCAAGCACCATGCTGACCCTATAGGGTTGAGACACTCTCGAAGGGTCGGCATGATGCACCAATGCAGCATTGGCAAGTTACACCCAGGGGCTGCATTGGTGCATCATGATGACAAATGTCATCTTTTAGTGACATGCTTTCCATAAAGGGTTAACTGACTGAGGTCCCAGTGTGTGAGAACAGCGCCCCGCGGTCGGACATCCTATTGTACACGAGCACATTGCGTCAGGTGTAAAGCCAGTGTTAGGCAGGCGTGACGTGAACAAAGACTGTGGGCAATAGGAGGCTTTAGTAGAGCAGGTCTGAGTAGTTCTATATCACTCCGCTTGGGGGGGGGGGGGCTGACTACAGTCTGTAACGGTTTATTCTGCCCATATCATGAGATTCAGTGAAAATTCGGGGTGGGGGTCGAAAATCAAGCCGTCTTCATCTCCCTTATTGTTTAAAATTGATTACTCCCTAAAATAGATTGGATTGATGTTAAAGTGGCCTGTGGTCTGCACAAAGTGGTTTAAACCCCTTCAGCGGCAGTGGGAGTGGAGTCAGTCTCGGACTCCCATACCAACACTGCTCCGTCCCCTCTGCTATATCCACCTGGTAGGATAGACGCTGGCCGAGGCTGGCGTGGAGTCGGGACAGGTACTCAGCGCTATATATAGGGGCACTGGGCCTTTAAGCGACAACAGTCTGTGTCACTACTCTTCTACGTTCTCGGGACCTGTATCTACAGCGCGGGGACAGTATTGAGCCTACATGCAAATGCCGCTAGTGTAACAGGTCCTTAAGGTGGTTGACTACCATCTTGAATGCGTTCATTGCGACGATTTCAGCGCAGCTAATGTGTCTAGCCCTAAGATGTAGCAGTATGTAAAATAGAGAAAGGCCTGAGCAAGGAGCGAACTCACAACCCCAGTGTGTAAGTTCTGTGCTGATCCTTTTAGGCCACAGAGGCTGGTCTGTAAGTGGACATGCATGTAACCTTCTCTATACCACCTTTCGATTTATAGAATATCATTATTTTTTATTTTAAATTGCCCAAAACCCCTGAATTATGCCCGGGATCAAATGCCTAAATTGATACTATCAATTCAGAAATAACCTGAAGAATATTTTCGGGGAGTTTCAGAAAAATGGTGATACTTTTACTACCATTACTCACGAAATAGATGAGTTCCTGGTCTAGTGTTGGAGAAATAGTTTTATTTTTCGAAATTCGATATTTAAAAAAGTAGCTCGGGACCCCCTACTTTTCTTTTCACTACTCCATTTCAAAGTATGTAAGGTATATTGTGAAAATATTTGGAGTGAATCTAGATACTTTGGATCCATGATAGGCAACCACCTTAACAGACCACAATCAGGCCTCCCTGGCATCCAGCGTGTGAAAGGAGAACTAGTAATGGCGCATCAGTGTTAGCGTCGGCGACTGGCAGGGGGGGGGGGTGAGAGCTTTGTTAGCAGCTAAAATAGAAATGTCGATTACCAACTGAATTAATGAGTGGTTAGGCCTCTAATGAGTGGGAGACTATTTCAATTTTATGCCGCCTCGTTCTGGTTTGCAATTCTAGCAGTGCGTCGGCGCGGTATTAGTGTCGGTCGACTCTTTTGTCACACGACGCTGGGCTCACACGACGCTGGGCGGTGGTGTGATGGGTTTTAAATACAGCCCTACAGTCAGCGCTTTGTGATGATGTAGGGAGGGGTGGTATTAACGGTGGGAATTAACATCTGGGATTTGATTCATGTGAAGTGGTGCGACTCGCGGTGTATAATTCTATGAGGCAATGGCACTATTCTGTATACTGGAAACAGTTTTAGTCCGCGCTGTACATATTTTCGCCAAATTCCTGGAAATAAAAATCCACAAAAATATGTACAGCGTGAATATCCAGTATAGTTATAGAACTATCATATTCCAAAACTCACGACTTTAAATACCCACAAAATTTTAGTTTTATTTGTTGTTAATTCTTGAAAATCTGCACATGCGAAAATATCTACATTTACAGTATTCAATGATGAGCAGTGGAAAGTGTGGAATCAGTTTGTATACAGGCTGATGTGCCGAAATAGTGTTAACTCACAGAGACGGCAAGTGATATTCGGCTGATGCTAATAATGCCGAACAAGGTTATTTATATAGAACAGAAATATGAATCAAATAGAAATGAAGCGTCTGCAATCCGGGGACTTTCAGAACAGTAGGCTCCCCAATTGCAACATTTGCCAGCATGATGCGTATCTCAACACTGAAAGGCCACTCAAAAAAAGAAAATGGTTTCTCATCACCGCGCGCATCATAAAAATCCGGTTTTGAGGAAAACCTTCTTTTTTTTGCCAAATTTTGCTGAAAAAACTGATAAGAATGAACAAAATTGGTCATATTTGGTATCAAATTAAGGCTTATAATGCCAGCGATGCAGTGGTATAGACAAAACTTACATTTTCTCCACTTTTAAAGATCAATTAATTCTTTACCAATAAAATCTGAATTTTGGTCACAAAAAATGTAAATTCTCCTACTCATTTTCATGATTTTGGCCTTCGAGTAAAAAAAAAAAAAAAAAAAGCCTCACTCGTCAGATTTCTCAGACCTTGGTGATGAGAAACCACTTTTTTTTTGAGTGGCCTAAGGTTGGACTGATGCATGAATGCAGCACTACAGAGTCATGCAGTAGGGCTGCATTCATACATAATGACGACCAAGGACATAACGCATTAAGCATTATGCCGTCCTTAAAGGTTTAAAACTCCATGTGTTAGTTCAGTATGTGTCTGATGCCCACTCTATAAAACCGCCGTGGTGTTGTTTATGGGACGTTAGCCTAGTGGTGTGTCATATATCCTATTTATCATGTCATATATCATATCATATGTTTATCATTTCTAACCCTTTAATGGAGGTACATCTTTTATGTTGATGAAGCAACACATTAGCGTCCAATATCTTGCATTGGTGCATCATAGGGACCTTTTGAAAGATTATCAACCTCATAGGGTTGTCATGATGCATGAATACAGTGCTGGCGATTTACTCCTCAAGTCTGCATTCATGCATCATGACAACAGAGCGGCATGATGCATCTAAGCACTACGCTACGGCCCTTGATAATACATGAATCATAGGAGACAAATGGAGGTTATGTTCTCTCAGAGCATTAATTCTTTTCCTCTAATAAGGCGACTAATTCGCTAATGCACCTTGCGTGTAGGTGTTGATGTATTGCCTTATCCGGGATGAAATGATGCATTGTATTGAGATAATAAATTAGCTTTAATTATTGATGTAAATGGTAGTGTTATTTGTTCGCTCTCCCAATATAAAAAGGAGATATCAAGCCTAAGCCTATGTGTAGAAGTTGTTTCTTCTTCATTGAATGGCTTCAAATTAAAAAAATAAACAGAAATGCCAACTACATTGATACTGTCTCTGACGTATTTCATTTGTGGTAGCTGGAGTCATATCCCAGCCCCCACAAGTGAAATACATCAGAGACAGTATCAATGGGTGTTGGCATATGTCTATGAATACTATTATAGGATTACCTGCTATTTAAGCTATAGAAATTGACCCTCATGGTTTTCTCAAAAAACCTGTTACTTGAATTATAATGTGGATTGTTTGTGTTTCAGTGGGGCAGACACACCCTCCGGCCATGCCGGCAACATCAAGAAACAACCCAAGGTATGTACACCACACTCAGTTTAAAGATATTTAGCAGCTTTAGAATTAGCTCAAGCTGATATTGTCATTAGGCAAAAAATAAGGAGTGTTTCAGGTTACCCAACCCTATCTATACCAAAACAGGGCCGATCCTAGAAATTTTTATCCAAATTTGAAAAAATACATTTTGAGTAATTTTGGGGCTATTTCAGAGTCAATTTCATAGTCCATGAGTCTATGCCATTGTCAGTGAGTCAGTGCTTAAGTTTGTGAGTCAGTTTTGGGGTGCTTTTCAGGCCAAAGATTAAACGAAAAAAAGAAAAAGAAAAAAGAAATCGGCCCTTTCCAACCTAGAGTTTTAGACTATGTAACCGGAAGCATAACATTTATTTATTTTTGGCCTTAGTACAAGCTTATATGATCATAATTTGTGTCATAAAGTTAGTTTTCTGCACAAATTGATGGATGTTTGTTGCACCTTGAACATGTAATTTGTTGAATAAACAAGAGTTGCTTGCTATCATTGAAACGTAAAAAGTGGTCTAATATATGATCTCATCACCAAAAATAGCATATATGTGCACAGTTTGATATACTCGTAAATCAGCCAGCTGTCAATCTAGTATTTGAAAATATCCAGAAACATCCTGCAAAAGGTTCATAGTGCTTCCATTTCTCTGCGAAAGTGGCAATAAGTTTTGTAGGAGTAACGTAATGTTAAATTGCCTCATATGAATAAAAGTGAAGTGTCCAGCTGTCTGGCTTTCAGGCTGTAAGTAGTATATGGAAATGTGGTCTTGCTTCAGAGTAGTACATGGAAGTGTGGTTTTGCTTCAGAGTAGTATATGGAAGTGTGGTTTTGCTTCAGAGTAGTATATGGAAATGTGGTCTTGCTTCAGAGTAGTATATGGAAATGTGGTCTTGCTTCAGAGTAGTACATGGAAATGTGGTTTTGCTTCAGAGTAGTTTATGGAAATGTGGTTTTGCTTCAGAGTAGTATATGGAAATGTGGTTTTTCTTCAGAGTAGTATATGGAAATGTGGTTTTGCTTCAGAGTAGTATATGGAAGTGTGGTTTTGCTTCAGAGTAGTATATGGAAATGTGGTCTTGCTTCAGAGTAGTATATGGAAATGTGGTTTTTCTTCAGAGTAGTATATGGAAATGTGTTTTTTCTTCAGAGTAGTATATGGAAATGTGGTTTTTCTTCAGAGTAGTATATGGAAATGTGGTCTTGCTTCAGAGTAGTATATGGAAATGTGGTTTTGCTTCAGAGTAGTATATGGAAATGGGGATTTGCTTCAGAGTAGTATGTGTAAATGTGGATTTGCTTCAGAGTTTCATATGGAAATGGGGATTTGCTTCAGGGTAGCATATAGAAATGGGGATTTATACAGGGGATCGAAGTTGGGGAATAGGGTTTTACATAAGCATTGGAAAGTATTTATGACTGGTTCTGCCTTTGGTTTTCTAATCTATAAGTAGTACATGGAATGGATGGAGTTACTTCTGAGGACATCTGGTACATTATTCAGTGGACGGGTTCTCTGAACAGGGTTCCTATTTCCGTTGCTACTGTTGCCTAATCAGCACGATGTGTACCGGAACTGTTGTAGTATAGTGTTAAAAGATAATACTAGCTGTAAGTAGTACATGGGAATGACACCTTCTGAGTAGTATATGGACTTAAAGAATCCATCCAGGCAAAGGGCCATTATACATCTACACAATTGAAATCATTCAATTTGAATTGCAAAATTTGAATTAACGTGGAATCTTAATAGCGGTCCCCAATTGTCTCCGGTTAAAAAATGTGTGGGTTTAGACGACTACCTGGAATTTTCATGGTAAATAGGTTTTGGCATGACCTTGACCTTTGACCTCTGATTACACATAGATGGCTACCAGGTCCCGACTGCTACCCTACAAAAAAATGATCCCCAGACACATACCTTTCAAAAAAATAGCATGAACCTTAGTGCGTCACAATGGTACCGGCAAGCCATATCTACCTTGCTGGCTCATGGACTAGTAAGGGATATATTATGTTGATAGTGTTGCTCTGTACCTAACACACCCCTTTGTCTGTTTCAGGTGTTTGCCTTCGACCACTGTTTCGACTCTACAGACGAGAACAGCCCCAAGTTCAGCAGTAAGTACTCATCTAAACCAGCCTCTACCCCCTGTAATAAGGTTTACAAAGTGGCATATTGTAGCCTACAGAACAGGGTTCTCCACAGACTCAAAAATCACACCGTACATTCTTGTTTAAGCCGTGGCTTGTACAAACGCCAGGCTCCAAGGTGGGGATGCAGCTTATACAAGAGCTTTCATTAGTATAATACAGTACTAAACTGACAATTCAGGGCGGCTTACAGCAGAATTTAAGGTATAAAAATTGATGGATACATATTTTTTTGCACAGAAAGTGCTAAAATAGGTATAATTTCTGTTCTGATTGATGGATTTTCAAAATTCAAAAACTCCTAGAAAGCTAAAGTGACACCGGCGGCTATTATAAAAAGGATGCCGGCGGCCCGCCGGTGTCATTGCAGTGTGGGGAGAACCCTGCAGAAGGTACCTAGAGTAGGTACATTCTGCACACTGACGGTATAGGCGGTGTGACGTGCAAGGGGCCTCCTGTTGGGATGTCTGCCGACGTAACGACCGGTTTCAGACTTTAAAAAATCATTATCGATCCACATGATTACTAATTCCTCGATTTTGCTATGATAGTGTTCAATTCTGCAGAATAACAACTGGACTCGTTGTGTGATAAGTTGATAAAAAACCTACCTTAGGAGGTTTCCTTTAAACTAAAAATAGTCAAAGAGGTTGCACTCTTTAGAGGCAGTTACTAAATTTGAGAGTAAATGATTTTAAGCACCAATGTCTAATGTGGTAAACATGTTTTGAAACAAGAGCTCTGGATAAACAAAACAAATTAAATGGTGCGATGTGTTGTATAAGCAGTATGACGCATAGTGAGTGGGTTAAAGAGTCTAATTACCTCTAAGGCCCTAAGTCTGCAAACTAATACCTGTAACAGCCAACAGGTATAGGTAATGCTGTACGTGCACCCACCCACATATACCGTAAAACCTAGCGTGTGGGCCACGGCTAGTACACATGTCAGAGTGCAGCTTATAGGATGGGGAGCAAGTCAGGATACGGCTTATACATGTTTTAAGATGTATACTACAGTACCAAGGTGACCATAATCAGACCACTGTGAGGCTTATATGGTTCTCCAAAAGCTAGGGGTGTGACTGATACCCGAGTTAGGCTAATACCCGAGTTAGGCTTATACGTGAGTTAGGCTTATACACAAGTTAGGCTTATACGCGAGTAAGGCTAATACACGAGTTGGGCTTATACGCGAGCTAGGCTAATACACGAGTTAGGCTTATATGCGAGTTAGGCTTATACACAAGTTAGGCTTATACACGAGTTAGGCTTATACACGAGTTAGGCTTATACACGAGTTAGGCTTATACACGAGTTAGGCTTATACGTGAGTTAGGCTTATACATGAGTTAGGCTTATACACGAGTTAGGCTTATACACGAGTTAGGCTAATACACGAGTTAGGCTTATACACGAGTTAGGCTTATACGCAAGTTAGGCTAATACCCGAGTTAGGCTTACATGTGAGTTAGGCTTATACGTGAGTTAGGCTTACATGTGAGTTAGGCTAATATGTGAGTTAGGCTTATACGTGAGTTAGGCTTATACACAAGTTAGGCTAATACACGAGTTAGGCTTATACGCAGGGTTTTACGGTACCCGTTCCACGCCCACACAGTCTTACTAAGTCAGATGAGAGATGTGATCTGTGGGTTCGTAGAAAGCTCTATCTCCGGTCCCACAACACTAGTGTCCGGTCTGACACCTCACTGTGAATAGGACTCCCGTACAGTGGGAAGGGGTCCTTTAACCCTGTAAGGACGGCATGATGCTTTAATGCATCATGCCCTTCATCATCATCATGTATGATTGCAGTCCTGGCGAGTAGCTTGCCAGTGCTTCATTCAATCATCATGCTGACCGTAGGGGGTTCAGACAAAAATCCTGAAGAGTCTGCATGGTGTACCAATGCAGCACCAGCGATTAACATGCCGGTGCTGTATTAGTGCATCATTTTGACCATTTATGAGTGCATCAACCCCATGTGATCAATGTGATGTATATATGCAGCACTGGTGAGTTACTCGCTGGACTTAACGTATTAGCTCATGTTAATTCCCTTCAGAAGGTTGACCCTGATTACTAAGATTTCCTAGTCGTTGTCCGACAGAGAAAATGACATCAGCATTCACCACCACCCCTCCACACTACACCGCTATGTGGTAGATATTGTACAAGTAAGTCTCTGTATAAGTGTTACAAGCCAAGGACAGGGTAATTGTCCAAGGCGTCAGCTGAGGATGATTTACCATTGTCCAAGAATTATGCAGCCACTCAGGTGTATGATATCTGACTTACACTCACAGTAGGAGAGGCTGCTCAATGGACCGCATTCACATACAACCATGTATGTAAAATACAGCCAGGTCATTTCTTTTGTCCTCTCAGCCAACTGTGGTGTGAACATACAAATAGGGTGTGTAAGTGACCCGATACCACGCAAAAAACGGGTGTTGAAATAACCTCGAATCAGGACAGGAAGCCATGTCACGCTATGGGACTTTTTGGAAAAAATATTATTTCTCAGCAAATAGGAATCTCTACTGGACATCCTTTCATATATTTGTGTGTCAGACATGCCCCCTACTGTACTATAAATTTGTTACAAAAGGGATGCCTCTGGAAGGAGAAATTTTCAAGTTTCCAAAAGCGCCCATACCTAAAGCGTACCGGGCCGTGGCTTCCTGTCCTGATTCGAGGGTTTTCGTCACCTGCACAATTGAATGTAAACGGGTAGGCTTTCGCCCCCTATACACACCATGCCTTACAGCCTTGGCTTTCCCAGCACCCCAGCTCTCCTCACTGCAAGCTCATTAAACACAGAATCAATGACATACAAAGCACCCCGCGAGCCTGCCGCTACCACCGCCGTCTCCACGCCAACAAAATCACATACAAAATCAATCAGGGCCAGATAAAGAGTTTTTGTGCTGTAAATTCCTCGGCGGGACACGTGCTGGGAGAGGGAGGAAATATTTACCCGTCTTCATCTGTCTTTGTGTGAGTCGCGGCCTGCAAACACGTTTCTAATTGCGGAGCTGGCAGCCGAAGCCCAGGGGTTCTTAAGGAAGATTAAATAAGGCTTTAAAAAGGGGAGGAAGGATGCAGAGGGATTGGGTGGAGGCTGGGTGGTGTGTATGTGGGGCTGGGGTGAGGTGTAGGCACTATGTAGGGTGGGGGCTGGGAGCAGTACTTAGTTGCTGTAAGTACTTCTAGTGTGTGGCTGCCTTTTAGCTTGCACTATAATAGCCATAATAGCAGGCATGGTATTTTTCGAGAAATTTTGAATTTTGTAAGCTAAAGCGGTCCTATGTTTTGTACAGTTCCGCTGAGAAAATATTCTAACATCACTAGAGGGGGTGGTTCTTATCTTAGTCTTTTGAGGGGATCCATCTTTTTCAATTCATTCAAAATACCATCCGGAGAAGAGATTTTGGCTCCCTCTTCGAATTTTCTTCAAAACCCAGTCCCTGGCATGAGTAACCATGCAGCCAGAAAGGGTAACTTTCCATAATAAAGTTGTGTTTACCAGCCATTTATTTGCGTGTACCTGTCCCCCATGTAGAATTACAAATACAATGCATTATAGCTAGAGAGAATAATGGCATGACATCAAATTCCGTCCGGAATCTGGAACAAAATATCTGCAGTTGAACTGATGTGTCAGATGTAGAATCAGTGCATGAATGACACAACTCTCGTCTCAGCTCGTACATGCGCAGTAATTACACTGCCAACCACTGCCGCAGACATTATGTCAACAGAGCTCTGATTGGCTGAGAGGCTGGAATTGCATTAGCCAATCAGCGGAGGGGTAGCTCGTCAGTGCGGATGGTTTGTGGAGTGCGGGAGCTGTAAAGTAGTTAGTGGTTTGTGTGTATAATCTGCCTCCTTCTATGAAGAATACTAGAGAGACTAGCTTCTACCTCCTAGCCCTGTAATCCTTCAAGGATGGCGTGTCGCTAAATGATGACATTTGTCGATGCACCATTGCAGCCCCGGCAAGTAACTCGCTGGGGCTGCATTGTTGCATCATGCTGACTCTTTTGGAGTGTCTCAACCCCGTAGGGTCGGCATGATGCTTGAATGCAACACTGGTGAGTTCTCACTAGGGCTGCATTCATGCATCATGACAACCAAGGGCATTATGCTGTCCTACTGCAAAAATACATTGATACCATTATGCCCTCTGTCATTTTGATTCATAAATACATCCCTGCTACATTCATGCGTCACGATAAACCTATGGGATTGATATACACTCGAAGTTCTTGGCAATGCATTGGTGCATCATGACGACCAAGGGCATGATGCATCAAGGTATCATGCCATCCTTAAAGGGTTAAAGCACTATGAGGCTATGTTATGGGACAGACCACTGTATGTACAAGTACCTCTCTAATCAAGCACCGCCCAGTCCTCAGCCCCACCTAGTCTGCTAAATGAGGCATGCAGATAAGGCTGCAAGTGTTTTCTCAGAAATCAGAGCTATCTGTGCCTACATATATGTATGTAGAAGCAGTAGGGTAGAGAAGTGATAGGAATCAGGTGACTGGAGGGGCCCTTTATATCTTAGCCAGAAGTAGAAGCTACAGAAGTGATTGGACTGAGGGAGAAGGGCCTTTTATCTGTACGCCTTGCTGACAGGGCAGAACGTGTTTACTCAGACTTACCCCACCCGCTGCGTTTAAGATGCAAAGTTCAAATAAGCCCCAATCTTATATAAGCAACAGGAGTCATGAAACATGCCTTCAGCACTTGAAATATGGTCTTGTATCAGCGCTGGTCAGCAGCAAAAGGCCGCAGTAGGCCTCAAAATGTCTTAGTGCCTCCGTGCAGAAACATAACTATACAATACTATTGGTGATTTATATAAATGATGATAGATTCAAAGAAACGTGTGCGCCCAGAACTGCTGGGAGCAAAGATTTTTTTTTCTTTCTTTGGCAGGGATTTATACATCTTCGCTGGCAACTCTGTGTTGGAATTATACAAAGTTAATTTGAAAAAAAACTTCTGTCCACCAGAGAGTAACTTAGGGGAGGGTATGACTATTATTACCAAGCTGAATATCTCCTGGGTCTTGTATTAAAACTCTCATAGTGAATCTCAGGTTAGAATGAAAACTCATGTGGAAAGGGAAAGCTACCTTTCTGAACTTGCTTGTCAAGAAAACAGGTTGGAATTGCAAGAAAAAGGCAAACAGAATAAAATCCTTCACAGCAGCATTTGGGTGACAAAAGAGTTGGAGCTTTTGAAAAACGGTGGCAAATAATTGAGCTTATGTCAAGGGCACCTACGGTGACGTCGAGAAAAACACGATTGTTTTTTACACATGTCCAGTCTCATTTTCACACCTCACAATGTCGGCCCTTTTCTTGGTTCTTTTTAAAGGGTTACTGTCAGTGAGGGTCCGAACTGCTTCAGGCCATTTGTCCTTTTACAAGGTTGACATCTGAACCAACCATATTCAGAGGCACAGAGTGCTTGGCAGATAGCCATGATCAGTAGGTACATATCTTTTAACACCTGTGTTCTGACTTTAGACCCCTTTAAGGGCAGCATGATGCCTCAAGTCTTCATGTTGTCTTTGCCGTTATAGTACACCATGACGATGCATGGTCACGGCACATTAACGCACACTGCTGCCATTGAAGGTTTAGAATCATAGCTGCAATGTATATGGGTGCAACTTTCGCTACCTTGGAGGATTTCCTACTTTCTTGCTGGAATCCCCATGATAAATTAGAAAATTAGCTGAGATTTCCTGCTTTTCATCGACCAGAGAGGGACAATTCTGAGTGTAGATTCAGAACCTTACACAGCACCGTTAGACCAGAGTTGACAGGGCACTACGCGGGTTGTGACACGTGCCCCCTGTGGGTAAGCGGCCCATGAATACGTCATGAATATACATGGTCCCTACTTGTCTTTATGTCACTCCCCACACCCTGCAGTCTTATCCCGTCTTGTACATACTCTCGTTCCCAAATCCTTCCGAAGGAAGGCTCTGGTCACAGCCAAATGACCTTGAACTTTGGATTTTGCTGGGTCTGGGCAACCCCTGCTGGTGGGCTGGAACCAGTGGGCAGGAACCAGAATGTATGATGGTAGTTTTAGGTAGTTTTACCATCAGCCTTTCTCGTTCCATTTCCTGTTCCTGTTCGCTGGTTCCAAGCTACCAGCAGCGGTTGCCCCGACGCAGCAAAATCCCAACATTTGGCAGTTACCAGAGCCTTCCGTCAGAAGGATTTAGGAACAAGAGTATCTTGTACACGGCACTGAACTCTTTAAGAGCCACAATGTGCTTAAATGCGCCATCCCCTTTGTCCTCATAATGCATGGCCCATATGCAGCGATGGCGTGTAACTCGACATACCAACACTTCGGTATCCAATGCCTTTTAAACTAGGCATTTTCATCAATACAACCAAAGTTGTTCGGCGGTCGAACCAAAGTCTCTGGAAAAGCAATGTGTAGAGATCAGAATTGTCTGCATCCATATACAGTGTATAATGAAGTACAGGCCTTCCTCTTGCAATTGTGGTATAGCCAGGGGCGGATCCAGAGGGGGGGTTCTGGGGGTCAGGACCCCCCCTTTTGGAATTTTTTAAATATTTTTTAATGATAATTTGATCAGCCATGAGTCACGGCGCGTCACTTTTTGGTACTTTGATGTTTGGTGCCCCCCCCCCCCCCACCTTTTCAAATTCCTGGGTCCGCCCCTGGTATAGCTTATGTCTACAATGTCATGAGTAACACTAGAACCTCTCCCTAAAATCAAGACCATATAAGAAAATGTGTATTCAATAAATTGAGAATGGCACTGACAGCGAAATGCTCTCAGAATGGTTCACATCTAGCTCTAAGCTGTGGTGCCTTAAAGGCCCAGTGCCCCTATATATAGCGCTGAGTACCTGTCCCGACTCCACTCCGACTGCCGCTGGAGGGGTACCGAGACTTGCGGGTTTAACCCTTTAAGGACAGCAAGTTGCTGTAAGGCCACATTTGTTATCGCAGCACCAGAGTGCATCATGCCAACCCTGCTGGAGTGTATCAACCACTTTGGGTGGGTGCTACACGATGCCTGAATGCAGCACTGGTGAGTAACTCGCCAGGGCTGCATTAAGGCATCGTGTGCTTGCATTCATGCATCATGGCTACCAAGGGCATGATGCATTACAGCACTATACGGCCCGTAGAGTATTAGTAGTGTGTGTATAGCCCACCAGGTGGGGCGGTAGGTAATGCCCGCCCCGTGTCCCTCACTCCCCTCTCCATCCTCTCCACAAAAACCACTGTTAGTTTAACAAAACGCTGCTACATACGGCCATGTTAGTGCTCCAACCCCACTGTCTATACTGTATAATGCACCTTTTTATGCACAATATGAGCTCTTAAGTGCATTTTGTAATTCTAGGGAGGAATGCTGGTCCCATTCGGTTATATGGTAGACAAATGATGACCCCATTCTTTGACCTATCAGTACTGAGAATAAAAGGCATAGAGATACGGCACAGTTAACATGGGACGATTCCTCATATTCTTGCTGGGCCCTGTTTTTGCTTGCCAGGTTCACTTGGAAAAATAACCCATTGTCTTGTCCTAGGGCTACAAAATTCACTTGTTTCAGGTTATCTGGTCTGAAAATATGCAGTAAAACTGCTCAACTCGCGATCCGCCGACTCGACTCATGGCCTATCAAATCTGCCCTAAAAAAAGCCCCAAAATAGCCTAATATCATATATTCTTTACAAAATTGAATCAAGCTTAAATGGTCTGCCTTGTTTTGCTAGTTAGGGTCGGGTTAGCTGAAACCTCTTTTCCTTTGTAGCCATGGTGGCAATCCATGGTAGATGATACATAATACTTGATTGCCCCCTCATTTTTCAGAGGTAGAGAATTATGTCTTGAGTGTTTCGATATCTTGAAAGAATCATGATCTTAGATATCATAGAATAGGGGTAGGGTACCAGCCAAACCATGCAAGATCTGAATCATTATAGGTCTGGGAGATAATATAAGTATATGTGACAAGCATATAAGGTGTCAGCAAGCCACATCCCACATGCGCTGGTAGTAATATGTCAGGTACTCGCGCTGACGGTCTAACATCAGAGCTAATCCACGGGAACCAGTCACAGTAACAAAATGTGGTGTTAGATTATTTACGTGTGTGATCAGTCAAATACTGCTGACTAGACTAGACTAGACTTCAGAGCAGCCCCCTACCCGCTGCCCCCGCCACTGCCCCTCACCACCCCTCTATACCGCCTCTACACCCCCTCAGGCCTCCCCCGAGCCCTACCAGCTCTCAGAACAGCACCTGACATGCAGGCACTACCCTGTGTATAGGGCCCCAGACAGGGGGTTGCCATGTCATTTCTTTTGATTTTCAGAAATTCCAATGTCTCTTGTCGATTTTAAGAATTAGGTCATGTCCCTTGTCACCAGTCTTCTTGTTACTTGTCTATTTTAAGAAATTCCAATGTCCCTTCTCGATTTTAAGAAATAGGTCTCTTGTTTAGGCTAAAATGGCTCTGGTCCGGCGAAATAGCTGGTGTTACTGGCCGGATGTCCTACACATTCTAAGATTTTCAAAAATAAAAGAATTCCTCAAATATTCCAAATAGAACTGAAGTTAGAAGTCAGAGAGTACACACTGATATTTTATGGAGATATTCTTATAGCATTAATTTAATAAAATATTGAATAATCCTAAATTGTATACTTCTGGTATCTGCACCTGCAGAAATATATCCGGTCCTGCAAAGTTGGCAAACCGCAGGACCGAATGTCCTGCATAGTGAAAAAGTTCCCGCAAAGACTGGGTGTACCGCCTAGACTGTACATGATAGCAGGAGCCTACATGAATGGCTAGTGTGTAGACCCCCCCCCCCCCCCCCCCCCCCCCCCACCCACCCATCCCCCCCTCGTCTCATGCTGCCTCCCCATCACTCTCCCCCTGACCCCAATTCAGGTCACCGGGCGGCGCGGTGCACCCTGGGAAGGCTGATAGGTATCGATCGTCTATAGCTGCTGCTGGGACTGCTTCATCGACGCGGTCATATCCTGGGCCTATAGCTGCCGCTCAGGAACTGCGCTATTCACACAATGGGTGTATAGGAATCTGGAGCTATACCCTGTGGGTCCGCCATTTCATATTTCGCTTGTTGCGGTTAAACCCACTGATAAGACATCCCACTATGGGTACAAATAGGGGACAAACAGGGGACAGGGTAGTAACAGTCTTATCAGCTCTTATCAGTGCTGGCCGCCGCAACCAGCTCCAGTCCCGACTAGGCCCTATATGGGGAGTACTGGTGGGTGAGCTGGTGTGAGCAAATTAGGCATACAGCTAGACCGTAAATTCTCCTGTATAAGCCTGACCCGTGTATAAGCTCTCCCCCCCCCCCCTAAATCTGTGAAATCATACAGGCCTGAAAGGGGGTCTGGAAAGTGTTATTTTAGTATTGTACTATATTAGCAAAAATTCAGGTATAAGCCGAACCCTGACTCTGGGCGGTTCCTATAAGCCGCACTGGCGATCAGACTTGCATACTAGCCGCGGCTTCTAGGGGACAATTTACGGTGTTAGGACTGGTGGTAGGGGTGGGGGGGCAGGGGGTAGGGGCATTGGGGAATATAGCGAACAGACTGACAATGAGGGGCTTTAGGTACAAGAATGTGAGAACTTGCTGAGCTTTCACTTCTTCCTGTTATAAGTAAAGTACTAAGCATAATTGTGAACTGTTGGGAATTCTACTGCTCATATATGGTACTATAACTCTCAACGCTAAAGTTCTGTCCAAAATGGCAATATGGTCATGGTTGGAACAGGGACTGAATCACTGGAATGTGCTTGCTGTAAGTCTAGCTGAGGCAATGACTTAAAAAGTTAAAAGGATCACTAAATAGTAAATGAAAAGCATAACACTGTGGCCAGCTGAATTCCCTTCAATGATGTTGAACAAATCAAGCCAAGCTTGTAATACCAAACAGAAGAGAAGATAAAAATAAGAAACAAAATGATGTTGAACAAGCCAAGCCAAGCTTGCTAATTCTCAAGCAGAAGAAAAGATAAAAAATACGCGAAACAAAATATAATGAACCAATCAGAATGCCCCTAACAAAGACACAATGGCGTGACCTTACCCTAAACCCGACCAGGAGCCATCTCCGGACGCTGTAACCATGGTAACGGGCGGCCCCGGGGTCGGGGAGCTGTCTCAGTAATGGTGGACCCTGGGGATGTAACTCTGTAAGGGCGGCATGCTGCTTTAATGTAACTCTGTAAGGGCAGCATGCTGCTTTAATGTAACCCTGTAAGGGCAGCATGCTGCTTTAATGTAACTCTGTAAGGGCAGCATGCTGCTTTAATGTAACCCTGTAAGGGCAGCATGCTGCTTTAATGTAACCCTGTAAGGGCAGCATGCTGCTTTAATGTAACCCTGTAAGGGCAGCATGATGCTTTAATGTAACCCTGTCAGGGCACCATGCTGCTTTAATGTAACCCTGTAAGGGCAACATGCTGCTTTAATGTAACCCTGTCAGGGCAGCATGCTGCTTTAATGTAACCCTGTAAGGGCAGCATGCTGCTTTAATGTAACCCTGTCAGGGCAGCATGCTGCTTTAATGTAACCCTGTAAGGGCAGCATGCTGCTTTAATGTACCATGACCCTCTGTCAGCATGATGCATGAATGCAGCCCTGGGGAGTAACTCTACACTGCTGTATTCATGCGTCATATTGACCTTAAATCAGAGGGTTAAATAATAACTCCTGAAGGTCGGTATGATGCACTGATGATGCATCATGATTGCAAATGAAGTATTAAGGCATCATGCTGCCCTTATAGGGTCTAACATGTAGAGATAGCGGCTTGTAGGGTAGGGGTGATAGGGTCAGATGCAGTCCTGTACTGATAGGGAGTCAGGTAGGAGGCACAGGGCTCCAGTATACTGATAAGTGTGCCGGGTTAGGCCGGTCACAGACCCAGCGCTATCTCCGTATATCTCCTTACTCCCCGCTACTCTCTGAGACTCTCTGAGCAATTTAGGACTAAGCCGAAAGCCTCCATTGACTGCAAATTCAGAAATACTAAACTTTTCGGGGGGGGGGGGGAGCTGCTTGGGTATTAACCTTGGTTCTCGCTGGTAGCCAGACTTAAAATGTACTGGTACACTAGGCAGTGGTGGTCTAACATTACCAAGAAATGTACGACTGCCTGGGAACAGCTGACCTGCTGTTCTCAACTATGCCTATTGTTACTTTAATTATCCCAAATGGGGCTTCAAATAGTCCAGGCAAACATGATCCAAGTTGCCATACATGTATTTCCACCTGTTGACAATATGTTTTACAATTGGGATAGCGTTTACCTGTACTATGGTACTAGTGTGGAGTAAATCTCGAGCCCTCATTAGCAATATGTTTTAATATTTGCAATTACTCGATCCAGTCGATGGTGACGATTGGCTTGGAGAACAAAAGTATGGTAGTTCCAACATTATCTCAATTTCAGAAATCATTCGCGTATTTCACACACGCAGCAGCAATAACTGGAGTGTGCGGAGAAGCATGTAATACCCCCTTGTAATGTAATATTGCCTGATTGACTCCCTCTCTGCCTGCTGCTTCATTCCCCTATCAGAACAAGCCTAATGCCCACCCAATGACTGCAATACTGCAATAAACACACACCCCTCTGTTCACAAACACCACAGACGGAAGGATAGGGTTCATACAAGTGTTAGCAAATATGACGCTCGCGTCGCTATGGTTACCTAACAGCGTCATCACAGTTCAGATTTAACTCATTCTTCTAAAGCTTAAACAAAGACTTTGATGGTGAATAACAAAAACACTGCATTTAATTCCGAACTCGAGCCACATAGTCAATGCTATTAACTCCAGCGCTGGATTAGATGGACAAAAATCAGCTTGGTGCGGTGGTTTATAGTGATTTGGTTGCCACTGGCAGTTCATCAACCCTGTGAGGACGGTATGTCGCTAAAAGATGACATTTGTCGTCATAATGCACCAATGCAGCACCGGAGAGTAACTTGCCATTGCTGCATTGGTGCATCATGCCGACCCCTGGGAGTGTCTCAACTCTGTTGTTTTGGCATGCGATGCTTGAATAGAGCACCAGAGAGTTACTCGCAACGGCTGCATTCATGCATCATGACGACCAAGGGCATGATGCATTAAAGCATCATGCCATCCTTAAAGGGTTAACTCAGTAAGGACAGGTTGTCACTAAAAGGAAACATTGACCCCTCATCTCGTCATGATGCACTAATGCAGCGCTAGCGGGTCACTGGTCAGCGCTTAATTCATGCATCTCACCGACTCACTGGGAGTGTATCAGTACCATAGGCACGACATGATGCATGAATGTAGCCCGGGCGAGGCCTGCATTCATGCATCATGACGACCAAGGACATAATGCTGCTTTCTGTATTAAAGCATTATGCGGACTTAAAAGGGTTAATCAGATTATAACGGTAATTAAATATTGGCGGATGTTACTCGCCAGGGCTGTATTCACACATCATGACGAATAAAGGTATACATACAGTCGACTCTCACTTCCTCGAATTTGGAAAATGCAAGGAAAAATGTCTGAGGAAGCAAATTATCCGGGGAATTAAGCCCAAATATAATGGAAGTGAGGGATTCAAAGAAGTAAATGTTGGAGGTAGTGAGGGCTGACTGTAATGTATTACAGCACTGTGCGGCCCTTAAAGGGTTATTAATCAGATTATAACGGTGATTAGATATTGGGGGCTGAGTAGCGTGGGAAGGAGGTGGCGGTGGACAACTGTCCTCCACGCCATCCTCCTCCTGAGCCTTACCTAACTCCCACCTCAACCCTTTAACGGCAATGTAGCACCATCAGAGACGTAGGAAGCAAATCTTCATTGTAGGGGCCCAGGGGGCTTTAAACAGTAGATTTTAAGTATGATTATACTTAAAAAACCCTTGTATTGGAATTGTATAAAAAATAAAAGTTTTGAACCCCTTTTAATTCTGATTTGGAATCCAAGCCACTCTGCCCTTATTTTTCCTATATAGGAAACGTAAGATATTGGAAATGTGTGTATAGTATTATAGGTCCTGGGAAATTTGGGGGGCCCAAACATATTGAGGCCCCCCTCCTCTGTGATTGGGGGGAGGGGGGCGGGCCCCCACCCCTTTCCTACGCCACTGAACCACAGAGTCACTGCAGTGGTGCATCATGTTGACAAAATAAACCTGAATCCTTGAGGCATCATGCCGTCCTATAAGGGCCAGCAGGCACCTGTAGTCCCCACCATCTGCCCTCAGTACTACACTGCAATCAGGCTGTATTCTCATGGCTGGCAAGTAGGGACTATTTCACAGGCTTTCCAGGCATATTCTTTTTAAAGCTTGGCTGTCATGGTTGAAGTGAGGCCAAAAGTACTTTTGGATATAGTTCAGTTTTCATTCACTCGGGCTGGGAGCTCAGCTCTTACAGGCACAAGATAGGGTGACTATGTTGTAGCTGGACAATGCTCATGGGCCCCTGTCCAAACACTGCTGCCCTCTGGCGGAACTGTTATTTTAGTCTATGTATGGAAAATGCTAGACTTATTCCCTGATGGCCCAGCTTTAAGTCCTGGAACTTCCTGTTCTCCTCGACTTTATCATTAGCAGATGAACAGTTGCACACAAGGCTTGTGCTACAAAAACATCACCTCACTATAAAGTCGGTTTGTCTATACACACATTGCTAATTCACTGTCCTTCAGAAGACCTTGACTGATAACTAAGGTGGTGGACAATAAATGAAACTAATAACACCAAGCCTGAGGCAAGTCCCAGTTCTACACCGCCAAGCCCACCCAGACAGTGGCTTCAGTCCTGGCAGCATTATCGTTTTGACCTCCATTTTGGAAACCCAATATTCAACGGGAAGCCTCCAGGTCTGAGATCTCAAGACGCCATCAACGACCATTAGCCGCGAAACCATCAGGCCACACGGTTCCAGCTTCCAACACCCCATACCAACTGCATACACTGATATTCCTAGGCTCCCTATATGCCCAACCTCTTAGTCACTAGTGCCTAACCCAGTTAGTCACTTTTGGCTCCCTATACGACCAACCTAGATTAATTATTATGGTCAGGTTGGTCACTACTGACCAACCCACCTTAGTCTTTTTAGTTCCAGGGGGAGCCACTGAGTGGTCATCACAGGTGTCCCCAACTAGTGGTATACAAATACAACACACCAATGATGAACCTAGGTTAGCCACTACTGACTGACCCCTCGGTCATTTTTGAATATAACTTTGCCATTGTGACTAACACTCATATTACCAATCTGGGTTAGTCTGTACTGACTGCGGCCTTGTCAACTCCCCCCCCCCCGGGCCCCTCAAGGTACCATCCCTCAATAGGGGGGCATTTATATCACAGCCTCTGCCTCCAGTTTCTGATTTCAAAATGTTATTTTGGGAGTCTTCTAGACATTGCCACTAGCACCTATCCCATGCACACTCAACCCTGAACAGAGCCATACCTCTGTACCGGTATCTGCTCTTTCCCCTAGCCAGTAACCACAAATATCAAGCCTTGGTTTTCAGAGCCTCTGTCCTCTCGAAGATTCCACAGCCTCACCCCCCTTCCACCCTGATCCAGTGTCAAGTCACCCCAGCACCCAGTCCTGAAATAAGAATAGCCCTCCGTTAGGGAGTGCTCATTTTTTTTACAACGGGGGTGGGGGGTGGGGGGGGGGGGGGTGGGAAGGAATTTGGGGGTGAATTTGGACACCTTTGGTGAAAAAGCCAGCATGTTACTATAGCTCAAAGCGGTCGGGCCGGGATCAAATTGAACCCGCCTGGGAGGGGGATGGAAAAGTATCCCCGCGTGGAAATCTGCTGCACCACCCCGCTCCGGGCCTTGTTAAAAATGATCACTCCTTTACCAATGTGAAACCCCACCCCCCACCCCGGGCCACCCCCCCCCCCCCTCACAATGTGATGGAGACGACTCAATTCCAGTCCTGTTGACATTAACCCTGTAAGGATGGCATAGTGCATTGATGCATCATGCCCTTGGTCGTCATGATGCATGAATGCAGCCCTGGCGAGTAACTCGCCAGTGCTGCATTCAAACATCATGCCGACCATACAAGGTTGAGACACTCCCGAAGGGTTAGCATGATCCACTAATGTAGCACGGGGGAGTCACTCGCCACGGCTGCATTGGTGCATCTTGATGACATTGTCATCTTTTAGCAACATGTCGTCCATAAAGGGTTCAGAGACATCAATAATAAGCGGTCTTTGGCCATCCCGGGGTGTTTCCAGCTCAGGAGCAGTGCTCAATGTGATTTCACAGTGGCCCTGATATACAGTGGAGATCACTGTGCATCAGTCGATAACCATGATTAGATGACGGGGGTAGTTTTAGGGATATCACCATGTCAGACTGCTGAGCAGGTACTGTACACCATGCTCAAGTCTCCTCGTAGCCGAGTATCTCTGGTGCTAATAGTTGGGTGTATTCTTTGTGTTTTTCGCTATTATGCTATTACAGTTTCTCAATTGGACAACCATCAACCATGTCTTGCACAACACAAGAAAAAGCAAAACAACCCCCTCAAAAGGAAAAGCAGAATACTTAAGACATGCACCAGCTTTCATGCATACTTGCAAAAATATTAATTACTAGTATTTCTAGTAGGCACGTTTCAAAACAATCAAGACAACAACAAAAGCGCAGACTCTTTAAGATGTACAGCAGTATTTATGCAAATTTGAAAAAAAAAATCCAGACCAACAATAAGTGAAAGCTGCAAGTCTGAATGCTTTCAATTTCAATCAATTTCAAGTTGCAAAATTGTCATTCTGCAATGAAAAAATATAATAAAAAAAGTACAAACGATTATGTGTGTTTCAATCGCATTACATAAGAGGTAGAGGAGTTTTGCCTGGTGAACAGTTCTGAAAGCTTGCCTCCTCTCCCCCCTCCCCCCTCACTAATTGGCCGGCGACGGAGTCCCCGGCCATGGTTAAGGAGTTCACTTTTCCGTAAGGTTTCAACAGGAGTTGCGCGTCCATAGGATTAGCATTGGATCGTTTGCTTTTTGCACCCTACATACATATGCTCTCTAGTCCCCCACCCCTCAGCACTGCACTCCGCCAGAGTGGTCGTAACCCTGCGTCGTCATCCGTTCCTCTTACGCATGAGGCCTTACCTGCAATTACTCTATATGTTACCCAGAAGGCACTGATCATTCCGGTCTACTGAGCTTTCAATGGTACGATGTTGTTCACACATACTGTAGCCACCACGCACTACCAACACCTTAATGACCCTCACCTGCTCGGTTCGCTTTTAACAACCCCTACCCTGCGTGGGGCTGGCCACGGGAAGCAGTACTGTGTACAAGGCGGGTGGGGGTAATTATCAGCTCTCACCTGGCGCCGGGCCTGGCTATAATAATATAAAGCGGCCTCACACTGCCACAATTGTAGTGTATGTATATGTCCCACTGTGTGGAGGGCAGGTGTAGGTAATGGCAATTACATGTAGTATCAGCTTTTCGAGTCCCTCTTGTGGATGATGGATACGGTCGGCATGATGCTTGAAGGAATTCATTCCCTTTGTTGTCATGATGCATGAATGCAGCCATGGAGAATAATTATACCCTTTATTAACCCATTATGGTTAACATAGCATATTATTATGCTGTATTCCATTTGTCGTCATGTTACATGAATGCAACCCTACTACATCATTATTTTGTACACTAACCCTTTAAGGACAGCATGGTGCTTCAAGTGAATTGCATCATGACTTTTTTTTATAATAACCCTTTAAGGACAGCATAGTGCTTCAAGTGAACAGTGATTCATTTATGCATCATGAATCTTTTTTATATTAACCCGTTACAGACAGCATAGTGTTTAAGTGAACAGCAATGCATTCCTGCATCATGTTTTTTTTAAATAATAACCCTATAAGGACAGCATAGTGCTTCAAGTGAACAGTGATTCATTTATGCATCATGACTTTTTTTAATACTAACCCTTTAAGGACAGCAAAGTGCTTCAAGTGAACAGCAATGCATTCCGGCATCATGGCTTTTTTTAATAATAACCCTTTACGGATAGCATGGTGATTCAAGTGAACAGCAATGCATTCCTGCATCATGTTTTTTTTAAATAATAACCCTATAAGGACAGCATAGTGCTTCAAGTGAACAGTGATTCATTTATGCATCATGACTTTTTTTAATACTAACCCTTTAAGGACAGCAAAGTGCTTCAAGTGAACAGCAATGCATTCCGGCATCATGGCTTTTTTTAATAATAACCCTTTACGGATAGCATGGTGATTCAAGTGAACAGCGATGCATTCCTGCATCATGACTTTTTAAAATAATAACCCTTTAAGGACAGCATAGTGATTCAAGTTAACAGTGATGCATTCATGCATCATGACTTGTCTATGTTAACCCTTTGATGACAGCATGGTGCTTCATGTGAAGAGTGATGCATTCCTGCATCATGACTTCTTTATACTAACCCTTTAAGGACAGCATGGCGCTTCAAGTGAACAGTGATGCATTTATGCATCATGACTTGCCTATACTAACCCTTTAAGGACAGCATAGTAATTCAAGTGAACAGTGATGCATGAATGCATCATGACTTCTCAATACTAACCCTTTAAGGTCAGCATGGTGATTCAAGTGAAGAGTGATGCATTCATGCATCATGACCTCTTTATACATCGTACTAGCCCTTTAAGGATAGCATGGCGCTTCAAGTAAACAGTGATGCATTCCTGCATCATGATTTGTCTATACTAGCCCTTTAAGGACAGCATGGCGCTTCAAGTGAACAGTGATGCATTCCTGCATCATGACTTGTCTATGTTAACCCTTTAAGGACAGCATAGTAATTCAAGTGAACAGTGATGCATGAATGCATCATGACTTCTCAATACTAACCCTTTAAGGTCAGCATGGTGATTCAAGTGAACAGCGATGCATTCCTGCATCATGACTTTTTAAAATAATAACCCTTTAAGGACAGCATAGTGATTCAAGTTAACAGTGATGCATTCATGCATCATGACTTGTCTATGTTAACCCTTTGATGACAGCATGGTGCTTCATGTGAAGAGTGATGCATTCCTGCATCATGACTTCTTTATACTAACCCTTTAAGGACAGCATGGCGCTTCAAGTGAACAGTGATGCATTTATGCATCATGACTTGCCTATACTAACCCTTTAAGGACAGCATAGTAATTCAAGTGAACAGTGATGCATGAATGCATCATGACTTCTCAATACTAACCCTTTAAGGTCAGCATGGTGATTCAAGTGAAGAGTGATGCATTCATGCATCATGACCTCTTTATACATCGTACTAGCCCTTTAAGGATAGCATGGCGCTTCAAGTAAACAGTGATGCATTCCTGCATCATGATTTGTCTATACTAGCCCTTTAAGGACAGCATGGCGCTTCAAGTGAACAGTGATGCATTCCTGCATCATGACTTGTCTATGTTAACCCTTTAAGGACAGCATAGTAATTCAAGTGAACAGTGATGCATGAATGCATCATGACTTCTCAATACTAACCCTTTAAGGTCAGCATGGTGATTCAAGTGAACAGTGATGCATGAATGCATCATGACTTCTCGATACTAACCGTTTAAGGTCAGCATAATGTTTCGAGTGAACAGCGATACATTCATGCATCATGACTTCTCTACACATACCCTTTTTGGATGGCTAGTGCATAAATAATTAGATATGTATTTGATCCAGAATCCTTGAAAGAAGCCGGCCACCACACCTATGGTGTGGAATTTCTCTATCCTTAAACATTGAATCCTAGTGGATGAGGTAACTGGCGGGGTGGATTGTCTATTACTCCTGTCATAACCCCAGATCAATGCCCCATAGACGGGGACGGACAGGACATACAAGATGTAGGAGTCCTGACCAAAATAACAAGTCTCCGCGACACCGGCCCATCACTCAAATACCTTTCTGGTTCTTCTCATACGGACGGCATGGGGCGGGATCGGTGAAAGGCGGTATGTGGAGGAATGAAAAGGAGCTGGTTCTGATGCTGCTCTGACAGTCTGCTCACAGGTCTCTGTTTCTTTCATGGAATAAACCTATCAAAGGCCTGCTGGCCTCTTGCCATCCTGTAGTGTATGGGAATTAAAGGAACCCTTACCTGGGTAAGGGTGGAGGGTAAGCTTTCTAGAAACTGATTGACCTTATCAGCCGTAAAGGAAAAGCATCGATGAATTAAATTTGATGACATTTCATAAAAATAAGCCTTGTTAAGACCAAATCTAGCCCAAACATGATGCATGAATGCACCCCTGACGAGTTGACAATCAGGGCTTCTTTTATATATACCATAGCACATTAAAGCACTATACGGCCATTAAAGGAACAAAAATGCACAAATGTCCAGCCAAATGCTATCCCTGTCTAGCGGGACCCCTAATGTGGGCGGCCATTGCTTGATCTGGTACTGCCGGCAGATGGCACTGATGCCAGCTGGCATGGTGGGTACCAGTTGCACCTTAAGCATTTAGCAGTAAATGGAGGGAATTATTTCATTGATTCTACTCTAAAATGTATTCCGCTAGTGTCCTATAGTATACGACTGGCCGCACTATAGGTTAGAGTAGTTAGTGTACGGTCTAAGTGCTGAGACGTGGTTACCTTGGTAACTACCCTTTGTTCCCACCTCCCCCTGCCCTCCCCCACTGCCCGGGTCCCATACGAGGCTCCAGGCGCCACCACACACAGCACAACACAATTTATGGACATTTTTCTTGCTCGGCTGAAGGAAGAAAGGAGGAAGGAGGGGCTGAAGGTGCTGTCGTCATGGCAACGCTATCAAAGATGCCCCCGAGCCCCCCTAGCAACAGTAACCAGGGCGCCCAGCGCGCATTGTCCTGAATCGACCAATCAGAAGGCGGTACCAGAATGAATCGCTTCCCGGTTAGGGTCAAAAGGCACCATTTCTATATAACGGGATGGGAGGAGACGCTGGTATGAGAAGTGGTGCCGGGGCGGCCGGTATGAAGGAGCGGGTCTTCCTATGGAGGCTTTGTGTAATTCCTTCCCAGAGCAGCACAAAATGAAATTGTGACTGTCAGCGACTAGAAAGCGGCTAGATGAACAAAGCGACTGGGGTTTACTTTATAAATGATGTTTTACAAGGAGGAGGCGCGCGGGGATGGGAGCTGAAACGCTGCGTGATGCGGCCTCCGCGGGTACAGTGTATTCTGGGGCTTATAGTGCCAAGTGGCTTTTCTATTGAAGAACCTTTTCACTCCTAGCCGCGATTCCGGTTCAGTAACGAGCTCTCTCCGGGAAACGACTTCTTTCCGAGATTGTCCCTGGGCATTGTCACTCTTTAAGTGTTTTACAATAGAAAAAACAGGCCAAACGGGTTTCGTTACATGATTTGGGATGTTTTTGGACAGATTTGGTTTCCCTGTTTTAAGGCATCATGTTACAGAATGAGTGTTTTGGGACTTGGTTACCTGAATGTGCGCAAACCACCATCAACAAATGTCCATAAAATGTGTGGCTTCAAAATCAGGGCCACACTAGTCGTTACAGTGTGCATGGATCGTGTTAGGGCGGGAGTCCAATCCTACTCTGTCAGACGCATTAAACTGGTACCCACTGCCCTACCTGCCCTTCCCAGGGGCGGATCCGGGAATTTTAGGGGGGGGGGTCCATAAACACCAAAGTACCCCTGGATCCGCCCCTGACTTCCTTTTGGTACCTAATTAATAAGACAAGGGTAATGAGGGGATCTATACAGTGGGGAGGTTCATGCAGACACATGGGGGGAAATAGGAGCACATAGTACCTCAAAAAATGAAAATGATAATTCTTGGTCAGGGAATTTTCAATCTGCCTCTAGTTCATAGAAGTAATGTAGAAACCGCTCAGACAGCTGCCTCGGAGAGTTGATACCTACAGGTAAGGCCAAAGAAAAAAAAGTTTGTTTCAGGTAATATGGAAAGAAGCTATAGGGTTGGTAGGTCTGATTCTTCTTTTTTTTCAACATTTTTTTCCTGCAGCCTCTACATACCCTACTATTGACCAAAAAAGTGTAAACATTTTTCTAATAAAATGTGTAAACCTAGAATAGACACTATATAAAAAATGTCTATGCATGTGTATGCATGTTTATAGACGGTCGGTCGGGTGACCTGAAACAAACCTTCTTTTTTTGGCTAATGTAGAAAGCACTCAGAAAGCTGCCTCACAGAGTTGCTCACATGGTGGTCTGTAATATACGAGCAGCTCGCCTGACCAGTCTAACCGTCCGTGACGCGCCCAATACGGCGTCCCGTCCCAGACTGTAACCGTGGCTGACAGTTCTGTCACACGCTGATAGATGGCGCCCCGTGACGCTCTGACGTCATGTCCGGTCTCATCTGGCCATGTCTCAGGACGCATTATGTGTAGGAAATACCACTTTTCTGTTCTAACTCTGGAATTGGTGTCCCTTTTCTTGTCAATTGTACCATGCCTCCAGGAGTTTGAAGCTGCATACTTTCATATCGATGTCAGTATGGGCAATAGGGGTAAGACTGACCAGGACAGCAGAAAACAGGCTGATCTAACCTGGCAAAAAAAGACTGATTTTCTCTGTTACTGCCACATATATTAGTGTTAGGCCAAGAAATAAATAAAAGGTGCGTTTCAGGTTACATTGTCTGAAAATAGTAGGTAGGTAGGTCAGATCTTTTTAGATTTTTTTAGATTTTTAAAAACTTTGGCCTGAAAAATACCCAGAAATCGACTCAAAAACTTCAATGCTGACTCGCCGATGACCGCCTTGACTCATGAACTATCAGATCGACCCTTACATAGCCCCAAAATGACCTAAAATATAATAATTATTTTTAAATTGCATAAAAATTTATAGGGTCGGCCCTGATTTGCAAGGTAGGGTGGGATAACCTGAAACACTCTTTTTGTATTTTGCCTTATGTTTTTGGCTACGGCATCAATCTGACATATTCGATATTCTAATTTCACTGTATCGGCCGAGCGATGTGACAAGACACTTCTGTAGGCATATCCTCAGTTGACCTTCTCAGGGAAGTACCTTGTGATTTCAGAGACAGACTTTCTTCCTGGAAAGTATCATAAAACTGAAATGAAAAAACGATATTAATATTACAGGTTTTGTTGTGGAGTAGTATTACACCATGATAGAAGCTGAGCCTTGTCATTTAGAAACTGGACGCTGACAAATAACGGCGTCCTTGTGTGACGTGAGGAGACGCAGCGTCATGACGTCAGGATCGGGGGCCAAGGCCGAGGGGGGCGGTCAGTATTTATTTAACAGGGGAGGGGTATAATAAGTGGATTTTTGTGAAAATGGACAGAGCATTTTCAACATCCCCCTTTAAGATATTTAACATATTTCTGGCCCGGCCAATTAAAAGTGTAGTAACACGCAGTATTTTCTGCTAAGGCCAACAAAAAAGGTGTGTTTCAGGTTAGCTAGGTGGGGTAGGTCGGATATTTTATTATCTTTTTTCATTTTTTATTTTTACTTTGGCCTAAAAAGTACCCAAAAACTGACTCGCAAACTTCAGCGCTGACTCGTCGACAACGGCATTGACTCGTGGACTATCAAATTGACTCTGAAATAGCCCCAAAATTGTTTTATAAAGACAGATTGATCCCATGGCATGAAAAGTACCTAGAAATTGACTCGCAAACTTCAATGCTGTCTCGCCAACACTGGCGTCGACTCGTGGACCATCAAATTGACTCTGAAATAGCCCCAAAGTTACTTAAATATACATATTTTTTTCAAAATTGGATAGAAATTTCTAGGGTCGGCCCTGTTTTGCTAGGTAGGGTCGGGTAACCTGAAACACACCTTCTCTCTTTTTTGCTCTGCCCTTTATTGAAAGGTCCCCATCTTTTTGCCCTCTCCCCAAAATCCATCAACACACTTCCTGATGATAAAGGATGACTCCTCCCTGAAGGCTTACACACTGGTTAAAGGCACTATAATCCATGGTCGGCTTGGGCCACAGTGTGCCCTTCTGTTGGGTTATAAAACATGTAGGCCTCCATACATTATCCTAATCCCTTGTCACTTGATGCAATCACCTTAGATAACGCCCAGCTCTCATATTTACCTCAACATTTGATAACGGACTCCTGTAGCCACCTCATGTGTTTGTGGCGTATTAGGAGTGAGTTTAGCTTAGGCGGTATGTTCACAGCCGAAAATAATTTTCTTATTAACTAAAATAAATAAACTCGACTGGCGGACAAATGACTAGTTTAAGAAGAAAAAATAACCTTAGAACTAGTCATTTGTCCGCCAGGCGAGCTATGTATCTTAGTTTCTTGAAATGAGACTGCGTTGTTCTGCAGTTTGAGATGGTAGAGTCAAAGACATCAAATTATCTTGGTTGGAGAATGAGATTGGGGAAATAACATGATTACAGTTTAGAGAAGTCGGAAGCAGTCAGTATCAGCCCTTTAAGGACGGCATGTCGCTAAACGACGACATTTGTCGTCATGATGCACCAATGCAGCCCACTGCAAACCTCGATCTTCTTAGCTATTTTATCTGTCTGAGAGAAAATAAGAGTGCTGATGGACAGATCAACATAGCCTTTGAAGACTACATTCTTTTTCTCTCAAACAAATGAAATAACTGAGAAAATCGAGATTGAGATAGACTTTGCAAAGAGAGAATAACTCTTGAAACCTTTCACAATAAGCTCCGGGATAGACAGACTTTGCATGTGAAATGGCAACCCCTGGAGGGCGTATAGGATAGACCGCCCACGAGGTGACTAGCTGGTCTGTTGCTACCATGAGTAGACTGGTATGTCTCAATCAGGGTGCCATTAATCATGTGGCCAAAATTCCACAGGGCTATCACAGATATTAGGCTGATAATCCTCAGGGCCAATCGTCATAGGGCCTAATGTCCACAGGGCTGCTTATCCGTGTACTGGTCTACTCATGGTACCAACAGACCAGCTAGTCGTCTCATGGGCAGTCTACCCTATGTATACGGGACTAGCACATTCTGGTACCTCAGGTAGTTGGGGGCTAAACTCCATCTCCTTATCAGGTTAATCCCCTCTCCTCACACCTTGAACAAAGGTGCTGATAAGAAATTCTCCCATGATGCACTGCTCTGGAGTCAGGGGCCTAACCACAATGCATTGCTCTGAGCCAAGATGGCGGCCCCCAAAGCTTAATGCGCTAGTCCCGTATATGCGGCGTGCCTTGTTTCAGGCGCCTGCACCGATACATGCCGTGTATACCATCACTCTGTAGACACTATCCATTACTTGCTCCTCAAAACAGAGCACAATAGATGTCCCTATTTGCCTCTACAACGTCCTCGTACTCCGGGTAACACCCGCCCTGAACCCTATAAGGACTGCATGATGCCTTAAGGCTTCATATTTATTTGCTGTCAATATGCACCAATGCAGCGGTCGGCTAGGGAATAGCTGGCGCTGTATTGGTGCATTACATTGACCTACGCGAGTGTATCAACTCGGTAGTGATGCATAAATGCAGCACTCGCGAGTTACTAACGCATGCAGTACGCATGCATCATGCCAACTAAATAACTTAGTTTATGCTGCCCCAATAGGGTTACAGGAAATGAGGGTTAGAAAAAGGTAGTTGTCCCCTGTGGTGAACAAAACGTAGCCTTCAATTACCAGCCCGGCCCGGCCCCTAGCCCTGCAGCACTAGGGGATAAGTGAAACCATGTAAATCAGCTACTTAGAAACCCGGTAAGGGCCGCATGGTGCTTTAATGCATCATGCCCCTGGTCGTCATGATGCATGAATGCAGCCCTGGAGAGTTTCTTTGTGCCAACCTATCGGGAGTGTATCAACCCGGTAGGTTCGACATGATGCATGAATGCATGTTACTGGCCAGGGTTATATTCATGCATCATGGAGATGAAGAACACATCATGCCCTTGGTCGCCATGATGCAGGGCTTCAATTTCATCCAAACACATGCCGATTCTCTGTTTTTGAGACAGTACCAAAGAGTCGGCATGATGCATCAATGCCAGTGAATAACTCTCCAGGGCTGCATTCATGACGACAAAGGACATAGCACATTAAAGCACTCTGCGGTCCTTAACGGGTTAGATATGGGGGCGGCGGGTGGTGTGTAAGCCTTATGTGCAGGTAGTGTAAGCCCCGGACACCAGGGGGAGTACGGAGAGGGAGGCATGGCACGCTGGGGGGGGGGGGGGGGGGCTCTGGTATTCCAATTCCCAATTCCCCCGCCTGTCCCTTCCTAATATGCCAAGATGTAACTACACACAAAGCTTTGAATAGTTACTCATTGCAGAATTCTTAAAAGCTCAATTGAAAAAAGAAAACGGGTTGGAGTCTGCATCCGCAAACACACAAAATTCACCCCCTTTTACTGCCCTATACAATTCATGGCATGGCCATTTGATGTAGCCCAGCACTACTAAATAATAACCCAATTTGATGAGGTGTACGATATAATACAAACCAGGTCCATTCTACCCCCGCCCCAACTCCCAAACCTCACCCTCCATTTGTCCTGTACTGTTGATGGTATGGGCTGCTAATAAAACCCATAACCACTTAAATTGTGACTGAATAATAACCCAGTATGATAAAGATGTGTAGAACCTCCAGTACACCCCAGATTGAGTTCCACATGTCTGTTAGCCTCTCCCCCCTTTCTATAAAGTCATAACGCAGTCTACATGTTACTGAGGACATGCAGAGGTAATAAAACCCTGAACCACTTTATAATAATCTAGTTTAACCCTTTAAGGCATAATGCATTAATGCATCATGTCCTTTATTGTCATGATATATGAATGCAGCCCTGGCAAGTAACTCGTTAGTGCTGCATTCAAGCATCATGCCTACCATACAGGATTGAGACACTCGCAAAGAGTCGGCACGATGCATCAATGCATCACTGGCGAGTAAACATTGGTGCATCATGACGACACATGCCATGTTTCAGTGACATGCCGTCCTTAAAGGGATAGCACGCAGCGCCTACCCCTTTATAATGAGGTCTATGACAGGCATTCAAACCCTGCCTTTTATTCGCGGGGGTAGATTTATCGCGGTACTTTACACGCGGCTTGCTGTGGGTTTATGGGCCGTTGGTGGGATGCAAAGATTAACCCTTTAACGACAGCATTTTACTTAAATATAAATGCATATTTTGTTGTTGCCCCTCGTCGTCATGATGCATGAATACAGACCAGCTGGGAAGCTCGCCAGGGATGCATTCATGCATCATGCCGGCTGCACAGGGTTGATACACTTTCATGGTGGGCATGATGCACTAACAGCAGCGATGGTGAGTTACTCATTCATGCATCAGTCAAAAAAATGACCATGGCGCCACAAGGAATCATATGGCCCTTAAAGGGTTAAACTGCAGAGTTTGAGTGTTGAGTGAGGCAATGATAATGTTGTGAGCCCCTAACATGGATAACCCTCCCTGATTGAGACCCGAGGGGGGGGGGGCACTCTACCATTATTGGATAACCACTGCAGCAAAACTCTGAAAAGTGGTGGCGGTCAATTTCCATTAGATTGTGAAAAGGGGAGCGGTCAAATGTCGTCAAGGCCCTGATAAGTAGGGCGGTTAAAATCATATGATTAAATTGAGCAAGTTTTCTAGCTGAAAGGGATGAATAAAATTGTAATTGTACAAATTTCAGAGAGACCTAAACTTGTAATAGGTCATCAAATCTCCCAACTTTACCTCTGAAAAGTGGGGCGGTCATATATCGCAACCTCTGAAATGTTGGATGGTCAAATCTCCCAACCTCTAAGAAGTAGGGCGGTCAAATTTCCCAACCTCTGACAAGAGGGGCAGTTGAGCAGCAGTTGTTATCTACCCTCAAAGAATCAGTGACCCCCCTCCCCCCGGGGGTGAGACGCTTTCTGCAGTCCCGCTACTAAACAGCCCCCCTTGGTAATCAACCTTTTATGGACCACGATTTTATTAAATCATTTTTTACTGATTCAAATTCATTGCCTGCCATGCAGCTAGCATATGTTGAGGGGAAATTATAGTCCATTTCAAGATATTGGATAATTAGTACTTGCGGTACCTTTTATTATGGGTCTGTGCGTTCTAGCACAGATGCGTCATACCATATATGGTAGTTGACGTCATAAAATAAATGATTACAGACATAAAAAACAAGAATTCAATGGAGGGAAATTGTGCATGAAGAAATCATCAGACAATACTTTTCATACAATGTCTGAGATAAAATGAACTACCTTCATATTAAATAGATCTGGTAACATAAAGAATGCACTGTACAGTACACGGATAATCTAAAAGCCGCGGCCCATAGTCTGTAGTGGTTATCTCAGGTTAGTCATAGGGACTTGACTGAGGCAAAACAACATACATGACTTATGTCTTACTCAAAAGGACTTAACCTTAAATGGAAAGACTAGGGTGGGTTGGTCAGAACTGATCTACTTGTCAATATCAACTAACCTAGGTTAGTCGTATAGGGAGCCAAAATAGGACTAACTTGATTAGGCTATAGTGACTGAGAAATTGGTCGTGTAGGGAGCCAAAGAATATCAGTGTATACATGCTGGTAGGTACAACACACTCAAAAAGTAAACTTGTCTCCAGACTCCTCCAAGTGACTGTCATAAAATAAACAAGTTAAAAACTTGTCTAAATGACAAGGAAGCGGGTCCTCTAGCTGGAGATAGAAGACCCACTTGGCATGTGCCAGCCCAAAACCCGACATTTGCCAGCTCCAGATTCTATTTGTGGGATGGTAACCTGATAGGTTAGACAATTTTTGACTTGTTTATTTTATGACAGTCACTTAGAGGAGTCTAGAGACAGGTTTACTTTTCAGTGCACATTGACATTATGTCCTGTTCTGTGTGAGACTTAGTTAGGCCAAAAAGAAAAAGAGGTGTGTTTCAGGTTACACAGTCTGAAAATATAGGTAGGGTAGGTCGGATTTTTTTTGATTTTTAAATTATTATTTTTTTACTCTGGCCTGAAATGTATCCAAAAATTAACTCGCAAACTTCAGCGCTGACTCGCAGACAACAATGTCGACTCGTGGACTATCAATTTGACTCTGAAATAGCCCAACATTTTTTTCTAAAGGCAGATTGATCCCATGGCCTGAAAAGTACCCAAAAATTGACTCGTAAACTTCAGCGCTGACTCGCCAACAACGGCGTCGACTCGCGGACTATCAAATTGACTCTGAAATAGTCCTATTATTACTTTTTCTTTTCAAAATTGGATAATAATTTCTAGGGTCGGCCCTGTTTTACTAGGTAGGGTCGGGTAACCTGAAACACACCTTTTTGTTTTTTTTGGCCCTATCCCGTTTACCCTATACTGTGTGATGTGTAACCTGACCCCGCCCTGCCCGTGGCACCAGCAGGGCACGGGCCTGTGTTAGTACGTGTAGTCTTACAGCCCACAGGGCCTGTAACCCTCTAAGGACAGCATAGCGCTTTAATAAACTATACCCTGTGTAGTCATGCCTTAATGTATCATGCCCTTGGTCGGCATGATGCATGAATGCAGCCCTGGCGAGTAACTCGCCAGTGCTGCATTCATGCATCATGCCGACCATATGAGGTTGAGACACTCCTGAAGGGTTGGCAAGATGCACCAATGCAGCACCGATGAGTTACTCGCTGGGGCTGCATTGATGCATCATAGCAACAAAAGTAATTTTTAGCAAACATGAAACCGTGATAGCCGAGACGAGACATATACAAACAATTGGGACAACACAACTCAAACAATTCAATCCGTATAACGTTTATTAAGTATAACATTTCTGGACACAATCGTCCAATTTGACATGAACGTGGCGCAAGCATAAAACTAGTTTGTGCCCTCTACCCGCCCGGTTCGGTTCGTATGGACCCTGTGATCCTGCCGACCAGCCTTTGGCCGTGAGGTTTTAAAAATATTTTCTCTCTTGGTGCCCCCACACCTTCGTCCCTGAATTCTTACCCCACATTACCCGCCTGGCTCTGTGTTTCCCCGTGTGTGGTTGCCTGCTCCTCTGTACGTCAGATGGCGCAGGGACCCAGTGTAGAGGATGACGTTGTTTAATCAGGAGAACGGACACACGGCTGTCTGTGATACCACTTTGTGTTACCATGACAACCCGCCTCCTACGTCATACTGCGGGCTGCGTCTACGTCACACAAGACGTAACGCTACTATAGCATATAATAACAGGATGAGTGTTGTAAGACATAACGTGGATATAGATGGTAATATGTTATATCTTACCGACCGTTCTGTAAATATGGATATTACTTCCCATTGCAAAAGAAACAAGAAATATTGCGGATATAGATGCTTATCGTTTAGATCTTAAAGACACAATTATACCAAACGTCTTGTAGGGAATGGTAGGACATATATGCAACTGTTTGGCACACCGCCAGCTGTATAAGTCACATGTGTACTTTAAACCCCCAAACCCCAAGTTGGTCTGAGTTGCACAAATTGGTAAACCCTACTTAATGATGACGTACCCTGGGGAGGTGTGAGTAGGTCACGTGACCCATTAACGGTAGCAGCACGAGTCACGTGATACACAGGGTACCTACCCACTAACTGCGCATGCGCACACTGCCTTTAGTCCCCACCAGGGCGGCGCCACCAGCAGCAGTCACAGTTATACCACCGGAAGTAGCTATTTTTACCATGCGCACGCAGCCCTTGACACCAGAGCCGGAAGTGATTATGGCTCGTGGCTTAATATACAAACGTCTCCTTAGCCCTGTCTGTCTGCCATGCGTCTCTGCCCCACAATGGGGGTGGATGGCTAAATTCGACACGGCGACATGGCCATTTCTTAAAATCGACATGCGACATGGAGCTTAGTGACACGAGGAAAAAAATAAGTGACATGTCATGGGGTGTTTCTTAAAATCGACATGGGACAGGATGGGTTGTCATAGGCGACATGGGACATGGGGATTTAAGTGACAGGTGACATGGCCATTTCTTAAAATCGACATGCGACATGGGGACCCCCCCCCCCCATCTAGACCCCCCCCCCCCCCACAGGAAGGACGGCAGGATGCCTCAATGTTCCGCATTCATCCCTCATCATGATGCACCAATGCAGTGCTTGCCAGTAACTCACCGACACTGAGTTGGTGCATCATGTTAAAGCGTCGGGAGTGTACCAAACCAATAATGTCGGTATGTGGCGAGTTTCTCATGGGGTTGGGGACAACCTCCATCAGTGTCTGTCGTGTGCCAGATGGGGCCAGCTTAGCATGAACAAGAAAACCTGGAATTCCACTCTTTTTCCAATATGGCCGCCATTAGTCAATGACACAGCAAATTTCTCCGGGCTGCGCTGTTTTGTAGAGAGGGAAGGGGGGAAGGAGGGACTTCTACCGCAGTATCCCTGTACCCCATGTGAAAAGGCAGCAGAGATTTTCTTTCACTGCACGAGCACAAGTGAGTGCAGAACGCCCTTGAGGCAGAGTGACCTTGGCAGGTAGCATGGTAGTGTGTGTGTGTGGGGGGGGGGGGGGGGGGCAATGTAATCAGGGGCTGTGTAATGCCGAGCGGGCCTCTCCTCTCGTATCAATGTCTCGGCAGCGTGACGTCGTTAGTGTGACGTCATTAGCGCGTGACGTCATTAATGTCGTTGTGAAGGGTGCTGATTATCCGCTCAAGGTCGTTTAGAGAGTGGGAGGGTTTTTGAGATGAGCAGGGCGGCGGGGGGGGGGGATGGAGGGGGTGTGGAGGGGGGGGGGGGTGTTTAGTCTTGTTAGGGCAAGGCGATGTCTCAATGTTCATTTGTCAGGATGACATGCACACACCGAGAAATGAGCATCATTGTCGCCAAAATTACCTAAGTAGGTGTATTTTTTGGCTACACTGACGCTCATATTTTTGTGTTTGTGTATCACAACACATCACCAGTGAGGAAATTATCCTAACTTGAATCATCCTGACTGTAAAGTAGAGTCAGTAGTATATGAAAAAAGACTGCCTCTGGTGTATGGTCACAGTAGGTAGTAGTATGTGGAGAGTAGGTCTTGCATCAGGTAGGAGTAGTGGAGGTAAAGTGGACATTGCCTCTGGTGTAAATGTAGGACAACTGGTCTGGAATTGTCAGGGCAGCATTCATGCAACCTGACGACCAATGACATAACACATTAAAGTACTTTGTGGCCCTTAAAGGGTTAAATTAATAGACCAACAGAACGTCATGACGTAAAGTCATACGGAGTTAGGAATATTGGTCCTCATTATCGGCCATTGCCATGACTACCATTGTCCGGCCATGAATGCCATTTTGTGCACATTAAACCCTTTAAGGACGGCATGTTGCTAAAAGATGTCATTTGTCGTCATGATGCACCATTGCAGCCTGGGTGAGTAACTCGCCGGTGCTGCATTGGTGCATCATGACGACCCTAGGGGAGTGTCTCAACCCCACAGAGATGCTTGAATGCAGCCCTGGCGAGTAACTATTCATGCATCATGACGACCAAGGCATGATGCATTAATGTATTATGTGGTCCTTAAAGAGTTAACTGAATTAAATACGTTTTTACCAGTAGTGTGAAAGTGGAGGAGATATATAGCTTATCACGGCTCCCCAGGCCGTCGGTGCTGTATACCCTCATTACCCTGTACCGTTATCTACTGTATCCCCATTTATATTACACTGTCATATATGTGGCGGATTGAAATGAGATCCTTCAAGCCAAAGCCGGATACTTCATTATCGACAGTCATGATATTAAACTGAAATGACAAAAAAGTCAGTGATACGTGCCAGGTGAAAACGTATTCATCAGTATTGTTGAAACTTGAATCTTAAGCGGAATAAGATTGCGTTCCTCCAATATAACCTCATGGCAAGGCAAGAACCTTGTAATAGTATTATTGGTCCTCTGCAAACACACGGCAACCAGCAAAATTAGAATGGCCGCCCCCTCAGTAGTAAGTATGGGGAGTCAGGGACGCTGGTATAGGGCCCTCAGGATGTAAGAAAATACATGTTTTAGACGCCGGCCATGAAAGAAGAATTAAGTCTCCTTAACTCGGTTTGGTGAATCAATCTGTGGCCGATTCAGGTAACGGGGGGTCAGTAAAAAGACGCTCCAGTCCCCACTCCCTGCCCGCCGGTCAAGTCTCGTCACAGTCACGTGATGGCGTGATGTAGCGAGATGTGGCGGTCTGCCCCCTGGTGAGAGGGTCGGGAACTACGGGCTGAAGGGGTCGACGTGTGTTGTGTTTTAGTGAAAAGGTCCTTGGCCTTTTTACTCCGTTTTAACCCAGTGTGGAGGATGAGACTGACATCTAATGGGGCCCCTCTTAGTGCCCTGTTATAGGATTAGGATGTTTTAACCTTTTACAATTCCATTATACAAGCAAAGTTGCATTGTTAACATTTAACAAAATATATTAAAGGACTTTGTTTCAACGGAGGGGCATCTTTGCATTACAATACATCACAGTAAAAATAGATGACACGCTGTGAGAAGAGCAGCTACACACAAGCAGTCTATTTGATAATAATGACCACCATCAATTCAACAAAAGTTATGAATAAACGTACAACTAGAGTATACACATACTGTTCAACAAGAGAGAGGGGGGTGATGGTTGAAGCTGAAGTTTATATATCTCAGCGTATACGGCTAACGTCAAGGGATATGATTAAGGACATTTAAGGATGCATAGTGCTTTCATGCATCATGTCCTTTATCGGCATAATGCATGCATGCAGCCATGGCGAGTGACTTGCCAGTGCTGCATTCACGCATCATGCAGAGTCTTTGGGGTTGAGACATTCTGCATGATGCACCAATTCAGTGGCGGCAAAAAACTCACCAGGACTGCATTGGTGCATAAAGCATTGCTTAAAAGCAGCATGCTGTCCCTAAAGGGCTAACAGATCTGTACACCTTCATAATGTGGACTGAATTATTAACCAGTCCCACTAACGCCATCACACACTATTCCTCTTGATGTCCTTAATGGGACTCATCTCTTCACTGTGAATAATTCAAACATGATGATAACTTCTGTACAGTCACCGGCTGGGAATTATCCCTTTTCAAAGTAGTCCTTTTAGGGTGGCCTGTTGCCTTTACGTGACATTTGTCACCATGATGCAGCGATGCTGTGCCTGGGAGTAACCCGGTGCACTGAAAAAGTAAACTTGTCTCCAGACTCGTCGAAGTGACTATCATAAAATAAACGAGTCAAAAGTTGTCTAACCTATCAGGTTACCATCTCACAAATAGAATCTGGAGTTGGCAAATGCCGGGTTGGCACATCCCAAGTGGGTCTTCTATCTCTAGCTAGAAGACCCGCTTCCTTGTCACTTAGATGGGTTTTTGACCGTCACTTTGAAGAGTCTGGAAACGAGTTTACTTTTTGAGTGTGGTACTGCATATCTGCATCATGCTGATAGAGAACATGGCTTATTAAAGCCCAATGTTGTCAATGAAAGGGCCTTGATAACCTTTCAATGCATATTCTATTGTATGGAGATGCTAGACCTAATGCTACCTGATGTTTTAAATCTGTCATGTCTAAATAGTTTTCTGTTATATTTTCAGGTCAAGAAAAGGTCTTCAACTGCCTGGGGCGTGATCTCCTGAAGCACGCTTTCGAGGGCTACAATGCTTGTATATTCGCCTATGGCCAGACTGGTAAGTTCATTTAACCATTTAATAACGGTATCATTTGCATTTGTTGGAATGATGCATTAATTCAGTTCCGCTGCGTTAGTGCAGCATCTCGACCCTGTATAAGTTAATGCACTCACTGATGCATGAATGCAGCCCTGGCAAGTAGACAATTGTCATCGTGAAATTAAAAAATGTCTTCACCTGATCGGTATATATCTGGAAAAAAATTGATTGGGTAATAGCTTTTACAAGTGTATCAAGAATTCGGGCACCCAGTTCTGCTACCTGAGCCCATAAAAGCATAGAGAACTGGTATTATGGACCACAAGAAATTACTTTCTTGATATTGCTGATAATCCATCTTTAACCAGGAGAAACATACCCCAGTGCCCTGACACAGGACAAACTACAACCTCCCGGTCACCCTCCCCTGAGGCCACCGCCCTCAGCGCTCTGACTGACGTTAACACCCGGGAAGGGCCGCATAGTGCTGTAATGCATCATGCTCTTCAATGTCATGATGCATGAATGCAGCCCTGGTGAGTAGCTCGCCAGGGCTGCATTCATGCCTCATGCCGACCATACAGGGTTGATACACTTCCAAAGGGTTGGAATGATGCACCAACACGTTGCCCGCGAGTTACTCTTTGATGCTGAATTGTTACGGCATATGGGCATCAGACATTGAGGCATGATGTCGTCCTGGACAGATGTCACTAAAAGATGGCATTTGTCGTCATGATGCACCAATGCAGCCCTGGCGAGTAACTCGCCAGGGCTGCATTGGTGCATCATGACGACCCTTTGGCAGTGTTCGCCCCGTAGGGTCGGCATGATGCTTGAATGCAGCCCTGGCGAGTTACTCGCCAGAGCTTCATCCAGGCATCATGCCGACCATGGCATGATACAACATTAATGCATTATGCCGTCCTTAAAGAGTTAAATGGTTAACCCTCCCTGCTGCTCTGAGCACTGATGGCAGTACTAGATGTGGAGTGGGGAGGTACAGGGTAGGGTAGCATCCACAACACTCCTCATGTTGCCATCTAGTGTCTACACCTTACCATACCCTGCTAATTTGTGAATGATTTTCTCTAATTTCAAGTTTCTTAACTATTTATTCTGGGGCCTTCTTTTCGATTCGTTTATTGACCGGCACCATGTTCCATGGATCCGGTCTATATGAGTGGAAGTGAACCCGCTGTAAGCACAGAGAGAGAAAACGCACACCATTGACTTAACCCTGGGACCGCGAACCGTAGGCACAGTACAGCCTGCATAGCAGCAGAGCCTTCCCCTGTCCCTGAACCAATGGTGCGCAACCTAGACCGTGATGGCCTTACTCCAAGGCCTAAGCTTGAAAATTTGTTGAATAATTTCCAATAAACACATAGCCCTAGATACTGATTTAACCCCTTGCATATTTATGTATCATTGGAATGATGGACAAGGCAAGTCTAGTGGCATTTGAAAACTCACTGGAGCCCGCCCAAGGTTATCACACCTCCCATAGAAGCTCCCCAGTACCACCGCGGTGGCTTAATCTGTACATTGCGGCCCTTAAAGGGAAGTGGCAACATGTTTGTGACACCTGGATAATAACCCTTTAAGGCCTTCTATATACACCCATCCACAACACACTGTACACCTTGTAATACGAATATAGTAATGGGTAATGTTGGCCTCAAAGGGTTAACTATATGGTGAATGTCGTCTGCTATTTCCTATGCGCTCTCTGCTACTTACCAGGCCACCACAAGCCTCACACATACCGCTTTTGTCATTAGAAAGTCGAATGAATTATCTAATTTGAGTACAGTACGTTATTTCTCATTTCTGACAGCAGAATCGTAATCGCCAGAAGAAGCTACCCTAATTTCATATATTGGAAGTCATATATAATCGAATTCCAGGTGGTGGCTGTAGGTGAGCAGGTGGCTGTGGGAAAGCAGGTGGCTGGGGGCGAGCAGGTGGCTGTGGGCGTCAGCGCCCGGCAGCGCGTAACCGCTGTTTTACATCTCGGCGGAAAAAGCGAGTTGATCGGAGCGTCAGCAGCGACACCATCTTCGTTGCAGCTTCGTTTCTGGTTCGACGTGTCGGGTTGGCCGCGGGGGGGGGGGGGGGGGGGGGCAGCGTGAGCTGCAGATGATTTTGCCTCCAAAACCGATTTTGCCCCCGAAACGATTTTGATCCAAAAACGATTTTGAAGTTCTCCTACCCCTCCGAAAATCGGGGCGATCGTAGCGTAAACAGCGAAGATATTCGCGATTTTCGTTTTGTCGGAATATATTGGTACCTAAGTGTTCTCCGTTTATCCCGTTCTCCGTTTCTCCGTTTATCCCGTTCTCCGTTTATCCCGTTCTCCGTTTATCCCGTTCTCCGTTTATCCCGTTCTCCCTTTCCCCGTTTATCCCGTTATCCGTTTATCGTTTATCCCGTTATCCGTTTGTCTTTTATTCCGTTTGTCGTTTATAGTGTTCACCGTTTATCCCGTTCTCCGTTTATCCTGTTCTCCGTTTATCGCGTTCATCATTGATGGCGTTCTCTGTTTATCCCTTTCTCCATTTATCCCGTTCTCTGTTCATCCCGTTCTCCGTTCATCCCCTTCTCCCTTTGTCCCGTTCTCTCTTAATCCATTCATCCCCTTCTCCGCTTTCCGTTTGTCCCATTCTCCTTTTATCCCGTTCTCCCTTTCTCCGTTTATCCCGTTCTCCGTTTATCCCGTTCTCCGTTTATCCCGTTCTCCGTTTATCCCGTTCTCCGTTTATCCCGTTCTCCGTTTATCCCGTTCTCCCTTTCCCCGTTTATCCCGTTATGCGTTTATCGTTAATCCCGTTATCCGTTTGTCTTTTATTCCGTTTGTCGTTTATAGTGTTCACCGTTTATCCCGTTCTCCGTTTATCCTGTTCTCCGTTTATCGCGTTCGTCGTTGATGGCGTTCTCTGTTTATCCCTTTCTCCATTTATCCCGTTCTCTGTTCATCCTGCTCTCTGTTCATCCCCTTCTCCCTTTGTCCCGTTCTCTCTTAATCCATTCATCCCCTTCTCCGCTTTCCGTTTGTCCCATTCTCCTTTTATCCCGTTTATCCCGTTCTCCGTTTATCCCGTTCTCCGTTTATCCCGTTCTCCGTTTATCGCGTTCGTCGTTGATGGCGTTCTCTGTTTATCCCTTTCTCCATTTATCCCGTTCTCTGTTCATCCCGCTCTCTGTTCATCCCCTTCTCCCTTTGTCCCGTTCTCTCTTAATCCATTCATCCCCTTCTCCGCTTTCCGTTTGTCCCATTCTCCTTTTATCCCGTTCTCCCTTTCTCCGTTTATCCCGTTCTCCATTTATCCCGTTCTCCGTTTATCCCGTTCTCCGTTTATCCCGTTCTCCGTTTATCCCGTTCTCCGTTTATCCCATTCACCGTTTATCCCATTCACCGTTTATAGCGTTCACCGTTTATCCCGTTCACCCCGTTCTCCGTTTATCCAGTTCTCCATTTATCCCGTTCACCGTTTATAGCGTTCACCGTTTATCCCGTTCACCGTTTATCCCGTTCTCCGTTTATCCCGTTCTCCCGTTCTCCCTTTCTCCCGTTCTCCCTTTGTCCTGTTTTCCCTTTGTCCGTTTATCCCTTTCTTTGTTTATCCCGTTCTCTGTTTATCCCGTTCTCCATTTATCCCGTTCTCCGTTTATCGCATTCGCCTTTTATCCCGTTGGTCGTTTATAGCGTTCGCCGTTTATAGCGTTCTCTGTTTATCCCTTTCTCCATTTATCCCCTTCTCCATTCATCCCCTTCTCCGTTCATCCCCTTCTCCCTTCATCCCCTTCTCCCTTTATCCCGTTCTCTCTTAATCCATTCATCCCCTTCTCCGTTCTCCGTTTATCCCGTTCTCCCGTTCTCCGTTTATCCCGTTCACCGTTTATAGCGTTCACTGTTGATAGCGTTCTCTGTTTATCCCGCTCTCCGTTTATCCCGTTCTCCCTTTCCCCGTTTATCCCGTTATCCGTTTATCGTTTATCCTGTTCTCCCTTCAGGGACAGCACACTACTTTAACTACACACTGATGCATTAATGCATCATGACTCCTGTACACTAATAAAAAGCCGGTCACCACACCTATGGTGTGCAAATCCTAGATCTAAACCATTGCATCCTAGTATCTCTATTAAAGGTATCTAAAGGTGCTTTAAAGCACTATGCTGCCCTTAACATGTGAACCTGTTGCTTTGTGTGCGCTCAGTATACGATGGGTATTATGTGAAATAAGACGGCAGTAGCATTACCTACTTGTGTCAGGGAACATTACAGACTAGTGGGAGGAGCTGAGGGGGGGGGGGTACCAGGGGGATGAGGAGGGGGAGGGGGCTCTCAGAGGATTTCTAATCGGCTTGTGGCTGTCCCTCATTTTCTGCCTGAAGGCTGAGGGGAGGAGGGAGTGGTTGGGAGCAGTCTCGGACTCCCAGCCCAATACCGTGGTATGATCTGGGAGCAGGGCTGCATTTCACCTTTACGCCACTTTGGTGGCGCAAAATGTGTGTGTATTGGAGAGATCAAGGTGTGTACTGGAGAGATTAAGGAGGTTATAAAAGTCAGAGATGCCACATTTCCTACTTTTACAGGAATTCCTACTTTTTCGTTTGGGTTTCTGTATGGAATAATGTTAAATCCCTACATACAATTGACCAAAATCTTTAAAATTCCTACTTTTGGTCTACCAGAAAGTGGCATATCTGAAAAGTAGATGGGGCTACTATGTAATAAATACCCCAGGTAAATACCTATACTTGAAAGAAGTAATCAAAATATGTGTATTGGGATAGAATGGCAGCTTGCTCCCAGGCTATCCAACTGGTAGGATAGAGGCTGGCTGAGGCTGGGTGGGGAGGGGTAGAAACGGGGGGTAGGGGGGGGTAAGGGGGGGGGGGGAGTAAAGCTGCAGCTTAGGTTGTGGCAGGGGAGGTGTACCGCTGTCAGCCTGCCGTATGGCGGGTTGTCATGGAGACACGGCAACAACCCCATACTTTATGCAGATTGCAATGAGTGTAATTTCTGTATTTTCAAAAATTCCCTCATTTTGTAGGAATTTCTCCCGATTTCTGAATTTTTAATTTGTATCAAAGACAGTACCATTTTATGACTATAACAGCCAACGTAATCACACATGTTGATATCAACAAGTACTAAACTGCAAAGCACGCCATGACATTCATTGCAGCAATGTGAAATATCTTGCTGTACAAACTTATGATGAGTTATAACAGTCCTTTTAAAGTATAGAAAATACATAAAGAGAAAATTAATGTAAGAGCAGTAACTGCAGCTGCTGGGAGAACAGCTGTTTTCATATGATATATGAATATTTCTTGGATCTTTCTAATCAGAAAAAAAAGTATACATTATATAATACAAATGCATTGAAGCCTGTTCATCAAAATGCTCCCCATCAAAGATGGCAGTGTATAGCACTGTACTCCAAGGCTGCTTAACCATTTAAGGCCACATAGTACTTTAATGCATTATGCCCTTGGTCATGAATGCAGCCCTGGAAAGTAACTCGCCAGTGCTGCATTCATGCATCATGCAGAACCTATGGGTTGATCCAAGGGTTGGCATGATGCATAAATGTAGCACCCGCTAGTTACTTGCCGGGCCTGCATTCATGCGTCATGACGACCAAGGACATTAAAGCAGTAAAACATTAAAGGATCCTAAATGTAGCCACTCAGGCGTATACATATTAGATTATGTCTAAGCCGGATAGAAACATAAGCCGGGAACTAGTTCCCTGTACGGAGGTACACACAGATTTACAGCTGCGTGCTGCGGCCGTACTGCGGACGGGTCCCTCGGTGTAGGGATACACGGAGGTGGAACTACACACCAATGCAGCAAGAAAGGGTCACTTGTCAGAAAAGTTGTTGCATAAGGTTTTTCAAAAATATTTCTGTAGTGTGACAGACAAATACACGAATTTAACATCAAAATCCTGCATTCTAATATTATATAAGCAATTTGAAAGATAGTTGTCCTGTGAATCTCCTACTATGAGATGTTTGTAAGCACAGCCATTAGAGACAATGTTATGAGGATTCTTCTAAAACCAATGTGAATAACTTGATTATGAAAAAGTCCTCCTTCCTTACTGCGTGGGTCTATAGTGGGTGGGTGATCCATCAGCGTACAGATACACCCTGACACTGACAGGCAGAACGCTGGTTATGCCGACATGGCAGCTGTCTTATATTCCTGAGACTTCTGGGAGGCAAGACGTCAATACACATATATATCCCTTTTTCAATGATGGCATGTCGTTAAAAGATGACATTTACCAATGCAGCCCGGGGGAGTAAATTTGACCCTTTTTGGCCCCTTTTTACTTGACCCTTTTGGCTTGACCTTTTTTGGGGTTGGTCAAAAGGTTGGACATGTCCCCCCGCGTCCCTCCCGGTTGCCACGCCCCTGCAAAAATGCTGGATTCATGCATCTTGACGACAAAAGGGCACAGTTCATCACCATATGCAATATATCTAGTTTTTGCCTCGTCTCTAACTAGACTGCCTGAAGCCCCTGACAGCTCCGTCTACCATAGACATCCCACCTGCCCACCACCCCGTCCCCGACGTCGTGGGTCGATTGGTCGCCAACAGTCGGTGTCTTGCACTCCGGCCCCATTTGGACACAGACAGGTTGACTGCCCCCCCCCCCTCCTCACCTCACCCCAGCACACCCCCCTACCCCGCCCTTTCCTAAAAATACCCTGGGTAATGCTGCCTGGACTTCTTCCAAAGCTAGGTGAAGGTCATCATGCTGATCAGATGAAGTTATGTCACAGATGAAGCGTCCCCCTGTGATTGATCAATCTGCCAGAGTGGACCGCAGTTCAGGGATCTCAATTTGAGCATTTCAAGGTTTTCAAGTTTGATCACTTCCAACCCTGTGAATGATTAGTTTGACCAGAGAAGACAAAACTTAACTATAGAGGTCCTTTATTCAGGGGCCTCAATATCAACATTTCAATTCTTTGTTTGAGACTAGTCGCTTTCAGGCCTGTGGAAGAATCCTACATGTGGGCCAAAAAAAGAATAAAAAGTGTGTTTCTCTCTCCATAATTGAATAAAAAATACCTAGGGTACAAGCACACCTTTCACAGGAAGTCAGTTAGCACTGCACAGCATTATGGGAACTAGCGATCAACGGTCTAACGTCACTTCCGCCGGAAATCCCCAAACAAAATGGCGGCCGTGCAGCCTTGACCTTGCAGCCCCTAGTGGCGGAATGGGGAACCTGCAGACCGTAGCTGGTATTTGGCAGGAGGCTGGTACCAGCGGAGTACCAGCGGGGTACCAGCGGACTGACGGCTCGTTATCTGATGTGTCAGACGCGCCGACCACCAGCGCCCTCTACGGTCACGTGACCCGTGTCAGGCCTCCTGATTGGCTGCCTCGTGTCACATGACCAGCTCGGTGAGGGACAGTGCTGTATTGGCAGCCGGAGACACTCGTCTGTGGGTGACCTTGTCAAGGTCAAGTCTACAGCCATCTCAAGGTCGTTACAAGGTCAAACTCAGTGTCAATCATGGAGCTGGGAATTCGGTCACGCCGAGATAGAGCTTTATTCAACTATCGCAAGAAACAGTTTTAACAATACCACCGTGGTTATATGAATTCCATCTAACATTCACTCTCTATCTAATATGTAAGATCGTTTTCTTATAGCCACTGTGTGTATCAAATCTGAAAACCCATGTATTATAGAAATATGTGCCACAAAATGGCATATATAAGAAAACAGAGCTTGTCAGTAGTGACACTCAGTTACAGAGATACCAATCATCTTGGTAGATATTCTTCTTCACCGAAAGATGTATATAAGGTGTCAAAGACTATGTAGCCCTTCACATCATTTGAAGATGTTGTTATAAGTAACATCAATATAGTAGAAACACTGTTACAGACTGTAGAGTGACATGTCACATTTGCTGCTGCATCTCAAACACCCGTACTTAATACGCAGTGTAAGACCACTCTCCCCCCACCACTCCTGCCGTAATCCCCACCCTGCACATTAGTAGAGCTGTGCTTGGAGAGTACTAAGACGTACTGAGTATTTACTTGTCCCCGCTCCCCTCAGTGAGGCTCCTTACACAGTGTGGAGGTTCCCCGTCCACACACCAGGGGGCACTACTCAGGCTGTCTGTGGGGTGAGGGTCTGGGACACATGCAGGCCATCTTATGGGGGATTCCCTATGGTGTGACCGGCAGGTAGTTCTGGTTTCCCTGTATGGGCAGCCATGTTAGTTCTGTACAGAGAATTTCTTGTGAGATGTATGCACATACCAGACTCCCCAACACTCCGCAGACTAGCAGGAACAAGTTACGTTCCGAGAGCAGAGCCAAGATCTCACGCCTATGCCAGTGCCAGTGTAAAGACAGAGATCGCAGGAACAAGTTGAATCCTCTTACATTGCTTTTGATGTTAATGTCAGTGATGCTTTAAATTCCCCACTGGTTCTCTACAGCCCCATGTGGGGGATACCGCAACGGTATGACCAATAAAAGGGCTCTGTAATTCTCTCACTAATCCTCACTATTTGCCTGCAGCCCCACAAGTGGTATTGGTATCAGCATCAATATGGCGGTACCACCAGGACACTCACCTAGTTGTGGCAGGAGTCTGGGTACCACCAGGACCCTTACCTAGTTGTGGCAGGAGTCTGGGTACCACCAGGACCCTTACCTAGTTGTGGCAGGAGTCTGGGTACCACCAGGACCACCACCTAGTTGTGGCAGGAGTCTGGTTAGGTCTATGTACCACCAGGACCCTTACCTAGTTGTGGCAGGAGTCTGGGTACCACCAGGACCACCACCTAGTTGTGGCAGGAGTCTGGTTAGGTCTATGTACCACCAGGACCCTTACCTAGTGGTAGCAGGGGTGTGGGTAGGTGTATGTACACAGCTAGTTGTTGGCGTGCACCCCGTACTGCAGACACAGGGATACTGAGGGAGGGGGCTTCAGGCTGAGGGGCAGATACACAGTATATACTGTACGCTGCCTTTTTAACACTCTGAGGACGGCATGATGCCTCAAGGTTTATGCATCGTCATGATGCCGCATCAGTGATGAACTCGCGGTACTGCATTCGTGCATCATGACCCTTCCAGCATGCATTATCGCCATAGGCATGGGATGATGCACGAATACAACATTGGCGAGTCACAGCTGACATCACTGCTGACTGTCAGCGTAGTAATTGCCACACAGCCCCCCCCCCCCCCATGTTTAAGCTTTGAATCTAAAAACGACATCTGTGTTGGAGAGACAATTTTCTATATATTATACAAGATTGTTTAACGTATTTTACTTCCTACTCCATGCACACATTACGCATTGCAAATGACCAGAGGTTCCATCTCATAATACATTGTAGTTTGAATTTCCTTGATAAAACATTTTTAACCATGTATCAGTTCACTTTTCCCCAAGCTCAGGCCAAAAATGAAAAAGGTCTGTTTCAGGTTACCCAACCCTACCTAGCAAAATGGGGTCGTCCCAAGAAATTTGTATCTAATTTTGGCTATTTTTCAGGCCAAAGTAAAACGAAATTAAAATAATAAATCTGACCTGCCCTACCTAGATTGTACCTGAAACACCTTTTTCTTTTTTGGCCTGATAGGCTCAAGGTCCTACTGCATATACTGCCACTATACCATAACTTTAACTCTATGTTATTTTTCTCCAGGCTCGGGCAAGTCTTATGTAAACTACAACTATATTATAACCTTATGTTGTCTTTTTCTCCAGGCTCGGGCAAGTCGTACTCGATGATGGGAACCAACGAGCAGAAGGGCATCATCCCCCGTCTGTGTGAGGGCCTGTTTGAGAGTATCAATGAGACCTCCGACAACTCTACCTCCTTCAAGGTGGAGGTCTCATACATGGAGATCTACAACGAGAAAGTACGAGATCTCCTAGACCCCAAAGGGTGAGTACCTGATCCAGTGTAGTATATAGTAGAATACATGTTTAGAGAAGGCCATGTCAGAGCATGAAAGGAAACAACCTACCTGTAGGCCCTTATTGCCTACATTCACAAAGCAATTACTTACCGGTAGTATAAATCAGCTATGGATCCGCTTAAGTAGCAGCATAAGTGCTGTAAGCACCAGACAAGCATTCAGTCTTTAGTTTATAAAAGCTACTAACTTGGACCATACCGACCACGTAGAATTGATCTACAACTAGGAGGTACAGTCCCCATCCCCCCTACCCCCCAAAAAAGTGGATAAAAGTGTACTTTGGGTGTACTACTATGGACCTGAGTCAGGGGGCACTTTGCATGCACTACTAAGGGCCTGGGCACTTTGCATTTACTAACATGGTACAGGAAAAAGTGGCCCCTGACTCAGGCCTTGTCCTTAGTAGTTCACCCAAATTGCCCATTTGAACTGGTCCTGTGGCAGTAAGACATAGCGGCACACTTTGTGCATGCTAGTGCCTAGCAAGGGCATGGGGATGTTTCTACAGAAGAGTATTCATTAAGAAACTACCAGAGTTGACAGATTCATGTCAGAATAAGTGAGAGTAGTCCGGCATTAACATGTACTAAACCTTTAATGACGACATGATGTGTGAATGCAGACCCTACAGGGCTGAGACACCCCCGAAGGGTTGGTATGATGCATCAATACAACACCAGCGAGTTACTTGCCGGGTCTGCATTGATGCATCATGATGACAAATGTCATCTTTTAGCGACATCCGTCCTTAAAGGGTAAAGTAGAGAGTACGCCCCGTCTCCTGTCCCCCATTGTCACGTGACCTCACACCCTGTTGTGGACCGTTCCACATCCGGGAACCTCCCACTGTGACGTATTGATTATGATTTCTTGGGAATCCGCCAGATGGTGCTATATTGGGTGGCGCCCCCACACGAACAATTACAGAACTAGAGAATAGCTGAGTCATGCACAGACAGACTCCTGTATTAGTAACACACACGACTTGTACTGTGTGTGTACTTATAGTCTGTGATAGCCTCCCCATGTTACAACCTCTATGTACATCCTATCTGTAATAGAGCTGGGGCCAACTTGGGCAAAAGTTTGCTTTTATCCCTTTAAGGACAGCATGATGCGTCAGGTAGAAAGTCCATTTGTTGTCGTGATGCCCCCGTGATGCACTCATGAGTCATGTTATAGCTTGCCAGTGCTTTGTCAGTGTATCATGCCGCCCCTAGCTGAGCCTATCAATCTCCAGGGGCAGGCATGATGCATGAATGCAGGCCTGGGGAGGGACTCATGCATAGTGTTGACAAGGGTTGTCTTGCATTAAAAGCAGCATGTGGCTCTTAACCCTTTAAGGAGGGCATAATGTATTAATGCTTTATGATGCATGAATGCAGCCCAGACAAGTAACTAGCCAGTGCTGCATTTAAGCATCATGACGACCTTATGAGGTTGAGACACTCCCTAAGGGTCAGCATGATGCACCAATATAGCACTGGAAAATTACTCACCGGGGATGCATCATTGCATCATGATGACAAATGTCAACTTTTAGCGACATGCGGTCATTAAAGGGTTAAAGATGGTGCTGTGTACACAGTAACAGACTGTGACCGGGGAGTACAGCGGCTGTTACGACAGGACTATGTCTGTGTACAGGAGGGCTTCGTGTAGACAGCGGTCTATGGACCGAGTTCATTGTTAGCAGAGAAGAAAGATTCCTCATACAATATGCACAAACTCAATTAATGGGGCAAAATCTTTTCTTTAGAACCATGAATTATTGAAGAGGAAGTGTTATCTGCTAAGGATTAAATGTAAATTTACTTTCTCAGTAGGATTAGGTTCAAGCAAAGAACACATTTCGGAACATTCAGGATGTTCATAGACAACCTAGGAGGATTTTTCTATTAAATTAAACTAAACAGGAATGTATGAGTACAAAAGGACATGCTAACGTTAAACTTTATACGAGCTGAGCGGGGATTAAATGTTTTGATAAGTGAAAGATTCACAAAAATCTGAGAGACAAAGTATTGTATTTCACAAAAGACACGCGTTTAGCAGGGAATGTGTTTTTCTATTTATAAGGGAAATATCTGTCATTATGCAAATTTGTTTAAAACCTTATAGTCAAAAAGCAACGTTTACAACAGAAAGTTGATGGCAAATAAGTATGAACCCCTGAGGCGTCATTCCAACCCTATAAAGGGGCTGTTACACTGACGCCATCTGACGTCAAAACGTCGCTGCATATACCTTCTAATTTGAGTTACACATTGAAAGCATATACCTTCAAAATCAAACATGGTTTGACTTCAACATATAGCAAGTTATTTGACGGTGGATGCCTTCAAAATTGTTGATGTCCGATGACGTCTGTGTAAAAGGCCCTTTAGGTGTAAGAAAGGACGCCGTGTTGAGACGCCCCTACAGCCCATATTGTGTGTTCTGGTACATGGTGGTGGGGGGGGGGGGGTAAGGGTGTGTGTTCTGGTCTGGTACATGGTGGGGGGGGGGGGGGGTAAGGTGCTCAGAGCCCATATTGATAGGGAGGGCTCAGATCTGCCTCCTCCAGTGTCCATAGAGTAGGCTAGGCCCGGGCGGGGGGGGGGGGGGGAGGTACTGAGTCTTTGAGGGTAGTAATAACTGCCGCCCTACCACCCTACTTCTCATTACTTGGGGAATTTGACCGCCCTATGTGTATGGATAAGCTTTACATGAACTGGCCCAGCCCCAAGCCACCGCTCCTGTTATCTCAGGGGCTGACCGTGTCTTAGGCCTCTGGGTGGACTATTGCAATCCTAGGCCAGATGAGAACAAAATCACCATTTCCAGGCCTGGGGAGAGACCAACAGTGCTATCAAAATAGCCCATACAATTAAAGGTCATCATTCTGAACTCTCAACTTATCAGTTCTTGATGAAAATCCCCCCAGCCTCTTTTCCAAAAAATCACACTTTGATTTTGGTATTCAGTCCTGCGAAAATCTGCTCCGTCTTGCAAAATTGACAAGCCGCAGGACCGACTGCCCTGAATAGTGAAAAGATTTTCGCAAAGACTGAGTCTCCCCCCCCCCCCCGGGCGGCTTGGTATCCACACAGAGGGCAGGGTGTGGTAAGCCTCACGTTGGGTGATGTGAACAAGGAGTGGTAGGAGAAGGCTGTATTGACTGACACCACTCCTCACCCTGAGCCACTAGCACTCACAGACTCACACAGGGGAGATCCACCCCCAGGGTCTAATAACCCGTTAACCCTTCAATGACAGCATTTTGCTAAAAGATAACATTTGTCATCATGATGACAATAGAGCCAATGCGACTGCGTAATGGCAATATTGCAGTTCCACGTAGGCACTCTGAAATAAATTTACAGCAGCTGGAAAGCCACTGAGAAATGTAAGAATACCTCAAAATGCCACCAAGTATAGGCTTTCCAATCATGTTGACTCATGTTGAAGAAGGAAGAATGTAGGGTACATGTAGATGATTTGAAATAGCTATGTATCCGCTGTCCCCCAATTCTGTAAATTACGTCATCAATGCCATCTTTCTTTTCAAAATGGCTGCCATGTTCCCAACATTACTCAGAATGTCTAAATGGATCCTGTTCATCCTTCCCCATCCCCTCAGTCAACTCTTATTATCTCAGTTCCACTAGTTTACACGACTTCCCCGCTGCAGCGGCAGCCGAGTATATTTACTCCCCAATCAGCCAACAATATCTGCACTTTACGGTGTTTGCTCAGAATCACCGCATCCTGTGTCCATTATCAGCCTCCAGTGTAGCCTGGTCCCCCCGCCCACCGCCACGTTGTAGGGCTGTACAGTGCTTTTATGTCTTTCATCAACATCATGTATGCATGCAGGCCTCATGACTAAATTGCCAGGGCTGTATACAAGCATCATGCTTACCCTTCGGAAGTTTATCGAGCCTGCATGGTTAGCAGGATTCAACCGTTTCTGAAGCTGATATGTCAAAGTAGGAATATTGTTACAATATGGCGCAAGTTTTAAAGCCTTGAGAGTTGTCAGAAACTCTTCAAAGATTGTCTCTAAACCTGTCCCTATCTACATTAGGGCAGGGGTGCAGTCTACCTGTGAGTGAGTAGGGAGGTGGAAGGGCCTCTATACCTGTCCCTATCTACATTAGGGCAGGGGTGCAGTCTACCTGTGAGTGAGTAGGGAGGTGGGAGGGCCTCTATACCTGTCCCTATCTACATTAGGGCAGGGGTGCAGTCTACCTGTGAGTGAGTAGGGAGGTGGGGAGGGGCTCTTTATTTCATGGTGAATACGGCCTATCAAGGTTAAAAGCAATGGGAGGGTCGTACGTGAGGGGAGCGTGCAATAACCCTAGGCTGTATTGCACGCTGTCGCCGTATTGCACGCTCCCGAGGGTCACGTGACCTGTGTGGAATTCAAAATGGCGGCCGACGGAAGTAAACAAACACGGCGGAAATAAACAAACAACGCGGAAGTAAACTAACACAGACTGTATATCCGTTTTACATTCATAAACCCTGAAATAAATACAGAGCGTCACTTTAAATTTGCCCTCTTCACTGGTGACTGCACTTGCCGTGATAGGGCCGTATTGCACTAGGCCTACGGCCAGCGTGCAATACGGCCCTATCACGGCTCGTGCAGTAACCAGTGACTCGGCCAAATTAGCGTGCAGCTCTGTCTATATACCTGTCCCTATCTACATTAGGGCAGGGCGGCAGTCTACCTCTGTGTGAGTAGGGAGTTGGGGAGGGCCTCTATACCTGTCCCTATCTACATTAGGGCAGGGGTGCAGTCTACCTGTGAGTAGGTGGGTAGGTAGAGGGGGAGGAGGAGGAGGGGGGGGGTCTGTGTGCTATGGCGGCTGTCAGATGTGATTAGTGCCCCCTACAGGGAACACACAGCACTACTGTCAGCCCCAATTATCGCCCACCTACCCTGACGCCAACTAGTGGCCACTATGTGAACTAGGAGTGTAGTTAATGTACTATTACAGACCCTCATCCCATACTACTACATTACCCCTGTGTGTAAGGGCAGCATAGGGCTCTAATGCATACCATAAAACCTCAACTATAGGCTGCTGCTAGTTGGCAAGTCAGATTGCCAGTGCAGCGTGTAGAATCAACAGTAAGACTAAGTCCTACTTATACGCGATTTTATAACTGTATACTACTAAAGTCGCCATAATTAGACCCTCTGTGCGGCTTATATAACTTGTCAAATTAAGGGGTGAGGCCTATACGTGAGATACGGTTATTCAGGAGGTTTTACGATAATGCCTATTCTACACTAGACATGGTAGGAACTGCGCAAAGAAGCAAATGGGAACAAACTAATCTGAATTACCAATTTTGGCAAAACTAAGGTGGACAAAGGCGAAAATACACAATCGACTGTTCCGTAATCCAAGTAATGAGAATATAAGGGCGTTGAGATGCAGCATGGGTTCAGCCACAGGTCAGGTGTTACATACGTGTATAGGGGTTAGCTAATAGTGTCATGTAGACGCTTACCGGTCTCATTACACTGTTACAGGTGCTATCATCAGTCCTCAGCCTTAACCCTCCAAGGGCTGCATAGGGGTTTAATCTGCTCTTTGCTGTCATGATGCACGAATACAGCCCTGGCGAGTCTACTCATGAGTACCCGGCAGCGCTGCATTCATGCATCACGCCAACCATGCGAAAGTGAACCAACCCAAGGGCTTAACACTTTAGTTAAGCGAGTTACTCGCTGGTGCTGCATTCATGCATCATGCGGACCGAGGGCATGACACATGAAAACACTACGCGGCCCTTAGAGGAATAGTTACAGGTAGGACTAAGGTAGCCTTAATTATGCCCCGGTCCTCTCTTATAAAAGCCGCTCGGGGGGATTAGTTCAGGCTTACCGTAAAGTCTTACATAGAAGCCGCGCCTCGTAAGCAAACCAGCTTTAATTTGTTATCAAACATACCTATATGGGGTGCGGCTTATACGAGTATTTTCATTGAAATATACTGCAGTAGTGAGGTAGACATAATCAAACCCCAGATTTGGCTTATAGCATTCTCCAAAGTTAGGTGTGTGGCTTCTACATGGTTTTGGCTTATACAGGAAAATTTACGGTACTTACGACCCACAAAGTGACTGTAGTACTCACCCAATGTTACAGTTAGTCGCTAAATGCCGATTGGTGGAGGATCTCTACTTATAATCAGTGTCAGACTCTGATATCAAAGATCTCACCTGCTCTTCAGCAGTTATGAAAGAGCCTTTACTCTTCTTCGCTTTGAAATATGGTAGTTGTATAACTACATTTATATTGGATAAATATTCACGATGTGAATCTGTGGAATTCGTGAAAATATGCACAGCACAAAATGAAATACGCTTATAGTACTCAAATCAAAAAGAAAAAAAAGAGTAGGGTGCTGGCGGCAGAAGGGAAATACGCCTGAGCTAGATTTTTCCCGAAAGGGTAATTTGATCCAATAAATCCATGTTTAAAAAAAGATTATACAAGCTATAACTTGACTACCGTAAAACCTCGCGTATAAGCCTAACTCGCGTATAAGCCGCACCCTGACTTTGGGCCGGTCCTATAAGCCGCACCAGCGATCTGATTATGGTGACTTTTAAAATACTGTACTATACAAGCAAAAACTCGCGTATAAGCCGCACCCTGACTCTGTGCTGATCCTATAAGCCGCACTGGTGATCTGATTCGCGTACAAGCCGCGGCTTATACGCAATGTTTTACGGTAAGAATCCTTCTCGTTGCATCAAATGTTTCGGCCTGCTTAAACAAAGAAAAATGTTGGTCGAGAAAAACACACAGAAGCTGCAGTTTGTCACAATAGTTTGTGACAATACTAGTGGTATTTCTGTCCGCTTGTGCCTCCCCTTGTGACATGTATCTACCCACATGCTGCTACTTTCGGACACCTTCTGACACTATCTGACCAACGCCCCGCGGGAGCCCCCGGCCACTTCCGACTGCAATGCACCATGGGAAATCAGCCGCCATTAGCGGCTAGTCCGGTGCCAATTAGAGCACCGTGGGGGATCAGGCCGGAGAGTGGAGGTCTCGGTGTGCTTGGAGAGTGACTAGTAGGGGATTTGATGAACAGTGCTGCCCAAACCCCCCTGCTACCACAAGGTAAAGGTCCTAGTCCTGCCCAGTAAAGGTCCTGTTGGTACCTAGTCCAAACCCCTGCCACTATAGGTAAAGGTTAATTTGGTACGGCTGCCATTTTTGTTGCTGGTACCATCTCACAACCAGTGGTTTGCAGGAAACCATCCAGTAATATGAAGCATTATAGGTACTAAACACATCAATATCAGTTCCAATTCTAGACGGGAAATGGCACCAAATGCCTCTTTGAACGTATACAGCCATCTTTTGTCGCCGATGATAATTGAGGCAACTGTAATTGGGTCTACAGCAAGATAAGAACCCCCCAGAGAGGGATCGCTCCATCAGCCTCTGTCTCAGAATGGTCACTTCCATAGGGAACTGCCCACAAAATGGCTTCCCATTCTGTAACGAGAAATACGGCCATCTTAAGCAACTGACAGCTGATGATTGATAATTTACACTGGGTTTGAATCAAGACCAAGAATGTGTTAGGAGAGTGAGGCCTGTACTACAGAATTGAACCTCTCAGGGAGGGATTCCTCCATCAGCCTTCATCTCTGAATGGTCTCCTCCATAGGGAACTGCCCACAACATGGCTGTTGTACCAGACTGCTGCTTAGACTGTACACACCCAACACAACCTGGTGGATAAGGGACCAACCACAGACTGTATGATCAGGTCAGCTGACCGGAAATGACAGCAGGTCACTGATTGGCTGTCCCTGGTCAGCTGACCTCTGTGGGGTCAGCTGTGGGTAGATTTGGCGGGAACTTGGCGGGTAGTCGTCTGGGTTGGGGCCACAGGCTCCAACTGACGGCTTCTTCCAGTAGCCATAAGGAATAGGGTAATGGTATGACAGTCGGTAGTCCCCCTTCATCTAGGTGCCCTGGCCACATGCCTCATGCCTGTAGTTCCACCTTGAGGCACCAGGGTACACCAGAGACCCCTAGTGGCTACAGGTGGAAATGCAGGCCTGAATTATATGGGCCAGGGCACCTAGATTGTGAATTTGTCAGACCTTCCCCCTTTTTTCTCATGCCTACTCAAAACCCTGGATGAAAGGCCAGTTTGAGTCTGTGGTTTGGTCTGGGTGCCATTCTGTAGGTAGCTGATGACCTAGCTCCTGATCTTGACAATTTTCTAGCAAAGGTGGAAATGATTGTAGCTTGACTGTTTTCATTTTACTTCTGACCCAAGCAGAAAATGGCTGTACAGAAACTCACAAAACCTAGCAAACGAAGAACACTTCTGATCCGAAGTTTTACTGCAATCGTATTTCACAACCAATCAATATTTTTATGTAGGATCCTTTTCCTTGTGAAACCTTGATGAAAATATTGTTTCCCCTTGACCTTGCCAGTAGTATTTTTGACCTTGATTGACCTTGCTGTGACCTTTGACCTTGCAGGGGGAAGCACACACTGCGTGTGCGTGAACACAACATCCTGGGTCCGTACGTGGACGACCTCTCCATCCTCGCAGTCTCCACATTCAAGGTACGTGACACAGGAACATCATGACTGCAAAAAAACCCAAAAAAACTATAATTCTAAGTGAACCCTAAATTTGTGTACTATTTAATCTATTAAGAACAATATCAAGCCTGTAGGGTCAGAGTGATGCATGAATGTATGTAATAGATAGACAATGGTTATGAACAGGTATGTAGAATTAACCACAGCTTGCTGGTGGGGCCAGAAGAGGGCGAAGCCCAAGTCGCCCTACCAGCAAGCTGTGGTTAATCTACATACCTGTTCATAACCATTGTCTATCTATTTTAAACCACAGCAGTAAGGTTATGTGAGTCTAAGTGTTAGATAGACTACCCCTGTACCTTGGTATGCCTCATAACCACTGCCCCACAAGGTCAAGACGAGGTGTTATACACCGAGTCGATGACCAGTGGGCAGTGGTTATGAAGGCATACCAGGGTACAGGTGTAGTCTATCTGACTTAACCCTCGGGTATGCAATATAACCAAGGTGCGAATCCTTTGTCTTAGCCCTCCACCGTGGGTTAAGTAGAAATAACCAAGGTGTGAAGTCCTTTGTCTTAGCCCTCCGCTGTGGTTTAAACTGGTATACTGTTTGACAGCACTTATTCTGCACTTACAATGTTAACAACTGCAACAAATCTCCTTTCTCTGTGGATATCTGCTGAGTATGAATACTAGTACTATGAACCACACAAAAATGATACTCGCTACATTTATATACCTCCAGTTTGTAGAATTCTACATAAACTACATATATATTGTGGTAAACAATAATTGATGATTTCCAGGTACTGTTTAGAATACAAGCAGGCTTATATGGAGAATCTAATCTTCAAATGATTTAAATTTGTGTTAGATGATATCAAACATTTGTTTTCCTGCCCCCTGTAGGACATCAACGCGCTCATGTCTGAGGGCAACAAGTCGCGGACGGTGGCAGCCACCAACATGAACAGTGAGAGCAGCCGCTCCCACGCCGTCTTCAACATCATCCTGACACAGACACTCACAGACCTGGCCACTGGGGTGAGCAATTCTCAATTTATGATATTATTTTTTTCTTGACCAACATTGTTTTCTATTTCAGGGGAAATATCCATGTCTTTTTCCACTAAGCGACCGGAAACTTGGTTTGATGCTACCAGAATGATTCTTGTTTCACGTTACAGCTTGTTACACTTCGAGTATGCAGGTGTATGGGAGGTGTATTTCATAATTTATGTATGCCAGAAAGGTGTTTTTCAGGTTTAGAATACCCGGCTCAAATACAGGGATGAAAGGCTTCAAGTTTTTTTTCCTAATTTCAATTTTATGTTGCAAAGCCCTGCACTTAAATATAGAGGACCTTTATTCAGGGGCCTCAAATTGACCATTTCAAGTTTTTTGAAACTGGTCAATTTCACCCTTGTACAAAGAATAACCTCACTGACCTGAGAAACTTTTAGCTTATTTTTTGGGAAAAACTATTTTTAGGTAATTTTGGGGATGTTTACAGTGGACCCTCACTGCTAATTTTTCTGTACTAAAAAAACAGTTCTAAGATAACATCCAACAGGTCTAACCTCGATGTTCGGCACCATGTTACTTGAAACACACCTTCTTTTCCGTTTAGCCAAATTCAATTCTTTTAGGACCAGTATTACAGTGCCTTAGATTGGTTTTATTTGCAGCCGGCATTTAGCAGAAGAGAGAAGAGATATATTAATGAGTTGAATAAATTTGTGATTACATATTACATATAGGGGACCTACCTACCTACATATTTTGACAAGCACAGAAAAAGCAGTCCATCTCATGGTACAAGTCATCAGTTAGCCTGCCTGAGTTGGATTCAGCTTGAGATGAGATTCCTGTCGTTTGGGGCCAGGGTGGGGAGGCGGTCTGGGTTGGGAATGGCAGTAGACGGTTGGTATGTGAGCGGTGGGGCGGGGCTGGGCGGGAGGCGAGGGGCTGTGGTAGGCTGTAAACCAGATAGCCATCTCCTTTTTCTCCAAGTCAGATGATGTTGTCGGGGAGATGGTTTGGCCGTGTTGGAGGCCATTTACATGTCGGCCAGATAGCTTTTGCCTCTAAAGGCATTCATTCTAAAACCCACATTGCCTCTGTACACTGAAGCAAGAAATGTTTACGCACCAGCTGCTTTTTAGTCGAGCAATTCCCCGAGCTCTGAGCACCTTAACAGCTGTACAGTCAGGATGTAAATGCAGACTGTACCAACTACAAAATATTTTTCCCCCCGCAAGGGAAACAACAAAAATGGCTTCCCTAGTCGCGTATATTTCTCTCAGTAAAATATGCGGGGGTTAGAAAGCCAAGGCCACTTTGGAAGCTTTAGAGCGTTCTGATTGGTTGAGGTCCCGGAAGTTGCCTTTTAGTGGCGTCCCTGTTGGGGGCCTCGTTATCGCAGCGGTCCCGCACTAAATCTGGACGCCCTTATTGATTGGCCTGACGTCACAGGCCGCACCACATTCATACAGTCACTGCGGCACTACTGCGAGCCAGGGAATTCACATCTGCACAACGCGGCAAAAACCAAGAGGCGCAAGGAAATAAAAAAATGGGAAAATAGAACGTAGAATAGAAAAGCGAAGGGGAATAAAAGAAGCAGGAAATGGGCTGGGAATACAACAGGAGCGCAGAGAATGGGGTGATTTGGTGGTGAATGTGGCCAGAGCTCTAGTACACAAAAAGGGAGGGGTCCTCAAAGTACCACTATTGTCGCAAAATGTCCTGATTGGTTCGGGTCGGGAAGCCCTAGCTGGTACCGACGCTACAACTGGGGTCATTACTTCAACAGGCAGCCAGCTGAGACCTCTATACCATGAAAAGCAGAAGTAAACCAGTCAGCGAGACTGGGGCTGTGTCGTTTAGGAAGACTGCTGTGATCCAGAACAAGACATCTTGGTGTATGTACTGAACAAAAAACTACTGCATTCTTAAATGTGTATTGTTGATAAACGTGTGTGTTTGGCAATCATTGAACCAAAACAAAATGAGGATGTTGCAGCCTGTTTTGCAGCAATGGCTGATTGCTACCAGATTCAAGATGGCTTGGGTACTGCCCAGACCCGCACATCACCTGTTACTGTAAGATAGACGTCAGTGTACTCACTGTCTGGGTGCGCACGCAGTGTGAAGGACAGACAGGAAGTGGCCTGACCCCTGGTGGCGATCTAAGAAACCACCCCTGGTGGTAGTCTAACTGAGTGGCGTAGGAAAGGGGGGCCCGGGCCCCTCAATCACAGAGGAGGGGGCCTGGGCGGGGGGCCTGAATATATTCGCCCCCGCCCTCAAATTTGTCAAGACCCTAGTCACAAACCTTCCCTCTCCCACACAGGGTAAAGTGAAGTGGGACAAAGGGTCTACTCAGAGTTAAAGGGGGCTCAAACACTACTTTTCTTTACGATTCCAGCATGTATATGCACCATCATACATAAAAGCTGACGCTTAAAACTGGTAAACCCCCCGCAATGAAGGTTTGCTTCCTATACATCTACTAAGGAATTAACCCTGGTGGCAGCTTCTGGAACCACTGCGCCGTGCGGTGGGCAGCGTGTTGTGGTAGAGAAGGAGGTATTGATGCGCTCCCACAAAAGGCGTAATGAAGGCAGTGAGCGAGGGGGGAGAGTGGCGGGGTAGGACAGGGGGCCCTGGGGAGCAGTAGCGACCGGTAGTTCTACTGTACAACACCAGGGGCAGCACCAGACGGTCTCTGACAGCCAGCTATTAAAGTGGGAAGTCAGTGCCCAAGCTGGCCTCAGTGTGCAAGCAGAAAGGATCTATAGTGGAGATTGTCATACTGGTTTTCTCACTGTAGGACAAAACAGACTAGCCCTTAACCATAAGTGGTGTGACTTAGACCTAGAGGGGTTTGTGCAGGGTAAGGGCAGGGGAGGGATCAACCTGAGGTACAGACACAATTATGCCTTCCTACTTGTCCTGTCATGACATGGTAGCCCTATTATAGGCAACAAATAACATAGGGTAGGTTCACCACTTTCAACCGGTCTGATTCATGTTTTTTCATGAGCTACCTTTCAGGTCTAACTGCTCCTAGAGTTTTTTGTGCAGATCCTTCACAATTAAACCAAGCTTTAGGTATTGCTCTGGAGAGTAACTTTCATGATGTCTTACAATGCCATATATCAGTTTACAGTATTTAATTCCATGATTTATCAGAGTATTCAGAATTGCCCCTTTTCACCCTAAGTCAGCCAAAATGCACCTTGAGTCAGCCATATTTCAACCACCAGAAATATGTGGAATAAACCAGTAATTTTCTGATTTTCATAAATGGATGAATGCATGCATCATATGTCAATATGTTACAACTAACAATAGAGAAGAAAATGATTTATTGAATATGGAATAATCAAGACAAAGTCATTACTGTACCTTAGGTGAATACAATTGCATTATGAGCTATCAATACAAGTAAATACTTGTATGAGCAATGAGGACCAAATATAACATTATAGACATGCAGTATGGAGTTCTATTGAATATATTGGGGGCTCTGCCTTCTCACCCCCTTTTCCCCCCTCTTTTTGCGTTTCACCCTTGCCCTCTATACAATACACAAGTAGGCCTGCTTTCCTTAACCCCGTAGTAGAAGAGGGTATTCTGGAAGGAGGAGGTATTCACAAGGGTAGGGAGAATGTTCTTGGACAGAAATACAAGGTGAGAGAATTCCAGGGGAGATTCCCGAGAAAAAAACCGCATGGTTGACTTAAGGTATGATGTGGCTGACTTAGGGTGAATTCATGGCTGACTTAAGGTGAAATGGGTATACCTTACGAAATCAGTCCTAAATATAATTTAGGAAATTAATTCTGCTCAATAAAGACATGATTTGTGTGATTTAGATACATATGCAGCTCACAAAACTGATTGACACTGTGTACGAAAGGGACAAACACTTCAAATCAACTACCAAAGAGTATGAACAGTGGGGAGATTTTCATTCTCTGTTTGCCAAAACAGGTCAAACAGGAGTACTTCTGACTGATTTTACAGTATGAAAAAGAGTGATGATGTGGATGCAATGTGCAGTATATATTTGGAAAACACTTGAATTCTTAAATCAGTGGGATTTTATCGTCACCAGATGCATATTGAACTTGTAATTTCATGTCAAAAGTGGTTGACTCAAGGTATGAGTTTGACTCAGGGTGAACCTACCCTAGCTCTTTAATGCACTATGCTGTATCATAGAGGCAAATAAACATGGCAACTTGAGGCATTATGCAGTTATAAGGATGATGGGTTGTATGGATCTATGGGAAGACATTTCGAAAGTGACTGCCTGACTAGGCATTTAGTATAGTGAGGGAATGAGACAAGACCTACAAGAAAAAGTAGCCATCATGAAGCATATACTATGAAGGCAGTACATACAAATATAGGCACTTTTCAAATGTCCAATGCCTTTAACGCTAGTGCTACTACAACTAGTACAAGACAGGCCAAGGCGCTAATACAAGATCAGTGCTTATATAAGGAGCCCCTGTCTTCCCCTCGCGCTTATACAAGCCAGACGCTCTGTTGAAACCTAGTGCTACTCAGTATATCGCGACAGTCCAAGAACAAGTACAACATGCCAACAGCGGTTTGCCTCATATTCCATCAACAAGAATGGCTGTCGTCCTGCCGCGTAGAAGCCGCACATAGTGAGGCAATTACAGACGGTGAGATAACTCCTGCCACCTGTGCCATCTGTCCAGCTACAGACCGTTCTGTACCGGGAAGGGGCGCCAACCGGTGATATCAAGTACCTCTCGGTACGGAATGCAGCAATCTTCAACCAGTGGTGGATAATGTACTTTGATTTAGGTATACCACAGTTGGCAGGGAGAACAAAAAGAAACTGGCTGTATGTCTAATAAGTAGTATAAGCCAGTTAAACCACAGCTACAGCACTGCATTCATTATATTGGCTTGGTCAAAGCTGAATACACTCGTCTGCGACTCGCGATCAGTCCTGACTGATGCCAATATAATGAATACAGCGCTGTTAGCTGTAGTATAACTACTGAGTCTAGACAAAGCATCTGCTTGGAAAATGACCTCTCTGTTTAAGATTTGAACCCCACAGAGAGGCCTTTTTGGTCACTCTCATTGCTGCAGAATGCTAACATAGAACCAGAAATGAGAAAGAAGAGATAGCATGAGGAAGCAACTTTTAAATTGCCTCATCAAAAAGCAGCTAGACCGTATGTTACAGTGGCGGTGAGAAAAACCCCATCTGTGGTGATGAATTCATTTAGTGGTTGTTTTGTACTTCTTTTTGTAGCTGTGTGTTTTGTGCAGTGGTATGGTATCAGTAATGGACTAGATGGCATGGCACGGGCTGGCACATGCAGTGATGAGCTCATTGAGGTAGGATGAAATCAAATTCAGTTTATGGAATTTCAATTGGAAAAAGGTCATCTATACAGTTGTAAAATATCATCAGGTTTTATACATAAAAGCATCCCCAATTGCCAATCCAAGCCAGTTACCGAGATGATTTATGCCAGATTACTTAATAGTTATTCGATAGAAATTTTGGACATGAATTTTAACACTAACTAATTATAAAATGTTCCAGTTTGGAGACTCCCAATCAAGCCTCTACACTACAGAATTTAAAATGAGTGCACTCGATAATATATTCTAGTGCTACCTCATAAACTTTAACGCAATCTGTCTGAACGTGATTAATATTCTGATAATATCCATCATTTCCTCTTCACCATCTCCCTTGGATATAAACCTTTTACAGACATAAAACCTGTCCTTTAGCGAGTAGCTTCCCAGCTGCTGAAGCTCCCATGTTAAATCCACTCACGGCGCGGGAAACATCACAGGCTTTATACCTTATCTCAGAGATAAACCCAAAGCTTCTGAATCCTTTACCGAGCAGATAGACGTGAAGCCGTTTGAAACCTTTGAACCTCGCGGATATCTGCGGAGTCTCCCCAGTCTCCTGCAGAGGTGGATAAGCAGCCAAGTCCTCATCTTACCTTGATATCACTCAAATCATGAATTATGCCATGCCTCAGTTAGCAAGGAACTGCAGCACCTCACAAAATGTTACCCTTTTTGATCACTCAGAATCATGAATTATTCCATGCCTAGAGAATGAGATATTATTACCTTACTAGATGGCTAGATAAAGATGATTTAGAAATGATCTCGTGTTACATGCAAAATATGAATTTTTGATATGTCGGTCTTTGATAAGACGTGCCATGAATCAGCGGTATCATGTGTCTCGGAAAGTTTTAAGTCCATGTCATTGCTTACTGCCCTAGATTGACCATATTAGTAGCCTAAATTAGCCTTATTTTGCCGCAATCAGCGATTTTGGAGGGGGGGCATTGTACCGAATTTGATGCCTTACGCTTTCCAACAAAATGACGGCTAGTTTTGCATGACCAAGTGGTATTCAAAAATGACTGAGGCACAACAACATATGACTACTGCTTTTCTCAGAGGGACTTGGTCTAAAATGCATTGGAATGGAGAAGACTAAGGTGAGTTGGTCAGTACAGACCACCCTGACACTATCATCAACTAACCTAGATCGGTTGTATAGATAGGGAGCCAAAAAATGACTAACTTGGTTAGGCTATAGTGACGGAGAGATTGGTTATATGGGGAGCCAAATAATATCAGTGCACAGATATGATATACAAAGATGATGGAGGAGGTAACCCAGTTCTATACACAGCAGTAATCAGTAGCTGCACCATATCTACTACAGCAGTGATGTGTCTTACATGTAGCACCATATCTACTTATTACTGCTAATGAACCTGTCTCCTGCCTCCCCCCTCCCTGCCCCCACACATGATGGAGCCTCATAATTACCATACATGTTCAGATTACCTGAGAATATAGAAGTAAAACAGAGTCATGAGATTGCGCTAGATAGTTACCCAAATTATTTCTTCGGCACAAGATCTTGTCTGACATTTCGTCCATATTTCCTATATTTATCACAGGCCTAACCAGGGCTCTGGTACCTTACCACTGACAACGGGTAATCTAGTGGTCTTACCAATACCTACTCACTAAGCGATGTGTTTCCACTTGTGTGGCTACCCGAGCCTTTCATCCTTATTTGTCACAGCTGCTTTGTAACAACCACCATGTCCAAATTAGCCCCTTGAGAAGATGCAAATTTTCCAACATGTCCAGGAATTCCTACCTTTTCACAGGACTTTTAGTTATTAAATCATATTAAATTCCTGCAAAATGTCTGCTAGACCAATATAAGTTCCTGTATTGTGTAGACCCGGTAGCAGCATGCCTGCCCTTGACCTACAACCTGGTGCCCGGGGTGTACACGGTATGCGGCCTGTGCAGAGACCTGAGGGGGGCCCTGGGCAGCCTTACCTCCCACACACCGGTGTGATGTGACAGGGGTCTGTGATAGGAATGAGGAATGCACATGATGTGTGCCTGATTCAACCTTATGGACCCTAGCCCTGCATATAGTGCTTTAATGTGCTGTGCTATGATGTTCATGCAGCCTTGGCAAATACTCACCAGGGCTGCATGTATTGTATTGCTCAGCAAACCTTCAAGAGTGTATCAGCTGCTTCTCCAACAGGGGGGGGGGGGGGTTACATTTGGTAGATATGAGGGCAGTGTATTGATATTGTTTCTGCATCAGTGCATCGTCACATGGTATTTCCTCATCAACACTCTGAAAATGCAACAACAAGACCCCTAAAAATGGCCCTCTGGCAATCCACATGAAACCTTGAGGCATCACGCGGCCCTTAATAAGTTAGTAGTTATCATGAGTCGTAGGTTGTCTGTTAAAACCTGGCGCTATATCACAACAGTAACATGCCAACAGCGGCGGTCTGCCTTATACACTATCAACAAGAATGGCCCTCTATTCCTGAGCAACAGAATACTGAAATTAACCAAAATACTGAATTCTGCCGTTGGGCCTTAGACTAACCATTAGCTAACTCAATTAAAGCTAAGGGTTCCAAGGCTGATGTTGTAGGGGTTCATTATGTATAATTACTGTTAGAGTAGAGTAGAGTAGGAGGTATATGTAGCCCCAGGATGTGTGTGGGCAGTCGCTATAGGCAGCATGCGTTACGCCTCCCATTTAGGGCTACCGTAAATTCTCACGTACAGGCTAGTATGCAAGTCAGATCACCAGTGCAGCTTAGAGGATCAGGAGAAAGTCAGGGTTTGGCTTATACATACGTTTTCAGATGTATACTACAGTGTCAGTACTAAAGTCAACATTATCAGACCCCTGTTAGGCTTATAGAATATTCCCAAAGTCTAATTGAGGCTAATATGTGAATTAGGCTTATATCCAAGAGTAGTGAAAGAAGATTTACTTCTTTTATATTTATTTAATAGGGGATTCACCCCCAACTGATTGCCAATAACTACCCTATGTTTGTTTTTTTAATAACCGGATAAGAAAAACAACTGTCGGTCATTGAACCAACGTCTGTATAAATACTCTGTGAGTATAAGCAGAAGATCGGAGTCTTCAGGACCGAACCCTTAAAGGACGACATGATGCCTCATGGTCATGTCCGTGTGTCGGCATGATGCACAAATGCAGCGCTGTTACTCGTCAGTGCTACACTGGTGATAACCTTTCTGAAATGTAATGTATCAACCTGTGAGGTCATCATGATGCATGAATCCAGCACTGACAACTTCAATCATACATCATGACAATAAAACGGTATATTTCATCAAAGCGGTCTGCTATAGAGGGTTGCAGCCCCGGGCAGTGAGTGGGCAGTAGCTTATAGCGGGGACCATTAGGCCTCATTAAGGAGACTCACTCTGAGCACTGCTGGGTAGTTAGTGCCACTGAGGCTAACGTAAAGCCTGCTACATGCCAGCTTACTGTACATGTAGTAAAGGTAGAAATAGTCTCAATTCTCAGCGAAATATTGCAATTAATTTACTCCTACACTGATATTCTTGGTTCCATATACCTTCACTATAGCCTAACCAAGTCAGTCACATTTTGGCTCCCTATAGGACCAACCTAGGTTAGTTAATATTGTCAGTCTGGTCAGTACTGACCAACTCACCTTAGTCTTCTCTATTTGAATGAGTTTTAGGCTAAGTTCTTTTGAGTAAGGCATTAGTCATATGTTGCCTCAGTCATTTTTGAATAGCACTTGGTCATGCCTGACCAATGTCCCTATGACTAACCTAGGATAGCCACTTCACACTAAGGGCTGGGGCAATTAGATTTTGTGTGTATCGCCGTATATTGTATGAATATGATAAAAAGGGGAAAATGTGAAAGTGTGTAAACCAGGAGACTTCAATACTTTCTGCCCATGTTACCAGCAACTCACCATTTTATGTCGTCTAAGTCTGTGGCGTTACGCGTCGTCTTCTATCCTAGAAGCCTCTTCATTAATGAGCTCGGACGTCACTTGTGGACGCGGGCAGATAAGGGTCCTAGTACCCTGCTCCCCTCAGACGATTAATGTGGAAAGGCTCGGGCAACTGCAAATGTCTAAAAAGAAGGTGGAAATAAACTATACCTCCTAGCAAGACTGGGTCTAACCCTGTTCTAGGTACAGGTAAAATAAAGACCCTCTGTTGAAGTTATTGTGGATAGGCTCAGGCAACTACAAATGCGGAAACAAAGGCTTCACCACACTAGCTGCAGCAAAGCAAGGAGGTGTGCCCCTTATCTTGGTACAGGTAAGAGACATTTCAAACTTACACTCGTTAAGCTCAAGCAGAGAGATGTACTTTCTGTACCACGAGGAAGGTAAAAGTCATTATCCTGAGTTCCACAAACTGAAGGGTTCCTGTACATAATGAGCTTCCTGACTTAAAATTATTGAAAGACCATTTAATCAATTAGAAGTGTTCTTGATTAATTGTTCCTAGTATTAATGTATCCGCTTCAGCAGTACAAGGAGAGGCGGGAAAGCAGGAAAGTACCCATCTGGTGCAGAAATTAAATAGGGAAGAAACAATGTAATTAATGTAAGTAACACACCACACACTCACACCATGCCTGTGAAGGGCTTTCAGAAATGGAAAGAGGATGAATACCACAAAAAGTAGCCAGAGGAAAAGGACCAATGATCACAAAAAGTAGTCTGCAAAAACCCAATGTCCCCAGCAGGATTGTCTCAAATAAAATCAAGAAGATGATTTGTGAGGTTTTGTCCAGGACCAAGGAGCCTACCATGACGGGTCAGTCACCCTGCACCTGCCACCCCTCAGGACACATCCCAGATGGTATCTCCCTGCCGGCTGGACTGGTCTAATCTGGTTATTGGGGGTGGTGGGAGGGGGGGAGGGGGTAGTGTCAACACAGGGTGTGGTGGATGTATTGATTTGTCACGTTGTCATAGTTACAAGTAGGGAGGCGTCCTTTGTAACCATGGTGATGGTGTCCCTGGTGACTGCATCCTGTAGGGGGGGGGGGGGTCAGCTCCTGAGCTACTCTCCACCCCCAAGGGAGCAGCTCCCAACTAGAATACAAAATAAAATACAACACAATATCGGATGGCAAGATTAGGGCCATTTAAAACAATAATAGGGATGACAGTCCTCAGGTTATCGCAAAAGTATAGCTCCACATTCATAAGGTCTCATGGTTTTCAAAATTTCAAAATTTGTACTCTTGTTCAATTGCTGGCGGGGACAGGGGATGTACACTTGTCCACACTGTTCAGTTTGCTCAAGAACTGTTCAATGTGGAGGTGGAGTTGAAGTCTTTTCTTTATTGTAAAAAAGCCCAGATACATAGCCTGTTTATAAGGACCACAAGGGCAAGGGTTTATTTCACACGGCACAACTTTATTCAACTTGCCTTATACTGCTCAGAATGGGCCGCCAGGGTCAGATTAAACCGTCCAGTTGCTGACCAGGAAAGACCCTGCAGTGGAAAGGGCCGAGCTCAGGTCAGGTAGCTCAGCCCTGACCCAGCCCTCCTCCCCTCACTGTTACATTGTCTTACCAGAGAACATGGAGGTATTCTGAATGTTGGAATTCTTGCTTTTTCTCTGTTGAAACCTCTATGTCAAATAATGCTGATTTCTCACAGAAAATTGAAGAAAATGGTGGGATTTCTTCCTTCTTGTGGAGCAGAATTGGCACCACTGTAGTTAATGTATGTGTCAAGGTGGTGCTGACTACAGCGCCTCAATAATGCCAGATGTGATGAAGGATGTGGGGGGGGGGGACAAATTAGATCTGACGGGGACCTTGGCGGGGTGCATACAGGCCTAGTTAGGGTCAGTACTCCCCCTATGTGGTGTGTAGACCTTGTTTGTTGTCTATGTTTCCCCCCTCTGTCCACACCCGCACACTGCCGACCATAGTACTGGACCACCGTATTGAGGTGTCTACATACGAGCACCAGGTCTTTCAATAAAGGCCTGCGGAGAGTGGTGTTGGAGTTGAATTTAATAGGCAACTGGGCACTTATTTAATGGCACTCGTGAAAAGGCTAATAAGCTACTTTAATAAGTGTCTTTTTGGAAGAGTCATGAGATATCAAAACAATTGTAACCGTATAAAGAACCAAATTCAAACTCAAACTCAATAGAATTGTATAATAGCACAGTGGTATATGTGCTGGGGTGTGGGCGGAGGCTGGTCTGATTCCTCCTGGGTTATAACAAAGAGGTTCTGGACCTATAAGGTTAGCAACACAAGATAAAGCCAACACTGACAAATGGTGCCCAGAGACTAGTTTTACACTTTGGTCAGGCGTCAGTATGTCCAGGTGTACTCTCGTTCCCAAATCCTTCCGAAGGAAGGCTCTGGTAACAGCCAAATGGCCTTGAACTTGGGAATTTGCTGGGTCTGGGCAACCCCTGCTGGTAGCTTGGAACCAGCGGACAGGAACAGGAAATGGAACCAGAAAGTCTGATGGTAAAATACAGTAAAACTACCATCATTCTGGTTCCTGTCCACTGGTTCCAGCCTACCAGCAGGGGTTGCCTAGACCCAGCAAATTCCCAAGTTCAAGGCCATTTGGCTGTTACCAGAGCCTTTCTTCGGAAGGATTTGGGAACGAGAGTAGTCCAGGTGTATCGTGCACGGTCTCAGCCTTTACACCTGTTGGCCTACCTGCAGTATGTGCCATACCTGATCTTTGGTCCTCATTAGGCACTGACGTTTGATAGTATGAAGGTCAAGGTTTTTTAGACACCGGGAACTGAACCCGGGAACCCTCCACTGCGAAGCACACGCGGCTTGTACACGTGAATTTACGGTAGCTTCCACTTCCTGCAGTCCACCTAGATGTGACCATACAGCGTGTGTATATCTACATATTACACCCATATCTGCTGACACAGCAATCCTGTGTCATGTGGTACAGGAAGGGCCCCCAATAGTGGAGCCCCAATCTAATCCCAGCCTGCAGTACCAGGCCTTACACGGGCAGTCAGGTGTGGCACCTGGTCACCACCTGGAAGTCAAGCTGGTAACTCATTCATACCATGCACTGTCAGCACATGGACAGTGAAACTTGTTCAGGAAAGTCATGGGCAATGAAAGTGGTTCAGGAAAGTCATGGGCAACGAAAGTGGTTAGGGAAAGTCATGGGTAATGAAAGTGGTTCAGGAAAGTCATGGGCAATGCCAGTGGTACAGGAAAGTCATGGGTAATGAAACTTGTTCAGGAAAGTCATGGGCAATGAAAGTGGTTAAGGAAAGTCATGGGCAATGAAAGTGGTTTGGGAAAGTCATGGGCAATGAAAGTGGTTCAGGAAAGTCATGGGCAATGAAAGTGGTTCAGGAAAGTCATGGACAATGGAACTTGTTCAGGAAAGTCATGGGTAACGAAAGTGGTTCAGGAAAGTCATGGGCAACGAAAGTGGTTAGGGAAAGTTATGGGTAATGAAAGTGGTTCAGGAAAGTCATGGGCAACGAAAGTGGTTAGGGAAAGTTATGGGTAATGAAAGTGGTTCAGGAAAGTCATGGACAATGAAAGTGGTTCGGGAAAGTCATGGGCAATGAAAGTGGTTAGGGAAAGTTATGGGCAATGAAAGTGGTTCAGGAAAGTCATGGACAATGAAAGTGGTTCAGGAAAGTCCTGGGTAATGACAGTGGTTCAGGAAAGTCATGGACAATGACAGTGGTTCAGGAAAGTCATGGACAATGAAAGTGGTTCAGGAAAGTCATGGGCAATGAAAGTGGTTAGGGAAAGTTATGGGTAATGAAAGTGGTTAAGGAAAGTTATGGGTAATGAAAGTGGTTTGGGAAAGTTATGGGTAATGAAAGTGGTTAAGGAAAGTTACGGGCAATGAAAGTAGTTTGGGAAAGTCATGGGCATTGAAAGTGGTTAAGGAAAGTCATGGGCAATGAAAGTGGTTCAGGAAAGTCATGGGCAATGAAACTTGTTCAGGAAAGTCATGGGCAATGACAGTGGTTACGGAAAGTCATGGGTAAATACAGTGGTTAAACCCGCAGATCTTACTGTACGTCCAGTAACAGTCAGGGTGCAGTCGAGACAGGTACCCAGGCCTATATATAGGGGCGCTGGGGGTTTAAGGAAAGTCATGGAAAGTCAGGGAATCTCGTGAAGTTTTGCCGCAAGTCAGGAAGTATCAGAAATAATGAATGAAAGAAAATCAAAATCACAACATCTGCTGGTAGCCGGGGGCAAAGCACCATAAAATTGAAACTTGCTCTATATATTGGGACATACAGTAAAGTATGGTCAGGAAAATTGTCATAAATTAGACACAGAATTTTGTTGAAACTCTGCACCAAATTGCTGGTACTCTGGTGGCAGTACCTAGCAATCGCTGGTCTCCTAGTCACATCAACAGAAACAAGATCTCTTGCCGTGAGGGATTTCAAGGAAAATATTCCAGAAGGCTTTGTCTTTTTTCTGGTTGACATAGCAGACAATGTTGTGGGATTGGTAACCGTAGGTACGTTGTACTCTGGTGGGGCTGCATAGTCACTGGTAACTACTGATCTTCTATTCGCTATTTATCTTCTAGACGGCTGGTGTCGGTGGCGCCCCCTGTGGTAGCCGCTAAAAGCTCTGCTCATGCTTTACACCTCCATCACACCTCAGCCCCTACAGCACCCAGCACATTATTGACCGGCACCATGTCCCATGGGTCCGGTCAATATGTATGAGAGTGAACACTTCGTAAGGTTTCAGTGAAGAATCGCGCATAGACCCTTTAGCACTGAGGCCGTGAACCGTAGACTAAGAACCTCGGACAGCGTTAGGAGAATCAGAACCTCCAGAGCGTGACATAGCCTCCATAGGCTCCACTCCTTCCCCTCTCCCTGAACCAATGGTGCGCAACCTAGACCGTGATGGCCTTACTCCAAGGCCTAAGCTTGAAAATTTGTTGAATAATTTCCAATAAACACATAGCCCTAGATACTGATTTAACCCCTTGCATATTTATGTATCATTGGAATGATGGACAAGGCAAGTCTAGTGGCATTTGAAAACTCACTGGAGCCCGCCCAAGGTTATCACACCTCCCATAGAAGCTCCCCAGTACCACCGCGGTGGCTTAATCTGTACATTGCGGCCCTTAAAGGGAAGTGGCAACATGTTTGTGACACCTGGATAATAACCCTTTAAGGCCTTCTTTATACACCCATCCCCAACACACTGTACACCTTGTAATACGAATATAGTAATGGGTAATGTTGGCCTCAAAGGGTTAACTATATGGTGAATGTCGTCTGCTATTTCCTATGCCGCTCTCTGCTACTTACCAGGCCACCACAAGCCTCACACATACCGCTTTTGTCATTAGAAAGTCGAATGAATTATCTAATTTGAGTACAGTACGTTATTTCTCATTTCTGACAGCAGAATCGTAATCGCCAGAAGAAGCTACCCTAATTTCATATATTGGAAGTCATATATAATCGAATTCCAGGTGGTGGCTGTAGGTGAGCAGGTGGCTGTGGGAAAGCAAGTGGCTGGGGGCGAGCAGGTGGCTGTGGGCGTCAGCGCCCGGCAGCGCGTAACCGCTGTTTTACGTCTCGGCGGAAAAAGCGAGTCGATCGGAGCGTCAGCAGCGACACCATCTTCGTTGCAGCTTCGTTTCTGGTTCGACGTGTCGGGTTGGCCGGGGGGGGGGGGGGGGGCAGCGTGAGCTGCAGATGATTTTGCCTCCAAAACCGATTTTGCCCCCAAAATCGATTTTGAGCCCCGAAACGATTTTGATCCAAAAACGATTTTGAAGTTCTCCTACCCCTCCGAAAATCGGGGCGATCGGAGCGTAAACAGCGAAGATATTCGCGATTTTCGTTTTGTCGGATTATTGGTACCTAAGTGTTCTCCGTTTCTCCCGTTCTCCGTTTCTCCCTTTCTCCGTTTATCCCGTTCTCCGTTTATCCCGTTCTCCGTTTATCCCGTTCTCCCTTTCCCCGTTTATCCCGTTATCCTTTTATCGTTTATCCCGTTATCCGTTTGTCTTTTATTCCGTTTGTCGTTTATAGTGTTCACCATTTATCCCGTTCTCCGTTTATCGCGTTCGTCGTTGATGGCGTTCTCTGTTTATCCCTTTCTCCATTTATCCCGTTCTCCGTTCATCCCGTTCTCCCTTTGTCCCGTTCTCTCTTAATCCATTCATCCCCTTCTCCGCTTTCCGTTTCTCCCGTTCTCCTTTTATCCTGTTCTCCCTTTCTCCGTTTATCCCGTTCTCCGTTTATCCCGTTCTCCGTTTATCCCATTTCTCCGTTTATCCCATTTTCCGTTTATCCCATTCACCGTTTATAGCGTTCACCATTTATCCCGTTCACCACGTTCTCCGTTTATCCAGTTCTCCGTTTATCCTGTTCACCGTTTATAGCGTTCACCGTTTATCCCGTTCACCGTTTATCCCGTTCTCCGTTTATCCCGTTCTCCGTTTATCCCGTTCTCCCCTTCTCCCTTTCTCCCGTTCTCCCTTTGTCCTGTTTTCCCTTTCTCCATTTATCCCTTTCTCCGTTTATCCCGTTCTCCGTTTATCCCGTTCTCCGTTTATCGCATTCGCCTTTAACCAATTGGTCATTTATAGCGTTCGCCGTTTATAGCGTTCTCTGTTTATCCCTTTCTCCATTTATCCCCTTCTCCGTTCATCCCCTTCTCCGTCCGAATATCGGGGCGATCGGAGCGTAAACAGCGAAGATATTCGTGATTTTCGTTTTGTCGGATTATATTGGTACCTAAGTGTTCTCCGTTTATCCCGTTCTCCGTTTATCCCTTTCTCCGTTTATCCCGTTCTCCGTTTATCCCGTTCTCTGTTTATCCTGTTCTCTGTTTATCCCGTTCTCCGTTTATCCCGTTCTCCATTTATCCCGTTCTCCCTTTCCCCGTTTATCCCGTTATCCTTTTATCGTTTATCCCGTTATCCGTTTGTCTTTTATTCCGTTTGTCGTTTATAGTGTTCACCGTTTATCCCGTTCTCCGTTTATCCTGTTCTCCGTTTATCGCGTTCGTCGTTGATGGCGTTCTCTGTTTATCCCTTTCTCCATTTATCCCGTTCTCTGTTCATCCCGTTCTCCGTTCATCCCCTTCTCCCTTTGTCCCGTTCTCTCTTAATCTATTCATCCCCTTCTCCGCTTTCCGTTTCTCCCGTTCTCCTTTTATCCCGTTCTCCCTTTCTCCGTTTATCCCGTTCTCCGTTTATCCCGTTCTCCGTTTATCCCATTTCTCCGTTTATCCCATTTTCCGTTTATCCCATTCACCGTTTATAGCGTTCACCATTTATCCCGTTCACCACGTTCTCCGTTTATCCAGTTCTCCGTTTATCCCGTTCACCGTTTATAGCGTTCACCGTTTATCCCGTTCACCGTTTATCCCGTTCACCGTTTATCCCGTTCTCCGTTTATCCCGTTCTCCGTTTATCCCGTTCTCCCGTTCTCCCGTTCTCCCTTTCTCCCGTTCTCCCTTTCTCCTGTTTTCCCTTTCTCCATTTATCCAGTTCTCCGTTTATCCCGTTCGCCGTTTATAGCGTTCTTTGTTTATCCCTTTCTCCATTTATCCCCTTCTCCGTTCATCCCCTTCTCCGTCCGAATATCGGGGCGATCGGAGCGTAAACAGCGAAGATATTCGTGATTTTCGTTTTGTCGGATTATATTGGTACCTAAGTGTTCTCCGTTTATCCCGTTCTCCGTTTCTCCCTTTCTCCGTTTATCCCGTTCTCCGTTTATCCCGTTCTCTGTTTATCCTGTTCTCTGTTTATCCCGTTCTCCGTTTATCCCGTTCTCCGTTTAACCCGTTCTCCCTTTCCCCGTTTATCCCGTTATCCTTTTATCGTTTATCCCGTTATCCGTTTGTCTTTTATTCCGTTTGTCGTTTATAGTGTTCACCGTTTATCCCGTTCTCCGTTTATCCTGTTCTCCGTTTATCGCGTTCGTCATTGATGGCGTTCTCTGTTTATCCCTTTCTCCATTTATCCCGTTCTCTGTTCATCCCGTTCTCCGTTCATCCCCTTCTCCCTTTGTCCCGTTCTCTCTTAATCTATTCATCCCCTTCTCCGCTTTCCGTTTGTCCCGTTCTCCTTTTATCCCGTTCTCCCTTTCTCCGTTTATCAGGGATGAAAGTCTTCAAGTTTTTCCCTGAAATCAAGTCTTTTTAAATAAAAAAAATATAATCAGGATTAGGATATATTTGATAATTACTCAATATAAACTCAAACAAACTTATTTTGTTTGTGTAATCCTATGATAAGACAGCAGAATCATCACTGGTTCACCCTCAGTGGTCCTACCCATACACAGACAGGCTACACCACACTGATCTCAGTGTCAAGTTTTTCTCAGCCAATTTCAAGTTAACTTGAGAAACCTTGAAGCCCTCTCTCTCCTCTATAGTCCTATGCATTTACACTCTTCACATGAGGCTTAGCCACTGAAACTAAGGTGCTATGCATGGAGAGTGTATGGACAGATTTCTCATTCTCCTCAGCAGGAGATAACGTCCATGATCACATGGACATGACAAATGCTTCTCCTCAGCAGGAGATGACGTCCAGGAGAATATAGACATGACAAATCCTGCTGCACAGCACTAGATATATGTGTCTATAGATGCATAAACATTCATATGCTCTATAATGTAGTTATGAGGTATGTTATATCTTCAAGTTTTTTTGACATAGTCGACTTTCATCCCTGGTTTATCCCGTTCTCCGTTTATCCCGTTCTCCGTTTATCCCATTCTCCATTTATCCCATTCACCGTTTATAGCGTTCACCGTTTATAGCATTCACCATTTATCCCGTTCACCCCGTTCTCCGTTTATCCAGTTCTCCTTTTATCCCGTTCACCGTTTATAGCGTTCACCGTTTATCCCGTTCACTGTTTATCCCGTTCTCCGTTTATCCCGTTCTCCGTTTATCCCGTTCTCCGTTTATCCCGTTCTCACGTTCTCCGTTCATCCCCTTCTCCCTTTGTCCCGTTCTCTCTTAATCCATTCATCCCCTTCTCCGCTACTTTAACTACACACTGATGCATTAATGCATCATGACTCCTGTACACTAATAAAAAGCCGGTCACCACACCTATGGTGTGTAAATCCTAGATCTAAACCATTGCATCCTAGTAGACCAATGTGTCAACTAAGGGGGACTTTTTATCCTACTCTCCAGTCTTTGCGAAAAATTTTTTTTTTGCATGCAGGACAGTCGGTTCTGTAGCTAGCCAATTTTGCAGGACCTGCTAGATTTCTGCAGGACCGGATACCAAAATCAAAGTTTTGCATAATATTTAGAATAGAATAGCATTTATAAAAGAAAATAATAACAAAAACTTGCTCTAATTTGCCTAGAATATTAGAGTGTACTCTAGAACTTGTAACTTCAGGTCTAGTTGGAATATTTGAAAAGTTCTTTCAGTTTTTGAAAGCCCAGAATGTAAAGGACATCAGGTCCTGCAACAGCAGTCATTCTGCCGGACCAGAGCCATTTTAGACGGACATTGCTACTGTCAGGCAGGATTTGACTCTCGTCCCCAGATCCTCCCACAGGAAGGCACTGGTAAACAGGCGCGGATCTAGGGAGGGGGCGGACCCGGCGTGCGCCCCCCTCCCCTCGTATTTTGGCCGAAATTTAAGTAGATATTTTTGGGGGATTCTTAAACAATGCCCCCTCCCCTTTTCAAAATCCTGTAACCGCCCCTGGACTGACCATGAACTTGGATTTTGCTGGGTTTGGGTAATCCCTACTAGTAGCTTGGAACAACTGAGCAGGAGCCAGAATGTATGATGGGAGTTTTACCATCATACACTCTGATTCCAGTATTGGTTCCCTTTTGCTTGTTCCAAGCTAAAAAAAACAACTTAAAAAAAACAGCGATTGCCTAAACCCAGCAAAAGTTTAATATCATAGTGGTGTTTACAAGTGCCGTTCTGTACCAACCTGGCACATGGGAGAAGTGTAACTCCAGTCCTGACCAGCATGTCAGAGCTGCAGTATACGCTGAAAATCCATAGGTTGAAAGGGTTAGTCAGTACAGACTAACCCAGGTTGGTCATATGAGTGTTAGACACATTGGCAAAGTTATATTCAAAAATTACCGAGGGGTCAGTCAGTAGTGGCTAACCTAGGTTCATCATTGGTGTGTTGTATTTGTATACCACTAGCTGGTGCCACCTGTGATGACCACTCAGTGGCTCCTCCTGGTAAAAAAAGACTAAGGTGGGTTGGTCAGTAGTGACCAACCTGACCATAATAACTTATCTAGGTTGGTCGTATAGGGAGCCAAAAAATGACTAACTGGTTAGGCACTAGTGACTGAGAGATTGGTGGTATAGGGAGCCTAGGAATATCAGTGTAGCCCACACCCTACTCTAAACACACACACCACTTCCCACACGTCCGTCACTTTGCGGCCTTCAGTGACAAATTGCCGGACGGCCCAGACGACATTTTCGCGCCGTCTCGTCATTTTGCCGCCAAAACCGCGGCTGACGCCTTACCGGAAGTGGCCGTCCCTGATAGCACCTCCACTCTCCCCCCGGGACACACTCTCCCAGCACCAGTGCTGTGGGTGGTTAGCACATAGCGTGATGTGTCCAGTGCCTCTCAGGTTGAAGTTAAACTGTGAGAAAACGATGGATAAAGTGGGTTTCTGCCGGCAATATATATTTGATATTAAAAAGGCGTATTACACAAAGCTAGTTTGTGCAGTTATCCTGTATATAAATAGAACTGTGTAACATAGAAGATCCACATACAAGGAGGAGATGATGTAGTTTAGGCCAAATTAGAAAAAAAGGTTTGTTTCAGGTAACATGGGTAGAAACTCTAGGGTCGGTAGGTCGGATTTTTTTCTTTTTAATTTTCCCTCTAAAATTGACCCAAAAAAGTGTAAAAATGGGAAGATTTTTCAAATTCTTTGTAAACCTAAAGTTGACCCCCCCCCCCAACAAAAGTATAAAAATATAAAAATTTCTTCATAATTGCATAAAATACATAGGGTCGACCCTGTTTAGATAGGGTCGGTCGGGTGACCTGAAACAAACCTTACTGTAGATATCCTTAGTTTTACTGATATTGTTAACTGCTGCACCATCATGTACTCTGAGAGGTAGTCCTACTGCTGCTACCTCCTGTGGTATTACCATACATAGTTAATAAGTACACCTGCAGTCACACACCTTCTAGAGCTACCCCCTGACACGTTGTAAGCAGATGAGGCTCATTACTGTGTAGTGTAGGCGCTGAGAGGGGAGCTGAGGTCAACCCCGGCCCGGCTGTGTTAGTGTGTGAGTAGTACATGTATAGTGAGTGAGTGAGTAGTACAGGGAATGAGAGGTGTGGTGAACGTGGCCGGTAGGTTGTGAGTAGTACAGGGAGAGTGGGCACAGAGTCTGGGTGTGGTGTGTGAGTAGTATAAGCAAAGTGACCATAGTATCAGGGGTATGCACCATTGGTATCCACCAGCATTTGAAGATGTACTGTCTTTCTTAGTAACACTATGCAACGTGAACCCTTTAAGGACAGTGTGATGATACGTTACTTATCCATGGTCATTTTTCACCATGATGCACCAATGCAGCACAGGTGCTGCATTGTGTCTGGTGGACACTTCAACCCGCGGGGTCGGCATGATGCATGAATGCAGAACTGGTGAGGGGCTTGTTGGTGCTGCATTCATGCATACAGACAGAGGTGCATTAAAGCACCATGCCGCCCTTACATGTAGATGTCCTGAAGCTGCTTGTTCACGTACAGAATAATGACTACAGGTACAGAGGGGTGATTGTAACAGGATGACGTCCTCATCATGAAGAGACATGCACTGAGTCTCACTGAGACATGACAATGTTACCGCAGTGAAGGATCTCAATGTAAAACCTCCCTGACCCCCCCCCCCCCTGTCTCCCCCCCCCCCTGTAGGCGATAAGAAGGGGAGATAAGACGGCCTCGTGTGCCGCTCTGTCCGTCACCCGGCCCCCGCCGTCACCATGGTAACGTCTCCATGGTACCCGGCACCGTGAGGCCTTATTAAGTAAAAACCAATAACCTGAGGGGGGGAACTGGAGCCGGCACCGGGGGGGGGGGGTCAGGGTCGGGGCCGGGAGGAGGGAGGAGAGGGACAGACTTCTTTGTTCACGAATGTCACGCCATTTTTCTTGTGTGTTTATTTTTTCTTCCGGGATAATATCAATGTTTGGATAACGTCCTTTGTCGCTGGAATGCCCCTCGGAGATGTGGAGATATGGCATGTCGATTTGTCTGGGCGCGACAATCCTCGAGATTTGTGTGAGGTTATAGGAAAAATTAAGATAAATTCGGACAGATTTGTTCTGATTACGCCATGACTACAGTTTAAGCGAATATATTAGATTCAACGACATATTCAGGGATATATTAGGGAAATGTATTTCTTTTTGTATATGTATCGCTCTATAGAAATGCCATCTTACAAGATTGACAGTTTAATCTTATCTCCACCCAAATGCATTTTATTCCTAACAATCACCAATCATCTAGAGGTGTTATCGTGCAGGAATAGCTACAAAGAATATGAGGATGGCTCCGCCTGTCCCTCACCATCACTAGCCTTAAATATACATTGGCTATTGAAGGCCCCTATTCATGCATAACTACCCAATTTAACTGTTGTTCTATCCAGCACTTAACAACCAGTGGGCTTATCATCCATAAATAACTACCAGTGTCCGACCCATGGTGAGTCTACCCGAGCTGTGAGGTAAAAGGTGCTGATGTCAGCAGTTCTGTGACGTGTTACCTTGGTGCCGTGCTCCACCCATACCTGCCAGTTAGGCTGCTGGAGGTGGGGCATGTCCCCAGGGAGGGGGGTGGAGGTAAAGGGGGGGGGGGCTGAAGCACTACTCTATCTGGGTCATTAGACCCCTTCAGGTCATAGATTATATCGACAGCAGATTCTATTAGCCCTTTAAGGACAGCATGTCGTTAAAGATGCACCCTCTGCGAGTTAGCAACCCCTGGGCTGCATTGATGCATCATGACGACCCTTTGGGGGTATTTCAACCTTGTAGGGTCAGCATGATGCTTGAGTTAACTACTCGCCAAGGCTGCATGCATGCAATATGACGACCAAGGACATGGTGCATTGAGGCATTAAACGGTTAATTGGCTTAGACGCAGGAAATGTTTAACTTGGAAAGCCACCCAAGACAATCAAATCCTTAAAGCACTATGCTGTCCTTAAATGGTTATAAAAAAGAGAACCAGAAGTAGGAGTAGCTCTGGGAGTGGTGGAGGTTGGGTGTGGTGCAGATAAGGGCTGCCGACCTAGGAGGGCTGTGATTGGTCGGGAGTAAAGCCGCAGGATGGGTATACGGCTATACAGTCTACCTCCCAGCACAAGGAGCCCCTCACCCATAACCCTTTACAGGTAGTGGTTCCCTTAAAGCAATGTTTGTTGTCATGAGGCACCAAAGCAGCGCCGGCCAGTAGCTCACTGGCACTGCATTGGCGCATCATATCGATCATTTGGGAGTGTATCAACCTTGTACAACCTTGTAGGGTCGTCATGATGCACTGGGAAGTTGCTTGCCAGGGTTGAAGTAATGATACCAGAGGGATAGTGCATTGAGGCATGATGCAGTAGTTACAGGGCTAACACACAGTGTAGAGCCTCCCACCACCCATACCCCATCTGTCTCCTTGTCCGCCCCCACTGACCCCAGTTCTAGTCCTGTCTAGGCCCCTTCCACAATGCCCATCTAAGGATCCTGACTTGAACTACTAGACTAAACGTGCATGGTACTGTCTCACAGCTACCCGGGGGTGCGGCAGATCAGGGTAGAGTTACCTGGAATGGGACACATACCTTGAGATGGACACTTAATTTGGAATTTGTAACTCACTGGCACTGCGTGAGTGCATCATATCGATCATTTGGGAGTGTATCAACCCTGTAGGGTCATCATGATGCGTCGGTGAGGTGCTTGTCAGGGTTGAAGTAATGGTACCAGAGTGTATTGAGGCATGATGCAGTAGTTACAGGGCTAAAACACAGTGTAGAGCCTCCCTCCACCCATACCCCATCTGTCTCCTTGTCCACCCCCGCTGCCCCCAGTGCTTGTCCTGTCTCGGCCCCTTCCACAATGCCTATCTAAGGGTCCTGACTTGAACTACTAGACTAAACGTGCATGGTACTGTCTCACAGCTACCAGGGGGTGCGGCAGATGATGGGTAGAGTCACCTGGAGTGGGACACATACTCGATTTTGTAGTTATTCAAGCATTTTGAGCCCTTTATTTGTGAATAATAGTTAAGTTTTAGTGGTAGTCTTTCCAAAAAACCACTAGAAGAAGTAGTGTACATAAATGACCTCAAATGTCTCTGTCCGTCTCAGGGTATGTGTCTGACTCATGGTGAAACTACCCTATGGGTCTGGTATTGGCTACTCTGGTCACCTTTACCTAAACTTCTGATTCCTAGGTCTGTGAAGAGATGACTGGAATTCAGACAAGGAATCTTCATAGACTATTTATATTCCAAGCAGATTAGTATCAGCTTGGTGACAAAATTCCCATATTTTCAAGATGGCCGCCGTATACTGTAATAGACTCATGTTGGCCGGCCTGGTGCTGCCCCTGGTGGTGAATACCGGAATCACTCCCCACGACGTCTCGCCCCCCTCCTCCACATTGTCCGCCTCCGCTGCTGGCCTTTTTACCACAAAGACCGGGAAGGAAATTCCTACGCGCAGCTCTCAGGGAGAAGAAAGAGCAGCGGAAAAAAGACGGCGCGCCCAGTAATCCTGACCCTGCGTCTCATCTTATTTCCGGTGGCAATTTTCTCCCTCCTTGACCGGAGAGTGGTACACGCCTGCGCATTAAGTAGTGGCCATTGATTTGGTTACGACAAGAGAAGTGGGCGGCGGGTGGTCGAGGAGTAGTGGTTCAGGGGGAGAGGGGGGGGGGGTAGAGTAGAGACCTAAGGAGTACTAGCTCAGCTCCCTGACAGTCAGTGTATACAAGAGGAGGGAGAATAGAGTAGGCTCTCTATTATACAGACCGTTATAGGCTACTCTATAAGTCTGTATACAGGAGGGAGAATAGAGTAGGCTCTCTATAAGTGTGTTCAGGAGGAGGGTAAATAGAGTAGGCTCTCTATTATACAGACCGTTATAGGCTACTCTATAAGTCTGTATACAGGAGGGAGAATAGAGTAGGCTCTCTATCATACAGCCTGTTAGGCTACTCTATAAGTCTGTATACATGAGGGAGAATGGAGTAGGCTACTCTATAAGTCAGTATACAGGAGGAGGGGGAATAGAGTAGGCTCTCTATTATACAGACTGTTAGGCTAATCTATAAGTCAGTATACAAGAGGGAGAATAGAGTAGGCTCTCTATACTTCAGCCTGTTATAGGCTACTCTATAAGTCTGTATGTAGGAGGGAGAATAGAGTAGGCTCTCTATAAGTCTGTATACAGGAGGGAGAATAGAGTAGGCTCTCTATAAGTCTGTATACAGGAGGGAGAATAGAGTAGGCTCTCTATACTTCAGCCTGTTATAGGCTACTCTATAAGGCTGTATACAGGAGGGAGAATAGAGTAGGCCCTCTATTATACAGGCTGTTATAGGCTACTCTATAAGACTTAGAGCTAAAGCTGTAACCTTAGTCTCTTAGACATCTGGTATTACAGTGTACTAGCAGGGGTATTGAATTACCTAAAAAGGTCCTCTATTCAGAGGCTCTCTTTGAACATTACAATTTATTTTAAAATCGGTCAAATTCATTCTTTATTTTGTAAGAAATTTAGGGGATTCATATTGATAAAGTTATAAGTTTGATTGGAAATAGGACTGGGAGGTAGTGCTACATGTATTGTACCATTCTTTATATGAACAATTAGTCAAGTATGCTTTGGTTTATGACTACAAATATATCTGGTGTACATAGGATTTTAATACTGTGTAGAACTAAAACAAAAAAAACAACATTGTTTGATGGCAAAAGCAATTCTGTTTCTGGCCACTCTCTCCCACCCCCCTCTACCTTGCTGTAGGTATAGTGTCTGAGCATTACATTGTTTAAGACAGGCTGCCTCTTAGTCTAGCCCCTATATCAAATTATAAAACTGATTAAAGAATACAAAAGCCGTCGCGTCATGGTGACAACAAAGCTGAGAGCAGAACGCTGCTCCGCCTTTCTCCCAGACGGAATCTTATCTAAATAAATTACAGCAGGGAACATGGAAAAGACATCTCACTCACTCGTGAAAGCATTTATCTCAAGTAACTAACCAAAATCAAATTTATTCTCGTTTCATTTTCATTGCCTGGACTATTAACTTTATAGGCCTTCACGGGGCGAGGATTCTCAGTTGCGAGTCGTAATACATTTTACATGAGGAAACCTGGAGATCTGATTCCACGGGTACAAGGCGAATATTTAACTCTGTAACTAGATTTCACAGCGTGCTTGCCAAAGTTTCCCATCTGTAAAGTTTATATTTCCTGCTTTCTCAGGAATTCTGGCAGTTTTTTGGGGGAATTTATGTATCAAAGCAACTTTATTTTCTGCAAAATGTTGACCAAAATTGTAAGATTTCCTGCTTCATGTCAGTAAGGGAGTCACATCTTTGTATTCTACTGAAGTTGTCGAAAAAGTCAAATTCCTCGTGATACTGATTTGAAGAAAATTGTTTTTGGGATGGAGACGCGGGCTCATCTTACCGATTCAGGTTTAAATTACAGAGTTTTATTTGACCAGACAGAGCCTGAGGGATTACGAAGAAATGGGATAAGAACAGGAGGTGTGGGATGACTTCCATGTTAAAAGTGGAAGGATTTAATTTCTGGTAAAATCTGGAACAAGCATGCATCACTGATGTACATGATGAAATAGAAGGTTCTCTGGATGACTTGCAAGAACAACCATACAGTTCAGAACCCCCAGTTTTGCCACCTTTCCTACTTTTGCTGGAATTCCTACATTTTTGTTGAAATTTCTGTATTAAATTATCTTAATTTCCTACAGAAAATCGACCAAATTGTAAAATTTCCTACTTTTTGTTGACGAGGGGGATGGCATCTCTGATGATGACATAAAGGGTTCTACAGATGGCATGAAAGAACCACACAATTGAGAACCCTGCCGCTTTATTGGCGCATACCGCCTCAAGGTTCCAGGTTCACTGATGAAATTCTTACATTTCCCCAGAGATTCAATGATACCAAGCACTAGTGAGTAATGAGTGAGTAATGTTTGTTTGACATAATTTTGACAGCTATGGTTATATTTATGGGGAGAAAGCTACATTAAATCAACTGTACAGATAAATACATGTGTCTGTTTCAAAGTATATGGACACCACTTTCACGTTAACAGTGTAAGGCTTTAATTAATACATGATGAAATGGGAGGGTCTATGGATGACATGCCAGAAGAACCATACAGTTGAGAACCCTACCCCTTTAATGGTGCATACTGCCTCAAGGTTTCAGGTTCATTTGGTGGCATGGAATTCTTAAATTTCCAAAGAGATTACTTTATTCAATGATACCAAACAAAATAGGAATAGAAAAGAGATAACAACCTGTTTAACCCTCTAAGGACAGGTGGCACTAAAAGATGACATAGGTCGGCATTCATGCATCAGTACGACCACAGGTATCATGCATTAAGGCATCATGCCGCCCTTAAAGAGTTTAGATGGGCTTGGGATACCAACTACTATGCTGTTCTTACATGGTTATAGTATTAAAAGGCAGTGTTTCTCTTTGATGTGTACAGTATGGCATGGCGTTTGTCTGTACTGGGGGTAGCCGCGGTGTGCGTGTGTCGGTCGCTGTAAGTGGCCGCTGTCTGAAAGCACTCCCCTCCCTACAGTCTGCCTGCTGCTGCTACACACACATGGCCAGAATACAGGACTACTGTAGCGTCGCGATTAAGCGTCGCGGCGCTCTTCATTTTGGCGGGGCTCTCACACAGGCGCTTATACAAGACAGGCGCTTATTCAAGGTCATGATTTTAGTGCTTAAGAAACATTTGGGTACTACTATACTCCCGGCGCTTATTCAAGACCGGCGCTCTTTCAAGACCAGGCGCTTTATCGCGACGGCACGGTATACGGGGTACGTCAGCTGAAGCCAAGTCAGAATTTATAGCAGGTCTTCAGCTAAGTCAGAAAATAGGACTGTTAGATATCTCTCAGCTAATGCTACCATAGAATAAAAAAAACTGTAGCAGGTCTCTTAGTTGAAGCTAAGATATAAAGATGGGACTCTCAGATGAAGCTATGTTAGAATATAGGACTGTAGCAGGTCTCTCTGCTAAATCTATGTCAGAATACAGGACTATAGCAGGTCTCTCTGCTAAATCTATGTCAGAATACAGGACTGTAGCAGGTCTCTCTGCTAAATCTATGTCAGAATACAGGACTATAGCAGGTCTCTCTGCTAAATCTATGTCAGAATACAGGACTATAGCAGGTCTCTCTGCTAAATCTATGTCAGAATACAGGACTATAGCAGGTCTCTCTGCTAAATCTATGTCAGAATACAGGACTATAGCAGGTCTCTCTGCTAAATCTATGTCAGAATACAGGACTATAGCAGGTCTCTCTGCTAAATCTATGTCAGAATACAGGACTGTAGCAGGTCTCTCTGCTAAATCTATGTCAGAATACAGGACTGTAGCAGGTCTCTCTGCTAAATCTATGTCAGAATACAGGACTGTAGCAGGTCTCTCTGCTAAATCTATGTCAGAATACAGGACTATAGCAGGTCTCGCAGCTGAAGCTACAACAGAATATATGCTAGTAGACAAAGGTTCACAAGCTTTGGGCTGTTGACTATTTTATGGGCTAAAGTCGGGGCCGCATTTCACAAGGAGAATCATTTTTGGTTAAAAGCCATTTAAATGTCAGTTGAAACTCTGGCTGAAAAATAGTGTGAACCCTGCTTAAAACAAACACAGCTATAGCAGCCCTCCCCCTCCCACACGGAGATACACACAGACCTGTTCTCCTGGTACTGACAGCCTGCTGCTAAAAGCCCCACCACCACCCCCCCTCCCTACTCGCCGGCCAATCACACACCAGCCTCCCCTTCAGTCCGGGCCTGCTGCCGACAGCTGACGTCACGTCATGTGCTCCTAGTGACGTCACGCCGCGTGTCGGTGACGTTAATCCTTGACGTGACCTTAGTTCTGCAACAAGACACCAGGTGGCGAGCCGGAGCTGAGCTGGTCTTGTTAGATCCGTCTTAACTCCACTGTGGGCTGTGTAGGATCAATGTTGGGACATGTTAAAGTGCATCGATATTAGAATTGATGCAAATTACATAATATATCCGGACTTCTTTACATTGAAATAGGCTACTTCTTACTGATTTGCTGTTTCAAAATACAGGGACTTGGTCATTGCCCGTTGCATTTTGAAAAAAAGAATATTAAATTGAAAACAAAGGTTACCAATAGTCCTAGTTTTAGGAATCGTGTCAAGAGGAAATTATCTGTGTTAGCATTTTGAGTGCCTTCACAAGAATGGGATTTTGACGAACACAGATTTAGATGCAATACAGGGTGTTTGCAGCTGCTAATCTTTGTATACGAGAAAGGGAATGAATGGGGATGAAGGGATATATAACCCGAACAAAATGAAATTGTCCTGATAAGATGTAAAGTTCTACTGGAGCAGTGCTTGGTGTAGCAGAGGTTAGTTCTGACCGCCGCTACCAGGGGGCGGCAGTGTGTGGGTGCTGGGTGTAGTGTGTGTAGCGTCCAACAGGGGGCCTCAGTGCGTCAGGACGCTGGACCAAGCAGTGGCGCTGTCCTGGCTGGTGTTTCTAGGATGAAAAGTCTCTAATATCTCACTATGGAAGAACTATATATTCACTGTTTAAGATCCATTACCAAATAAAGAAGATGTGTAGTGTAGTATTTGACCAATATTGTCAATAATGCTGCCTATGCTAGATGGAATCTAGAAGATTGCATCTCTGAGCCAAGAATGATGCTCAGCAATAGTGTTACTATGTCAATTATATTTCATAAAAAAGCCTATATCACTTTCCTGAATGAAAGCAATTATTGTTTAACAATGAAAATAACTTTAATTTCACAAATATGTTCAATGGTATTTCATGAATACAATGTAATGAATGTTCCCATGCCTTATATTTTGCAGGTAAGCACGAGTTACTATGTTCTGGGACATGGAGAGTTGCTGTGAATGTGTGAGTACAGAACGCATTCTGCTGTTCCTTTCTGTCTTGACATATGTAGGGGCTAGGGTTATACGGGGTTATTATATGACGAGTGCTGTTGGATGCTGTGTTGCGAGCTCAGTCCGAACCCTTCAGTCCGACGGTAGGTGGCGACACCTACCCCGGGCTTGGGGTATGGACAGAGGTCGCTATAGGCTTCCGGTCTGCGTGTGCGCGCGCAGGCTGGCTGCCTATATATACCCGGCATCTGACGGTACTCGTCGGTTACTCTGAGCCACGCTGGTGAAGAGACCCCGTGATCATATCGGCTGCTTAGCCTACTGACCCGTTCCGAACTCTATAGGGAGTTCGCACACTTAGTGACTGCTTGTTTAGGTTTACCTGAATAAACCTGATATTGCAACCTGTAACACTTGATCCGAACTGTGTCGACTTTGTTCTTTAATTGATACTCTACCAATATCATAAAGATACGAAAGTCCGTTTATTACACTGGTGCCGTGACCAGTTCTGAGTGAAACGCAGGTTAGCCTGTGCAGTAGCACAGACCTCGGGCTCTGGACGGAGCAGCGAGGTCCCCGGATGAGGCAGCAGCCTTGTCACCGGAAGGGTTAGATGCCAGTTATGAGGCAGATACCCACAGCAGGGCGAATGTTCCATCCGGAACAGACGCAGCACGAGGACCCAGGGGTCCTACCATAATGAGCCGCTCATTAGAAGAAGTGAACTTGTCCTTGTTCAATGTGGGTGGGTCAAGCTCAGCCGCGCCGACTCCGAGGAGGTATACCCTCGTGCCGGAGCGTCGTTTTGACGACATGAGAGAGGCCCGAGTACAGGAACGTGTACAGATGGCTCAAATGGAATTGTTAACCATTCAGAAACAAGCCAATGAATGGAAAAGCAGTCTGATTGCATTGGAGGGTGCAGTCACACACCGAGCTTCCAAAATCAAGGAGAAGGACGCAAGGCTGTCTACCTTGTTGGAGGAGAATGAGAAATTGGTACAATCTCTCAGCAGAGTCCGGTCGGAATACGATCAGAAAGAGGCGGACCTACGAGGGATCCAGTCCGAGTTTGTCCAGGCAAACACGGAGCTGAACCACATTTGCAAAGCCCGAGATGCTGTAATGCATGAGGCAGAAGGGGCCCGATCAGCCATTGTTCGGGACACAGAGGACTTACAGGAGGTCCGCCGAAGTCTAGTGACAGAGTGCGACATTCTGAAAGCGAAAAGAACTGCTTTACAGCAGTTTTTATCCGAAACGCGAGAGAGTATAAAGGACAACAGTACCTCTTTCGCATCTGCGAACAATGGTAGTCCGGAAGGCCTCCATTACATGAGTTTTACCGACACTCCCAATCAGCCTATGGGACGTGGGGTAACCATGGAACCTGCCTTGTCAACCTCAACACCAGGACGACCCTTCGGACGACCCCTCGGAGTGGGACGATCCAGGGGCAGAGGCAGGGCGAGTGATTACTCACCGAGGGTGGGGATCGGTGGTATCCGTCCGATACCAAAACAGGTATTCGCAGCCCCGACCGGTCTAGCCTCAGTCGGTAGGGGAAGACGATTGTCCGAGTTGGTTCTGAGTCCACGATCACAGTTGAAAGTGGACGAGCAAGAACTCGACGCGGAACGCTTGAAGAAAGCGGCCGAGCAGGATAAGGCGGCGAAAACCGATCTGACTCCTTCAAGTTTGTTGCAATGGCGAGAGTGCCAAGCAACCATATTGTTCCAGGAACAGAAAAACTTGGAAATAGAAAGGCGAGACGTGTATCGCAAACAGCAGGCTGCCTTGGAGCAGCAGCAGAAACGAATGAAGGAGAACGCGGCCCTCGCAGAGGAGTTAGCGGAGCAGGAAGCGGCGGTTCTGAGGGCTCGAAAGGAAGGGCTCCGAGCCGCCGGAGAAGCTGCTAAAGCTAAATTGGAGAAAGCTCAGCAAGAGGAGGAGGTTGAGAAGCAGGTCAAGGAGTTGGCAAAGGAGAAGGCAGAGCATCAACGAGCGCTTGCTCTGGCCCAGCAGTGTCAGTACATGACTGATCAGGAGAAGAACTGGTGGTTCGGACAAGGCGTGGACCCCACTACGGACTTAGTGTCGTATGGGACCTACCAGGCTTTTCTGGACAGACAGAGTAGCATACCAGCTATGGGCGCTACTCCGGGGGCGACTCCTGGTACGAAGAGCCCGAAGAAGGCTCCGAGACGAACAATGCTGAGTACAGAATTGCAAGAATTGTACGATACGAATCCCGCCATAGCGGGGATCGGATTGCACAATGTCGGTGCGGAAAAGGACGCGACAGCATCCATTTCTAAATGCCTGGCGATAACCTCTAAAATTAGAGGTTCGTCCAACGCTGCTAGACGCATAGCCAGCGAGCCATTTCCCTACTGGCAGAAGAATTCGTGGGAAGATTGGTTGGGAGCCACCGTTGAGGATATAAACCTCAGTGGGTGGGACCAACAGGATGCAATCCCGTACGTGTGTAAGGGATTACGCATGGGAGATGGTCTCATGGCCGTTGAGCAGTGGAAGGAGGATTGCGGACCTCGCGGTACTTTCAAGCAGCTCGTAGAAATCGGAACCATCCTATACGGAGATTCCGCTCGGATTGATCCGATGGTCGCTTTTAAGAAGCGCGTGCAAGGCAAGAACGAAGCTCCGAGGGTCTTCGGACTTGCATTGATGAGACTCCTGAAGAAGGTACACCCTGCTTCAGGAATCCACGATGCCTTATTTTCTAAGGAATTGTTCTCTCAGTTCGTTGCCGGACTGAGAGATCCTGACATACAACAAACGGTGTATGACACGTGGAGAGCAGATACGTCACTAGATGACCTTTTTAAGGCCATCGACATACATGCTCTCAAAAAGCCACTGTTAGGGGACCGGATGCCTACCCGGGCCTCGGCCATTATAGAATGTTCTCCGGAACAGTCTGATGGTTCGGGCAGTGATGAGGAGGGGGCTATAGCTTCAGCGGCTCAGTTCAAGAGGAATGGGAATTCCTCTAAACCGCCGTGGAAGAATAAGAAGCCGGAAGGGGGTGGGAACCCCCCTCCAAAAAGGGAGTCATCGGATCCGAAGGTTCCGATGATGGACGCAGCGTTTTTCACATCGCTGTTTGAGAAGATGACGACTTCCATTCAGGGGGCTACCCAGCCTAACAGAAGGAAGATCAATCGGAGGACCGCTAAGTGCTATAGGTGCTTAGAGATCGGTCACTTTGCTGCGGAGTGTACAGCTCCGAGTCCGAAAGTTCCCGGAAAGGAGGGAAACTAGAGGGGGTAGTCCGAAAAGGCGAGCGGACAACCCCTGCAGATGAAGTACGCCAACATACCAGAGAGGTAGAGCCTAGTGGAATTCAGAAGACAGGAAGGGAGTCAGGGGTGGCTTCGAGCTTCAGGAGCTCGGATGCCGGCCTGATTAACATTCCAGTCCATCAGTTGCCCGGCAATGAGGCAGGGAGGCCCATTACGGATAGGAACGAGGAAGTTGCGGCTGTCACAGACACCGTGTGGGTAGGGAGTACCCAGCTTTCCCCAGATCATCCATGTTTCGACCATTTGAAGAAACATGGCCTTGATCTGGCTGCTCCGAAGGATTTCAAACGCTTCACTGTAAACCCGTCTCCGCTGGGGGGGAGGCGGTGGTATGTGTCTGTTACTGTGGCCGGTAGGGCGGGCGAATTTTTAGTAGATACGGGAGCTAGCCACTCCTTTATCTCCTCCAGATTCTATGCTCTTATGCCGGACAGTCGTGATAACTTCAAAACGAGGGTAAACGCCTGTTCGGCCGATGGGTCGAGTATGCAGACGTATGGGCGCGCGTTCATACCTGTCCGAATTGGAGGGAAGGAGTATGTGGCTTCTCCCACCATTGCGGATATTGCAGACGACGGTATACTGGGGTTGGATTTTTCGGCGTTGTATGACGCGGTCCTGAATCCTGGTACAGGGGTACTCCGAATAGAGCACCCGTACCGTGCGGTGGAGCAATGTGTGCTCCGACAAGTATCGACAGTGGCAACGGTGGTCCAAACTGTTAAGATTCCTCCCGGACAGACGTGTGACGTGCTGGTCCGAAGCAAGGGGCTTAGGAGAGAGGAAGAAGCAGTTGTGGAACCGGATGTGGCCATGTTGGGAAGCATCGGTTTGACAGGCATGGATACCCTCGTGGGGGATGGTGCTTGGACCGTGGTGCCGGTTTCTAACCCCGGGTTGGAACCACAGTATCTTAGGAAAGATACAGTGTTGGGGAAGGTGTTCACCAGTGAGGCCGTAGTGTCCGCTGGACAAGTGAGCATGAAGGGTGACCCTTCCCCGACCCCTTTGAGTGAGGGACTCGAGAAAATGATATCCGAAACGGATCTGACGGATCGGATGGATCTCGACTCTCTAAGGAGGCTGGTAGTGAAGTATCAGGATGCATGGCAGGTGGAGGGGGAGCCGTTAGGCCGAACCGACAAAGTGTTGCATTCTATCAATACTGGAGATGCACAGCCTTTCAAAATGCCTTACCGACGTTTGCCGTTGGGTAAGAAAGCTGTTGTTGAAGAACAAGTGAAAACCATGCTGGAACAGAAGGTGATAGTGCCTAGCACTAGTCCCTGGTCCAGTCCGGTTCAGATGGTTACTAAAAAGGATGGGTCTATCCGATTTTGTATCGATTATAGACGCCTGAATGGGGTAACCAAGAAAAATGCATATCCTCTCCCCCGAATTGATGAGACTCTGGACTCGCTGGGTGGGAACCAATGGTTCTGCACCCTTGATCTGCAGTCCGGGTATTGGCAGATCGGGATGAAGGAGGAGGATAAAGAGAAGACGGCTTTTACGAGTCACATTGGGCTGTATCAGTTTGAACTGATGCCTTTCGGGTTATGCAACGCCCCGGCCACATTTGAGGCTATGATGGAAACTCTGTTGAGTGATCTATTGTGGCGCAAGTGCTTGGTATACTTGGATGATGTCATTGTCTTCGGCAAGACGTTTGAGGAGTGTGCGTTGAACCTCGGAGAGGTGTTGGAACGAATTCGGTCCAATGGCTTGACATTAAAGCCAAAGAAGTGTGAACTTTTTCGGAAGTCCATGGTCTATTTGGGCCGGATCATCTCCACCGAGGGTGTGCAGGCTGATCCGGCTAAACTGGAGACTGTGGAGACTTGGGAAGTTCCAAAAGGACCAAAGGATATCAGATCCTTTTTAGGGTTCTGTTCCTATTACAGGGACTTCATCCCCGGGTTCTCGAGGGTGTCTCAGCCGCTTCAGCGGTTGAGCCATTGGACTCCGGGGAGGAAAAAAGAACCCTTCCCATGGGGGATGGAACAGAATGCAGCCTTCACAGAGATTAAGGCGTTATTCCGGACCACCCCGGTGCTGAGATACCCTACGGAGAAGGGGCATTTCATCCTTGACACTGATGCGAGCAATGAGAGCATCGGGGCCGCATTGTCCCAAATCCAGGACGGAGTAGAGGTCCCGTTGGCGTTCGCTAGTAACAGTATGAACAAGGCACAGAGAAATTACTGTACTACCAAGCGAGAGTTGCTCGCAGTGGTGGTATACACTAAGAAGTTTCGGCACTTCTTATATGGAGGGAATTTCACACTTCGTACCGATCATTCGGCCCTCAGGTGGCTCCTTAATTTTAAGGATGCGGAGGGAATGATTGGTCGATGGTTGAATCACCTCAGCGAGTTCGGACTGGAGAACTCTCATATCCAGCACCGAGCGGGCACGAAGCATATTAATGCTGACTGCCTAAGTAGACGTCCGGTACGCCGTTGTGTGCGTCCGGAATGTGGGGATTGTGGTGCTCACAATGCTGTGGTAGCGAGTGTGCGTTTGCCTTATGATGGGTTGTTGCAAAACCTGTTGGATTGGTCCACCGACACTATAAGGACGTACCAGATGGCCGATCCTACCATAGCACGACTGAGGGAGCTTGTCCCTACTGGGGTCTGTCCAGTGAGACCCGAAATATCGCTGGAAAACCGTGAAATGCGACGTTTCTTGGCACAGTTCCATGAACTGGAGGTCCGAGACTCGTTGTTGTGCAGGTGGAAGACTTGTCCCGGAAAGCGGAGGGTATTACAAATGGTAATCCCTGCTGCCATGAGGAAAGACATCCTGTACTACTGCCACGGCCATTCCACTAGTGGGCATTTCGGAAAGAAACGCTCTTTGGAACGGCTGAGTCGAAGATATTACTGGCCCGGAATGTCTGGCGACCTTTTGAGGTGGATAGAGACATGTCCGGCATGTTGTTTAGGCAAGCCTGGTCCTGGACTAGGGAAATTGCCACTGCAGCAGGAGCTATTCGGGGTGAGATTTGCTCGAATAGCCGTGGATATTATCAGCGGAGTGAAACCCACTCCGAAGGGTAATACGTGTATGATGGTAGTCTCGGACTACTATACCAAATACACCCGAGTGTACCCACTAGAGGATCACACTGCTGCTACTTGTGCGGAAGCACTGGTGAAGGGGTGGATCCTCCATCTGGGGGCTCCCTTGATGTTACATAGCGATCAAGGGAGAGAGTTTGAGTCCAAACTTTGGGCAGCTATGTGTCATCAGTTGGCTATATGCAAAACTCGGACCAATCCGTACCGACCACAGTCCGACGGGCAGGTGGAGCGGTTCAATCGGACCTTGATCCAGGTTTTGAAGCCATTAGTGAACTCCCATATGGATGATTGGGATGATCAGTGCGAATTTGTGGTACATGCGTATAACAATACGGTCCACACTTCGACTAATTGCACACCAAACCTCTTGGTGTTCGGAGAGGACTTGATCATGCCCGCGGATTTAGTATTCGGGGTGGTAGGGATCAGTCCAGAAGCACCATGTACGGTGCTATTTGTAGAATCTCTACGAGAGAGATTCAAATTTGCCTACGAAACAGTTAGGGCTCATTTGCTCAAAGCTGCGAATTGGCAGAAGGTAGGTTATGACACCGGATTGAAGTTGCGACGTTTCGTGGTGGGGGATAGAGTAATCCGCCTACATGAACCGCTCTGCAACGTCAAGCTGGCGAATAACTGGGATGGACCACACACAGTGGTTAAATGTATCAGTCAGACGACTGTGTTGATTCAGTCCGAAGCAGGGCGCATCCGGACGAGCCATGTGGCTCGGTTGCGTGCTTGGGCTGGAAGGGAGCTCACCCCGGAAACGGAGGTGGAAGAGGGAACTTCGGAGGCGAAATTTGTACCTTTGGAAGGGGTGTCAGCGGATACCCCTAAGAGAGTGGTACGAAAGAAACCTCAGAAGACCGTGAAAAAGAAAGTCTCGGCAGGCGAAGGAAGAAGGGCCCGGAAAACTAAAATCAAGGCTGGAATTTTAGTTAAGAACGAGAGTCCTTCAGCCAGGTTACGAGAGGTGAACGGGAAACCCGTTCGGCGAAGCCCAAGGCTGGTGGCCAGAGGGGCAGTAACCTAGCTTGTTACACAACGAGTGTGGTGTCCTGTGGTGTTTTATATGTTATATGTGTGCTACCAACAGGGGCGCTCAGAGTCGAATAGAAAAGAATATTGGAGTGCTCCCCGAGGGTGGTGGACGGATAATCCGGTGGGGTAATCTTCGATTTCCCATATTAATCCACTAATACTCCTGATGAACTCTTTATTCGAAGTATATTTTGACTTTTGCGAGCCGCCTACGTGGCAGTGTGATCCCCCGAGCCCGAGCTGCGGGCGGGAAAGGTCGTGACCTGATTAATCGATAATTGGGTCACACCGGGTAACGGGATCGCGTCCAATCGCGCGAGACGCTGCGCATGCGCTTTGTTTTAAAAACAAAAGCGAGGGAACGCCATATTGATTTTGGGGCTCGCCCGGATCAATCGTGCGTGCGGCAGCAGCGGAGAAGTCGGCGTTTTTGGGCAACTAGAAGAGTAGAAGAGTGATAAAAAGAGTAGGAACTGTGAGTACTCTTTCCTGGTCCGTCTAAGACAAAGAGGGAGACGGGGAACTAAGTGTTTCCCCGTCAAACTCCCGTCGTAAGACACTTGCAAGAAGTGAGGATGGCCGAGCAGCAGCTCCGCCAGTCCGAACTCTCCGGTCACTCCGAGGTGGCATCCGCCACCGAGGAGCACATGGACGCTCAGAGCCACAGTGGTGATGAGCTCAGTCAGACTCTGTCGGAACTACGAGTGGATCCGGCCGTGTCACCGATTCGGAAGTCTCCGTCACCCGACAGCGAGGACTCCGGAATGTTGCGAGGGATCGCCTACAGTGCAGTAGAATCGAACCCCTCCGAGTCGACTGGACATCTCTCTCGGATGTGCAGTCTAAGTATTTCGCCGAGCCTCAAGAAGACAGTTACTAGGAAACTGTCTATGGGAGGCGACAGCGACTCCGACACTGCACGTCCGAGGACGCGCGGTGGCAAGGGTGCTACCCGAGATCGGTCCAAGTCGGCCGATGGCAAGGTTAGTACCAAGGCTCTCAAACACGCAGGTGTTGGAAAGAAGCCTATGGTGAAGGACGAGCCTAAAAAGCCCGATCCGAAGAAGTCTGGTACCCAGGGTACTAAGAAAGCGGATCCGAAGGTTGCCACTGCCACGGTAACCAAAGATTCGAAGACGGTCACTCCCAAGGCTCCGACTCCAAAGGTGCCAAAGGAACAAAAGAAAGCTGATCCGAAGCAACCAGCTAAGGATCTGAAGAAGAAGGGACAGACGTCCGGCAGCAGTCAGGCTGTCAAGACTCCGGTCCCTCCTAAGTCAAACATCCCGATCCCTAGCAAGGAGAAGGATGCTGGGAAAGCAGTTGGAACGTCAGCTGCTCCGACTTCAGCCGTGGATGTGTTGTCCTTCTCGCGAGGGTTGGATAACAGCTCTGCAGTGGCCGCTACGGCCGCAGCCATGGCTGGTACGTCCGGGCACGGGGGAGCTCGTCCGAAGACGACAACTCACCCATCCGACACTAGGACTGAGGAAGCTATGGATGCATCATCCGCAGCTGAAACGGTCCGAGTGGTGCAGGAGGTGCTGTCCGGCATCACCTTCCAGCTACCTGCTCCAGTGGGGCAAAGAAAAGAAGTCCCCGTTCGGGTGGAGACGCCTCCTCAAGGAGCAGCCCCCGTCCGAGTGGAGACTCCTCAACAGCAAACCGAGCCCCGTCTGGAGCCATCCACTATGGATACTTCTGATGAGGCCGGCAAGCTGGACCAAGCCGCAGGCGGTGGTCCGGGTGGATCGGGGGTACCAGTAATCCCCCCAGTCCAACATGAAGTATGGGATAAGGAGGACGCCGACGTCCCATCCCTGCTACGAGGAGCCATCATCGCACAGATGAGCAAGGATGAGATCAGGTCATTTGACTTGGTCCAGATGAGAACCTTCCGGGGGCTGGACATTCTGTCCGACCGGTTCCCGACCTGGTTCCCGGCCCACGTAACGGCTGCAATGGAAGGTTTCAAAGACCAGGCTGCTAACGCTCGCTTGGTTGCTGAGACTGAAGGGCGCCTCGAACTACTCGCGGCCCTTGAATACGACCTGCAAACCGCAGAAGAATTCAAGGTCGTGCATAGTCGGAAGGAGAAAAGGCGACATCTGACGCCAGCCATGAGGCTGGCCCGGAATATGGAGAAAAAGACTAACGAGTCTATTCTCAATGATACTCTGGAGGACGAGATTGTCCAACAGAGCACAGCCGCTACTAGAACTGCTGATACTAGTAAGATGGAGAAGGCCAGTCGTAGGCATCAATACCTACGAGAGACCATTCGGTTAACATCTCTGGACGCGGGTCAGTCCCCGGAAGAGGTGGATGTAGTTCTGAAGGGATTGGACAAAAACACAATCGCCGACAACGAACTGCAGCTATTGGTCCGGAATGCCCTCCGAGCCAATGCCGCTAGTGGGTTTCAGTTCTTTAAACCCATGTGTATAAATGACTGTATTAAAGATAAGCGGTCATCCAAGCTTCCGGAGGAGGTGGGGCCCGACGGTCTCTCCGACGACGAGGAATGGATCAAAACTGATCCTTTAGGCAAGTCGGTACAGCTGTACCACTTCGAATTGCTGGAGAAGGTCCGGACTGGTAGCACTAAATACCATTCGCTCCTTCAGAAGGCAAAATTGGCATGGGCAATGTCTAGATGGCATTCATTTAGTAAGTGCCCATTCAAAGCTTGTCAGGACATCGACGAGACCCTGGAGAAACCCCGAACTTGGCCTACCAAGGTTCGGTATGCCAGACATCTGACCCGCTTTCATGTACGTCATCTCATGCGATATGACTGCCTGAGTGTGGGTTCGAAGGGCAGCAAGGGTTGTCCGAATGGGGGTCTGTTCTACACCAGAGCAGATATCATTCGACACCTTGCCAAGTTCCATGGCTTGGCTATGGAGACCGCAGCGGAACGAATTCAGGCTGCTCACGCAGAAGTCTACTCCCATTTCGGGACCACGGTAGACAAGAATGACAATCTCGAGGTGGATTTTGGCACCAACGAGAAAGGGAAGGTACGGGTGTTCTACAAGGTAAACCCGGACCGCACGTATCTCCATGTACCGGAGGGCGAACTCTACGATGAATTCGAAGAGTATCAGCAGCGTACCAGTACGCGGAAGCGGCGAGCTCCGAGAAAATCCGATGGATCCTCGGAGCCCACCGACCCGAAGAAACAGAAAACGGACGAAAGGCCGTCCGTTATGGAGAAGGCAGATCCGGGGTACCAAGGACCGGCATTTACCTCTCGCAAGACTGACTGGAAGTCGGGCCCCCCGGGCAAGCCACCTCGGCCAGGTCCGGAGGATCCGAACTCCAGTACGGGAGGGGCGTTCGCTGACGAATTCCCCAATCTGGATTTGGTTCCGGGTGGGGAGTCACAAACTCTCACCCAGACCGGGAAGGACAAGGCTTCGGTGAAGCAAAAGCCGAAGCCAAAACAGACCCCGGATCCCCCACAGGAGGCTCCGGAGGGGCACCATGTCTTACGACTACGGGGCCCGCCCTCGTTTCCTCCCGCCGACTTCAAGTCCTACGAAGCCGGACAGGAGGCCATGAATCGGTGGCAGGATAACTTCCATCGATTGCTTTCTGACTTAAGTCAGGAGGTGGCGATGTTGTCGCTGGATACAGTGCATCATCTCCACCGGAGTGAAGTCGCTACTCAGAAAGCAGCGGCCACGGAGTCGGTTCAGGAGGAGCGTGAAAATGCTCGGACTGAGCGAGTTGCTGCTAAGTCCGAAAGGAAAAAGCAGAAGCTGGCAGTCAAGAACGCCGAGGAAAAACTGGACCACGAACGTCGGAGGTTCAGAGACTGTTTCGCGCACGAGATGCACGAATGGGATGGGACTCGTGCTCAAATCGAGCTCTGGCTCCAGGAGCTGACGCTGGCGGAAGCTGAGTCAGACTCTGATGAGGAGGAGGCTGCGGCCCAGTCGAGTCCTAAAGACGACTCGGAGTCCGGATAGGATTATCCTATCTTAGGACCCGATCAAGAAGAAGGGGGGGTATTTTTAATATACCAACCCTACATGTGAAAAACACTCTATTATAGGGTGTTCAAGGATCCGGACGAGAAGAAGCGGCAGGCTGGCTACGCAAGGAGTCAGTCTGCCAGGCAGAACGGACGGAGGAGGACGAGGAGATCCGGAGAGAAACCCAACGCTCGGGATAGGAGTACACTACCACCAGGGATCTGATACGAGCTGTTTTTTTCTATAAACTATATATCAGGACCGAGTGCTCCTAATTATAAGTCCGAAGATCGCCTGGAGGCAGGACTTGGAATTTTTTTATATATAAGCTCCCGAGCATGAGCTATGAACTTTCTCGTTCCGGTTAGTAGGAGCTGAATGAAGTAGGTTCTGAAAGCCGGGCGGAATGCATCATCAACAACAGAGGATCCGGATCTTCGCTATAAAATCACGTATGATATCTTTTGTAATAATACTTTAATATGTGTCTAAAAACCTTAAAAGAAGTGATAGTGTTTATCACTTATAAAGTATTATTCATTACGAGTGTAATTAGCTCGGGGTCTTGAAGGGACGAAATTTTTTCTACTGTGATATTGTACTTTTTTCAAGTGTTGTGTATACTATATGTATAGATTAACTCCATCTATCCTAGGGAATGGGGCGTAATTTTTAATTACGATCTATATGTGTAGATATGTGTGTAATTAATACCTTTTGTGTTCAACAGTAACGTCATATTGTTTGTAAGGTATAACTTTAATAAACCCCTAAGGTGGTATTTATAAGATAATGCCAGTCCGAAGTGTTTTCGGACTATAACCTTAATTATTTACCTCCCGGTTATTATCTGGTAGGGGGTAGTGTAGGGGCTAGGGTTATACGGGGTTATTATATGACGAGTGCTGTTGGATGCTGTGTTGCGAGCTCAGTCCGAACCCTTCAGTCCGACGGTAGGTGGCGACACCTACCCCGGGCTTGGGGTATGGACAGAGGTCGCTATAGGCTTCCGGTCTGCGTGTGCGCGCGCAGGCTGGCTGCCTATATATACCCGGCATCTGACGGTACTCGTCGGTTACTCTGAGCCACGCTGGTGAAGAGACCCCGTGATCATATCGGCTGCTTAGCCTACTGACCCGTTCCGAACTCTATAGGGAGTTCGCACACTTAGTGACTGCTTGTTTAGGTTTACCTGAATAAACCTGATATTGCAACCTGTAACACTTGATCCGAACTGTGTCGACTTTGTTCTTTAATTGATACTCTACCAATATCATAAAGATACGAAAGTCCGTTTATTACACATACATATATACACACACCATGATATCCTAGACAGGAAACAAAGTAATCATACGCCAGCGCTGTGATGTCTAGGGGAGACATGAGACATAAACGTAAATACCTATATGTAAGACCTAGGTCCCCACATCCCGCCCTTACTGTGCATATACATGCATAACTATTTCTAAGGAATGGCCATCACACAGGATAGCAAGATTACTATTTTAAAGATACCACAGCACTCTCTGACTAAATGCAGCCATGCCTTTGCATTTAGCCGCCAAGGTATTATAAGGTGGAATGTGCCCCCGATCAGCACCACTGTAATACCTGCCGTATACACAGGTACACACGCCATATGCTACATGTACATCATGTTTCTGTTTAATCCTGGTGGCACGAGTCCAGATAGAAAGAATAAGCTGTGGGGGAAGGACCCACACATACCCACACACCCACACACAGACCACACACAGGACGCACCGTGTGTAGACGGCGTGCTTACAGGGGACTCCCCCAGGGGGCGCCAAGGTGCAGGCAGCCTGAGTCACAGCTACAGGGGTAGGGTAGATTCACCAGAGTCGGCCACACGCCGTCAGAGGCATAAGAAGCAAATCTTGCTTCCTACGCCTACGTGGGGGGGGGGGGGGCACTCCGACCAGTTTCCAGGTCTGCTTTTATGCATGATGGCGCATATACACGCTTATATTGAAGTTATATTGAAAAGTTGTATTTAGGTCCTCTTTAATTCTGATAGGCGCCCAGACCCCTGCACCCCACGCTTTCCTATGTGGGAGAGGACAGATTTGGAAATTATGTGTATTATAGTATAGGGTCCTGACAAATTTTGGGGGGCCTTTTCCTACGCCACTGCACCGTGAGTCGGACACTTTAATCTGTAACTATCCATGCAGGGTTATCTCCATTATTGTCCTGTATTGGTAGGAGTAACACGTAAACTGTGCTATTATACACAGTTGAAGGGCTTAGTATGCTTGAATAGATACAAATGAATGCAAATTCACGAGTCAAGATATATTATGGGTGTGGACCACTAAAATCGACACGGCGACATGGGCCTTTTTTTGGCCTAGTGACATGCGACATGAGGAATATAAGAGATAACGACATGGGACATGGCATTTTCTTAAAATCGACATGGTGACATGGTCATTTCTTAAAATCGACAGGGCGACATAGGCATTTCTTAAAATCGACAGGGAAAATTGGGACCCCCCCCATCCAGACCCCCTATATTCAAGGTATGTGGTCGATTTTAGGTGAATCTACATTAGAATATGTACAGACGTCATTTACTCTTTATGACTATTGAAGGAGCGATGTGCTATTAAAAGGAAATAAAATCAAAAGCTGTGGAAATCTGCCAGGATAATGTAGAGGGAGGTCTGCCAAAAGACTTTGTCCATCCATGTGAATTAGAGTCTGTAATATTAATTTGATTCAATGTCTTTCCTTGCTGCACGGGTGGGCTTGTTAATCCTTTAAAGACTGCATGTTGCTAAAAGATGACATTTGTCATCACAATGCAACAATGCAGCCCCGGCGAGTAACTCGCCAGTGCTACATCGGATTGCTTGTTGGGGTAATTGAACGTCCAGTTGAACTAAGTATATTAGACGATCACATAGGTTAAGCTTTTCACAATTCAATAGTCGGCTGTATGGCTACCTTCTGATGGTTGTGTTCATGGCTTATTTTGGTTTGGGATAGGCTGAAGACAAAACTCCCACTCCTACACATTTACCGAAGCAAGGGTTCTAGAGTGTCTCTAGTCACTCTGATGTGGCTATATGTGGCATAATCCTTTAAGGCCTGCACAGGCCTTTAATCTACGCCGTTATCAATGCAGCACCGGCGAGTAACTCACCAGTTCTGCAAACGTGCATCTTGCCGACCCTTTGCGAGTGTATCATACCCAGTAGAGTCATCACAATGCATGAATGCAGGCCTGAGGAGTCACTCACCAAGTCTGCATTCATGCAGCACTGTACAATTTGGCATGATGTATTAAAGCACTATGCAGCCCTTAAGGGGTTAAAGGCAGGCAGGCAGCAGCAGTAGGACTCAGGTGATGGTGGGGGTGGGGGTGAGGGGGAGGGAGGTTGAGGTCTTACCTGTATCTTACCTGAGCAAGGTACAGGTGTGTTACACCAAAGAGTAGGACACTCTAAGAGGGCACACTGTGATACAGCCAGCTTAACAGCATGTATAACCATGAACTGTACCACAGTATGAGCATCACCGGTAGTCCTTTCCTAAGCTACACCCCAGGCTACTATAGTGGTTCGTCTTACCGTTTAAAGGACGGATGTCGCTCAAAGATATTATTTGTTGTCATGATGCACCAATGCAGCCCTGGCAAAAAAACACGCCGGTGCTGCATTAGTGCATCATGCCGACCCTCTGGAGTGTCTCAACCCCGTACGGTCGTCATGATGCTTGAATGCAGCTTAAACTAGCAACTATGGTATATTGTCGCGATTTTGGGCGCTCTGATTGCCAACCTATAGAGGACCACTTAGACTGAACCCTTTTAGCATCCTTCGCTCTTTGGTCAGACTGACTCTCAGGAAGGTGGAAGTCACAGTGTAATATAGATCTAGTGAGAGCTGGTGCGTGTTGTTTTACCCCCAGATTATAAATAGACATATATGTCTATGGGAATTACTCCCGAGTTGGGTCTTGGCTATATGTCACAAAGAAAAATACAGTCCGAGACCTAAGGAGTGAAAAATAACCCCAAGTTTAGAATGGCGCGAGTGCTTCTCTGTATTCAATATTTAGAAATCCATTAAAAATCCATTACTTCATAGAAAGTCTGAATCATAATTTGATATTAGCTGATAATGTCATAGGCCATTTAATACTGGTATTATGGCTATTTCATTATTGGGATAGGGGGTGAAGAAATACCTTGCAAAGTATTCCTAGAGGCTTAGTATAGTTGGTGATGGTGAATAGTAGTAGAGTATTACATAGATGGGGATTGGGAGGGGGGGGTGGTTATACCGCTACTTGAGTGTTAGGGATATATTTATGGTTTTGCCCCCCTCTGTGCGGCATTTAACCCTGTAAGGGCTGCATAGTGCTTTAATGCATCATGCCCTTTATCGTCATTGTGCATCGATGCAGCCCTGGTGAGTAACTCGGGTGCTTCATTCGAGCATCATGCCGACCATACAGTATCGATACACTCCCAAAAGGTCGGCATGATGCATTCATGCATCCTCTGGGTTATCACCAGGGTTACAGGAATGCATCATGCCAAGGAATGGCAGAGCATATTAAAGCGCTGTGCAGCCAGTCAAAGGGATACTTGTGGTTCGGCGTACTCTGCCCTTGTACAGGGATCGGTGCCAATACCAATAAACACACTCCCACCATAGGACTTATGCACCAGCCATATATTGCCGCATAGGGTTGGGGGGGGGGGGGTTTGATTTTTCTCACAACAGAAAATTTCTTACTTCAAGAAATTATCTGGGCGTGTGTAAAATTGACTGCATGACCTCAAAATTAATAACTATATTAAGTTTTGACCCCCTCCCCCCCCGCCTTGCATGCATTGAATGCCAACATTTTATTTCTGATACTACTCTACTGATACCGGGCAAATAATTGACAGAGTCTACATTCTGAATACAGCTTTAGTCTCAGAGAAGAAGCTTTGCGACTTCTGCAGAGGTGAATAACCACAATGCGTCCATGCTGAGTGGCACACCTAATCTGGTCTGAGACCCTCCGACCGTATGATGGTCAAGAAATGACCCTTATTTGGCCTATAAAGCCCTATAAAGTACAGAAATAAAGCCCCCTCTGCCCCCCCCCCTCCCCACCCATGCACAAGTATGTAGCCATTGTACTCCGTCCCTCTCTGTATGTGAGGATTTAGCCTTACGCACGCAGGACATTAATAATCTTGGCAAGGTCCCTGGTCTCTCCATGGGGGCTTTTGGCCTTGGCCTGCCCACCTTACAGGTGTGGACTCATAGAGGGGAGTCTAGACTCTGCAGGGCTCGGGTACAGGTGTAGGATAAGGTAGGTCAAGAAGAGAAAAGAGAAAATGAAAGCTGGGGTGTGCTTTAAGCTACTTAACACACAATTAGACTTGCTAGTGAAAATGTTCTGCTTTTGGGGGAGGCTTGCATAATATGATGGATAGGGGGCTTCCATAAAGTATGTACGCAAATTTTCCCCAGAAGTTTACCCCCCCCCCCACCCCCTCTAAAGTTCTTGTACGCATTAAAATAAAGGGTTTATGTACGCAGCAATATTCAGAAAATAGACCCCCCCCCCCATCCCCCTTGGTGTGTACGTACTTTGTGGAAGCCCCCTACACATCAGCCCGTACGTGTTCTCAAGATATCCTTAAGATGTGAAATTATTGGGAATAATGTTTATTTCCTGGAAGAAAAAATCTAACCAAAAATAAAAAGTAAGAAACTTTGCTGCATATTGTCGACCAGGGGAGTGGTATGTGTGGCTACTAGGGCCAGGTAACATGAACAACACCATTGTGGTCTAAGGTGTAGATCTGGCTACAACACAACTAGGGTAGATTCACCTTGAGTCGGACACTTCCAATTTGTGCCTATTCAGAAATTCTGATATATTTTATTTGTGAATAATGGTAAAGTTTAAGTGTTTCAGTTTAACTCTAAATTCTCAATAAATCACAAATACAATTTTTACCATACAGGAGTACTAGTAATTAGAAATACCAGTGTCCGTCTCAGGGTATGTGTCCGACTTGTGGTGAATCTACCCTATAGTAAGGGTCCAGACGCTGTAGTAGTGCCACACGTATAACAGATTAGTCTACTATATAGACGAGGTAAGGCTGGGGGGGGGGGGGTGCACAGACTGGGCGATATTTGGGGCAGTTGCCAAGTGTAGCAGGCTAATGAAAACGAGGCCAGTGTAATGTGACGTAAAATGGTGCGAGACTGATGACTCAAGGCCATGCGGGGTGCAGGGGTGTGTGTATGTGTGTGTGGGTGGGGGGGGGGGGGGTGTCCAGGGTTGGTTAATGTCTGGATCACGATGTGATCACCAAAACATCATAATGCACTGAGATATACAAAACAAGTAAATAGGAGTGGGCCACATTGGAGGCAGGACCGGAATGTACCGGCAATTTGGTTTGTAGTAACATACTAGGAACACAATGAAACACTAAAAAGGGATATACAGGTTCGAGAAAAATTGCATGTCTATCTGAAGGTGGGCGGTATTCTTAACGTGACGTCAGAAAAGTGTTATTTTCTGTAGACCCCCATAATCTGGTCAATAAATAGTTGATATGGGAGATTAAAGAGCCCCAGCAACAGTTGCCATGGATACGACAGTTTTAACTGGGGTGTAAAGCAACTAATACACTCCTAAACCCTCCCAACCTCATGCATATTCTGGTTAACAGCAGACTTTCACAATACCATGCAATACAATTGATATGGGAATGCCATCTTGCCCATGCCTCTTGTGTCCTCTTGGTTGAAAGTCATGGGTGTCCGATTCCTACCCCCTGGAAGTATTCCCCCTATCTGAATGCACCCCACGTGATCATGCCTATTTTACTACCTCCTCTAAGAATGTGTATGGAGAGTGAGGGTGCCTCAGGGATATGCTTGGAGAGTGAGGGTTCCCCTGGGTAGAGACCTCAGGGGGCATTGGTCACTGCTGAGGCAACGAGGGGGCCCTCTCCCTGTAAGGACAATTCAATTCCATTTAATTCAATTCAATTCAATTTTAAAGGTTTTTATTATTCACTTCAAGTACATGTTTTTCGGTGCATGATGCCTTAATGCATCATGCCCTTGGTCATCATGATGCATGAATGCAGCCCTGGTGAGTAAATCGCCAGGGCTGCATTCAAGCAAGTAGTATAGTATGTATCGGAACGGGACTATAGTTAAGTACTGTTTATTACTCAATCGACATGCAGCCAATCAGAGGCCTCCATTTGGTCACGTGACCGGAAGTGACCTACTTAGGGGATTAGTGGTGACGTCACGTGACCTAGTTAGCCAATCAGAGGCCTCCATTTGGTCACGTGACCGGAAGTGACCTACTTAGGGGATTAGCGGTGCATTCTGGGTAACCCTGCAGCCAATCAGAGGCCTCCATTGGGTGACCGGAAGTGACCTACTTAGGGGATGGTGCATTCTGGGTAACCTACTGACCTACTTAGGGGACCGGAAGTGACGTCATATGACCTAATTTAGGATCACGTGATCGGAAGTGACCTGATGAGTCACGTGACCGGAAGTGACGTCACACGACTTAATGGCCAACCGGAAGCGACCTGATTGATCACGTGACCGGAAGAAGAAGAAGTTTTTTTTTTGTTTAGGATCCCGTGACTGGAAGCGACGTCGTCACATGAGTGACGCTTTAAGAGACTGCGCGACTTACTAGTAAAAGAAGCCGTATGATAATAAAAACACAACAATATTTTCTTTTAATTTTTTTTTATTTATTTTTTTTTCAATCTTGATAAACACTCTATTTTTGAAAAGATGCACACGCTTATTTTTTTTTTTTTTTTTTTTTCATATCTCTAAAGGACTCGTTGTCACACCGTCAGAATGCACGCGACGCTTATAATACAAGTAGCGCACGCCGTCTTTCTCTATGGTGTAGGTGACCATTTTGTTTCGCACCACTTTGAAATTTCTATTTACAGCAATGAGAGTTTTTCGTTGGCGAAGAACATCCAAGAAGGCGTCTGGTTCCTGGGGGTTTTGTTTCTTCTGTACGCCTTTTGCACTCCATTTTTTGGATTTTCTTTCACCAGTGTCGCTGACTCGATCGTAGCAAATGTAAGTCTTAGGGTTGAGACTTAGGATCCCGTCACCTTCCCACTCCGCTTTCATGAGCCCCGAAGTTCTCAGATCGTGAAGGTACCGTCTCTCACAACATCCGCCGGGCGGCGCACACCATTCTCGCACTCTTTCCGTTTTTGTCTTCACGAAAAGCTCTAAGTGCTCGTCGCACACCGCTGTCGGAAGCCACTTTCGTTTCTCTCTGAAGTACGTCTCTCTCAGGCGAGGTTTCACTAGGTCATCCAACGTGGCACCGCTGAGAGCCATGTAAAGACTGTCGGTGTCCATTTGACAAAGGGCATAATCGCGCCGATCGACGAATCTATCCAAGAAGTCGTATGTGAACTCTAACATTTTCAACTTCGCGTACTGGTATACCATGAACCCTATCTGAATAGGGAGGTTGTTCTTGACCGTTTTCGGTTGTAGTTCGACTTCAAACAGATCGGAAGTCAACTCGGACGCCTTTTTGAAGCGCCACGAATTGGCCAATAGTTCGAACTTCCGACTGTCAGTGTATCTCACCGCCGTGTGTTTTTCTTTGTTGCAGATTGTTTTACCGTACGTAGCGTTTCCCATTAACTTGTAACAGTCTGACAGAATTTTCTCGTTCTCGTTCACGTCGCCACGTCTTCGCGCCGCCGTCACTTCGTCCGCGAAACCGGCAAAGGAGCGTTTAGGTAGGTATTCTACCACCAGCTGCACTTTGGTGACTATCAAACCGTGCTCTAAATACCACTTGAGAAGCGGCGTTCCCAAGAGAATATTTTTTCCGTGGTAACTCCCTATCAGACATCTCTGAGGCGTGTTCAACAGCTTTTCTTCCTGCGCAAAGTCTGACATGTGAGGGCCTATGTCCGATTTTGAAACGGTCGCGTTCTTGAAAACGGGGGTCATTTCTTCGAAGTACTCTCGTAGGTGAGGCGGCGTAGTGATGTCCACTTGAACTAAACCGAACATTTTCTCCTCTTTCACAGCGGAAAGGATGTCGCTCTCGCTCATCGCGTTTCGAGACACTTTCAAAGCGTCAACCTTCCAGCGTTGTTGGGAGGCCTTGACCCGCTCATCTCGACGCTTCATCTCTCGCCATTCGCACTCCCACACGACGACCAGCTTGTAACCTAACGCTTTCAAGTAAGCGCTTACTCTGGTCGTTCTGTCGCGTCTCTCCTCTCTCAGTGAAGCGCACTGATATCGGTGCGACGGTATGCACTCGTGAGCGTGGAACCAACACCCGTGAAACTGGAAAACCGTATTAGAGGCCGCGTGAAATCCGTCCACGCGAATTCTCCGACAGCCTACCGCCATCTCGCCGCCGTTCAGAGCGTGGCGCAGTTTCACCTCGCGGTCGTGCTCTACGAAGCGTAACCACTCCAAAGCGCTGTGAGAGTTTCTTTGCCTGATTTCGGGCTTGAACTCGGTCTCGGGCCGTCTCACCGCGTAATAGCCCGTGCAGTGCGCTTCGCTCATGCAGCGCAAGTACAGAGAGTTAGCGTCTAGTCCTAGGATGTGTTGGCACGGTCTCGCTTCTTCGCCGTACTTGTGCTCCCTTATCCGCGTGGTGCCCTTCTCGTGAAATCTATGGAAGATGATGGAAGGACCGCCGACTAGATTCTCTTTGATCAGAGCGTGGAGGACGGCGTCGAACTGGGGAAACGTTGTGAACGCGTCTTCTAGGTTTTGGAAGAGGAAGCGTAAAGTCAAACCGGCGAGAGAAACTCCGTCTTTCAACATGTCGATGCCGCGATCTTGGAAAAATTTAGCGTGATTTTTCAGAGCTTCTATGAAAGGTTTCACGTCTTTGTTGTTGTAGTGGATCAAGTAGTCTTCCATAGTTTGCATCTTCTCGTCGGACCAAACTTTCTGACATGCGGCGTAGTCGGATTCGGACATTTTGACGCCCGTCAGCTCGCTGTCGAAAGCCGATCTCGGCGGCAGCGTTCTGTTTGCCAGTTTCCTGGTAGACGTCATCCATTCGTAAGGAAAGTGACCTTTCTCTTCGTTCCTGGTGAAAGCTCGCAAATAGGTCGCGTAGTTGTAACCGGGTGCCAAATAGTTGACTACGTCCAAGAAAACCGTGTGCTGTGTGTAAACCGCCAAGTATTGATTGCTTCTCTTTATGACGCTGAATTCTTGGTTTCTTCGGTCTCCGGAGGCGAAGAACGAGTGAAGGCGTATTTTGATCAGGTTCAAGTCGTAACGCCCCGAGTTGAAGCCCACCACTGGAGCTTGACGGATGTATCTCAGAAGACGCTTCTTCAGTTGAACTAACGGGTGTCTGGTCTGAGCCGCAGCGAAGCCGCCTGGAGAAGGGGTGGTGAACGTCGCCTCCTCCAGCAGGAGAGCTTCACCTATCGCCGCATCTAACTTCGCTAACGTCGGTCGGTAAAGTTCTAGCACAGCTTCCCCGATCGCTTTGGCGTTCTCGTTTATGTGATTTAAAACTCGGTCCAACAAGGGGTCGGAATCTGCGTCGGACGCTCTGACGAAGCAGACGGGCCCCTCCCACCCCGGAAAGTCGGATGCGACGCTAGCCGACAAAGGGACGTGATCCCACAGCAGGGACACGTGCTCCGTCGACGGTTCTTTGCACGGTCTGAAGAAAGCCTCGAAATCGAAGGCGATCTTGTAAGGGTAGATTCCGGAATGTCCGTCGGGGGGAAAAATGGAGAAGTCTGCTAGCGCTTCGAAAATCGTTCTCGAATTTTGGTAGATGCCACCTACGTAGCGCAACTTGACTTGTCGGCAAGAGGAAAGCTGGTTCCTGTGTCGCTTCAGCAAGAACTCGGTGGTGAACGCCGCCTTACACTTGCAACATTCGTATATGCCCGCGTACGCGTTGAAGTCCGTGACGAGAGAGACGTGCAAACCGCCTTTCGCCGTCAGGTGTAGGTTGACTTTACCTCGGGCGGCCACAGTTCTGGAAGGCGGTCTGATCAGAGTAACGCGTCTTCTCAACTTCCGCCCCGGCACTTGACGCGACGCGGTGTAAACCGCTATTTGTACGTCAAACAAGTTCTCTAACGCGGGTAAGTCGCGGATGTTCAGACCCGGAAAGGATTCAGGTGTGGCAGCGGGACAGAACTGACGTAACAAATCTGAAGCGCGCTTGCTGGTGTTGTATAAGTGAAAGGAAATGCAGCGGAAGATGCAGAGGTTGTCCTTGTTGGGAAAATCTAACACGCCGCTTCTCTTTCCAACTCGACCGGCCTGAGTGATCCTACCGCCTATGGGGAATTCCCCCGGTCCCATGTAAACGCAGATGTTCAAATTGGTAGGAAAAAGAACGTGCCACTTGGTGTCAGCGTCGCAAAGTTTCCGTACCTCCTCGCAAGCGACGGTGTTTTGCATCTTTGAGAGGAGCTCTTCCAAAGTTTCTGAATTAGTTACAGTAGGGAGCGGTTGTATGAGAGTTGCGTTGTTCTGGGAGGCGTGGAAGTAGCGCAGTTTGCTCTTGTCTTCTCTGTGTTGTAACAGTAAGCCTACCGAGAAACCCACTTTGTATCTGAATCTTTGTGTCAAGTGAATGCGACGCATAGTATCTACAGCGTCACTCAACTCGCCGGTTGGTAGCCTGAAGTTTGTTACACTCACGCGAGTCCCGTGCATCCTGACGCCCGTTTGTATCGCAGGCCAATTCGCCGTGAACGTTTCCTCCCCGTTCGGTACAGCACATATGCGCGGAGGGACGGTCACCCCGTCCAGAGATTCGCGTCGACAAGCGCTCTTTCGGCAATCCCCTTCGCCGCATAGAGGGCAAAACTTAGCTACTACTCTACAATTTTCTACGTGTCTCTCGTGGTTGTACGCTCTTTTAAACATTTTGAAACACTTTTCGCATACGTACTGTGTCATGTTTTTTTTCACTCGGTTACCAACTACTTAGCCGTCTAACTATCTATCTATCTATCTAGCCATCTATCAATCTGTCGACTATGTAACTATCTTTCTGTCTGCTGTCTGTGTATCCGTCTGTCTGTCTGTCTGTCTGTCTCATACAGCGTACGTCAAACGCTGTGTGTGTGTGCGCGCGTGAGCGTTGAGCGTCTCTCATTCCGAATCTATGCCGAGATATTTCAGAATGATCTCTGTTTTGTCATCCAACTCTTTGAGCGCTCTGGCGGACAGCGTCACCCCCTGCTGTGTGGGTTTTTTGTCAGGACCTTCGTACTTGCGCACGTGGACGAGGTTCTTACCGCTGTAGTAGCTCACAGCTGCGTACACTTCGCCCGCCTCATCCAGCACTGCGAACCAGGGGGTGTGATTAGGTTTTCCTTGCGCGGCCGCTGTGTCGCGTATGCGCACCACTGCGCGGATATCGGCGATGCGTGCTATGAGCTCGCGCAGCGCGTCGGCCGTGAAGTGCACTCGCTTGCTTCTGGTCAGAGACGCCTCTTTCACCTGGCCGTCTTTTGTGTAGCGCGGCCTCCTAGACAGTCTAGCCACGTCCTCCCAGATCTCCAGCGTCAAAGCTCCGTCTAAGCAGAACTCTAACCCGAGTGTTTTCTCTGCTTCTTCTCGTCCATCTCCTTCTTTTTCTTGTATTTTTCTCTTCTTAGTGGGCCTTGTTGTTCTGGAACTCACCTTAGAACGTTTCACACCCGCAGGATGAGTAACACCATCAGCGTGAGCTGAATCAGCAGCAGAACCGATAGCAGGAGCAGCGTCAGCGCTGGTGGTATCGGAGGTCTCGTTGTTGGAACAGCGCAGCCACACGCCGTCCGTGCTGTGTGTAGCGGTAGAAGATGAAGCGCCGCCGCCGCCCTCGTAAGGTGGCGGTGAGGGCAGTCGCCACGGACCGGACGGGGGGGCGCTAGCAGTGGAGGAAGTGAGGTCGAAAGGTCGAAGAGGGAAGCCGAAAAACGTACCGCTCACCCCTTGCCCTTCGGGTTCTTCGTACGCCTCGTCGTCAGCGTCGTTCTCTGTCTCACCCTGTTGCTGCTCCTCCTCCTCCTCTTCTTCTCGGTTCAGGGGCTGAGTGTCCGAATAGCTGTAACTCTCAGCGCGAGCGGCGTCGAGGGCGTCCGTCGATGTAGTGGTGGAGGAGAGGGGCTGTGCAACGTGCGGCAGGTCATCAAAGTCATCAACAGTAGTGGGGAGGTAAAAACCCGGTTGCCAGTACTGCGCTGTGCCAGGAGCGTTGTCGTCAGTAGTAGTAGCAGTAGCAGCAGGTGCAGCAGAAGCAGCCGCAGCAGCAGCCGCAGCAGACGCAACAGTAGCAGGCGCAGCAGCAGCCTCAGCAGGCGCAGCCGTAGCAGGCGCAGCAGTAGCAGGCGCAGCAGCAGCAGCAGCAGCAGCAGCAGCGGCAGGCGGGACGGCGGTAGCAGCGGCAGCGCGCTTAGCAGCAACGTGTACCGTCGCGAGTGTAACAACGTCGCTAGCACGACGACTGCTACCAGTAGTACTACTAGTACTACTACCACTACTACTACTACTGCTACTACTAGTGCTACTGCTACTACTACTACTACTACTGCCGCGAGCGCTCGCTACAGCAGGAGGGTGATAAGACCAACCGGCTGCGGCGGTAGTCTCATGTTCAGTAGCAAGAGCAGGCACTGACGCTAAACGAACGCTGTTCCGCGTAGTCTTCTTGTTCTTGAACGCCGCTAGCTGTTGTCTTTTGCTCATGGTGGTGACTGTAGAGAGCAGCAAAAAAGAATGAGTGAGTGAATGGAGGTTTCCAAGCCCCTTATATACGCCTTCTCGCTTCTAGAGCTAAGCTACTTACCGACCCTGTTCAGCTGCCGCCGGCTGGCCGGCGGCCATTCACAAAGAGAAACAAAAAGACATAAGGCATGACGTTTTCAGCTGGATCCCTTTCCCCCCCCTCTTTTGAGAGATCGACTGTGATGATGAGCTAAGCCGCTTACCACCCTGTTCAGCAATTCAACGCGCATTAGCTGTATAAAGGGTTAAGCGGTTGCTGCCTGCCGTCGACTGACCGGCGGCGGCCATTCACAAAGACATAAGGTATGACGTTTTCAGCTGGATCCCTTTTTGAGGGATCCACTGTGGTGAGCTAAGCCGCTTACCACCCTGTTCAGCCATTCAGCGCGCGTTAGCTGTATAAAGGATTAACGGTAACGGTGATGAGCTTACAGTGTGTATACAAAAAAAAACTACAGGAGGCGTGTGGCGTGAAGCAGGACCCCCCTAAGACGAACGTGTCTGTCTGTGAGTAGAGGCGTGTGCATGTGGTGAGCGACTTAAGTGTAAGACAAAAATCGCCACCTCCTGCCGTGGTGAGTAGACCGGGCCGGCCAGGCGGGCGGGCGGCCGGCTAGTTCAATAGGGAGGGGTGACAGCTGCCTAAGGCTGTGCATGAAAAAAAATCCGATTTTCACCTGACCTCTGACGTTTGTTACAATGAATGTCAGAGGGAGGGAGACGTCCTCGGGTAGGGGGTAGGAGGTATTAAGGCTATGAGTGAGGAAAAAACACCGTTTTCAGCTGGTCTCCACGGATAGCGATGCCACACCCCCTCGTCATCTAAGCTCTTAAGGAGCGGAGCGGCTGAAAAAGCGTCATGCGGACAGGGCGCTAGACAGCTGGAGCGCTGTTGGAAATGGGATTAAACTCCCTCTGTATAAAAAGCTCTCATTTCTGTTGGAAAAAAAACATATCGCCTCTGACCCCAGTAACGGCTACTACCACCACCACCGCCACCACCACCACCGCCGCCACCGCCGCCGCCGCCGCCGCCGCCGCTGCCGCCGCCGCCAAGACGAGACAAGATGGCTCAAGCTATTCCACTTTCAAGCTCGCCTTCACCGCCCGGTGCGCCTGAAAAAAAGTTAATGCAGCTTGACGACGTGAGACGCGGCGCGAGGCAGCAGACCGATGATGGGGAGACCCGACAGGTAGGACAGCGGCGGTTAGCCTATAGCGACGCCTTGCTTCGTCAACTAGGTAAAGAGTTGAGCGGCTGTTGGAGAGAGTTGGGCAGTAGCTTAAAAGTCAGCGCCGCCCGTATGGATGCTCTAGTAGAGCGCAGTGTCAAGACACCGGAGGAGCTGTGTACGGCGATGTTCCGAGTGTGGTGGGGTGAAACCCCGCATCGTCATAGATGGGGCGAGCTCGGTCGCGTCTTCACCCGCATTAGACGCATGGAACTGTTGGCTCAGTGGATGGCCCTTCTCCACAGACAGGGGTTGGATTTCGAAAACCCCGACTCGCGCGCGATGCATAAGCACTTGGGCACCCTCGGCAGACGTCTGGGTAGCAGGTGGAAAGAGGTGGGGGACCATTTAAAATTGTCGCCTGAGAGGTTAGATAAGATCGCTGAAGAATGCGAATACGGAGGAAGTCCCGCTGAGTGGGCCTTCCGAGTGTTGAAAATGTGGCAAGATGAAGCTGACGGCGCCGGCGGTACGCCTTTTGAACTCCTTCGAGTGTTGACTGAGGACATGGGAAAGTTTGGCCTCGGCATCGCGATATTACTTGACTTTATCAAGCAAGAAACAACGAGAACGACGGACATGTGAATTGTTGTGTTTTATTTTCATACGTCTTCTTTATTAGTAAGTAAAAAAAAAAAATATATATATATATCATAACAATTAAGACGCGCGATCTCTTAAAGTGTCACTTCCTCCAGTCGCAGCTGATCGCCTCATCGCAGCACGTGATAAACAAAAAAAAAACACGAAGAGACACGCTTCTTCCTCTCGAGAGGAAGAAGCGTGTCTCTCGATTGAAAATCTTTTTCTTTCTTAAAAGAGACAAACGCGCCCCTTAGAGTGCCCCCCCCTAGAGTGCCCCCCTCCCCCCCCTCCCCCCCTCCCCCACTCGCCCCATGCATCCTAAAAGCGCCCCCCTCCCCATGCATGTTAAAAGGGCCCCCCTCCCCCCCTCCCCTCCCCTCCTTCCCCTCCTTCCCCCTTATACACTCTAAAGAACGCTTCTAACTAGTTCAATAAGTCACTTCCAGTCGCTCGTAAAACAATAAAAAATGAAAAAAAAACTTATATCGTGGTGTTTTTTATTAGTTTACCAAAAAAAAATAAGAGACTCGCCTCCTCCTCCAAAAAAAAAAAGATATCACATTTTAAAGCCCGTGACCCCTTAAAGACGCTCATCTCTTCATTAAGTCGCGTGACGTCACTTCTTCTTCTTCTTCTTCTTCTTCTTCTTCTTCTTCTTCTTCTTCTTCCGGTCACGTGATCAATCAGGTCACTTCCGGTCACGTGATCCTCAATGAGGTCACTTCCGGTTGGCCATTAGGTCATGTGACGTCACTTCCGGTCCCCTAAGTAGGTCAGTAGGTTACCCAGAATGCACCATCCCCTAAGTAGGTCACTTCCGGTCACCCAATGGAGGCCTCTGATTGGCTGCAGGGTTACCCAGAATGCACCGCTAATCCCCTAAGTAGGTCACTTCCGGTCACGTGACCCAATGGCGGCCTCTGATTGGCTAACTAGGTCACGTGACGTCACCACTAATCCCCTAAGTAGGTCACTTCCGGTCACGTGACCAAATGGAGGCCTCTGATTGGCTGCATGTCGATTGAGTAATAAACAGTACTTAACTATAGTCCCGTTCCGATACATACTATACTACTCAAGCATCATGCCGATCCTACGGGGTTGATACTATTCCAAAGGGTCGGCATGGTGCACCAATACAGCACCATCGAGTTACTCGACGGGGCTGCATTGGTGCATCATGACAACAAATGTTGTCTTTTAGCAATGTCCTTTAAAGAGTTAAACTCTTACAGCAAAGGTCCTCATATCCTAGCTGCACAGAATGAAAGTCCAATACCCCATAGACGAGTTAAATTAGATTTAACGTGGGTGTTGGGATTTAAACTAAGTTTAAATCCCAACACCCACGTTAAGATGGGTCGGGACCTTGCTCACCGGTGCTGCATTCATCCACCAAGCTGACAAAGGAGCAAACTGTGTTATGCTGAGCTGTCCCTAAAGGGTTAGGCCTAAGTAATATCCATCGCAGGATGACTCGCAATACTGCAGGACCTGTCCTTTCTGTACTCAATGAGGTCCTAGTTAAAGTAGCCCGGTCTGTGTGTGTGTGTGTGTGTGTGGGTGGGTGGGTGGGTGGGTGGGTGGGGGGGGTCCAGATGAGGATCAGCAAAACACTTAGCTATTTTAAGGACGGCATAGTGCTCCAATATGATATAGGCATTCTGTCGTCATGATGCACTACCGGTAATAAAGGTGTATCACACATGAGTGGATCAACCATGTAGGGTCGGCATGATGCATTAATGAATGATGCATGCATCATAGGCGAGTCACTCGCCAGGTTGCATTCATGCAATATGACTACAAGGATCATAGAGTTTAGAGTTTAATCATTTTTATTGGCATAACTCCTCTACAAGTAGAGTCCTTAGACTTAAGCCAGTGCAACAATGCAAACAAGGCAGTTCAAGTGTTCGTCGAAAAATTAGACAGCACAAAACAAGCATAGAAAAATATAATAACATTTCTTGGCGTTCACAGATAATTAAAGGTGATATACTGGCTAGTTTATTAAAGCAGAATGCCGTCCTTAGAGGGTTAAACTTACATTACTCTACATGAACTATACACACTGGAGAAGAGGGGAGAGGAGGGGAGCTGAACGGTGGCCGGCTGTGAGGAGGGATTGGGGCTACCTGGAATATCCCAGACCTGGTGTCAAAAGGGCTCAGAGTCACATTGTGTAGCTATATACAGCCATTTAACATCCACCATCTGACCATGTAACCCTGTAAGGGCAGCGTCCTGGTTCAATGTTTAATATTAAATCTCCTTTTGTTAGCATTATTCCTGCATGCAGCCTTGGCGAGTAACTCACCACTGCTGCATCCATGCATCATACAGTCCCAAGGGTTGATACGCTCCCCAGGGATAACGATGCACCGATACAGCACCGCTGGGTGATTCACCGGTGGAATTAATGCATCAAGCAACTCATCAAAATGAATCTTTAATGCATCATGCCGTCCTTTGAGGGTTAATATAAGACTGTGTGAGCTATCAGCCTATATAACCCTTTAAAAACAGCAGGCTGATTTAATATTATATACCCTTTATTCAGCATGATGCCCTGACTAGTCACTCTCCACTGATGCATCATACCGTCCCATGGGTTGATGCACTCCTGAGGGATCATTTGTTGTCATAATGCACCAATGCAATGGGGGTATTCCCCATTGCGGAATTGATACAAGTAATGATAATGACTCTTCAATGCCTCCTGTTGTCCTTGCAGGGTTGCTCTAAGACCCTGTGGGCTGTAGGGGCGTGATGTCCATTGATGGCGGTATATGAAGGTTACAAGGAGCCTCTGTGTGTACAATGTGTGCTATAGCTGAACACATTAATCTCAGCTCAGGAGGAGGACACTTTCCTGCCGTTTGTGTCACTAGTGGTGTCTATTCCCGTCCTGTTACACTCATATAGGGTAGATCCACCTTCAGTTGGACACGTATCCTGAGACAGGCCCTTGAATTGTGTTTATTCAATCATTCTGATCTCTATATTTGTGAATTACCACAACTTCATTTTTCCACAACAAAGAAGCAATAGAGGCATTATTGTACATAAATAACTAGAAATGTCAGTGTCCCTCTCCGGATGTGTCTGACGTATGGTGAATCTACCCTAGAGCCGTATAGAAGGGATTTGTCAGCGCGCCAGATATCCTTTCTGCTTGGCCGCCCAGCCTATCCTAGGGGGGTTCTAATGTGAGGCCTGTGTGAGACAATCTTTCTCCCTTTGGTGTATATGTAAGAATAGATTAAATGATTTTTTATTTGAGAAGGTTTGAGGCACTCACATGATAAAAGTGTGAGAGCAAAGATGTAGACAACATTTTAAATTGATAAAGTAAATACGAGGAGTAAAATAAGAGGTTGTGAGGAAATGGAGAGACCTAGCAGAAAGAAAATGTGGAAATAAACTATTTAAAACATAATGTGCAACAAGTGTCAGACTACTCTAATAGTCGGTAATTGTCATGTCAACCTCAATTATCAATTCTAAACATAGACGAAGTTTTCCCAGAACAGGTTTTGACATGCCGTCATTTCAGCTCCATAATTCTCCATTTAAAGTCCCAGTTTATATATTAGAGTCAGTACCACGAACACCACAGTCATACATACACCAGTAATAGAAGCTGTCACCCCCCCCCCCCGGGGTGTGGGTGTATGCCGTTATACAGACCTCCCACCTCCCCCCAATACACCCTGACACCTGCACAATACATGACCTTACACCCTGACCTTGGGCTGACCTTGAGTGACCTTGACCTTGTAGTTGACCCCTGGGCCCCTGTGGAGGTGGTGTGACGTAGTTTTACATCACAGGGTGTCACGTGATGAGAGGACTGGGGACGTGACCTTGGCCCCCCGTCATGTCTCTGTTTAACCTTGAGTGTGGTTTGGGTGACCTCTACCTGGGTTGTTTGGTTACCATGGCAACAGGGATGCCAACGCCGAACCATGTGGATCTTTTGTTTATTTTTTTACGTTTATACTTTTTTTTTAAGGGGTTTTCAGATCTTTGATGTTTGGGTGGTTTGACTAATGCACTGTGATATGCAGTGAACCACAGGGATGCAATACCAAGACTGTATAATTGCCTTTCTCATTTTCCTTAATACTAGTATGCACAATAATGATCAAACAACCTACAGAAAGAAGTATAATTACTAGATAAACTACCTTCCCGAAGCTATATAGTAAATCTCATCCAAAGAAATCAAAAAAGATCAAGTTTAAATGGCTCACCTATTGCCGTGAGAGGCTTGGGACAGTGTATATTATAATTATTCCGTGTTGTGAGACCGGAACCACTGACACGTCTCAGTCACATGTACATAACTATGGAGAATTATTCATCCCGTCTTCTAGCTTGCCAGAGAAAGAAAAAAGACATAGTCTAAATATAGTATAACCAGTGTCTGGCCAGACATATGACGATCATGCATTTGCTTGCCGACCAAAATGTGAAGATAAGAGTGCATTATTTATATGAGAAAAAGCAAAAAAAGCAAGTTGGCGTGAATAAGAGTATTGTGAAGTGTAGCAGGCATGCATGCTTAACGTATCATGACCTCTGATCAGTCAACCATGACGTCATAAAAGTTAGAGTGAAATTAAACATTGACAAATACAAAGAAACTTTTGATTTATTTCCAGCTTTTTCCATTAGCATAGGGCGGTGCCGCAGTGTAGCACAATGGAAATAAAAGTTGAAAAAGAATCTCGAATAGCGTAAATAGTAGCATGAGTCGGAGTAGTTAATAGTTCTGTGAATGTAATATTTCAAAGGTGGGATTGACATTTATGTCTTTATGCCAAAAACACAAAATAAATAATAAAGAAAATGTATGTGATAAAACACGTTGTTTGCACAGGCCTTATACTATAAGTTATAGTCATTTGTCGTCATGATGCTCAAATGCAGCGCCGGTTCGCCGCACTCGCCGCTGAGTTTGAGTATCTTGCTGCCGCTGCATTGCTGCATCACACTGAGCCTCCAGGAGTGTATACATGGTATAATGCATGAATACAGCCCTGGCTAGGTACTCACCAGGGCTGCATTCATCCATTATGATAACAAAACAGAAATATGTACTGCATTAAAGCACCCTGCTGCCTTAAAGAGTTAAATATTAATCATTTAAACATCTACTCAGACACAGACATCATGATCACAGCATGTACCTCCATATATCTCACCGACCTCATCAAAACCAAACTAAATAACTAAAAAGCTAATTAATTGGATTGAGTTGTAATTAATGTCAGCCATTTAATGGCTTGGTACCACATTGTAGAGAGGGTATATTGTATTTGTAGTATTTATACCTAGATAGTTGTACGTATACATGTTAGTGTCATGTTAGTGTAGCGGAGATGATACCCGGCCGTATCCATGACGACCAGATCCTAATCATGCAGACTGTATCTAATTTCCCAAGTAGATAAATCTAGCTTTAGTATACGAGACGAGACCCAATTCTATATCACTGCCTAAGTGAGTGGTGCTAGGGACTCTATCCCTTCATGTTCCGCATAGTGCTTTCATGTGATGCGTCCTCTGTCGTCACGATGTATGAATGCAGCCCTGACGAGTAGCTCGCCAGGCCTGTATGCATGCATAATGCTGACCCTATGGGAGTGGTCAGCATGATGCTTGAATGCAGCACTGGCGAGTTACACGCCAGGGCTGCATTCATGCATCATGACGACAGAGGACACATCACATTAAAGCACTCTGCGACACTTACAGGGATATTTGGTGTTTTATGTGTGTGTATGGATAAGTACAGTAATAGATGATCACCCCGTACTGCCAAATCTACATGCTAACAAAAAATAAGCAGGATATATTTAATCCCTGAGCTTTTGGTCCTCGGGTTTTGGCCAAGCTGACAAAGGCTGTTGTCAAAGGTTGGTGAGGCTGACAGAGGCTGCCTTCATGAACAGACCCATACATATAAGCCGCACCCAAATATAGGTCGATCCTACAAGCCGCAGTGACGATCTGACTAGCGTTCTAGCCGCGGCTTCTACGTGAGAATTTAGGGTCTCTGAGCTGTTGGTGAGGCCAGCTACGGAGGGGTGTACTATACCAGTGTGTGTATCGTGTGTATACATGTGTACAGATTGGGTCTATTACAGATTCCCACGGTGCCTGATTCCCTACCACCCCATTTATGACATACTAGTACACTGTACCGAGAAGGGAAAGTCCTATACATGTACCGTAAAACCTCGCGTATAAGCCGCGGCTAGTACGCGAATCAGATCGCTGGTGCGGCTTATAGGATCGGCACAGAGTCCAGGTGCGGCTTATACGCGAGTTTTTGCTCCTATAGTACAGTACTAAAGTCACCATAACCAGATCGCTGGTGCGGCTTATAGGATCGGCCCAAAGTCGGGGTGCGGCTTATACGCGAGTTAGGCTTATACGCGAGGTTTTACGGTACTACTATTACTACATAATCTGATATTTGTTAGAAACATTTGTACTGGGCAGCAGTGGGCTCCTGCATGGATTTCCTAGGATTGAATTAAATTTATTAAATTAGCTTGATTTACAGAAGTCGTTCGATTTCCTGGTTCTTGTTTTTTGGGTTGGTCAGGGAATCGCATCTCTAAGGAATAAATGAAACCATTTGAATTATTGCTATTTAGACTGCATGTTGATTTAAGGTGGATCGCTACCTCTTGAATATGGACACACTGCGCAGGTATCTGCGCATATAGCTTAAATGTGTCAGAATGAGCTAATATTACAGAATCTGATACATATGTATGCTGACTAAGCCATGTTCAAAAATTGGCAGATTCCAAGCAAAATTGAGGGTTTTATTGGACTTTGCATAGTTGATATATTTAAAGCTAATGATATTTGCCATTTTTATCAAAAGTTAGAACATTGAAACTATTTACCAATAAATCATTATCTAGAATGATATAGATCTCATTAAGTTACTTAGAATAACCAAGGGCATCAATTGTAGCCATTTTCTACCCTGATTCTAGCCATTTTACACTTTATTTTTAGCTTTAAATGTAAGATTTACACCGATTTTGCTATATTTTTTAACTTCAAAGGCCAAAAAACCTGAAAATATGCCCGGGACCCCCTATCAAAATCACTTTCATATGGTAGCAAATGATCTGAACTATTCTCTGAGAAAGTTTAAAAAAATTCTATTAATTTTGAATACTATTTTTAGCCAATAAGGCTACAAAATAATGGCAATTTATTCCTTTTCTTTCCCAAAACATCATAATTTTACCCAGAATGCCATGGGATACAACTGTAAAATTAATTTTGCAGTAAAGTGGAACGTATGGCCATTTCACATGTGAAGTTTTACATTTCTGTGCATAATGGTTGATATTTGAAAAAATTATTGAAGTTTTCACACTTTTCTCTCATTTTTAGAGAAAAATTTAAATACTTTAATTTTTCAAAATTCTGTATTTTAAAAAGTAGGTCGGGACCCCCCATTTTTCTTTTCATTTTCTGTTTCTATATGATTCAGACTGTCTGTAGAAAAAAAATAGAGACATTCTGTTAACTTTGATCAAAGGGTAGCGACCCACCTTAACACAGACATGTGTGCATACATACAGCTTCATACAATAAGGTGTAACTTACACTGTAAGTGATGCCCGGTCCCTGCACTTTTTTTTTTTTTGAGTTTTCAATGTGTATTTATTCATAAATGATCTTCGAAATACAACAAACTTCAAATTGGTAGAGCATAAGATAAAGCACAGCGTGTAAAGATGAGATCATACTACTGTCAATAAATATGCTATCAGGAATATCAGCATTCATATCTGAGTTATCCAGTACTGCTCAGCACTCTTAGGGCTTGATCCAGTCAAAATTCATTAGTGTATAGCTACAATGAGACAACGGTATGGGTAGTGTCAAACTCAAGTGTATATATGCACCTTCAAACATGGTGCATGTGGTTCAAACAAACAATACAGTTTATAGACTTTGATGAGAACCGGCATCTTAGTATAAGTATATAATTGCTACAACTTGCCATGGTACATGTACACCACCTGCGTTCCCAAAAACACGGGAAAAGGGTCTTTTTTCACTCTCTCCCAATGTCCTAGGAATTGAGAAAAAGGGGTGTTATTTCCTAGAGAAGTCAGTGGATTTAAAAAAGGGGGGTATTTTTAAGCTTCACTCACTGGAATTGAATAAAGTATGTCTGTTGCTGTGGGTTGGATGCTGTCTTAACTGGCTACTGATTTTTATCCTTCAAATTGTAAGTACATGTAGTACTTCCTTTTGAATACCAACTTCTCTTAATCATGAAGGAAGAGAGCATTGAAAAAAAAAGTCAGCATTTTGACAAAAAAGGGTCTCATTTTTCCTCGAAAAAGTCAGTGTTTTTCCACAAAAAGGGGTCATTTTCTGTCTGAAAATCCATGGAAATGGGGGTGTTTTTGAGGAGAGGGAACGCAGGTGATGTACCTTTACCATGGGGAGTGCAGGGACCGGGATGTGATGTTTGATACCTGGAGAAGAGGCCCTTCAGAGGCGTAGGAAGCAAATTTTCATTCGGGGGGCCCAGGGGGGCCCACTCCTACCAACTTTATGTATCGATGTTTATGCATGATGTATCATATACACACTTATATTAGATTGTATGGAAAAGTAGTATTCGAGGTCCCTTTGGTTAAAATTTTTGGGGCCCTGCCCCCTCTGCGCCCACTTTTCCTTATGTGGGAAATGTAAGAATTGGAAACTATGTGTATCTTATGACATGTCTTGACAAATTTTGGGAGGGCCCATACATATTCAGCCCCCCCCTCCTCAGTGATTGGGGGGGGGGGCGGGCCCCCCCTGCTCCCCCCCCCCTTTTCCTACGCCACTGCCCTTGTTCTCAGGAGTGGATACACAGGAGTCGTCTGTGCACTAAATGTCACTTGAGCTGATATAATCATGGACTTGGCGTGCCATCTAACCCAGTGAATGCATCATGCCGGCATTATGGGGTCGATACACTACCAAAGTCTGGGTGATGCTTGAATGCAGCACCGGCGAGTTCCTAGCAAGTTACTGTGCAGGTAAATGAGCATGGACATTGAGGCATGATTTTGTGTCTAACGGGTTAACCCTTTATGGACGGCATATTGCTAGAAGGTGACATTTGTTGTCATGACGAACCACTGCAGCCCCGGTGAGTAACTTGCCAGTGCTGCATTGGTGCATCATGCCGATCCTTCGGGAGTGTATCAACCCTGAAGGGTTGGCATGATGGATGAATGCAGCCCTGGCTAGAGCTACATGAATGCATCATGACGACCAAGGACATGATGCATTAATGCATCATGCCGTCCCTATAGGGTTGCCAGGTGTGACGTGTGTATGCTGGTGGTGACTTTACCCCCATCCTTATCCCACATGTATGTTCTCACACGAGGTGGTCGGGGTACCAGCAGTTACCGACAGATAAAAAATGACATCAAGACGACTGAAAAATACATTCATGTTAAAAACGAGTTGACGGGAGACCAGACTTGTGTATAGCAATATGACGTTGACATGACGTCACAAATGTCAGCCCCTGCGTCATGTTCAAAGTGAGGACGCTGGTTGCTTAGTTACGGGCTGTCGGTGTCAACATGACGCAGCGAGGTGTCAACCGGGCCTGGGCACCATTAGGGCTGACAGTTGACAGTGACGACTAATGCTAAACGGTCTGTAGGTCGAATCTACCCCCGAACTGTATAATATAACCTCACATAATATAATATAGCCGTAGTATAGCCTCAAAGAATATAATATAGCCTTAAACACCATAAAATAGCCTCAAACACCATAATATAGCCTCAAATCACATAGCAGGGTCCACCGTATAGCTCTCTAAATGGTGCGGACTTGTTCCCGCGGCCACTCTGTGTACACTGACACCAGCAATCTCGTGAGACCTTGGTTCTGCTCTTGTATTGCCGCCTGTTCCCCGGAAGTTATGGTGTGTGAGTGTCTGGTCACTGCCTAAGTCTCACGATAGATTGCGAGCACAGAACTTACATGGCCGCCCATACGGAGAAAACCGCGTCATCGTTATAGCTTGAAACACCTTCATATAGCCTCAAACCCAGATGTAGCACAGCAAATCCGCTGTACATGTCATAGTATATACATGCGGGACTATCCCAATGTGCCTGTCTCAGTGGCTAGACATTGTATTTCCAGGTTTGGCACAGTTGTCAAAATTATAAAACATGTGTATGTTCTCTCAAAAGATTACATTCAAGTTGTAAGACAAAAATATTTAGACATAACAGAAATAGAAGGCTAGGTTAAGTCATAGTGTCATACAGTACACTCCGAAAAGTGAAAGATCAGCAAACTCAGTTACAATATAAGAACAAGACATTGAACTCGTGTTATATATATGTGTAATGACATTTTTAATGTACAGACGCATTAACTGTAAACTTGCCGTTTATAACATGACTTCACGTGGTACATACAAGTATCAGGAACCGGTGCAGACATACACATATTGTACATGGGTGAACAAAACACTGCAGCCCAACTAAAACCATGAAAAAATATTAAATACCTAAAATGCAAAAAGCACTCTTTAGTTTTAGTTTTAAAATCGTGTCATTATCATAATCTGACAATGGTGATTATTTTGAGTACCTTAAAAATATTGAAACATTTGGAGCAAAAAGTTGTTTGGGTGGTGGTGAGTTGGTATCATTAAGTTGTCGAGTTGTGAGTGTAAACTGGCCCAGACTTCGTGTTAACTACGTGTAGTATGGTACATGGTGACAGATAACATGACGCTAGCTGATACCACCACATGTTCTGTTACATGTATCAATCATCCTAAATGTGACCCGTTTAAACAAAATGGGTCGGAAGTCGCAGATATAAAATGTTCTGATATTGCCAGATTCGTGTACAGCTCATCAAGAGCTTTCATTTGATATACACACACAGAAAAGTGAGAGTCATTGTCGCTAAAACTACCCTCACCTGAGGGTCAGGCACTGCCTGACTCTCATATGAGGGTAGTTTTAGCAACAATGACTCTCACTTTTCTGAGGGTGTATGACAAGTGGTATATTGCCCAATATTCACTCTTAGACGCTATTTTCTATTTGGTTTTTAACTTAGCTTGCCAGAAGATAATTATTCATGTTAGAAAAATGTCAAAAACTCATTTTTCAAAAATAATATTTTTTCCACACTATTCTACTTAAAATGCCCATATCTAAGCTCTTAAAACTGCGACTTCCGACCCATTTCGGTAAAACGGATCACATATGTACTAAGTACTTTGTAGGTACAAAAACGCAGTTTGGTCTGGTTTATTAATATTGTCATTATAAGAGTACACCATCCCATGGTCTCTGAAATTCTCTGATAAATTATATTTAAACTCGCTTTGTTTTCATATTGATCAAATTCAACTCACTTCTGGCCTAGCTATATCTGGGCCATTTACTACTATTGTATAAAGTCGACCCATTTTATAGATCAAATACAAATTAGCTTTTCTCAGTATTCCTTCGTAATTATTTATTGCTATTATACAATCCTTGTATTATATAAGTTTGGATGTACGAAAATATCTTTAGAAAAAGAAAATGCAATAATAATCTCCGAGCACATGATGGCAATTATAATAAATTACAACCATTGCCAATTGTCTAAGGCCATCACTCAGTGCATGTCAATTAAACTAAGGATACCGTACCATCGTGTTTAAGTGCCCTGTCGCTTACAGATTTGGAGGCATATATACCCCCGGCGCTTATACAAGACAGGCGCTTCTTCGAGATCCTATTTAAGTGCTTAAGAAACATCTCAATACCTCTCTACCCGCGGCGCTTATACAAGGCAGGCGCTTATTCAAAACCGGGCACTTAAACGCGAGGTACGGTAAATATAATACAATGTTTCCGTTAGACGACCGAGTCGTGACTCACTGATCGCTTATGTAACAAAGTCTGTATAACCTCAAATACTACCCCCCAAGTGCATTGGGTTACGGGCCTTATATAAAGTTCAATTAGATTAAACGGATTGGCTATCCACTGTGCTGCCATGATTTAATTAACACTTCATTGGCGGCATATTGTTGTCATGATGCACCAATGCATCACCGGTGAGTAACTCGCCGGCAGCGCTTTGGTGCATCATGCTCACAATTCAGGGGTGTAGTAACCCTGTTTGATCCTTAGCACTGGCGAGTTACTCACTACAGCTGCTTTCATGCATCACGCCGACAAAGGGTATATTGTATTAACACATTATGCAGCCATGAAAGGGTTAAAGCTGCTATACCTCCTCATACACGCAAACCTACATTTGATTCTCAGATTGTATAATTCTTTCCCTCTCATAATCTGTCATTTATTCTGACAAGAAAGTCTCAATATTATGTTAAACAGGACTCCCAACTACTATTTATATTCTAGAACCTGGTGTATCCCTGTTGATGACACCCCTGTGTTGATGAAATTAAGTGCTGAATAGAATGCTGGAAGTATTTTATTTTTCCTTAAATTCCCTTAAATTTAGCATGGTTAAAAGACACAAAATGTATTTGGATGCTACCAGTACACTCCAACTTGAACTTTCTATATATCTGAGGTGGTACAGCAGCTTTAACTCTACTGCAGGTTCTGAGATATCTGGTAACACCCCAGCTAGAAGGTCCTATGGTGCACCGTGACGACAAAGGAACATGAAGTCCTGTCGTATAATGTCGTCCTCCATGAGCCAAATTAATGAATGTTCTTCCACTGTCTCGCAGGGATGGACAATAAACAAGGTTTTCCTACAGTTTAAATAGAATTGTGGGAGGCTGGATTGAGACAGTTGACATTACAAACGGTCAGGGAATAATTGGTTTGGCCCGAGACATGATTATATGTAAATCCTACCATTATCTTTGGTGGATACGTGTGTAATAGGTGAAGGTGTTTAAATGTCTATAGACCCATGCATCAAGAAAGGGTGACTTTTTGATGATAAATTGTTTTTTCAGAATCCTCACAACATTGTCTACAGTAGCTCGATTTGCATTTAGTAGCAGGAGATTCACAAGAGAATTATCTTTCAGAATCTTACATTAGAAGGCAGGATTTTGATGTTTTTATATTTGTCAGTCACACTTCATAAATGTTCAAAAAACCTTATCAACAACTTTTCTGAAAAGTCACCCTTTCTTGCAGCATTGATCTATAGTGGCAAGAAGTCTAGATGTAAGACAGTACATTGTTCTTATCACCAAATGCTAACTGACTTCACACCTAGTATTGTAGATATAATAAAATAATGTAATATTTACACCTTTTATCAGGTAAACACGCGCACACTGTAGTTTTGTATAACTAAAAAGACAAGGATATCATGTTATTTGCGTTGTTGATTTAAGCATCTGTATCTATGTTGGGCGTTGTACCCATTTGATTGTATCGTCTCTTTAGAAAATCACCTTGTGTAATAAAGATTCGTTATAAACTCAAAAAAAGGATAAAATATATTTGAGCTTCTCACGATGCGTTGTAATAAAAGCCTCGTAGAGTAATTTTTATTCGCTGGGGGGAATAAAATTTGGGTATAAAAAAGGTCAAATGGGTCATCTAAATGTATTATGAGTTTTGCAAACACAACGCTGTGCTGAGTAAGTCCAATACACTGGGAGCAAGGATCAATTTCAGCCGATGTAATCCTTATTACATTCTTCATAAAAATAGCCATTCACTGACAGAGAAATCGTGACATTTTAATTCTTTATTACAATATTTCAATATTGACAAATATGTAGATAGTTTTCCTATTATAAGAACCCATTGGTGCCAATGTTAGATGTACACTCATAGCTCATGTATAGCTCAATTTAAATGTATCAAAAGTGTCTGGGTACGACGGATTATAAAGCATGTGCACATGGTATTAAGGTGTAGCTGTATTTACATAATATTGTCATCTTGCAAACTAGGAGTAGATACATATACTCCGCGCACACAACTTGTAACTCTGCTAAATATTAACCATTTAAGGGCAGCATAATGTTTTAATGCACTATGCCCTTGCATTATGAATGCATCTTTCCGGCCCTACAGAATAACACTCTGAGAGGTTTAGCATGATGCACAAATGCAGCTCTGGCAAGTTACTTTTTGTCGCTGCATTCGTGCATCATGACAGGGATTGGAAATGAGGTATCATGCCATCCTTAAAGGGTTAACATCTTTCCATAGGTATACCTCGCAAGACCAATCCTGATGCTCTTACGGTTTAAGCCATGACTGAATTTAGGAAATGCCATTTACAGTTTTATACATCAACATTTATAAAGCACAAATCGGACACATTTTTATACATCAACATTTAAGCACAAATCTTTGATATGCATGCACTTTAAACACAAAATGGTTGATATGCATGCAAAGGGACAAAACAGGACTACATTAAAAATAATAATTGCATATATATATACGACGTCAGCCAAAACTACATTATCACATTTAGAGTCCATGGTGCTCTTTCTAATCGACAGTGTTCTAACTCGGGAATTTATCGCTTCCCGATAATACTGGTAAAATGTAAACATCCTTCTGTACTGATAAATAAGCAAGGCCTCCTCTCACAAAAATCTTTATGATTAATTCTCCCCAAGTCTGATTAAAAGAGCATTTGGTTCTTAGAATCCATGTCAATATTCTGGATCTGATTTAGTCTTGTAGTAATAATATCAATAGTTAGACACATACCTGTGCATTCAAACACTCTGGTGGGCGCAAATAAGGGTCCAAAGTACTCCCTATTATAATAGTATTAAAATAAGGGTCCAAAGAGTCCCTTATAATGGTAATAAAGCTATGTATAAATGACTAAGGCATACACAGCTTTCAGTGGGTCCATAACAGGCTTCTGTACATCCTTCTAGTTCCTGGTATATGAATAAAGCACGTCCAGATAGGTGCCAGAAGCTGGAGACAGAATGGTGGGCACTAATTGTTGCCAACCCAGAGATTCACATAATCCACCTCACCTCCAGAACGTAGAAGCACAAATGGATATTTCAAGTATTCCTTTTCCAGAGATTCAGTGCAGGGGGACTTAGAAATAAGTCGCACAACTTAGTAGAAGCACAATTGGAGATTTTAAGAATTCTTGTATAATTAAGCTAGTTCAAGGTAAAGCTCCCTAGGTGCTAGCCAGTACTATAATTCTGTGTCCCGTGAATCAGCGTCATCGTCAATAAATGGCACTGAGTCGGTACGTATGATCTTAATGGGTTCAATCTCGGCTTCGTCCACGGGTGTCTCGTCTTTGTACTGTGCCTTTTTGTAGTCCCCATTCTTCTTGTGGTCACCGTTTGGTTGTTTCTGGAGCTCGTTCTTCACCATTTCCTCCACGAGGTGGTTCGAGGCCTTCTCCCGGGCGTTGCGCTCCTCCTGCTCCCTCTTGTCGCGTTTCTTGTCCCTCATCTTACAGATGAGACACACCAGCGGGCCCAGGATGATCCAGAACCCCACGATGCACGCGATGGCGATCCCCGTCCGCGCCCCGCTAGACAGACCCCCCTGCGTCGACTCCCCGATCATCGTGCCATTCAAATCTTCATCCTCCGGATCTATTAGCACAGTCGGCTCTGCATTAATTGAAACAACAATTTTCTCAAATTCTTCATCATCGGTTTTGTTCTTTTCAGCCTTGGTTTCAACAAGGTCCACATCTGCTGCTATAGGGATCACCTCAGCGATGGCGGCGGTGGTGGAGGAGGGCTCCTCGGTGGGAAGTTTAGTCGTGTAGTCTGACACGGTTGTAGTCGGGGTGGTGTACTCATTTACAATGGTTTTGTCTTTAACATCAACAATTCCTGGATTGACTGGTTTCTCTGCCGCCTCAGTAATTGGCTCTGTTGTTGTGGTTGTTGTGGTTGTTGTTGTTGTTGTTGTTGTACTTGAAGGTTCCTCCTCGTCTCCACCGTCCACAATAACCAGCACACCTTTTGGTGTCGTGCTTGGTTTGGCGGTCGTCTCCTCCTCGACAGCTTCACCCCCTACCTCATCCACCACCTCAGCCTCCACGGCAGGGACAGCAGCCCCAGCTGCCTCAGTGGGGGCTTCAGTGGTGGTGGTGGTAGTTGTGGTGGGGGCTTCTGTAGTAGTAGTGGTTGTGGTGGGGGCTTCAGTAGTGGTAGTAGTTGTGGTAGAATCTGTCTCCAGAAGCTTGTCTATTGGCTCTAGATCTTCCACCTCGGCACCTCCCACTAGAACCGCCCCACCATCTGCCGCGGTGGTCTCCTCTTGGGTGGTTGTGGTGGTTGTGGGAGGAGTTTCTGTGGTGGTGGTAGTCGTCGGTAGCAGCTCGTCGATCGGCTCGACCTTATCCACATCTACATCCACTACTACAGCTGCAGCGTCTTCGGCAGCGGTTGTCTCAGGCACGGTGGTCGTGGTTGGCTCAGTGGGTTGGGTGGTTTCGATCTCTACGACCGGCTCGGGTACATGAGCGGTTGTGAAGGGTCCGGGACCGGCGGGTTTGGTCATCACCCCCTGGATGTCTATGTGCAGCTCCTCCTGGTCTGGTCGGGGCGTGGTCTGCAGCGGGACCGGATGCAGCGTGGTCATTTTGGGGATCGGGGGTAACGTAGTAGGCCCCGTGGTAAATTTGAAATGCGGCAACGTAATTCCTTGTGTTTGAGTCCGGTATATCACCTCGGTTTCCTTAGGTTTTGTCTCATCAACACTTTGGACACCGACTAAGTCATCAAAACCATCATCAAGATTGGTTTTTACGTCAGTGGCTTCCCCAGAGGCAAGGTCATTATTTGCTGCTAAGGGGTCCTCATTTTCAGGCACAGGGGCAGAGTAGACTAGAGACATAAGCAGAAACACAGCGAGGGTGAGCAATAATCCGCGCCTCGCCCACCCCCCGCCGCTCAATGCAGCACAACCCGGGTTAGCGGCCATTTTGTCGGCCATATTGTCGGCCGCTTGGTAATCCATGTACAATCCACGTATAATCCTCCAGGGGTCAGGGGGTCAAGGTCACCTGACGGTCATCCAGACTTTCTGCAAAAAGAGAACGAAAGAAATTTGTCAGTGAAAATTTATATTTATTATTTATAAACAGATTTAAAATGATTTAAGATATTTTAGCAATAATCATTGAATTAAGTGAATATAGCTTTACTTAAACTTAGATATAGGATGTACATTATGTGCAATGCATTAAAATATTTTTTAAAGTAAATCAATGAGGTACAAGTAGATTGAATGACTCTGCCCAGGATATAGTTTACCACACCCCAAAACTATCAGAACAAAGGAAATAGGGTTGTGAGCCCTAATTACACGTCATTAAAGGTAATGAGCACAGAACAGGGGGAGTTGAGGACAGCTGAGACTCCCAGTCAACCCCTACACCTCCAGGCTACCCAGGTAGATGACAGAGCTGTGTATGGGTTACAGTAGAATGACTTTAACATGAGCATCTGCTATTCTTGTATTGCCACATTGTGCCGACCATTTAGGAGTGTATCAGTCCTGGAAGATCAGCATGATACATGAATGTAGCTCTGGAAGGTATCACTAAGGCTGCATTTATGCATCATAACTGCAAAAGACACTAGACAGCTTTTAAAGGCTTAAAGCTCCAGTCCCAGTGCCACACTAGGAGTGCTGGAGGAGACTGGGCCCCCTGCAGTCAGGTCTGCTGTAATACCACACTTACTGGCTCCTCACCTGCAGCACTGGTACCAGCACACCTGGGGATCAGGTGGGCTTACACTCAGGTTCAACCAGAGGCCTGCCTCTTAAAGACACCCTACCTGTCAGCGTGGTAATACCTGGTCTTTAAGTTTGAACCCTCACCAGCCCTATATAAAGTCCACTGTAGCGCCTGTTACTGCACTCAGACTGTGGGTGTAGGGCAGCAAGATATGGGCTTTTAACTCCTGTTCACAGAGGGAGTGGGTACACAGTGTTGCTACAGTGTACTCCACTATAATCTCAATATGAAAGTGCTGCAGGCTTTATATTAGTCCACCTGGCATGGCTACATGTTGTACTCCTCCTGAACGTACCATGAAAGTAACTACCAGACTGGCAGTAGTGGTATTACACCCATCCACAAGCTATGGGAAGTCCTCATGGCTCTACTATTAAGATAGTGGTAGCTGTAAGGTTATCCACATCGTGCTATGGCTAGTCCACCCGTCTGTGACATGAGGGTAGCTAGTAGTAGTAGTACTAGTACGAGGGTAGACCGCTCACGAGGTGACTAGCTGGTCGGTTGGTAGTAGAGTAGACTGGTATGTCTCAACCAGGGTGCCATTAATCATGGGGCCAATCTTCCAAAGGGCTATTATAGACATTGGGCCGATCATCCTCAGGGCCCAGCACCATAGGGCCTATTGTCCACAGGGATCCTGGTCCGTGTACTGGTCTACTCAAGGTACCAACAGACCAGCTAGTCATCTCATGGGCAGTCTACCCTATAAGGGTGTCCACATGCTGTGAGTACTCCCCTGTTACCCCCACTCTGGTAGCCCCTATGTGGTAGTGCTATAAGTGGGGAGGTGTACCTGTGGTATGAGAGAGGTTGGGGCTACTTGTCCACTTGGTACATGTTGTATCCCTCCTGTATCTATCAATAGTTACCTATGGTGGTAGTAGCACTGCTATAACTTAAAGCAGTAAGGGTGTCCACATGCTCTGGGTATTCCCCTGTAGCACCCCTCTGGTAGCTCCTGTAGCAAGTAGTGCTATAAGAGGTAAGCTTTACCTGTGTTAGGCTGTGATATGAGACATGCTGTATCCCTCCTGTCTCTTGTCAGTAGCTACCTGTGGTGGTAGCACTGCTGTCAGGGTGTCCACATGATGTGGGTATCCCCCTGTACTACCCCCACTATGGTGGCCCCTATAGCAAGCAGTGCTATAAGTGGGGAGGTTTACCTGTGTCAGGCTGTGATATGAGACATGTTGTACAGTCAACTCCCTCTAATCCGGACACCCTTGGGACTATCCAAAAATGGCCGCATTAGCGAGGTGGCTGCACTGGAGGGAGCCAATACTGAGTCTATGGAGAACATAGAACTAGACTTTTCATTGTAGTATTTAAACTAGTAGTGTCTTGAAGTAGTGTGAAAGAAAACAAGTAAGTGATAAATTAAATTTGATCACAAGCATTTTAATTCTGGTCTATAGGATTTTCATTTAATGTAGTATTTAGACAATACAAAATCTGGTGGCTACAGAACTTATTTGACAATGGAAGGGGGGGGGGGGGGTACTCGGATTGACACTAGACTTGGTGACCCACCGCCACCTCTCAGTCAGTCAGTCAAGCAGAACATGAGCAGGATGCTTTGGGGTGGGGGGGGCGGGGTGAGGTGTTAAAGCTAGACTTCCTCAGCCCCCCCCCCATCCCACCATGCAGGCTTGCCCTCAGCGACTTCATAAGATTTCATTGAATCATTGTCAGTCGTTGTTAAATAATAGGATATGTTACAATCATGATTATCATTGTCACATTTTTGTAGCAAACTAACAAGATTTTAAAGTAGGCTACAGAAATTCCAGTAAAAAATCTAGGAATTCCTACAAAAGTGGTTCTCTTTATTCTACAAATGGCCGCATTAGAGGGAATAATTCTTCATTTGGGACTGTACAATTGGTGGCCATAGGGCGGGGTGGCCGCATTAGAGGGGTGGCCGCACTGGGGGGAGTTTTTTACATTAAAATAAAGGGAAAAACAGTTGGGACTTTCCAAATATGGCCGCATTGGTGGGGTGGCCGCTGTAGAGGGGTGGCCGTTAGGAGGGAGTTGACTGTATCCCTCCTGTCTGTCAGAAGGGTAGCTACCTGTACTGGTAGGGTACTGGCTCTGTGGTAGCTCCTATGTGGTAATGCTGTATGGTGCTATAAGGGGTTACCTCTCCTGGTAGGGCTATAAATGGTAAGGTTTACCTGCCTGTGTCAGGCTGTGCTAGGAGACATGTTGTATCCCTCCTGTCTCTCAGTGGTCCCTGTAGTGGTATGGTACTGGTCCTAATGCTACAAGGGTGTCCACATGGCATGGGTATGCCCCTGTACTACCCCCACTGTGTTAGCTCCTAGTAGTGCTACAAGGGGTGAGGTTTACCTGCCTGTGATATGAGACATGCTGTATCCCTCCTGTCTGTCAGGGAACTAGCTACCTGTGGTGGTAGCACTGCTATAAGGGTGTCCACATGCTCAGGGTATTCCCCTGTACTACCCCCACTGTAGTGGCTCCTATGTGGTGGTGCTATAAGTGTTTACCCCTCCTAGTAGTGCTATATAAGTGGTTACCTGTGATGCCTGCACCCACCTGGGGGGGGGGGGTGCTGCAGGGTGGTATGACACACCTGAGGTAGTCTGTACCTGTAGGTGGTGTAGGTGTAGGGTCAGTGGGTGCTGTACATGGTCTGTACCCGCCCTGTGTGAGTCTGTGTGTGTGTGTCCTCTGTCACTGCCTGCTGCTGACTGACCTGACTCACCCACTGTCAGACACACGGTGTGTAGCACCCACACACACACCTACACACGCACACACACTACTGCTGCTGCCACCTCTCTAATGCTGAGCACCCCCCCACACACACACACCTACACACTCACACACTCACACACACTACTGCTGCTGCCACCTCTCTAATGCTGAGCACCCACACACAACCACCCAGCAGCACACACCCACACACCCACCAAGTCTGGCTCCTCCCCTCTGCCCCCCTCCCTACCCACCCACCCACCCACACACGGATCAGACCACTCACACTACACACTCCTCACCCTTACCATATATCACCTTCTCTGTATGCTAAATACAGCAGTAATCTGTGAGCTATGAAGCCTTGACACTATATCCCCACTATATCTTTTACACCTACAAGACTGAGTACTAGCTCCCCCCCCCCCCCCCACCCCCACACTACACACACAGGGATAGGAACTCTTAATATGTCCTTCTCTGTATGCTAAACAGCAGCATTAATCTATGAGCTATGAGGACTTGGGAATACATTATACATGTACATGTTCCCAAGTCCTCATAACACACCTCCAGGTCTGAGTCTTGGCTCCTCCTGTCCCTGCCCACAGCACATAGGGACCAGGCTCCCCATACACTACAGACCCACTTCCTCCATACAGCAGACATCATCAGTACCTAGGTATACCTAGGTACATGGACATGGCAGTGGCCAGTTTAGGTTCTGTGAGATGCTTGTACCACATGAACTTTAAAACAGTGTTTGTAGTCAGCATCTCACAACATTACAGATGTATTCATGTTGCAGAATGCCATGCTATTTACATCAATGTGTGAGGGACAAGTCTGGGGCCTGAGTCATGGGTCGTTGTTATTAATGTGTCTATAGATTAGTGTTTAACACCACCCAGACCCCCCCCCCCCCTACCCCCCAATCCTGCTGCTGCTTATAGAGGCAGCTTCATTCCTGCAATATGAAGGATAGATCTGGGGGTGCAGAGGGTCCCCCTCTCAAATTTGAAAGTCGCCGAAATTAAGAGCACCAGATCACCTTTTTAGACCATACTTCTAGACTATAGCCAAATGTTTCCAAAAGTCGCCTTAGTATACCAGGTCGCCTGGACAACAGCCCAGGTCGCCAGGTGGCTTTTGACCCATCTGCAGTCACAGACCGATGCTCACAGACTTTGCTGCTCACTGCCTCAGTCCTTGTCCTCAAGGCAAAAATCTGTCCCTACCCACCCCCCCCCATCACCCCCCCCCCTTTGTAGCCCTACCCTAACCCTTAATGTTTTCCTACCCCCCCCCCCCTCACCTCCCTCCCCACATCACCCCATCTAATGCTGATCCCCCCCCTACCCCCCTCCTCTTGGTGCCACATGTGAGCTGCAGCACCGACATGCTGCCGATAATACATGCACGCACGTGCAGCCCTGTGTGCACGTGTGTGTGTGTGGGGGGGGGGGGCAGCATATCACCCCCTTATAGCCATAAACCCAGAAAACCCAGAACCCAGGCCAATTATGGATATTTATAGGTTGTGGGTCCCCTATCATAGTGTGATCATCTGTCTCAGTGTTTCAGAGTGTTTTAGTGCTGGGAGTTATGTGTAGTGGTGTGTTAGGGGTATGCAGGGATATGGGTGGTGGTGGGGGAGGGGGAGGGGGTGGGTGTCGGTGTCCAAGAGGTGAGACCAGGACACCCCATCCAGACCCACTCCTTATGCATCCATTCAATATTGCTCTCTGCACGAGCAGAATCTACACTGGGCACCAGTTCCACAGAGACAATTCAGGAAGTCCTACTTTTTCACTAGAATTTCTGTAATAAATTATGTTAATTTCTTACACTGGGCTCCTGTGCCACTCACTGACAACTGGTGTCGGTACACTGGGCTCCGTCGTAGCCAGGATCAGAAGTGCCAATCCGCAAGGAAGGCGTGATCAGATGAGGTCATATTAGGCCGAACACCCATTAAGCTTTGTGTTCTTAGTGTTGGCAGTTATCTGAGCCTTTCCTGAGCAGCAACTAAGACAGCCAGGCTAAATGGTAATCCAGGTACAGTCTGTAATGACTGTAAGGGGGTGGGGTGGATGGTGCTAGGTGGTCATGGTAGCATAACCTGGTGTGCCTTTTGTCTCCATAAGGGTTGAGGTGGATGGTTTTTACCACCCCCCCTCCCCCTCCCCACACACACACCACACACCCACAACACACCCATCTCCTCATTGCCGCATGCCGTGATCAGTCTTGCACCAGATCTCGCCGCCTCACGCCATGGCCGAGAGAACGCGTGGCGGCCGTGGATGAGGGGCAGTTAATGACACCTCGGCCTGTGATTGGCTGCAGGCGGCGCATGCGCGCTAAGACCTGGGCTGACCCCTTTGTCCCGGAACTGGTTCTACTCCAGGATGTGGATCTAAAAGAGGATGTGGATTAGGGTGGCACCCATGTTCAATAAATACCGCCCCCCCCCCCCCCACACACACGCCACCTCCGCCTTCTTACAGACCCTCATGTCCACATAAAAGCCATTCTGTAGTGGAATATGGGCGATACTACCCCGACTGTACGTGTGTTAAGTCTGTAGTGTAGGCGCCATTTATGTACAGAATTTGGTGCATTTTAGGGTGAAGTGCGTCCTTTCTCCACCTAGAGCTACATTTCCATAATCTTCTCTTTTCCACCATGGGGTGAGGGGGCAGGGAGTGAAGGGGGCAGGGGGTGGGGCAAATGGAAATGTTGGCGTGTGCCCAGAGGTTTCAGCGTTATAGGAGGTCAGGTGACGACATAATGCCGCTGGTTGTTGGCGGCTGGAGGCTGCGAAGTCTGAGTATTGTCGGGTACCAGCGGTGAGGGACAAACACCTTGTTACATCTTTATATATGTTAAAGACATACCGGTACTTATAGCTATAGACCCCTGCCACACCACAGCTTCCAGAACTGGAATTTAGCTACCTGTGTATGATGAGGGAGGAGGGGGGGGGGGGGAGAGACCAACCTTAGGGACCGTAGGTAGGCTGGCTCAACTGTAGATCATGAATTAATGGAATAAGAACATTTGTTCAATTGTCCTATGTAAATGTGGTGTAAGACCTGGGAAATACAGCTCTCCCATTGTTCAATTGAAAAGGTCATGTTCTGATTAGTAAGAGCTTGTTCTAATGGTGGATCAGAATGACAATGTTCTGTGACATAAACCTCCCCTGGTCCATCTCTACAAGGCCTACATGGCCTCACGCACATACAGTCTAGTTTACGACATGCCCTCACCACCAAAGGTTGTCGCAAAAAGACGGATGGCTGCCGATTAGCGGCACTGGTTACTAAGGAGTGACGTCATGGGTCACGTGTTATGTCAGAGGTTGGTGGCGTCTCCGCAGGGTGGCGTGGTGGTCGGGTGGCTCATTACGGTACATGGTACCTTATAAAACATGTACTGGATACGGCCCACCCCCGGGGGACACTTCTAGTACGCTGGTACAGACACTGCTATTTTTCTTTTATGCAAAATTATTACTTCATCCGTTCCTGTCCGTTCCTCACCCCGACTCGCCCCTGGACATCCGCCGCAGCTATTTAACACTCCTGACCTCCTCTCCGTGAATAAATTAACAAAAAATAAACACAGAAAGTAGAACGCGGATTCCTATTTCCCCTACTTTGTCTGGGTGTTTTCCTGACAGTAGATTGCCTCGCGAGATCTCGCAGGGGCAGGGGAGATTAGCATTACTAATGTGTCTGTCTGGGCCGTTTGTCTGCTGACAACCCCCCCCCCCCCCACCCCCACCCCCTGAAACTTAACACCCCACCCCCTAAAAATGAAATACAATAACAGAAGAATATAAAAAGGTGGGGGGGGGGAGGTATCAAATTGAGAAATAGATACTAGCTCATAGTCAGTTCAGACAGATAATTGTTCACAGAAATGGCCCATAAGGGTTCTGCAATTGCTACAAATTCAATGAACTTGACCGTTTAAAAGGCCAGCATAGTGTAGACATAGGCAAAATGCACTTTTTCGCCATGATGCATGATTACACCCATGGCCAGTGACTGGCCAGTGCTGCAGTCATGCATCATGACGACCCTACAGGATTGATAAACTCAGGAAGGGTCGTCATGATGCACCAATGCAGTGCTAGTGCGTCATGACTGCACATGACCGTGAGGCCCTGTGGCATCACGTCGTCCCTGTGGTGTAAATGGTTGCAGGTTGTGACCAGAGGTTGTTATGTAAAAGCACAGGTTTCATCAATAACCATTGTGCTGTGTGTTTAGCTGTAGCTACTATAAAGCTTGTTATTAGTAGGACCAGGTAACAGGGCGGCAATCTGTCTCAATATGTAACCTTATACGCTGCCTTCTAAAAGCTTAATATGTGGCGTCGCGTTTTCTACTTACTCTTTTCACTACAGTACTGTCCTTCTAAAAGCACCTACGGTACATCAACCTATAACATGTGGGCCTAAGCAGCCACACAGAAAAGGTGCCCCACGCGTTCCTTTACAGCGAGTAACTCACCAGTGCATTGCTGCATCATGCCGACCCTTCGGGAGTGTCTCAACCCCATGGGGTCAACATGATGCTTGAATGCAGCACTGGTGTTTCTCCCCATGGTTCATATGCCGTTCCTAAATCTTTTCCCCAAAACCATAAAGGTCTGTGCCAGAATCATACCCCCCCCCCTTCCTCCCCCCCCCCCCCCCCACCACGCTGAGTGAGCAGTGGGTACCACCAGTATAAAACAGCAGCCAAATATACCATCACGTCATTATATTGTCACCAACTCCAGACCCCCCCCCCCCCACACACACACACACGCACATACATACACCACTATAAAGCACTGACTGGTCCCAGATCCCAGCACGTATAACATATGTATATAAAGGGTAAATTCACCATGAGTCGGACACATACTTTGGACAACGAACAATGCAATTTGAGGTCATTCATGTACAATTAAGACTTCAAGTGTTTGCTTTTTGGAAAGAATTACACATAAACGTCACCATTATTCACAAATGAAGAGCCTTAAAAGCTTGAATAACCACAAAATCGAGTGTCTTGTCTCAAGGTAGGTGTCCGACTCGAGGTGAATCTACCCTAGTGTTATGCCCTCTGTGCACCCATCCTGCCTCTACCGGCCCCTGGACTGCCCTCTGTACAGTACATACATCACATGCTGCTTAACAGAAAGACAAGCATTCCTAAAATAATAAAGAGAAATAAATTGCTTTAAAAAATACTCCTCAGCAGAGCTTGTTGTAAGTGTGACTGTTAGGTGCTGCAGAGGGGGAGTTACTCTCTAGACTATAACTCACTTTACTCACTACACCTTATGTTCCCACCTCAGAGGTTACCTGAGTTTTTTATAGATGAGAAAGTACCAGCGTATGTTCCCACCCAGAGTTGTATGTACCCAGTGCGGCCAATAGTTAAAAACGGTCCCACAAAGTCAGCTTGCTGCCCTAGCCCTAGGGGAGGGGGGGTGAAGGTGAGGGGAGAGGAAAACAGAGAAAAACACACACAGGGAAGGCTGTGTTACTGATGTGCTAAATGTCAATGTTAACAGGGGAGTGAGTTTTACTGTTAGCTTCTGCAGGTTTGTCTCCGTATGTATGTATATAGGGGTCCATGCACCATGTGGGTATGGTGGTGGGAGGTGGGCCTAGTGCTGGTAGATGCCTCTCGACAAGGTAGTTGTAAAGGGGTTGAACAGAAGTAGCTATCTTGATAGATATTAAGCTCTGTACTAAGGGAAAATGAATTCTACAGGAATGAAAGTCGTTTTTATGTCGCGAAAACCCAAGCTTAGCCGTAGAAAACCCCTATTCGGATCAGGGGCCTCCGTCTCACCATTTCAATATTTTTGGATTCGTCATTTTTATGCAATGATTGTGAGATGGGGTATAAATAAACATGATGCAGAAGCACTTGTGTTCTTAAAAACAGGGTAGATGACATTGGCACACATTGTGGACAAATCAGCTTTAGGACTCTGAATCATCACCTTGGATAGCACATCTAAAGACCTATTGCCTTAAGAGTTTTCAGTCAACAAAACTGGATCACCCACAATGTGATAGACCCTACCTTGGGGCAATCTGTATTCTAATGAAGGGGTCCCCACGTTTACCTCCCCAAACAAACCTAACAGGCGGAGTGGCTGAGGTCCTGAGGCTTCCTCAGCGCCGTGAGTGAGTCATCTCTGGCCGTCCGTGAGGATCCATACAAGACAGGCTGGGCAACCCTTTTAACCCTTTAGCACGGCCTGATAATGCAACATGCCTTGGTCGTCATGATGCATGAATGCAGCCTTGGTGAGTAACTCGCCGGGGCTGCATTCATGCATCATGCCGACCCTTGGGGAGTGAATCACCACCCCCCATAGGGTTGGCATGATGCTTGAATGCAGCGATGGCGAGTTACTGTACGTTACTCGCCAGGGCTGCATTCATGCATCAGGACTCCAAAGTGAATAGTGCATTAATGTACCATGCCGCCATTAAAGGGTTAACATTTAGGCCACTGAGACTGTAGGGTCAGGATGATGCATGAATACAGCCCTGGCGAGGAGACAAAAGGAGTATGGTGCAATAAAGCAGTCTGTGGTCCTTAAAGGGTTAGCGCCCAGCAGGTGGGCCAGTTATTGGACATGGAGACGGCCCAATACGCCAATACTATTTAATATGGTAATAACCCAATATCATTAATAGCCACAGCGCCCTCTGTAGTCAGCGTCCCTCATCATATAGAGGTCAAACAGAGGTCACAGAGGTCAGCCTCAAGGTCGGACAGAGGGTCAGCTGTTCAAGGACATGTTGTCAATTTGTAGAGGTCAAATATCTGTTAATGTCGTTAGGGTGGGTTAAACAAGGAGATGTGGCGGCCACCTCCTGTCGTTATAACCCTCTGTCAGCTGCAGATAGGCATCCACTAATTAAACCTTTAGAGCCAGCAGGATGCTTTAACATCTCAGTTTAATTTTATATCAAAGGATTTCTGGCATCAAGGGGTTTTTGAGAGAGGGCAGGGGAGGGGTTGTATATGTAGGCCGGGGGTATTGTTTTACCAGTTCTATTTGGTCTTGTTCAGAAGGGTAAGATCAGAGGGGTAGGAAATGATTTTGATGATAAAATGATAGAAATTTGGAAGGGGTCATAATTCATTAGTTGGTCAGGGACAGATGGTAGGCAGTGAGGGAAACAGTTCCCGACCCCAGCCCCCCTCCCCTGGGTGTTGTGTCCACCCCGTCCTATCTCCTTGTCCACTCACACCGATAACAATACAACCTCTAATCACACCCAACTATCTTTACTCCTATGTGACAAATTTACACCTAACAATTCAGCATACCCTCATATCTCTCGTGGCACCCATGGGGATGAATTGACCAAGAAACATGAAACATTCAAATTGAGGCCCCTGAATAAAGGTCTTCTATATCAAATATACAGGTCTTTGCGACATGAAAGCACCCTTGAAATCAGGGAAAACTTTTAAAACTGTCATCCCTGATATTTCTATAAAACATGAGGGGAGATGGGATCTGGGAGGTGCCTCTGGGTAAATACATGTTCCGGCGGACCCCCCCCCCCCCCGGCCCCCAACCCACGCAGGGTGGGCTGAGGGTGGTCAGGCCTGAAATTGAATCAGTCGGCGAGCTAAAAGGGGGTTACTGTCATTGTTCAATCAGGGGTCATTCCCTCCCACCCCTACCCCTCCTCTCCTCTCCCCCGACACCAAAGGGGACCCCCCCCCTCTTACCACCAGCACCTCTCACCCATGGTAGCACACACTATTAGTTTGTGATGCCCTCCCCCCCCCCCCCGACCTCCTCGCCCCTTGAACAGTTAAGTTTCAAGTCAATGCCCTGGCTCTCTAATCGCTTTGGGCGATAATGCAAGGAAACCGGAAGTAGTTTACTGCCCTGCCCGTCGTCCATCAGCAGCATCTCGTGTCTCACGAGAATCTACGAGATATCCGGGTCTTTTCATGGGCGGCTCTCGACTTTTACGACAAAGCACAAATTGGAGTCAGATGCTAATTTAGTAGTAATTGTGGTAATTGGTATGCAAGCCAACAGCCCCAAACCCTCATGTCTACTCGGCTGAGTTATCCCATATCAGTGCACCCCCCTTCCCCCCCCATGCTGCTACCATATTAGCCAGACAAAGGAAATGGGAGCTATATTAGCTTATATTAGCAAGAGTTTAACTTCCACGTCCTACTCAAGCTTCAAGAGAGCAGGTCGCTTTGCTTTATAAGCCTTTGGTTTTAAATAAAGACAAAAAAACGGACCTTTTCTGGAATATACTTTCCTTCAGCTGTAGAAGCATCTAGGGCAGGAGAGGAGGAGGTGGGTGGGGGGGGGGGGGGGCTCTCACGGACACAGGCCTGTCTAGTCAGTCTAGGGAGCAGGCAGTGTGTTGGGACCAGTGATATCTGTAGGTCTCTGGTGGTACTGAGTAGTCAGCAGTGTATGGGTTGGGTGTGAGTAGTAGCGGGAGTTGGGGCCCGGCACCAGGTACCCAGAGCTGTACGGCAGAATGTGTGTCAACCAGTCAGCCGGAAGACGCAGCTCACTGGGGTTCAGTGGGCCTGGTTCAAGCTCGCACCACCTCGACCTCGTTTCCCGAGCGTCATCGCTGGCACCAAAGCTTGCTGGTTAAAATAGTTCCTGTGCGCTTGGTGCTGTTGCATTAAAAGTGCAGATGGGTACCGCGTACGAATCCCCCCCAATATACGGGGGAAGTGATGCGGTCATGGCCTCCTAAATACCAGCGATGTCGCTCGGACTTTGTCCAAGCGCGAGTTGGGGCCAGCTTGGGCCTGGTTCTGTACCCTTGTCACAATGTAAAACAGGCTATTGTCGATTTGTCGATTTTACCCGTCTGGGACCCCAAATGGGTTCAGTAGGACTTGGACTGTGCATGTATACATCTAATTAATAAGTATTGATACCCAGAGGTGGACAGAGGGAACAATAGTGGTACATGTAATTACAATAGCTGACCTTTCTACAAGTGCTGACAGGTCTACGGCCGCGTATATTACTAATCTATAGTTATTAGTCAGCACAATATATCCAGGATAGTAGTGGACTCTATGTTGTATAGATCTGGGTTCTCCGACCCCCCAGCCTCCCGCCCCTCTTGGCGCCCACACGGTCAGCCCTGCCCAGATTGAGTGTGGATATCCCCTCTGTTTAGTACCCAGTGTTAAATGAGGGACACATCCATGGGAGCAGGGCCATTGTCAGATACAGTGAGGGTGGGGGGGGGGGGGCGAAGTCGGTCACACTGTGTGTGTGTGGGGGGGGGGGGTTGGAATAAAGGTGGAAATCTGTTGGCAAAGAATGTCCTATGAACCTGTCTGGGCAAGACTCCAGCCACATCCTACCCCCCCCCCCCCCCACACACATCCCCCAGTGTCCTCAGGCCCTACCACCCCACAAGGCACTATACCCCACACCCTTAATGTAACTGATAGCACTATGTCTATATTACCCAGGAGACCAACGGTAACCTTATACCCCCCCCCCCCCCCCGCCCACACGCACACACCTTATAGCCACGGGCCAAGTATAGGATAGACCCTGATATAGTCATTGGTTCTAGACTGCACCAGATAGACAGTATAACCCTATAAGGATATGAAAGTACTTCATACCAGTGACTTCCATGAAAGTCACTGTTCATATTTGTTGATGCATAAATGAAGCGATGAACGTATTGCTAATACCGCATTCATGCATTATGCCAACCGTACAGGCTTGATACATTCCCGGAGGATTGCAGCGCTATCGATTGCTGCAATACAGAAAATGGAGAATGATGCATTATGCTGTGTTTAAAGGGCTAAGATATGTGCCCGTACTCTGTGTACCCTACCCCCACCCCCCCACCCCACCCCCACCCACTCCATGACTACATTCTCAGCCGCAGCGATATAATATAAGGTGCATTGTCCCCCGGGCTATAGACCTTACCCTCTCCCTCTTATACATACTGAGACCCATATCTACTCCCCACACACCCGACCTTCAGTATGGGGAGTATTAAGTCTCAGATCCCTTCCCATATAGCGCATAATGAGTTGTCTGTACCCAAACCCTATCTCATAGTACTGTACTGGGTACCCCTAACCCGTCACCAGTCCGCAGTATCAGTGTGTATTGACAACATGGGGTGTGGGGCGCAGAGATAGGGTATGCTGGCTATTGTACCTATTGTATCTTCACCCACCTGCCCCCGCCCCCCTCACCCCCTCACCCCTCATAGCCCCCCCCCCTCCCACTCCCACCCTACCATATCAATAATAAGCTGGTTGTAGTGAGGCTAACGTTGCTTCTGCTATCAGATAGTCAGTAGCTTTACATGCACACATGTTACATTCTCACCATTATCTCATCTAATCACCCCCGCCCACCTCCCCTCCCACTCCAATACTCCCCTACCCCCCTCCTCTGCCCATCGGCCATCCCTGCCTCAAAAGCCTCTAATGTGATGGACCAGCTACATGTCCCTTGTCACAACTGCTCTGGGTAAAGCCCAATGAGAATGAGTACAAGGGAACTCCATTCAGGGGTATAAGAGAATAAACATAATCTACTCCTGTTTGGTAAAGCAAAGGGCTCTGACAGTTCAGCAATGCAAGTGCCTTTGCCAAATGACTTGAATTCAGAATATAAACTCTCACATGTTTCTACCTTTGTCATTCTTGTACTTTTACAAAAGAAATCATTATCTAATTTGTCCTCTTTGTCCTTTCTACAGGTGAGTAGACGAACCATACACGATATACTGGTATCCGCCATGCTGTAACCATGTAACCAGGCTGTAACCAGGGAAGTGACTAGTTATTGTTATTCTATGGCAGATTAACCCTTTAATGCTAGTATGCTGAAATGGCGACCCAGATCTCAACTCGGCTCCAACTCATCGTATTACTAGACTGACCTCACTCGCACAGACCCCTCCTAGTTCTGCCCACTCCTTAGGATCCGTCTTAGCAATGCCCCGGCCGTATAGTGTCCGTATAGTATGTCAGACTGTTGGCTGTTAGCTGGGTGAGGGGAAGGTGAGGGGAGGGTGAGAGGGGAGCTATATGTTAGCTAGGTGAGGGGAGGGTGAGGGGAGGGTGAGGGGAGGGTGAGAGGGGGAGCTATATAGAGGTGAGGTAGATGTTAAAAATACCCCACAAGGTGATGGTTAGATCGGGCACTGGGGTGTGACGGCGTCTTACAGGAAGGGGGGGGATCGAGACCAGGGAGTCAGGGGGAGAGAGGTACTAACCCTATAAGGGCAGCATGAGGCTTTAATCTACATTGCCCTTTGTCATTATGATGCATGAATACAGCCCTGGCGAGTAACTCACCAGGGCTGCATTCATGCATCATGACGACCCTACGGGGTTGATAGGTTGGTATCATGCACTAGAGCAAGAATTACTTGCTAGTGCTGCATTGGTGCATCATGAAAACAAATCCTAACTTTTCACGCGGCCCTTACAGGGTTAACAGGACAGGAGGGGAGTGTGAGGCAGATGCTGCTTCCTTCAGAGTGCACGTGTCCTTAGTGTTGTAGACAAAGGGGTCCCAAGTTAAAGGGGCACTCCATGAAAGCAAAGGCGATGGCAAAACCTTCTGGCGTATAATTAATGAGTTCCTAAAACCCAAAGACAAGTCAACCTCGGCCTCTTTTGTGGATGATACAGGTACAAGGTATATAGGTAAAGACGCGGCTGAATACTGTAATTCATACTTTTCAACCATCGGGGAAAAACTGTTCACTGAAAATGAAGCTTCATATAACAGGCCGGCTAATGAAACACTGGACCTCCAGGTGCTGCTTGGTGAAATAAGGGATGAAACTACGCGCAATGGGACAGAAGAGTGGCCACTGGGTAAACCAATATTCTCCTATGATGAAATTATAAATGTAGTCAAAAATATTAACCAAGACAAATCCTCTGGGCTAAACTTCATATCGGCCAGAGTCTGTAAGGATGCATTCAGTGTCCTAATTCCTCAACTCAGGAGTCTATTCAATAGTAGTATTGACAGTGGCTGCTTCCCAGATGAGTGGTCCCAAGCACTGGTTATCCCTATTCCAAAATCAGGGCAATTGTCCCAGGTCAGCAACTGGAGGCCAGTGAGTTTACTCCCCCTACCGGGCAAGCTAATGGAGAAGCTTGTCCATGGCTATGTAACCAAGGCACTTAATGACAAGAACCTACTCTCAGAAAAACAGTATGGGTTCCGCAAAGGGCTGGGCACCGCTGAAGCTGTGTTTGACCTAACAACGGACCTTTACACTTCCAGGGATGAAGGGCAAGCAATGGGGGTCTGCTATGTGGACTTTAGCAAGGCCTTCGACTCCATACAGCAGGCCCTGTTAGTTAAGAAAATAAACAGCTATGGCATGGGTAGTGGCTTTGCAACATGGCTAGGGTCCTACCTGAGTGGCAGGAGTCAGTCTACTCTGCTGAATAATTGCAAGTCTGAATCGAAAACGGTCAAATTCGGGGTCCCACAGGGGTCCATACTGGGACCCCTGTTATTTATCATGTTCATAAACGACATCAGCACTTGCATAAACAGCTGCAGAGTACAGCTTTACGCTGATGATATAGCCCTAGTAGCCAGTTGCAGGAACACTGAAGAGGTTCACAGGCGGCTCCAGAGTGATGTAGACAACATTGTGGAATGGTGTATGGTGAACGGCCTAACCATCAATGCTAAAAAGACAAAAGTAGTGTGGCATGGCTGCAAGTCTCAGTTAAACAAGTTAAGCAAGTGTCAAATAAAAGTCAAGGGAACTGTTCTTGAAAACCCTGATAGCTACCAATACCTCGGCGTGGAAATGGATAGTAAGCTAACCATGACCAAACAGGTAAACAGCACAATCAGAACTGTCAGCTATAGGCTCATCAACCTGGGGAGAATAAGATTCCTGGTTGACAAACACACAGCGCTGCAAATATATAAACAGACTATTGTGCCCTACTTCGACTACTGTAGCTTTGTCATGGAGGGCACCCAGGTGGCACTGGTGGCAAAGCTGCAGCGGTTGCAGAATAGAGGCCTAAAGATCTGCAAGGGCAGCTATGACAGAATAGCCACTGCCCAGCTACATGAGGAAAGTGGTGTCAAGCTACTAGTTGACAGGCGCAAAGAACAGCTCCTACTAATTATGTATAAAAGGTCAAAACGGTTAAATCTGAGACCCATAGCCAATCCACGCACTAGGTCTGACCATAAAGTCAAGTTTCCACTCAGGCGACCAAGGCTAGAAAAGTTTAAAAAGAGTCCCCTATATAGGGGAGTTAAGCTATGGAGCCGTCTAAAACCTAGAGTCCAACTGGCCGACACTGCTGACATCTTCAAAAATAGGTGCGCAAGTAACCAGGAGGACTCAGAGTCCGAGGACTCAGACGATGGTGAACAGCAACCTGACTCTGAGGACGAGGAGCCTGTGGCCTAGCGTGTGAACACACTAGTCAAAATCACAACACACTAGTCAAAATCACATTATCACTTCTCATTTCATTGCAACATACCATTAACCATAACATCATCTTCCTGTAAGTCTCTAAGATACTCGCCCTGCTGGTGTGCCCAATCTCCAAAGATCCCTTGTATTCGCAGCTAGACTGGGGCACAACACATGTGCAATGTGTTGTGAAAAATGACATTAGAAACCATAACCACTGACCACAAAAACCACCACAACCGTATATTATTACTATTGTATTTTTTCTTATACATGTTCTTTGATTGTTTGTTTTTCCTAATACATGTCACTTTTGAATTATGAATCGTAGATGAAAAGGAAAAGCCTTCCTTATTTACTATAAGGTCAATATCCAGACAAATACTGTAATATACAGTCAACGGTGTATAGCAATCACCATATGAAGACGCCTTCTCCGGCACTCTTCTGTCTCGTCCTAAAGAAACTAGGACTTTAGTTTCACAGGCATTGACTCTACTGCCATGATGTCAGACGTGCAAAGACTCTGATAGCACTATGGACACTCACAGTTTAATTTATATGTCAAATCCATGAACCAGCTACTGTGAATAGCCACTTAGTCAAAGTACAAGGGATTATTTTTACCTGTACTAAACTTGTTACATCTTACGTCATATCATATTGAAACCCGCATATTTTTGCTTCAGTACAAATGAAAACATCACATGACTTGCTCTGTAATACTTTGTAATAAATGGTGCTCAGCTGAGCCCGCTGAAACGAAAAAGGTAAACTTGTCTCCATACTTGTCACTTAGACGGTCATAAAATAAACGAGTCAAAAACTTCTCTAAGTGACAAGGAAGTGGGTCTTTTAGCTGGAGATAGAAGACCCACTTGGCATGTGCCATCCCAAAACCCAACATTTGCCAGCTCCAGATTCTATTTGTAGGATGGTAACATGATAGGTTAGACAACTTTTGACTCGTTTATTTTATGATAGTCACTTAGACGAGTCTGGAGACAAGTTTTCTTTTTTCAGTGTATACACTGACAGAAAGACACGGGTAATGGCTGTAAATGCTACAGTTAGTGGCCGCTTCTTGTAACGCTAAATACCGCAGTAAAAAGGCAGGACTGAGGTCACCTTGGGATCCAGTTGGCGTAAACAACCACTTGGTGTATAGGGCTATAATAAGATACAATCCAGCATGGTGTATGGATGGAATTACCGGTTTGTTAATCACAGCTGACCTAAATAGAGGAAGATTAGCTACTTTTTGATGAAGAGGGAACGTCTGTGAATAGTTGGTGTATTCATGTGGACCTTTTGGGGCTGTGTCCCGGGGTTGTAAGCTAGTCTAATCATACCTGTAAGGACGGCATGTCGCTGAAAGATGACATTTGTCGTCATGATGCACCAATGCAGCCCTGGCGATTAATTCGGTGCATCATGACGATCTTACGGGATGTCTCTCAACCCTGTAGTGTTGGCATGATGCTTGAATGCAGCACTGGTAAGTTACTCGCCTGGGCTGCATTCATGCATCATAACGATCAAGGGATGATGCATTATATCCGTCTCCAAAGGGATATGGGAAGCCGTCCTCAAATGGTATGAGGGCTATACTGTTTTATAGTGAAGTGTAGATGTATAATAGTAACTAGTTTCTAGTGAAGGGTAGATGTATAATAGTATGTAGTCTGGGTTACTACGTGCCCTGTATGTGGATGTCAGCTGTGGCCCCCATGTAGACATGTGGACATGTAGACAGCCGGCTGGTGGAGGAGGTGGAGGTGATGTGGTGGATGTGGAAGTGGGTAACACCGTTCTGTGGGTAACAGTTCCAAGAAGGATGAAGCTGGTGTCTGGGGCTGACGGAACAATAGATGCATCCAGGCCATTGTCCTGTCTGTCTGTCTGTGTGGGGGGAGGGGGGGGGGGGGGTAGCCTGCCTGGGCTCCTCACACAACGAGGTAAGGGTCCTACAGATAGTATCACAGTTATCTTGTTGCCAGTATGAGGATGGGGATCTTCAGGGTTTACCTAGATTGCAAGTTTCTTTATGTTGAGAGAGTTTAAAACTACCTATAGAGGACCTTTACCCAGGGATCCCCAATTGAAGAGACTTGATACCAGCCATGCATATTTGGCCGCTGAGGGAATCCAGCGAAGAGCGCAAAGCATTATGGGTAGAAATAACAATGGCCGCCTGATGCGGCGTCTGTCGGGAATCTCAAACAAAATGGCCGCTGCGTCATCCGGTCCCTGACATTACCCGGTAGTTATGTCTGACACCTGGTCAGCTGCTAAATCTGAATTTCCCCGCCCCCCCCCCCTCCCATATTTATAACTGCAATCACAAAGGAGGCACGACTTTAATTAAACCCCAAACCCTCCTCCCGGGGACCACAGTTTGCAAAATTAGATTAATGAATAATCAATAAGCAAACACTCTTAAATCTGATTTAATTGCCAATAAATTTTGAATTCTTGATTAATAAATTCTGCGTGTAATTCCACTTGATTAGAACCCCAGACCTTTGCCACCCTCACCCTTCCCCCCCCCCCCCTTTCACCCCCTCCCCCACCCCTGGTCTCTAGTTGCCTCTATAAGTTGTCTGAGGCAGGGGTTTAGCAGTTTGTCCCCTTTTACACAAAGTCCACTTACAGCTCACACACCCCCGTGTCACATGACTAAAGCTGGTCACATGACAACCATCAGGTCACGTGGGTAGAATGCACCCAATGACCCTTGACGAACGCCGACCGAGAGAACACAAAAAAAGGCTTTTGGCAAAAAAACGGCACAAAATGGTTGGCATTTACCGGGTCAGTGCGGAGGCAGGGCACGGTGTGACACAGCCGCCTGCCCATTCAGTAGAACCCCGTCTCCACTCTAGTATAGACATCACCTCAACTCGGCCTTGGTAACTTTAGTTGGCTGACATATCATTTGATTACTAGGTCTGTTTTTAAGGACATCCTGTGCCCGCCTCACGACCTAAAGTAATCCTCAAGATCATGTGGAGGTCTCTTTATAAAGGCCACCTGTCCTGACTTTGACAACAGCTCTATAGCCTGTGACTTACTCCATGCTCATGCCGTGTATATCTGTTCATAAAGGCCGATTTTACTGGCCTTGACAACAGCCCAGAGATCTAATATATGCTGTGACTTACTTATCTCTTCATAAAGGCCACCTGTCCTGGCCTTTACAACAGCTCAGAGACCGACCATAGTCTGTGACTTACTCATGCTTGTGTGTTTGTGGTAGTGTGTGTGTTGTGTGTGTTGTGTGTTGGTGTGTGTGGGAGGTGACACATACCATGGCGGGCTCCCCAGTTCAGCCACAGGCACTTTTTTACCCCGTGCTCCTGTCGCGGAGGAAGTCATAAAACAGCCATCAATTACGGTGTGTGTGTACTCCCTCTACGGTCGGTGTACGACTCTCTACCTAGTGGTCCTAGATGGGCACAGATAGGGAGGGACCTGGGAGGGGTACAGATTAACACTGTAAGGACGGCATGATGTCTCAAAAGTATTTTATTTTGGTAACTGGCTGGTGTTGTATGGGTGCACCATGCTGATCCTTCAAGATTGTATCACCCCCACCCCCACACACACACACACATACACACAAACACAGGGTCGGCATGACGAGTCACTCACCAGGGCTGCATTCATGCATCATGCCGACAAAAGGGCATAGTGCATTAAAGCAATATGCTGCCTTTAAAGGGTTATGACCCTATAAGGACAACTCGCTATTCTAGCCTTGGTATTGAGAATAGTGCAGGAGAATAGTGCTATGTCTGTTCCCACAAAGAGGCTCAGACATGTGGATGTATCCCGGGGTTGTATCCTACCGGAAGTGGTACTACCGGAAGCTCTACATCAGGTCGCCATGTTGGTTACCATGGATACAGCATGGATCCATAAGGAAGCATTTATTAGGCCGCATAAAGGGTGCCTACAGGCAAAGTGGTACATGAATGTATGTATTCGATATGGTACTTGTGAGTCGCTGTTAAAGTTTTATGATCCAAAGACAGGGTATTTGTCCAAGGCGCCATCCAAGGATAATTAGGTACCGGTAGTGCCATGCTGCCCTTGACGGGTTAAGGGCACCATCAGTTTATCCATAGAGCCTCCAGTAGGGTACAGTAGGCTCATTGGTTTATCTCTATTGGATGCTTCTGGGAAAGTATTGTGGCCTGTTTAGGAATAGAGGGGATGGGGACTAGCACCACACCACACCAACACACACCCCTCCTGTAGAACCCACCCCCTTTAAATGTCAGCGTGCTATAGGGGGTCAGGGCATGCACCGAGCAGTATGATGTCACCCGCCATGTGGCTATTTATAGGCTTACTGTGTCTGTGAGCTGCTCTGTGTGAGCTGCTCTGTGTGAGCTGCTCTGTGAGCTGTTGTATTTGCTGCAGTGTGAGCTGCTCTGTGAGCTGCTTCGTGCTCTGTGAGCTGCTCTATGTGAGTTTCTCTGTGTTCTGTGAGCTTCTCTGTATGATTTGCTCAGTGAGCTGCTCTCCGTGAACAGTTGTGAGAGCTGCTCTGGGAGTTATTAATGTGATCCATACTGACAGGCCCAACACGACACAATAGTTTGTAAAACCAACAAACCCGTGGTGGTGGGGGGAAGCGATAGTGGTGGGAAAATGGGGTAAGAGGGGACTATTTATAAGGTCTATAATCTAAACTAAATGGTTACATAGGGTGATAATATTTATACCATAAAATATCATAGATATGCACCCTGTAACGGATGCAACGATTTAGTCTACATAATAGACTGAAATATAGTCATGTTACTCAGAATAGACTCCACCCCCTCCCCCCCCCCCCAACATCAAAAAAAGAAGAAGAAAAATGTCAACCTAAATTCCTGGCCGGCCGTAGAGTGGTCTGCCCATGGGGTATGTTGTATGGAGTGAGTCCATGTCCTTCACGACAGACAGAACAGACAGCTGATACAGCCTCATACCTCATGCCTCCTTTAATGTGACGCTGATGTCTCAGGATAGCAGTAAACGCTGTCGGTGTTACTAAACACGGCTATATACCTGTCTGTGGGTGTATGCGGGGTGTATTGTAGAAGACAACAGATGGGTCTAGTGCTGACAACAACAACAGGGCCATGTACAGACATAAAATCTCCTGTTTGTCTTTTGTGTAGGTTAGGGACCACTATTAAACTGTGTTCTGCTGGATCAAAATTCGTGTTCCATCCTTTGTGGGTCCACATGTGCACCCCCCCCCCCCCCCCTTTAGGTCGGAAAGTCGCCTCCGAAATTGAGGCTCTCAGGTCACAAAGTCGCTTTTTAGACCACTTTTGCTATAGTCGACTTTGTCTAAAAGTCGCCAGATCGCTTAAATTATTATGCCAGGTCGCCAGGAAAACAACCCAAGTCGCCAGGTTGCTTTTCACCCATCGAGAGTCATTAAGTTTGACTATGTGGAACTGAACCAGCTTTACAAGTGAGAGTCCACTGAGCAGTGTGGTATCGTGTGCCTTGTGGTAACACCTCGGGGGTAACACATTAATTGGATCAGGAGACAACATCAAAGCTAATGGATCAATTTGCCAATCAAGGAATTAATCAAGCAATCCATTCCGCCAATGCTCTTGTACTCCTAAGCCGCAACACAATGGTACCTCTCCACAATCCTAATACAGATAAACACACCTCTCCCCTCCCTTACTGCAAACCCAATAACCACTCTGAGGCCAAAATAATAACAGCTGTGTTTCAGGTTACTCGACCCTACCTAGCAAAACAGAGCCGGTCCTAGAAACTTTTATTCAATTTTGAAAAAAGAAAAACCCACTACTTTGAAGCTATTTTAGAGTTGAGTTAGGGCTCCGTGAGTCGGCACTGGTAAAAGTTTAAAACAGAAAATCCGACCTACCTACCCTAGATGTTTAGACCATGTTACATGTAACACTTTTTTTTTTGGCCTGAGGCTGTGTGTGTGTGTGGGGGGGGGGGGTGCTCACACCACCAAAACCCCTGTTATTATGACTATCCCCCCCCCCTTGGTGTGGATGTTGATATTGGCGTGGACGCCTTCCTCCTGCTCTGAGTGGTCAGAGTCAGTCCCTGCCATTACCACAGCCCCATTACTGGTACCTAAATGTGCCCCTACACTGAAAAAGTAAACTTGTCTCCAGACTCGTCGAAGTGACTGTCACAAAATAAACGAGTCAAAAGTTGTCTAACGTATCAGGTTACCATCCCGCAAATAGAATCTGGAGCTGGCAGATGTCGGGTTTTGGGCTGGCACATACCAAGTGGGTCTTCTATCTCCAGCTAGAAGACCCGCTTCCTTGTCACTTAGACAAGTTTTTGACTCGTTTATTTTATGACCGTCACTTTGAAGAGTCTGGAGACAAGTTTATTTTTTGAGTGTACCCCATGGTGGTGGGGGTGTAGGGGGGTTTAGGTGTAGGGCCGTGTTGGGGGACAGAATCCCGGTTAGCCTGGCCCCAGGGCAGGTCAACTAGACTGGGAGGCTGCACTGTAGGGGTTATATATAAATTATATAGGCTTTAGTGGGAGCTGTTGGGGATAGAAGTGGTGTCATTGAAGGAGCTGGAAAAATATATGTTTAAATTAGGTAATACTAGTAAGGCAGTCGAGAAAAAAAATCACCCAGTCCCAATCCAGGTGCGGACCCAGGAATCTAAAAGGAGGGTCCATCAAAGTACCAAAGAGTGTCACGCCGCGACTCGCGGCGTATCAACATTTAGATTTAAATTTAATTCATTTTTGCAAAAGGGCAGAGGGGTTTGGACCCCCCTGAATCCCACCTTGCGGAATCTCCCAGTTATTACAGGGCGTTGTTGAGAAGGTAAAAGAGCGCTGGTATGCTGGAGCAGGCTTGCTGGTATCAACCAGATTTGAACCTAGTACCGGTAGTCTACGTGGAATTCAAATCCCAGCACCTGTTGGCTGTAAACGTAGTACCTGTAGATGGGCGGGGATTTAACTATAGAGGTAGGAGGTCCTTGTTAAGGCTATTTGAAATACCAACAAGCTGCTAGCCTCCTCCCCCTCCCCTGCCCGTACACACAGTCTTCTATGCTCACAGCCTGCTGCAGGTATTAGTGAGGCTTTAACCCTGTACGGGCAACAGGATGCTTTAATGCACTGTACTATGTTATCACCGTGATAGTGTGTGTATGATAGAGGGTGTGTGTGGTCACTCTCAGGCTTTAATTTGATATCAAATATGCCTATATAATAAAGATAGGCCTCCACTAGAGTTTTAGCTGGTATAGTAGAGTAGTAAAAGAACAATTTTAGAACCACTGCGGCTTATAGAATATTCCCAAAGTCTAGTTGTAGCTTATCCACAAGTTAGGCTTATACGTGAGAATTCAAGTTAACATGAAGCATTGATGCCTCCTGCTGTCCTTAGAGGGTTAAGGGGGAGGGGCGGGGGAGGGGGGGGGGCTTCCCGCCTTGTATGGAGAGTTAGTTAGACCTGTTGTGGAGGGGAGGGCCACTTACACATGGGCGTCAATGCCCATTCTTAGAAACAGCTCTAAATATAGGGAGCTTTCCTATTGACGTAATTGATTGCACAATCACCATGGGGCCTTCCGTTAAATCACTTGATTAAATTGGAAAGATGGTGCACAGATTAAAAGGTGTTGGGCTAATTAGAATTGTCTAAAAAGGTGAAAATAGTGGAAATTGATAGATCTGTGTAGTATGTCTATAAATAGAATGATGGCCTAATAATATTTATGAAAGTTTGAGATATTTGTAGTTGAGATTATCTTCAATCGTCACATTTGAAAAGATTATAGTGAAGTGCCTGAAATCGGAAGATTTTTAATAGGGATTATGCTCTCACACGAGCGTAGTTAGAGGTATTTGTGAGTATTTGTTTGTTGGATTAAAGTCCAAATAAAGACTTCCCACATAGTAGCAGACTTTGAACTGCTGACCTAGTGTTAAAGAATGAGGCCCCAGAGAGCCCTTAGTACTGCCGTATAAGCAAGGTCTGACACTCGGTGAAAGGACACCCCTACCCTCCCCTACTACCTTAACCCTTTGGCTGGCATAGTACTTTACTGCGCTATGCCATTTATCGCCATAATGCAGTGCTGCCTTCATGCATCATGGCAACATTTCTGGAGTGTATCAACCCCATAGGGTTGGCATGATGCATGGATACAGCACTGTCACATCACTCGCCAGGGCTGCTTTCATGCATCATGACGACAAGGGGCATGATGCATTAGAGCACACTGCAGTCCTTACAGGGTTAACCTCACCCCTATTTACCATATACACAGGCGGGCGGGTGGAACTCTTCAGTATAAAGCGGCTGGAGGTGTGGAAGAAGAATAGAGGTGGGTGGCATTATGGGATATATGGTGACACGTGACACGGCATTTGACCCCCGACATCTGCCTAATGATGACCCCCCCCCCCCCTACACCCGTCCTACGGTGTCGTCTTTATACGGGACCTTTAGCACTGACACGGGGAAAGATGCTGTAGAAATTGACATGTGCAGGTATCATTAATTTCTTTAAGCATTACAAAAAGAAAAAAACGTCATTTACCCCGACTCAGAACACATCTAACTTTTGAGAGACATCTTATCTCATTTTAAAAGATGAGAAAGTCTTAGTACTTACTCAAATCTTCTCCCATAGGGTAGGTTCACCCCAAGTCCGTCACCTCCCTCCAGGGTAGACAAAAAGCTGTAATATGCTGTTAAATGATATACTGCTAGAGTAACAGTACCAACTAGTTAAAGCAATGTTATCCAACCAGATATAAACGCCCATTCATTAATATTTTGCTTTTTATCCAACCTGGAAGGGAGGGGGGGGGTGGCCGACTTTGGGGGAACCTACCCTATGGTAGAAGGTAAGGTGTTGGGTAAAAGAGAGGGGCTTTACAGAATAGGAACCCTACACCAACTGGTACAATACCCTCCCTGCTTGTCCCACACACCTGCCTGGTCAAGTGGTAAACCCTGTGACGTCATAATAATGCCACTTGTGACGTCATAGAGCCCCACTCTAGCGCGGACGTAGAAGTAAGCATGCCCCCAGAGCTCCCCTCTTGGTGAAAGTGTTTACAAAGTGTAGACTTTAGTTAGTGACGATTCAGTCCCATATAGGGTCTGTAAGTTTGTATCGCCCCTTCCCCCTAACCTCCAAGCTTCACACAACTGTTTGAGTGTAGAAAGCTCAGTGTGGAATGTCACATGAGAGTGAAAGAGGCCCTGAAGGTGCCACTTGTGTAGATCCTTCTGTGGCCATGCAAATACTTGTACTCTCAATGAGGTGACGTCAGCCAAAGGGCACTGGGGGGGGGGGGGGGGGGGGGGGGTCAGACTACCCAGGTAGGGAGGTGGGTCCCAGGAGGCATGAAGAACCACCACAGAAACCTACGTGTGTGGTATGAGGACCTGTGTGGTGAGAGGAGTGTATATACTATAGGAGTGGTTAGACTAACTTTATTCTTGAGTTTCTTCACCAAAGACTAGAACTAACTAAAGATCCCGGTCCCTGCACTCAATACCCAAAGGGGGACGTCACCTGCGTTCTCCATCTTGAAAAACACCTCCTATTCCACGGATTTCTGGCCCAAAAAGCACCCCCTTTTCCCCCAAAACACGGGTGTTTGGGGGTCAAAAAAGACCTCCTTTTTTTCAAAAAGCGCGGGGAGTTTTAGCAACATATCCCTTTCTCTATTAATGACATGTAGTTGTAGATATAAATGACAACCAATATCACATCCACATCACTTATACCCCTTTTCTTGAAAAGCATGCGAATCTATTTAGGAAAATACCCCCCTTTTCTTAAAATCCACGGGTATTATTTGAGAAAAGCACCCCTTTTTTCTGGAAATCAGGGCATTGGAAATGCGGGGGGAATGACCCTTTCCCCCTGTTTTTAGAACGCAGGTGACGTACATTATGTACACAAAGTGCGGGGACCGGGCTAAAGATGCTCCACTCCTCTATTCATTAGACTCCCCAGGTTGCCCTGGGCGCCCCTAGCGCCCCTGGTGAGCAGTGACTGTAGTAAATGAGGCATGAGGGGCTGGGGGGAGGCTGGGGGGGGGGGGGTGGGGAGGTGAGGTGAGGGGGGGGGGGGGTGTCCTCAGTGTGAATACCTTGGGGTGGTGAGTGATAGTCTGGTGCTGACTGGGGGCTGTGGGAGGCGTCTGGGGCAGGTGGTTCTGGTGCGGACCATACAGGTAGGGTTAACCCTTTAAGGGCAGCATAGTGCTTTAATGTGCTATACCCTTTGTTGTCATGATGCATGAATGCAGCCCTGGTGAGTAACTCGCCAGGGCTGCATTCATGCATCATGCCGACCCTATGGGTTGATACCACTAGCATGATGCACCAATGCATCACTGTTAAACTCGCCAGGGCTTCATCGGTGCATCATGACATGAGACATGATACATTGAGGCCACATGTCATCTATATAGGGTTAACTGGGTTGTGTGTATGGGAAGTGCCCCTGGGAGGGGTAGGACACCACCAGGAGTTGACACGCACAGCCTTAATAAGGCCTCACCCCGGGCCGTCCACAACCCACTTTGTATGAAGAGGTACAGCCCGCTATGTCTCTGTACAGGGTACCCTATATGGGACAAGCAGAGGCATCTCCTGATAAAGCCCTGTGGTTGTTAGGTATTAGGTTAGTCAGCAAAACTTGCAGTATCAACCCGTCAAGGCCAGCATCGTGTTTTAACACACTATGCAGGGGCGTGGACCGACTGCCCCCTCCCCACTTTTGGCAACCCCTCCCCCAAATAAAAGGTCAAACCCAAACCAGAAAATGGGTAAAAATGAGTCAGAAACCCTCTTTGCCCTCCATCCCAACACTGATGCTTTGAAACTGCTTGCAAGCCCCCCCCCCCTCCCCCTATGCCCTTTTGCTGTAATGATTCATCACCGCAGAGCACCAGCTACCACATATATGACTATATACAGTATAATTACTACAGCTCAGAGATGCAGTATACATGGCTATAATATGACGGGTATAATGGGGCTACTTAGTGCGCGCCCTTCACATGGTCCGCAAAGACCCTGTATATCACTAGGTTACTAATATAGGGTCACTCTCCGTACCCAGACACCAGCTGACCTTGGGATGTATATACTGGGTTAGTACCAGTCTCACTCAGCCTGAACCCTTTAAGGACGGCATAATGCAATAATGCATCATGACCTTGATCGTCATGATGCATTAATGCAGCCCTGGTGAGTAATTCGCCAGGGCTGCATTCAAGCATCATGCCGACCCTTGTTGAGACACTCCTGAAGGGTAGGCAGTCGGCATGGTGCACCAATGCAGTACTAGTAAGTTACTCGCCGGAGCTTCATTGTCGCATCATGACGACAGATGTTATCTTTTAGTGACATGCCGTCCTTAAAGGGGTTTAAATAACAGAGACTGACCACAGTCAGTCAGTGTGTGTGTGGCCGGGGTGGTACAGGGGGGGGGGGGGGGTATGGATTGAGGTGATGAGGTGGGGGGGGGGGGTAGACATGGGGTAAGGATGGGGGTGTATAGGAGACAGACAGGCACTGATATCTGCACAATAAGAGATTTGTCCGCAGTGAATGCCCCCCTTTTATATGATCAGTCTGGTCAAAAGGTTAACCCTGCAGAATCCCCACACACAGGGGCATACACGCCTATAGTGTAGGGATCCACCCACCCACTTAGACCTGACTTACTGAGCTATATCTACCTCAGGTCACCTATTGTGGTATATTTGGAGCAGCAAGTACAAGAAGGTTGAGACTTCTTTCCCAGAATTATGGATAGGGTATTTTGATCCGAGATTTTATATTCAGAGCAGTATAAGATGAAGTTAACCCTTTAAGGACAACATGTTGTTAAAAGATGACATTTGTCATCATGATGCAGCCCCCATGTAACTCACCGGTGCTGCATTGGTGCATCAGGCTGACCCTATAGGGCTCTCCAGGGCTGCATTCATGCATCATGACGACCAAGGGAATGATGAATTAATACACTTGATGTATTTTAAGTGTTAATGGTATGATAGTGCACTGTCATTTTGGCAGTAGGTAGATATTACAGTACACAGCACGATGTACTAGTAGCTACAGACCAATAGCTGTAGTCACTAGACTGTACCTGTAGCCCATGTGTAAGTCTATATACCCTACATGGAGTAGCTGCTATATATAGGGTAGACTGACCTAAAGGTAACCACTTACCGTGAGATGTCCACCTTAATTTTGTAGTCATTCATGCATGATAAGCCCTGTTTTTTTGTATCATAGTACACTTTAAGTGATACACTTTCCAGCAAAGGACAAATAAAGACAATACCATACATAAATAACTACAAAATTAAGGTGGATATCTCATGGTACGTGGTTACCTCTAGGTCAGTCTACCCTACTAGTAAGTATCAGGAAGGGGAGTTAACTCACAGTTTACCGCTAATAAGCACTGACCGGGCACCAGAGGATAATCCAACGGTCAAGGGTCAAATAAGGGAGTGGTCAGTATCCCCGGTCAGTATCAAACAGGTGGGCTTTATACCTTAGGCTTAAACTTAAAGTGATATAAGCCAGTTCACACCCCCCCCCCCCCCCCACCTCGCTGCCCACGCCGCTTTGCTAAAGCCCCTAAGGTGTTGAGTAGTGGACCCTTTGGTGGGTGTAGGATTCCAGCTAGATGGATGACTACCGGTAGTAGGTGTCTGAGAGCTGTCTGAGGCTAGCCGAGGCTGTCTTTAAGGGGGATCTCTCCTCTAAATAGACAAGATTAGTATGAGTTCTCAGCATTGAGAGAAGGTATTTCATTTTGGTATTTTGGTTTCATAGATTTGCAAGTCCCTGTGAATAGAATGGTTGATTTTAGAGGTGAGATTTAACTCAGTTTCAGTGCAGAGCTAAGTTCTGAGAGGCCCACCTTAAACACTATAATAGTATAGGGTAGATTCACCATGAGTCGGACGCATACCCTGAGACGGACAGTGACATTTTAAGGTTATTCATGTACACTATGATTTCTAGTATTTGTTTTTGGGAAAGAATAACACGTAAACTCTACCATTATTCACAAATAAATAGCTTAACATGCCTGAATAAACAAGTGTCCGTTTCAAGGTATGTGTCTGACTCCAGGTGAATCTACCCTAGACCAGGTGAGATGATGAGATAGAGGGGAGGTGAGGAGGGTATCCGTCTGTTACCTGAATGTACCTGTAGTCATCACCTCATCTGGGTAGTGTTAGTGTCTATTTAACTACCCCCCCCCCCCCACTCCCCGTGCAGGTAATCCCCCTCCTCCCCAACACACAAATACTGCTCTAGTCCAGTTAACACTTTAAGGACGGCCTGACGCTAAAAGATAACATTTGTCATCATGATGCACCAATACAGCCAGTGAGTAACTCGCCAGTGCTGCATTCATGCATCATGCCGACCCTTTGGGAGTGTCTCAACCCCGTAGGGTTGGCATGATGCTTGAATGCAGCCATGGTGAGTACCTTGCTAGAGCTGCATTCAGGCAACGTGCTGGCCAAGGTCATGATGCATGAATGCATTGTGCCGTCCTTAAAGGGTTAACCTTTCTCAATGTGTCTGGGTGGTCAGCAGCCTAGGAGGGGTCATTGTGAGGTCATTAGCTCCCTCAGACCTCCCCTACCACCATCATGATGTACCCTACACCTATGTACTATCATACCTACACCCCCCCCCCCCCCCACACACACACCCCTATCTGTAGTATGACGGCACACACCTTTGTCAGACCAATAAGGGAACAGTGTGAGAACTATGTCAGCCGGCCCACATCTATTAAACTGCTGTAAACCCATATACCGTATTCGACGTAATAGATAGATATAGGTTCTTAGAACTGACAATTGCAATCTACGTGTCTTCTCATTGTGGGAAGAATGCTGCAAAAGTAGCCCTCCAAATATAAACCCCCTAATGGCCCAAAAATGACCCCAAGATGGCCACCACAATGGCCCCAAAGATGGCCTTAGAAATGGCTCCAAAAATGGCCCCCAAAATGGTCTCAAAATGGCCCATAAATGCCCCCAAAGTGTCCCCAAAACTTCTAGCCCCCTCTCCCCCCCCCCCCCCCCCCACACACCTCTATGGTGTGTCTGAAAGTAAAGGTAGCGGTTAATCTTGATCTGCTGAAAATATAAAATGTGACATTATTAGTGCAGGCAGGTATGGCAGCATCTGTCAGGCAGCAGTCAACAATCACCTGGGTGTAACTCCTCTAACTCCTCCTGTACCTGTGGTGGGAGGTGTAGTAGGTAGCCCTGCTCGTCCCCCAGTGTAGTTAACTCCTCTTGTACGTGGTGGCCCTGGTCCTCCAGTAGTATACAGGATGCGGGATTATCTCCAGTACTCAGCCGTGTGGCTGTGTAGCTCCGGATCTAGGTGCTCGGGGATATTCTGCCTCACGGCGTGTAGCGTCCCACCATACAGGCACCCACCCCTCTCAGTGCCACCACTGTCTGCTGTATACAGTCTTAGTGTGGGACCTTTAAACACCGACTGTGTTGATGTTGGGTTGGAGTTTGTCAACTTGTGTCAGACTCCCTCTCTGCACCTTCTCTACTCTGCTCTGTAGGGTGTAGGGTGGGGGAAGTGGTCACGCAACCGGTGCCCAGTGTAGAGTGTAGCTGGGTGCTTTATGGTGTGTGTTAAACCCTCCTGTAGTGGTGATGTACCCACGTGGGGGCTGGTCCTCTAATACACTCACCATGTGCCACAATGTTAAATAGCAGACAAGTCCACTTAGAGTTAGAATAAAGACCTCAGACCGGCTGGACCCCTGTATACTAGTATATACCTCAGTGTTGTGGTGCCTCCCCGTGCTCTATATCTATAGACTATATATAGGGTATCCTATATAGTGCTTCCAGTGTCAGGACTTGACATTCCTCACGTTGGGATGCACTGGGCGTGGAATTCCTGGAGTTGGAGATTTGGGTTGTGGTCGTCTACTTGTGTCGTCTGCTGTAGGGGAATTCCCACACCGTCTAGGCCGACCTGTAGGCTACAGTGTAGCTGTCTGGTGGTGTGTGTGTGTGTGTGTGTGTGTGTGTGTGTGTGTGTGTGTGTGTGTGTGTGTGTGTGTGACCCCACTGTTTGTCTGTTTGTATGTGTGTCGTGTGGTGACCACTGACTCGGCTCTAAGTCGTCTACACTGTAAGTGGGTGAGGGGAGTGTGTGTGTATGAGTGGATGTGTGGGGACAAAGTCCAGATGCCCTTTTAGTACTGAATATATAAGGGTCAGATGCCCATATATGGGTCAGATGCCCTTTTAGTAGTCAGATGACCTTTTAGTACTGTATATATAGGGGCCAGATGCCCTTTTAGTACTGTTCATAAGGGTCAGATGCCCTTTTAGTACTGTATATTATATATATAGGGGTCAATGACCTTTATGTGACCCTGTCTGGTGAGGACAGACTACTATGTCCTGTTACTAGTCCACAGGTAGTGTGTATGCACTGTACAGGTGGTATGTATGTACCCACCTGTCTCCTACAGCCTCTTGATGCCCACCTGGCGCCCCCCTCAGTCCACTTACCCTACACCCATACAGCGCCCAGAGAGCCCTCCACGTGGGCGCCTCAGCTGCTGGTTCCCGGGTCTGTGTGTAAAACAACAGTAGCCGCCTCCCAGCAGAGAGATACTCTATCTCAATGTCCCAGGGACTGCAGATCTGTGGTTATCCCGCGTTCCGTCAGCGTCTGACGTCGTGTGACGTACAGTGTCGTCTGCTCCCACTGGTTCCCCACTGTCATCTGCTGCCAGCGTCTGGGCCGCGTTCTGTCAGCGTTCCTCTGACCTGGTCTCTCCACTCTCCCCCCGCCGGTACCCCTCACTCCCCATGCCGATGTAGGGTGGGAATCAGCTGATAGCGGGGCGCGCTGTGATTGGTGGGTTGTGGGGGTGGGGCGGGTGGGAGGGGGTGGTGCCATACTAGGGTTGTGTGTGTGTGGGTGAGGGGTATGGGGTTACCATTATTAAAAGTAGCATGTGGCCTCCTTGAGGTAGCATGTTACATTGCCTTGTGGGTAGCCTCGCGGCAGCCGACATTTCCCCTACTACTAGTACTGCGGTATGTGCTGGGGTATAGGCCTACCTGGTGAACCATATTGCTTACCTGTAACATATCATCACCTCTCTGTAGAGTAATGCAAACCTAACAATACAGACAATAATAGTGATAGCAGGGGGCGGGGAGGGTCTGAATCAAGAAGGGGAAATGACATGGTCAGCTTCACTTAGACTGCCTTTGACGATCTGAATTAAGGCCCCAGACAGGTAAATTCGACAAGGGGACACGACCCTAGTTTAGCCCTTATGATCAAGGGACAAAGGAATTCTGGGGGTTGGCGACAAGGGACAACCCTACTTCTTTAAATCAACAAGGGACAATATCCCCTTCTTAGGATCAACAAGTGGCACAGCATGCCCCGTTCAGGGAGTGTTCATTTATTATTTACAGGGGGGGGGTGGTGGGTTGGGGGGGGGGGGGGGGCGTAAAAATTTCCGACCCCTTCTGAGGGGGGGGGCGTAAAAAATTCTGACCCCTCTTGAGGGGGGGGGCGTAAAAATTTAAGCCCCTTTTTAGCCAAAAAGCCCGCGCGTTACTATAGTTCAAAGGGGGGGGGGCGAAAATTTTTCGGCGCCTTCGGCGAGGGGGCGCAAAACATTACACACGCTCTCGAGGGGGGGCGTAAAAAAAATTTCGCCCCTCCGCGCGAAATCTCACCACCCACCCCCTGTAATTAATAAATGAACACTCCCTTAGGGCCCCTAGACTCCCTTGTCTGGTTGTTCGCTTATCATGAGAATTAGTCGAATCGGCATTTTTGCCGATTTCAGACCATAATGATTGTATTAGGCTGACCTCACCAAAACACACACACAGGGGTCTAAATATGGTCCTTACCAGTCCCAGAGACATGTTAAACACCCCTAGTACAGTGTGTGCGTGACGTGTGTGTGACTTCTCCCCCTCCACACACCCCTACCCTGCTCGTGCACATGGCTCTGAGTCACTCCATCACACTCCTCACCCCCCCCCCCCCCCTCTAGTACAGAAAGTCCTCCCACGGGATCTAACACCCCAGCAACAGCTGCTACCCTAGGACGGATCCCTGCCCAACCCCAAACCTGCTGGTGATGTCAGCTTCTGCCGTACTCCAGAGTCAGAGGTGCCACTTCTCCTACTACATGTATTGTATTTGTAGGGAATTTTTACTTTTTTTTGCTGGAATTTCTGTATCAAATTATGGTAGTTTCCCACAGAAAATTGACAAAAATTGTAAGATTTTCTACTTTTTGTCGAAGACTGAGTGGCATCTCTGCAGATTGCGAAACTGTCCTAATTAGGTTTTTATCCACAGGGAAGGCACTTCCCGCACAATACTATAAACTAAAGAGTGCCTGGGACCCACGTTCACGTTAGGAGTGAACGGTGTCTAGGCACCCTGCGCCCCCATCACCCTGTCGGCACCCTACACAACGTGACAGCCGACTACACTGGATCTCTGTGCGGCTGTATGGCTGGTGAAGCTCACATAACCACCAGGCAAATTACAGGAACGCAATTCCTGCCTGTTGCAGTCTAATTAAATAATTTTGAATTGATTTGAATTTAATTTGTCATGAAAATGCCTAAAAATGTAACCACATTTTGAGAGAGGAAATCCGCCTCCCCCCAAAATATAAAGAATTAGATCGGCCCTTATACCTTTTTTTTTTTGCTAAAACACTTTCTGTCATATTTGGGTTGGGTCTGGGGTGTCGGGGCAGACAAGCACTCAACAGTATAAGTCACTGTAATTGTAGGTCTATAGGGACACAGGGGACTGCTGACTCACCCACCATATAACATTAAGACGTCTCCAGGGCCCTCCCGGTAGTAATGGTGCCCCCTGGGGGGAGCGTCCTGTACTACGTGTATATACCCCCGTCACGGCCCATCCACCTCACCTATACACCACAGGTCAAAGGTCAATCACCTATACACCACAGGTCAAAGGTCAATCACCACAGACAAGGCACTGATGACACCAGGGCTATACTCAAATTAGTCAGAGAAGGAGAAGCCATAAACAGGGATGAGAGAAAGTCTTGAAGGTTTCTCCTGATTAAGACCTGTACTTAACTGTAAAGCACCTATATTCAGGGGCCTCAATTTGAACATTTCAACTTTTTCCCACCGCTCCCCTGGATTTCCAGAAAGAGGAATCCTGAGATTTCCTACTTTTGTGTCGATAAGTGAGTGGCATATGGGGTACCTTATATATACTTCTATAACTTATAAGGGAATGTGGTGATAGTTATTGTCTAGGGAGTCTTATCGGGATGCCTGCATCTGTCTGCGTCCACACCTGTTAAACACAGGTAGATATTATAGAGGTTTACACCACAATACATGACTTACCTGTAATTGGGTATTGGCGTCTCGCTGCACCCTTACAGGTGTATGGTAATTCAGTTATATATACAGGTAAAACTGTCGTTCATGGTGACGTCACTCGTGGTCAACCAGGATGTACTACCAATGTACTAGCTCATCAAGACAACATATGATAATGGGCCTTAGCTAGAAAATGAATAATATGCCACGTTTAGAAATAATATAATATGATAAAACACAGTTATCACATCTGTTTAAACAGTAGTGAACAAATTCGGAAATCTTTATTAACTAGTTAAAGACATTCGATAAACCACATGTTGGAACCTTACTGAATCTGAAACCCTGATACAACTGCCGCCAGAGCTCCTTTGAACTCCTCACCTTGTTTTCAGTCTAAATAAATAGATAGCCTTCAGCTACACAGCTGCTGCTGGTTGTATCCCTGGATCCACCGTCTGACTCTGACACAAAAAGGTGTGCAGATGTAGTATGGCCTACTCCTGTACAGGAGTTACACATGTAGGGGCTATTTCCCACATTCATATCTTCATTGAGAGTCAATATTGGTGCCATTAACCCTTTATTTATAAGGACAGCGTAGCGCTTTAATGCAGTATGTCCCTTTTGTTGGCATGATGCATAAATGCAGCGCCAGTGCATAACTCTCCGATATGCATCTGTGCATCATGTCGATCCAACATGGTTGATACACTCCCGAGGAGTGGGCATGATGCACTGATGCAGTGCCAATAAGTTGATTCCCTTCACTGCTTTGATGCATCACGACAAATGCATATGAATCTTTGGGGCATCATGCTGCCCTTAAAGGTTAAATCCCTACCAACACACCGTCCTATTTATAAGATACCCGACACTCACACACAGACCACAGCTATGTCTCCTATTGAGGGAAGCCCCAGGAATCCCAGACATGGATACAGACTAGGTGGTGGTAGTTCCGGCGTGGTTGGGGGGGGGGGGGGGTAGGAGGCTGCAAGTAAATAATACGTCAAATAGACCAAGGTTTGACCCCAGATAGTGGAAGAGATGTCACGATTTATTACTGGAATTCCATAACCCTAACAGTCTCCTGCCCCTCCCACAAAATCACCTTGTCTCCAGACTCTTCAATATGACGGTAATAAAATAAACGAGTCAAAAATTTGTCTAAGCGACAAGGAAGCGGGTCTTCTAGCTGGAAGTAGAAGACCCACTTCGTATGTTCCAGCCCGAAACCTGACATTTGCCAGTTCCAGATTCTATTTGTGGGATGGTAGCCTGATCCCGAGCCTGATAGGTTAGACAACTTTTGACTCGTTTATTTTATGATAGTCACTTCAACGAGTCTGGAGACAAGTTTCCCTTTTAAGTGTAAGGTGGTGGGTAGGTCGGTACATGAGATGGACAATGTCCAGGCATGTGGACCTCAGAGTAAGGGAGTGGTCGTTCCGTCACTATTCAATTTGACAATAACAAGACTTGGACACTCCGTGACCCCGTCACTAGAATTATATCAGTCCCTACAGCATTACGAGACCCCCCCCCCCCCCCACCTGCCGACTCCAGTCATGGAACTGATGAAAACTGATGACCTCAGCATAATAACGGTTAAGTCATGTATGCCACCCCACGACCCTGCTCACAACAAGCCCCTCAAATCAATAATACTTAGGCTGTATACTAGTACCCCCCCCCCCCTTGCCCTCCCCCCCGTACACACTTGCACACCCTGACCTAAAGCCCATGTTCTGAAATATGTCTGGAATATGATGATAACGAATAAGTCATATATACCACTCACAGCGATTAGTATGCTCAATGCTCATAGCAAGCCCCTCAAATCAAGAAAACCTCCCCCCCCCCCTCCCCCTACACACGCACACGCACACACACATAACTCGATGACCTGAACTCTGACCTGAACCTCCTGTTCTGAAATATCCTAAACTTGATGACCTTATCACAATAACCTCCACAAATGGCAGTCGTAGTCATGGTAATGGTGTGTATGACACATGTCATCTACCATTGTCTTCACGCAAGGCTGATCTCCGCATCATGACCCCACCCCTGCCATCCTGGTAACCCTTTAGGGACGGCATGATACCTTAATGTATCATGCCCTTGGTCGCCATGATACATGAATGCAGCACTGGCGAGTAACTCGCCAGGGCTGCATTCAAGCATCATGCAGAACCTATAGGGTTGAGACACTCCCGAAGGGTTGGCATAACGTACTAATGCAGTCCCAGCAAGTTACTCACTGGGGCTGCATTGGTGCATCATGAAGACAAACGCCATATTTTTAGCGACATGTCGTCCCTAAAGGTTTAACCCTTTAACTTGTTAAGGACGGCATGATGCCATCATCTACATCTATCATCTATAATATGCTGCCGTGGAACTGCAATTCGTTCATGGGGCCTTGTCCCATTGTTTTACAGTGTAAATAAAGAAGTGATCAATCAATCATGCCTTAGTACATCATGCCCTTGGTCGCCATGATACATGAATGCAGCACTGGCGAATCTACTCACCATTCGTGCAGACTGTTTGCGGGTGTATCTGTGGGGTCGGAATGATGCATGAATGCAGCGCTGGCTTGTTACACGCCAGGGCTGCATTCATGCACCATGACGACCAAGGGCACGGTGCACTAAAGCACCATGCGGCCCTTAAAGGGTTAATGTCGGGGTCACGTCGCCTGCTGCACCCCGTACACCCCTGGTGGTACCCCGCCCCCGCCATCCTCCAGGTCTGTACTCACAGGGGGCCCTCATGTCACCCCCCCCCCCCCACACACACACACATCCACTCCCCCTACATCATATAGCATGTGACACATGCCCCTGTAACCCCCCCCCCCCCCCTGTCCCCTAACCGCCCCTCCCACCCCAACCCCCGCCTCCTACCACTAGCACCAACCACCAGCTCACCCCCACTTCCAGGCACTAACCATTTCTGGGGAAGCACGCATGATTTGATCAATACACTATACCCTTTTGTCGTCGTGATGCATGAATGCAGCCCTGGTGAGTTACTCGCCAGTAGTACTTTCAGACCCCATGCCGACCTTACTGGGTTGAATAAGTATTGATACACCCACCCATAAGGTGGGCATGATGCACCAATGCATTGGAGTTAATCATTGGTGCATCATGCCGACGCATTGAGGCAGCATGCTAACTTTGTGTACAGTCGGCCCTCCCTTCATTCTAGGAGCCACAATGACAATGTTGAGGATCGGGACGTAAAATGGTGCATCTGAATGCTTTTCACTATAGTGATTGTGGCGGGGTGGGCTGGGGGGAGGGGTTGGCACATCATGACGTCCCTCCCTTCTTCAGATTTTGAAAATGGAAGGTTAGATGTCTGAGGAAGCAAATTATCTAAGGAAGGAAATCCTAAATATAAGTAGATTAGTAAACAGGCTACTCTCTGAGGAGGTGAGGGCTCTGAGGTAGTAACTGTTTGAGGTAGTGAGGGTTGACTGTATGTGGCAGGTATAACTATGTGACAGCTGGTGACACATCCCATGCCACCCCCCCCCCCCCCCCGACACCACAATCACTTCAATACACACAGACTTACCTACTAACGTCTTACCCTTTTACTCCTCTACCCCAATGCCCTGGGTGTATTGGATAACTACTGCAGCACAACTCTGAAAAGTGGTGGCGTGCATTTCGATTCGATCCTGAAAAGTGGGCGGTCAAGCCCCTGATAAGTAGGGCGGTTAAAATCATATCATTAAATTGAGCAAACTTTCTTGCTAAAAGGGATGAATAAAATTGTATTTGTACAAAACTCAGGGAAACTCAAACTTGTTATAGCTTATCAAATCTCCCAAGCTATTGAAAGAGGGGCAGTCAAATCTCCCAACCTCTGAAATGTAGGGCGGTCAAATCTCCTAACCTCTGAGAAGTAGGGTGGTCGAATTTCCCAACCTCTGATAAGAGGGGCGGTAGGGCGGCAGTTGTTATCTACCCTGAAAGACTCAGTGACCCCCCCCCCCCCCCACACACACACATAGACATCTTACCCCCCCCCCCTCCCATACACACACACACATAGACATCTTAACACCCCCCCCCACACACACACATAGACATCTTAACACCCCCCCCCCCCTCCCATACACACACACACACATAGACATCTTAACACCCCCCCCCACACACACACATAGACATCTTAACACCCCCCCCCCCACACACACACACATAGACATCTTAACACCCCCCCCCCCACACACACACACATAGACATCTTAACACCCCCCCCCCCCCACACACACACACATAGACATCTTAACACCCCCCCCCCCTCCCATACGCACACACACATAGACATCTTAACACCCCCCCCCCCCACACACACACATAGACATCTTAACACCCCCCCCACACACACACACATAGACATCTTAACACCCCCCCCCCCTCCCACACACACACACATAGACATCTTAACACCCCCCCCCCCCCCACACACACACATAGACATCTTAACACCCCCCCCCCCCACACACACACATAGACATCTTAACACCCCCCCCCCCACACACACACACATAGACATCTTAACACCCCCCCCCCCACACACACACATAGACATCTTAACACCCCCCCCTCCCATACACACACACACATAGACATCTTAACACCCCCCCCCCACACACACACATAGACATCTTAACACCCCCCCCCCCCCACACACACACACACATAGACATCTTAACACCCCCCCCCCCACACACACACACATAGACATCTTAACACCCCCCCCCCACACACACACACATAGACATCTTAACACCCCCCCCCCCCACACACACACACATAGACATCTTAACACCCCCCCCCCACACACACACACACATAGACATCTTACCCCCCCCCCCCCCCACACACACACATAGACATCTTACCCCCCCCCCCCCACACACACACACATAGACATCTTAACACCCCCCCCCCCCCACACACACACACATAGACATCTTACCCCCCCCCCCCCCACACACACATAGACATCTTACCCCCCCCCCCCCACACACACACATAGACATCTTACCCCCCCCCCCCCATACGCACACATGCAGCCTTGATACCAGCCATTTTAAACGGGTCAAGGCTAATATTGATTTGACCTTGGACTTGACCTTGTCCCATGAATGTCATTGTCCTTGGGGTGTGTGTGACCTTGGCGTGTCTGTGTGCCATGATACGGGACCGGCTGGTGGGGGCATTCCGTCTGTGGGGGTGGAATTCTGGGTTTAAGGGCTTCTGGAACTTTCTTATTGACTCAAGACTAGGCAAAATATACTTTCGAGATCACATGAAATCAAGATTTTAAAAGTTAAGAACTCCTGCCTTTTCACTTGAATTTCTGTCTTAAATCACGTTAAGAAATTTGACCAACTACCGTACCGTCGTGTTTAAGCGCCCCGGCTTATAACTTTGGAGGGGTGTTTACCCCCGGGGCTTATACAAGACAGGCACTTAATCAAGATCCAGTTTTAGTGCTTAAGAGTAATTTCAAGACCCTCATACCCCTGGCGCTTATACAAGACCGGCGCTTATTCAATACCCGGCGCTTAAACGGGACGGTACGGGTATGTCATATTGCAGAGTGGCATATCTGCAAGAATAGAATCAAGCTGCCAACTCCTTTCAGATTAGCGTGTCGCCCCCTGGCAGTGCCAGACGTAGGGCTGAATATAGAACCTGGTTGTATGTGGAATAATGCATACAAAGCTATACACAGATTTATATATAGACGTCCGTTATACTGAAGCTGCAGCTGCCCCTGTTCTATAGAGACCTACAAGGGTCTAGGTACAGTCTGGGCTATACTTCATTTCTGAGTTCTTCATACTGCCTTCATAAACAGACCCAATACTGGATCTCTGAACTGTTGGTGAGACTTGGCTCAGGGTTCTGGGAGCCACAATGACAATGTTTTAAAGATCTGGACGTAAAATGGTGCCTCTGACTGCTTTTTGGTGTAAAGTGATTTTTTTTTTGGGGGGGGGGAGGCACTTCATGTCCAGATCTTCATGGTCTTTGATACTTTTTCCAACCCTCTTCAAAAGAAAAGTAAAATGGTTGACTATCTGTGTACATCTGTTGGACATCATCATTTAGTCTTGGAATGGAAGTGTTGAAAACAAAGGTGTGTTAGGTAAGTTATGTTATCTGATCATTATAAGTACCAACCTCTTCTGTAATCCAATGGAAACAAATCTATGATTGTATTTTTATTTTTACTTTCGTAGTTTTTAAAATTGTAGAATAACAACCTTGCATATTGAAATTGACTAAAATAGAATTGAGAGCTGCAGCCAGACGCTGTAAGGTGTATATTATAAGGACACTTTATAGTGTAGGGGAGGCTGGGTTGTGTTTACGACGTTGTGTGTCTGGGGCTGACTGGGTAAGGGGTCAGTCACAGTGGGTAACCCTCTATAAGGGAGTGGTCATTTTTTTAACAACAGGGGGAGGGGGGGGGGGTCGGTGGATTTTCGCGAGAGGGGGTCCCCCCTCCCCTACGGAAGGGGTCGAAATTCTTTTTGGTCCCCCCCCCTCAGGCCGGTTGAAAATTAAGCACGGCCGACTCCTTTGAGCTATAGTAATGCGTGGGCTTTTTCACTAAAAAGGGGTGCAATTTTTATGGTGCCCCCACCCCCCACTCAAGAGGGGTCCAAATTTGTTGGTCCTCCCCCCTTCAAGGGGTCCAAATTGGTTTGCCCCCCCCCTTCTGTTAAAAAATGACCACTCCCTAAGGCTGTACTACAGCTGTACAATGAGTCTCCATAGGGTCTCTGAGCTGTGTAAGGAGCCTGGCTGTAAATAGACGGGGTTTGTGTCACACTTATCCCCTTTTCTGCGTAATAGCCTCAGTATTTAATAGCAGTATTTTGCTATAATACTCGCCCAAAACAGTTCTCTGAATCATAGCCAGGAGTTTATTCTGCGAATTTAATTAATTCATAAATTAGTTTCAGTCCCAAAATATAGGAACTTAATGGACACCGAATGGGAGTGCAAGAGTCAATTTGAAATCGATAAATCATCTAAAAGTTATCAATGGAGACCATGGTAACAGGCTTACGAATTCAGGTATCACCATAAAAAGTAACATAAATAAGCCTTGTCTACCGCCCACCTGACCTCTTCTTACCACTTTAAGGACGGCATCATGCTTTAATGTATCATGCTCTTGGTCGCCATGATGCATGAATGCAGCCCTGGTGAGTAACTCGCCGGTGCAGTATTCCAGTATCATGCTGACCATATGGAGTTGAAATACCCCCGAAGGGTCGTCATGATGCACCACAGGGCTGGGCAACTGTCGCAATGTCGCATAAAATGTGCGATAGGGGCCTTGGAAAATGCGACAGGGACATAGAGTATATTCTGGGCTTTCTAAATCTGAAAGAATTTTGCAAATATTCCAATTGGAACCAAAGTTAAAAGGGTTTGCAATAGCCTTCCTCTCCAAATGTTCATGGAGCAATATTATTATAGAGATAGAATTCTACTCAGCAATATGCCCCAAAACACCACAGAACACGCTAATTTAAGTTGACATTTCTAAATTCCCTGGAGCAATAATGTTTTGATACCTATCAGAAGACATCAATTTAACAATAAAATGTCTAGATTCTACCCAGTACAATTCTAACATTGAATTTCTAAATTGTATTTTTTGCATCATACATGTACTCAAGAGACCCATCGGAATATATCAAGCCAAAAGGAACCTATGGACCAATAGGCCCACAGGTCCTCAGAATACACCAATCTTACAGTAAATTTACTAATTTTTCGTGAAGCAATATGTCCACAAAAAAAAACTCAAGTATGCAAATGTGAAGATGGAGTTTTAAAGTATTTCAGGAGCAATATGTCCCCCAAACTCCATAGAACACACTAATCCAAAGGTAAAATTTCTAAATTTTCCTGGACCAATTATATCATGTTCAGAAGTCACACCGACACCAAATTAACAATAGAATTCCTAATCTTTTGGAACAATATGCCCCTACCCAGAATATTCAAATTGTATAGGTACAATTTCTAAAATGTCCTGACGCAACATGCTCCCAGAACCATCAGAATTTAGCAATCTAAAAGGTAGTATTTCAATTTTTCTCTAGAGCAAATCCTCGGACTATACCAATCTAGCAGTTTTCTTAGAGCAGCATGCATGTCTCTAAACTCTTCGAAAATAAACCATTTTCTGATAAAAACTCAGCAGAACCGATCATTGAAAAGGTAGAATTTCAAAATTTTACAAACACAATGTGCCACCAATGCTCAGAATTTGTCAATCTAGGGGTAATTTATCTATGATTATTTACCAGTATTAATATGTCTAAAAACGCCAAGGTCTCATGAAAGTCAGAATTCTTTAGGATTTCACACACAAAATTTCCCTTGAAGAGACGGGGAAGGGCTGTAGTGGGGGTGTTGTTAATGTCTGCCCTCCTGAAATACTTTGCTCCAGCGATTTATAGGTTTGCTCCAGCATATGACTACATGCCCAGCCCTGCACCAATGCAGCACTGGCGAGTTACTCACCGAGGTGCATTGGTGCATTATGACGACAATTGTCACCTATTACTACTAGTATTAGCGACATACCGTCCTTAAAGGGTTAAAGAGTCAACCTCTTTTGTTAAAGGGCGAACCTCTTTAGTGTTGAGTAGGTATCATTTGACAAAAATAACGTCAAGACACCCCCGCCCCGCCCCCCAAAAAAAACACTATTTAGATAGAATATAAATGAGAAGTATAGGAAAGCCCACGTCTTTCATGTCGGCAGTGGTGTGTGTGTGTGTGTGTGGGGGGGGGGGGGGTGATGCTGTGAGTGTTGACAGCCCCTGCCGCTAGGGGTGCCTCCTGTGACGTCACTAATGGACGTGACTGGTGGCCGGCAGGTGTCGCCCCTGGATACAGCAGACACATACACAGTGTGGGGCACGCGGGGTTGAGGACCTGTGGCATCTAGTATTCATTGAGGGGAGAAGAGCTGCTATACTGAATCTGGGCGCTGCTGGCGAGGACCCCAACTGTGCAGTCATTATGGTCCATCTTATATATCAATTAAAACATAGACGACACCTAACCTACGTGTCATTTACAGACACCATCAATAAACTTTCCATCCTCCTGGATGCCACATTTACCACTAGTTTTACAACCCACAGTGGGGTTCTTTGAAGATATAACCAACCTCTCCCCCACATTTATTGCTCTGCCAATTTGTCTGAGACATTGGGTATCCAGCCCAGCAGTGAGCTCATTAAAGAAGCCCTTTGTTGACTTCGCCAGCAGGTCCCAGATTCAGTATACTCCCCTCCTCCTCCCCAGGTATAACAACCCTCTGATGACAGCATGGCGTCTGAAAGACCTTGATCAATTGTTCATGATGCATAAATGCAGCGCTAATGCGGCACTCGCCGGTGTTGCACTACATTGGCGCATCATGCTCAACCCTTGGGAGTGTATCAATGTAGTCCCAGAGGGCGGGCATGGTTCAGGAATGTACCATCGGTGAGTTACTCACCAGCGCAGCGTTCACGCATCATATGGACAAAGTTAAAAGGGCATATTGAGCTATATTGCATTAAAGCACTATGCTTCGTCAATGGGTTATAAAGGCGCATTATAAAAGAAACATATATAAAATGTATAAATAGTTTGGGGTGACAAACATTTACATTCAAGTTGGGCTGAGGCTTGGGTATAGATAGAAAAAGAAGGGTCTTAGAAGTGTTTTACAAATAACTTTGTGTACCCTGTATAAATGGTAGTAGTGAGAAGCAGTCACCTGGTGGGTCACAGGTCGGGGCTCTCAGGAACATATTAATGTCTGTCTGACAAACTGATATTGGCATAAATGGATTATTAGTCTTGTCAGGCAATCAAACTAGAATAACTATCAGTGGCAAGCCATTGCATGATCAACCATTTAATTTAAAATAATCTTAAACTTAATTCATATAAAACCGAATTTTATATATAGAACATGAATTAGACTCATAAACTGTGTCCAATCTGCATTTTAATCTATGTGTACTATATTCTATATAACCTTAGAATATAAATTGTAACTTATCTCCTTTTCTGTTTTCTATTTGCAGGTAAGCACATCTTGTTCACTGTAGAGTAGAGATGGCGGCCTGTAAGTAGACGAATTGATTATTTAAAATCCTGAAATGAATAAAAGGACACACTATGGCCTCTGTTGGCGTCATGCACCCATGACGTAGCATGTAGTGACGTCATAACGTCATACATCTGGCTCGACACCAAGGACGGAGCATTCCAGAATGAAAGCAGGGGCGGAAAGAAAATCTATTATGTTTTAGAGGAGGTCAAGGAGGATCACGCAACTTTTAAAGTAGGGAACTGGAAATAAATGAATGAATGAATATATTGAGTACATCCCTCTCTCAACACCAAAATAAGTAAAATAAAAATAAGAAACCAGATAGATAAATAGAATAAATACATTGAATACACTCTTCTTTCAACACAAAAAAAAAAAATAGAAAACCCCAGCAGCCTGTGTGGGGTTGTGACACTATGATGGCCCTGTTCGTCCCTGTGGGTCTAAAGGGACCTGAGAGGTTGTGGTTTTAGTTAAAGTACCGTTATACAACAAAATAAAAACACGACCAAACCAAAGCCGCCCTTAATCCCCTTGAGGCAGGTGGTGTAAGGTACCTCACCCACCTGTACACGGGTACTTCACGGTCCTCAGTATAGGGCTTTAGACTCATAACCAGTGGGTCCGCCATTTCAAATTTTGCTGGGTGCGGTTACAGACACTGATAACACACACCCTGACTGGTACCTTGTCCCTGGGTAACCATCACTTCCAGGGACACACTTGTACCCAGCCTATCATCTCTTATCACTGCTGGCCGCCACAACCAGCTACAGTGCCGCCCAGGCCTTATAGTACACCTCTCAGCTGGTGGCCATCTCCCACCTCAACTGGGCATGCAGGGCCTTAACCCTTTAAAGATGGATGTCACTAAAAGATAACATTTGTTGTCATGCTGCTCTAATGCAGTGCTACAGTGGTGCATCATGTCGACCCTTCAGGAGTGTCTCAATAAGGTGGGCATGATGCTTGAAGGCAGCCCTGGCGGGTTACTCACCAGGGCTGCATTCATGCATCATGACGACCAAAGGCATGATGCATTAGAGCATCATGCCGACCTTTAAAGGTTAACTTATCATTCACACATTGGGCCTCTAGATCTAACCATCGGTGCTGGAGAATAGAAGGTATTCCCTGCAATCCACAGTCTGTTTGTCAATATATGAATAATGAGTTGACCACACATTGTGAATATTAGATTCCTACTTGTTTCAGCTCTTTTGGGTCTTCTTCAGGGAATCACCAGTGACATTTCACTCAGGCTGCTGAACATGCAGATCCTTAGTACCCTTGGCCGCCATGCCAGCAGCCCTTACATGTATAGTATCAGGCCCTGGTAGCGTTTGTCAGCTGTGGCTGTTGGCCCTCTACTACTAGTACTAGATCTGTGAATGAGGACGTGGGGGCCTTATACAACCTCACACCCCCTCACTGTCCACTCTGTGTACATCTATTAGCATTAACACGTGTAGGGCAGCATAGTGCTTTCATGGATGAGCCCTTTGTTGGCATGATGCATGGATGCAGCCTTAGCGAGTAACTAGCCAGTGCTGCATTCATGCATCATGCCGACCTTTAGGCCAATACCCTTCCGAAGGGTCGGCATGATGCATTCATGCATGAGTAGACTCGCCAGGTCTGCATGGATGCATCATGACGACACAGTGCATGGTACATTAAAGTACTATGCGGCCCTTACAGGTGTAAACGGCAGGAAGGCTGTCAGGCCCCTTGTATGTACCTTTTATGTGGGACGCAGCCAGGGCTTTTTGAAATGTCAAATTGAGGTGATCACTGCAGGGACATGCGCACTGAGAATACTACTCACTCTCCAACCACAGGCTATGTGCTACTTCCACTATACTAATGGTGCTGGTGGAATTGTGCTGGCAGTTGAGATGGTAATGGAAGTAAATTTTGCCTCTATTTTAGAATGTTGTGGAATTTTCCCTGCATTGCGCAACTCTTTGTAGAATATCCAATAGATTTACAATGGCGGAATTTAAGATAATTCAAATACATTTTTACAATTTTGCTGCTAAATTGGATGTTTAGATGCAGAGATTGTTTAGGTCAATAATACATGATGTAGTCGATTCATAAGGTTAAAACCACAAGTAACACTGAAAGACGTGTTTGCAATATTTCAGCTGATGGACTTTGGGGTGTTGCACACGTTGAGAGTGGGTGGGACTTAGATGTGGCTGGGAGAGCGTGGGACACTTTGTCTGACACTGAACTTTACGTGAATACCGTCAACAAGGCAATCATGTCAAAACAATAAGGACGGGTTTCCATCTCCGCGGGATGAAACTAGACGACAACAATTGTAAAAAGAGACGGGATATGAAGGGTGTCAGACAGACATATAAATACTCACCATGTGTGGGGGTCCACCCCCCCCCCCTCCCCCAACACACACAGACACACACTCCAGGACCACCTTGCAGCATGCCTCAGCAGTCAGTGTGAGCGATAATGAGGGACAGGTCTCTGACCTTCACGTAAGGGATTTACCACAGACCAGATTAAAGATGGCTGAAGCTGAATCTTTTTATTTAATCTTGTAATTTAGTAATTTATTTCATTTGCTGTTAAGTCTCAATACATTTCCATTGGTCTGAATATAATCTACTTGGATCTAGAAGACATTTCTTTCGTCTAGGCTTATTGATAGAAACCGTAATAATTGTGTGATCAACCGCAATATGATCCAGTTGTTTAACCAATTGCAATAATTGCCCACTCAACAAGTCTTAAAAGCTTTATAACTGGTCCATAGGACGGGCATCGGAATAAGTATGGGTATTAAATAACGCTGTAATGATACAGTTATAAAGAAATAATAATTGACCTCATGCTACCTTATTGTACTCTACTTACATATCCCTTTAAGGACGGATGTCCCTTAAAAATGACATTTGTCATCGTGATGCACCAATGCAGCCCTGGCGAGTAGTTCGCCGGTGTTGCATTGGTGCATCATGCCGACTCTTCGGGAGTGTCTCAACACTGTTGGGTCAAATGCAGCACTGGCGAGTTACTGGCCAGGGCTGCATTCATGCATCATGACGACCAACGACATGATGCATTAATGCATTATGCCGCCCTTAAAGGGTTACATGAGCCTCTGTATGATCAGGCCAAAAAAAAGGTTTGTTTCAGGTCACCCGACCGACCCTATCTAAACAGGGCCGACCCTACGTTCTTATGCAATTTTGAAGAAATTTTCATATACTTTTTGGGGTAAAAAAAAAAAAAAAAATCCGACCTACCGACCCTAGAGTTTCTTCCCACGTTACCTGAAACAAACTTTTTTTTAATTTGAACTAATATAAACCCTGCTGTGCTGGACATTAGGCGCACCATGATGTCTGCTACCCCGTGTGTGGTATAATACCTGCATTATACATCTCTACCTGCTCAGGCAAAAAAAAATAGGTTTATTTCAGGTCACCCGACCGACCCTATCAAAAGAGGGTCGACCCTACGTTTTTTTATGCAATTTTGATCAATTTAAGAGTCTTCGGAGAGGCTGGCTAGTACTTTCATGTTTAGAAAAAAAAAAGTAAAAAAGAAAAAAGAAATCGGACCTACGGCCCTTTATTTTCATACCATGTTACCTGAAACAAACCTATTTTTTTTGGCCTAATACTGACGTCACAACATGACGTCCCTGCTTGACGTCCCTGCTTGACGTCATGAGGTCAGACTTAGCATGGTATGTTATCCAGTAGTCTAACACCGGACCACCAGGGGGCTATGTTTCAAGTGACCAGAGCGCCCCCCCCCCCCGTGACTCATACAGGTGAGAGTGGTGGTGCAGGTGGGAGTATTGACCTGTGGTATTATAGGTATTATAACACCTGTACTAAGTCCCATCTTACCTGCAGGTTGTAAGCCCTAGTCCTGCCACACTCCTGCCGTAACCTCAGTTTCCTGCTAGCACCATTCTACGGGGATCAGGGATTTAACCATTAAGTGCCGCATAGTGCTTTAATCAGGGTTCCCACGTGTCATGGAATGTCATGGAATGTCATGGAATTTGAAAGTTGTCTGGAAAGTCATGGAATGTCATGGAATTTTGTAGAAAATTGCTGTGTGTCATGGAATGTCATGGAATTTGAAAATAATGGAATTAATATTACAAAATATCCTAGAATATACCATTTGCTTTCTAGGTTTTAGAAATTTTCTCTGGGGCCAAGCCCCCGACCTCCGCAAAAATGTCATGGAAAATTGAGATTTTTGTCATGGAATGTCATGGAAATGTCATGGAATTCAATCTGTTTTTTTTTGTGGGAACCCTGTTTAATGCATCATGCCCTTTGCGTCATGATGCATGAATGCAGCCCTGGCGAGTTACTCACCAGGGCTGCATTCATGCATCATGCCGACTGATTGATACATCCCCGAAGGCTTTTCTTCATGATGGATGAATGTAGCACTGGCGACAAAGGGCATTGCAACTTGAGGCAATATGTAGTCTATGTAGTCCATACATGGCTAATAGGTCACCAGTGTTCCCAGATCTTGACCTTATCACACTGATAAAATGATTACATTTAAATATCCTACCTATTGGGTGGTCCTCTGGGCCAGCTCATTCTTGACCACAGAATTCATGAGTTATGAGCGATCAATAAAGAATAAATATATAAATTAAATATATAAATGAATAAGCTGTGTGGGAAAACAAATAACACAGACCAAACCCCCAGACACGGTAGACATGAAAGGCAGTGACAGGCGCCCTATATCAGGGACATCTCAGGTCCGTATCCTGTCTATTAACCCTTTAAGGACGGCATAATGCATTAATGCATCATGCCCTTAGTCGTCGTGATGCATGGATGCAGCCTTGGAGAGTAACTCGCCAGGGCTGCATTCAAGCATCATGACGACCCAATGGGGTTGAGACACTCCCAAAGGGTCGGCATGATGCAGCAATGCAGCACCAGACAGTTACTCGCCGGCTGTATTGGTACATCATGACGACAAATGTTATATTTTAGCAACATGCCATCCTTAAAGAGTTAAATGGGAAATCGTCTTAGATAATTAACCAGAGACAATACAGATTACCCCTTCCTGTTGTCCTGAGACCACATAAGGGGATCCATAACGTGGTTAACAAGCGGAGAGAAGCACCCACTTTTACGGTGGGAGGATGTAGAAATTACCGACCTCCTATATATAGCACGTGCTGTTGTAGCCAGTGCCAAGGCGGGGAAGTAAGGACAGCATAGTGTACCAGGTCCTTTTGTCATGATGCAAATCAAGCAGCATGAATGTAGCATAGACGGGTACATGTAGCTGTATCACCATTATAGCGGTGATGCATCATACCATGCAACCCTACATGTATATGGCTGATACAGCCCTGAAGATTATAATGATGACAGATACGCATGAGGCTTTGGGACTGTCCTAAAGAGACACTGTCACAGATATACACAGATGCATACCCTTACCCTAGTACTCTTACCCTACCAGGACCCACCTGCCTGTGTGTGCCTATATAACCCCACTTGGAATCCAGACAACTCGTCCACCCACCAACTCACCCACTACCAACTCGCCCACCAATTCTTCTGGTCAACTCGCCCACTCTCCAACTCGCCCACCTACCAACCCGCCCACCTCCCAAGTCGCCCACCTACCAACTCGCCCACCTACCAACTCGCCTACCTACCAACTCGCCCACCTACCAACTCGCCCACCTACCAACTCGCCCACCTACCAACTCGCCCACCTACCAACTCGCCCACCTACCAACTCGCCCACCTACCAACTCGCCCACTCCCCAAGTCGCCCACTCTCCAAGTCGCCCATTGGTAGTTCTTGTGATTCCTCCATATCCAATGAGTGGGCGAGTTGGTAAGTGGGCTAGTTGGTGAGTGGGCTAGTTAGTAAGTGGGCGAGTTGGGAAGTGGGCGAGTTGGCAAGTGGGCGACATGGTAGTGGGCGACTTGGTAAGTGGGCGAGTTGACTGGAATTCCCCCACTTCTATATAACACACCTGGAGGTTGTGAACTAATGAGCACCTATACCCCCATACCCTCTATAGACTTAGATAGGGAGCTGTGACAATCTCACCCCCCCCCCCCACACACACACATACACACACCTTGTGTGGTAATGAGCCGCACCCCGCAGGCAGTACTCCTACACCTGTATACAGCTGAGACAGTGTCCATGGTACCTCCCAGCCCCCAGTCCATGTACACACAGACCTCCACCATACCTGTACACCCTGAAAGATGTGAACGCCAGCCTGACCCTGTCGCCAAAAGCACTCACCTACAAGGGTCAAGCATTTTGGGGAGAGTCAGGCAATGCTGGACCCTCATTTATAGGAGACTCATTCAACATGGCTAGAGAGGCAATGCTCGACCTTCTTCTCAAGTCTGGCATTACTGGACTCTAGGGAGCCTCTCTTTCAACTTTCAGTGAGGATCCAGAACTGTCAGAGTCTGGGATGAGGGTCCAGCATTGCCAGACTCACCGGAGCGTGTTTTTTGCGACATAGCCAGGGTCAGCCTGACGCTCACATTTTTCAGTATCAGGGTCCCCTTTACCGCCCAGGTGGTACATGTATACAAGTAGAGACAGTAGAGACTCACACAGGTGCCCGTTGTTCTTACATACAGGACTGTAACCTGCATCTCCCTCCTGCTACTCACCTGTGGGAACCTGCCCCAGGTGTGTGTGTGTGGGGGGGGGGGGGGGGGGTTAGAGCTGTGGGGGTGCTAGTTAAGGGTTCCCAGAGACAACTCAGTCTAAGAAAAAACTTAGTTTATGTAAAGAAGATCCATGAAAAGATTGCAAGGCCTATTGCTGGGTGGTGTATGATGGCACCTTTTACACGTTTTCAGTACCAATATTAGATTATGTAGTGAGTGTCTGTAGACTCGGGTGTACATAGAACTCATTAAGGGGGCAGTAGGTGGGGCAGGGTGTATACAAACAGGCATGTAGCGTGGGAGTCCCACACCACAGAAATGTACATGTTGTGGTTTGTAGATACCAATAAAAACGACATTAACCCTTTAAGGACGGCATAATGCATTAATGCATCATGTGCTTGGTCGTCATGATCCATAAATGCAGCCCTGGTGAGTAACTCGCCAGTACTGCATTCAAGCATCATGCCAACCCTATGGGGTAGAGACACTCTGGAAGGGTCGGCATGATGCACCAATGCAGCACCAGCGAGTTACTCACCGGTGCTGCATTGGTGCATCATGATGATAAATGTCATCTTTGAGTGACATGCCGTCCTTAACGTTTTACGTGTGTACTGTGAGCTCCTGTCGGGGCTCCTGTTCTCCACACAGTGTCGTCATAACCTTAACATTAAACCTATGTACTTTGAATATTATAGTCTAGGCTCCTAAATTCAACATGGGGCTTAGCAAGAAGACTTGAAGAGGAAAAACATAAGTGACATGACAAAGGATCCATGCACTTCTTCATTCGGTAATATGATGTGATGGGTCATTCCAGGTGACATGGGGAAATACGCGACATGCGAAATGAAATATAAGAAATTGAATTAGAAATTGTAAAACGCAGCATAAATATGCTGATAATATTATAAGCTATTCTGTAAACAACAGCTTCCAGATATAAGGCCTAAAAAAAAGAAGGTTTGTTTCAGGTCACCCGACCGACCCTATCTAAACAGGGCCGACCCTACGTTTTTTTATGCAATTTTGAAGAAATATTTATAATTTTTATATTCTTTGGGGTAAATTTTAGTTTTTCCAAAATTTTGGAAAAAAATCTCGCCATTTTTACACTTTTTTAGGTCAATTCTAGAGGGGAAGTAAAAAAAAAAAAAAAACGAAAAAAAAACCGACCTACCGACCCTAGAGTCTCTTCCCATGTTACCTGAAACAAAACTCTTTTTTTATTTGGCCTAACTAACACACACTTAGCATGCTGAACATCAACTGCAGACATCACCCTCTCCATACTCCACTCACAAGAAAATATCAACAAGAAAGATCCGCACGTCTACCCTTCAGTACTATAGACCGAGGGCATCAAGAAAGAGTGACATTTTCATAATAGATTTGTGTTTACGTTAGTTTGAGCAGAACCTTCATAGCATTTTCTGTAATGGCGATGTTTGGAAACAGCTCATACCAAGAGATTCACAGAATAATTATCTTTCAAATAATGTATGTTAGAATGCAGGATTTTTAGATTATATTTATGTATTTGTCGGTCACATTTTAGAAATGTTAAAACAACTTTTATGAAAAGTCACCCTTTTTTGCTGCATTGGTCTATAGTAATGTCAGAACACCATCTGTGTCTGGTTGCAGTATAGTGTCTGGCCCCGGCTCAGGTTCTACTTCATAGCTAACAGGCAAAGTAAAAACAAAGACAAAGGAGGTAGGTAGAAGATGTCCAGATGTCCTGAAAGATGGCAGTGTTGGCTGGTTGTACAAGAGCAAGTAGCAGTGAGGCCATGCCTGCAGAGACAGAATACAACATCTGTAATGTCGATTAATGAACACCCAAATTACTCAGACCCGGATATTTATTTTCCCAGTGCATGCCGGGTAGACACGTGGTACGTCACGTGGTACGTCACGTGGTACGTCACGTGGCCTGCATTCACTGCCGGACTGCTCTCTGTAATCCCGCACCCATGACGTCACTCTCCAAGCCGCACTTACACCACTCTCCAATCACAGTCCTTGCAGAAAACGCTCAATAATGGCCGATATTGTATTGAGACGTCTTTATTGAGCATTGACTGTGCATTGATTGTCCTCAGTCTGATTGGGCCAAGTCTGCCGCTAGCAGCCATATTAGGACAGTGGGCTTAATCGTTGCCAGTGGCATCCAGTGGCAGAAACCGACAACTTTGTCACTTGTTTTTAGTGAGGAGGTGAATTTCTCTAATTATATTTCGATCCACCACAGCACGATGCCTTTACTCTCCCCCCCCCCCTCCCATGTGAGATAGCTGGGTCCGGCCCCTGAGGGCACCAGAGGATCCAATCAGGATCTGGTGTCCGCCATTACAGGCTGGCGGGGGGGGGGTGACGTAATGATGGAACAGCCTGAGGCACCAACACGTGACCAGACGGTGTAAGACGCGGGGTGGGGGTGGGGGGGGGGGGGGTAGTATCCTGGTATCTGGCTATCGTTATGGACATCACCTCTGTGTAACTTACCTAAAATCTGAATTCTGCAGCACTTCACTTCCAATCTGCATCCAACACGAGGGAAATAACAGACGGCTGTAAGGGTTCTGAGGTCATTCCCGCCTCCCCCAGTCTTATAACCATGCCCTGGCATTGAGAATCCATTTCCTGAAACATCTATTTCTAGATTGAGTTCCTTGTATATTATTAACTCTTGCACAACCTGACTCAAGAATGAGGTGGTCTTTTTACTGGTTCAAGACTCAGCCTCAAACAAGGACTGAGAGACCAAAGTTTACCAAAAGTAGTTTTGACCTGTCTGAAGTGTCAAATCAAAGAGAAGATATCAGTGATGGTAGAACGGCATATATGTGGCACTTAGATGACCCCAGACAGATTGCTGCCAGTATACAGCCCTCAGCAAAATCATAAATATTTATTGCCCATAATTGTGTGCCCACAATGATTACTATTACTACTAAATGACTGGGTGTCTGTCAGTGTGTGAGTGGGGGGGGGGGGGGGGGTGGGGGGGGGGTGGGGGGGGGGGAGGTCCGTGTATGGCCCTCATACACCCACATACACCCGCACCACACCGAGTCTAGGGTTCCCAGAAGAAAAACTCTTTCGCACCAAGAATCCAAAATGAACAATTCATTGCAAAGAAATCGATAAGATTTGATCATGATTTAAAAACAATACAGAACCCATACTCTGTTGGCTAACTGTACCGAATTTTCAGTCTTACTCAATACTCATATGGCCCCATACGGGGGGGGGGGGTACCTGTGTCCCTTGTCGAATATAAGAAAGGCCAATGTCCCTTGTCGATCCTAAGAAATGGGTCTTGTCCCTTGTCGATTTCAAGAAGTGGTCTTGTCCCTTGTCGCCAAATTCCTGCCCTGCCTTGTCCCTTGTCCATATGGGCTAAAACAGGGTCTTGTCGCCTTGTCGATTTTACCCGTCTGGGGTCCTAATTTTAGCTTTGCCGATTAATATTAAGAAAGATCTGTGTAAAGAATGGAAGCCAGTTCTCTTTTCTTGCATGTCTAAATCTGAATTTTCAAAAGTATTTCATTAAGAATTGCACGATGTTTATTCTAAATGTTAAATTTCATTCAAATACACTGGTCAGCTTGAGAGATATATTGAATGATATAAGACATTCAGTTGTAGGCCTCTGACTGTATTTGAAACAAAGTCAGGCACTATGAGTTTATACCTTTTCCGTATGAATAAAGGAGTATCAATCAGGCCAAAAAAAAAGAAGGTGTGTTTCAGGTTACCCGACCCTACCTAGCAAAACAGGGCCGACCCTAGACATTTTTATCCAATTTTGATTTTTTTTTTGTATATTTTAAGTAATTTTGGGACTATTTCAGAGTCAATTTGATGGTCCACGAGTCGACACCAGTGTTGGTGAGTCAGCGCTGAAGTTTGGGACTCAATTTTTAGGTTATTTTCATGCCATGGAATCAATCTGTCTTTATAAAACAATTTTTGAGCTATTTCAGAGTCGATTTGGTAGTCCACGAGTCAACGCCGTTGTCGATGAGTCAGTGCTGAAGTTTGCGAGTTAGTTTTTGGGTACTTTTGGGGCCAAAGTAAAAAAAAATTAATCAAAAAAATAAAAATAAAAATCCGACCGACCCTACCTAGATATTCAGACTATGTAACCTGAAACACACCTTTTTTTGCCTCAATTATCGTTAGTCTAATAGAGAGTGGTGTCCATGTGGAGGGTTGCCGATACCTGTGGCGTGAGGGAGGCGGACATGGTTAGACATGGGGGGGGGGGGGTAACGAGCTAATACACCCCCATCATGCCCTACAGGGCGCCCTGTTAACCTTATAAGGGCAGCATAATGCTTTAATGCACAATGCCCTTTGTCAGCATGATGCATGAATGCAGCCCTCAGGAGTAACTCGCTAGTGCTGCATTCATACATCAAGTCGACCACATGGGGTTGATACACCTCCAAAGGGTCGGCCAAACCAATCTAGCATCTCGCCAGTGCTTTAATGTGTAATATGTCGAAAACTATTGCCACGAGGCACCATACCTTCCTTATAGGGTTAAACCATTGATGCACAGTGGGGTTATATCCCCCTGCCCCTCCCCTCCTACCATCCACCCCTAACATGCAAACCCAGCACGCCAACAAGCATGACTACTGACACTCTCCTACACATACTACACCCTCTCTGTACTATACCAGAACAACCAGGTATCTGTGTGGAGAGTGACAATGGTGGGTATCATGCTAACAGAGTCAATGCCCAGGTCCTTAACAAATGTCACGTGGTACAAAGCGACTTATACAGGGTGCACCCCTCTGGGTGCTGCCTTAACCCTGTAAGGACGGCATGTCGCTAAAAGATGACACTTGTCGTCATGAAGCACCAATGCAGCCCAGGTGAGAAACTCCCCGGTTCTGCATTGGTGGATCATGCCGACCCTTCAGGAGTGTCTTAACCCCGATTGGGTCAGCTTGCTTCTTGAATGCAGCACTGGCGGGTTAATCACTAGAGCTGCACTCATGCATCATGACGACCAAGGGCATGGTGCACTAAGGCATTATGCCGTCCTTAAAGAGTAAATCGGAATAGAAGGGAATGAAAGGGTTCGTCTTTTATGCGGTATCATCACGAACCCCGCGCGTGCCTAGTACTAGACCAGGTGGGGGGACGGAGATAGGGGTCGTTATCACGTCCATACTTAGGATAACAGAATTACCAATGAGCTATTAATACACTGCTGGTATCTAATAATGAGAATCATACAAAGCCCATCAATGCCCCCCCCCCCTCAGCAATCGCTACTAGTATATGCACGAGTGTGATAGAGGAAGGAGAAATTAAGTGAACAATCTACCTGTGAAATCCTAATCCATTTACAAAAATAAACACCAACATAAGTTAGATGAAATAATTTTTTTAAATAGGCCTAAAACAACTTTTGGTCCCAACTTTACCAAATGAGCAGTATCACGTGATACCAACCAGTGGGCCCCCAGCTGGGGTCACGTGACCGGTATATGCTAATTAGCATGATTAATATGCTAATTAGCATGGCTGACATGTTAAGTGGGCATGCTATGCTTGTCATGCTATGTTAACTCTGTAAGGACAGCACGCTGCTTTAAAACAATATACCCTTTGTTGTCATGAAGCGTGTATGCAGTATTGGTGAGTAACTTACCAGTGCTGCATTCAAGGATCATGACCCTACAGGGTCAATACACTTCTGAAGAGTTGGTATGACGCTGCGGCCCCAGTGAGTAACTCACTGGGGCCGCATCGGTGCATCATGACGATGAATGTCATCTTTTAGCGACATTCCGTCCTTAAAGGGTTAAAGGGCTACATGTGGTATTCTGCCACCAGGTGTCCTTGCAGGCGGAGCTGCTCACAAAGCAATTTAGACCAATGAGACTATTTCCTGGCCTTCTCTGTGCAATTCTTAGGGTACACGTGGTAAAGGCCTACTATAAAGCTACCCTTAGTGGTAAGGTGTGCGTCAAACAGGGCACATCCACAGTGCTTGTGTAACTGCGTATCATATTCAATGCCTAGAGGAATTCTATAGGACCAGCAACCTTTGTATAGTATAGCACCATTCTATATAAGGGGGTCTATGTACACCAGCTGTTGATGAAGCCCTTAATTATTTGAACATCCTATTGAAAAAGTGAAGGAAATATTATGTGTTAGAAATGACAAGATGTAAAGATCACTCCAAGCAAAAAAAGAAAGCCATGTACAAATTTCTTTTAACTCTGGACGGTTAGAGATATATTCCAAGTTAATGAACATTAAGGGTTACATTGCCTAATTAGGTAACCCCAAACCCCACCCAATGTTGATATACACCTGTACACACATACCTGAGGTTTGGGATGTTTCAGGTGAGAGAAAGGCCCCTGTAGGCCCCCTTACAGAGGTATATACTTTCCCATGGTGACAGGGTGCTCAGGCTAAATAAAAAAAGGTTGGTTCCGGTAATATGGTCTATCAAAGCAGGCCCGGCCGGTCAGATTAAAAAAAATAGTGTTGGATTTAGTGTTATTGTCCTAATATAAAATCCTTAATAATTGTCCGATTTACAAACCGTAAAAACTGGGAAATAGCAAATTTCCACAGAAATAAAAGAAATGGGGGACCCGGCAATGTTTTGCTAGACCCGGTCGGGTTACCGGAAACAAACCTTTTATTTTATTTGGCCTCAAGTAGGAGGTAGGAGGAAGGACTCAGCAGGGATTAGAGCAGCGGACAATACAGCGTGTGGACACAGGATGGGGGTACACAGGTGGGTGTGGTGAGGTCGGGTATTAACCCTGTAAGGACCACATGCTGCTAAAAGATGACATTTGTCGTCATGATACACTTATGCAACTCCGGTGAGTAACGTACCGGTGCTGTATCGGTGCATTATGCCGGCTCTTGGGGAGTGTATCTACTTTGTGGGATCGGCATGATGCTTGAATTGCAGCATTGGTGAGTTACTCACCAGGGCTGCATTCATGCATAATAATGACCAAGGGCATGATACATTAAGGTATTATGCCGTCCTTAGAGGGTAAATAACAGGCTTCAGGTGGGTGTGTACTTAATCTAAATGTAGAACTGTAGATCTCTGAACCTCCATAAACACTTCCATGATCTCCGACCTGTTGACAACGCTAAGGTATGACGTATATACTAGATCTGAGCTGTTGGTGAGGCTGACCAATGCGCATCTGAGCTGATAGCAAAGCTGAGATACGACATGCCAGACCTCTGAGCTGTAGGACCCATGGGCCATGGTCAGACCCACATAGATATCATATTTTACCATCTGCCAATGAGGGCTCAAAAGCAAAGCCAGCATTTAAAGGAAACCTCTTGTCGTGAAAAGGTCTTATTTTAAAGTTGTCCATATGCTCTCTTGGCGTGCATGGGAGCTTAAGAAAGGAGGCTCTTTAAATCATCTCAGAATGAGTGTATATAGGTGAGAGTGTTTTGTTATTTGGCCCTGATTTAGTCTTGTGGCAGGATTTGTATGCTGGAAATAGCCTGCCCTGTGATTGTAATGCACATATCACATTTAGATCTGGCACATGTATACAGCTTTAGAGATCTGAGGTTTCATAAAGCTCCCGTACTCTGACCCAGCCGGGTTTAGACGCTCGACCTTCCTGCACCAAAAGAAAACAGTCCACCCCTACTTATGGGTCCCAATGCAGACTACAGTGGCAGGGATAGAATGACCTTCTATTTAATATGTATCTGTGGAGATATCCCAGATGAGCTGTTTTTGAAGTCCGTTCACTTTTGCCACAGGTGACATTGAATGTGGATTATTCTCTTTTTACCTCTACTCAATTTTGTCGTCAAATCGGAGCTATCCTTGTAAATCCGACCCAAACAGATGTATAGGATGCAAATATAAACAAACCCTAACATCTGATCATCCATGTTCAAGTTTCTCCCTGATATCAATTTTTTTATGTCGTGAAAACCTGTGCTTTGACCTTCATTCAGGGGCCTCAAATTGAACAGTTCAGGACTTTTTGAGTTTTTTTCCCAGCCATCCCTGCATGTTACCATGATCTGGCAGGTTTACTTCGTGAGATTGGACCAGAAACTCGGTTGATGTAGCTCGAGCTGTAGAAGCTGACCTGAGGTCCGGTCCTTGCACTCTCACTGTCTCAGAAAAAATGCCACCTATGCTCATTCCCAAAAACAGAAATAAGGGTATTTTTTCACCCACTTCCAAAGTCCCCGAAATCAAGAGAAAAGGGACATTTTTCCCAAGATAACTTCTCGTTTTCCAGAAAAAGGGGGTATATTTAGAGGCCAAGTAGTTGCCTCTCTCAAAAAGGGTGTATTTTCTCGACTGAACATCCACATTGAATACAGGGTGTAGAGTAGGATTCTCAATGTAGAGGGAGGAAAAGAGGCTGGTGAAAAATATGTCAGTGTTTTGTAGAAAAAAAGAAGTGTTTTTCTACCATGAAATGTCCACGTTTCTTCACAAAAAGGGTTAATTTTCTGACCCATGGGTATTTTCAGGGGAGGGAACGAGCATGATGTCATTTCTGCCTGAGAGTGCAGGGGCCGGGACCTGAGGTCATGTTGTGAGCCTTACATGCTACATTGTAACAGGTCCCTGTAGCTTTACGACTGTGGTACGACCCTGCTGGTACACCTCCACACCCCGGGGCTACATACTCACTGCATGTCGCCATATTAACCCTACAAGGCCGCATAGTGCTTTAATACACCTTGGTCGGCATGATGCATGAATGCAGCCCTGCTGAGTAACCTGCCAGGGCTGCATTCGTGCATCATGACGACCCTATGGGGCTGACACACTCTTAAAGTATCAGCATGACGCACCAGTGCAGCACAGGCAAGTAACTCGCCAGGGTTGCATTGGTGCATCATGGCGACGAATGTCATCTTTTAGCAACATTTGTCCTTACAGGTTTATGGACGCTCATAAAGTGGCACTTTTTGCGCCGCTCCTGGCCGTCCCTAGCTCCCACTCCCCCTGGTACACGAGCAGTTAATGACTGTATTGGCATAGCAGATTCCACTGTCATGTCGGGGGGCGATGCACCTCTGCTCATTTCTCTTTGTATTATGAATTTCTAGAAGAGAGTATATTCTAAACCTTTAAAGGCAGCTTGGTACAATTTGTCCCTTTGTTGTCTTGATGCATCAATGCAGTCATGATGCATCAATGCAGCCCTGACGAGTAACTGCATTCATGCATCATAAAGGGTCAGCATAAATTGCACCGATTACTGAAGTTTGTGACATGATGCAGTCCATAAACCCCCACCTCCCCTATACCACTCTGATTGTTACTGGAGGGGTAGCAAGATTTTGGTCTTTAAAATGCATGGTAAATGGCATTGATGCATCATGACTGGCATAGCTGTTCTTGGCAAATGACAACAAACATGCCTTTTGAAATCTCATAAATTCAATATACAAAGTGTATGTATACAGTACAGTGCCATTCCACCACATGATGTGACCGAACCTATTAGTGCCCCCGTGCAGACTGCTACAACAGTCATGGCTGAATGCAGGATTTAACTTGTTTACTTCATGAAACAATCACATGAGGACGACTCAAATTGACACAACTAATCCCATCAGCGGGTAACAAACATGTTTACCCACTGTGTTGCAGCCAATTATCCCCATGCTACCGTACCCCATGGCTGTACCCCCCCCCCCCCCCCCACCCCCCCCCCCCTCCAATCCCCTAAAGCTGAATTGTCACAGATTGGCGAGCTCCCATGCTGGGATATACTGTTACATATGTACAGTGTATATGTTTATTTATATACTCTGTATAACGGAGGGAAAGGGGGGGGGGTAATGATTTCAGTTGTATGATGTCTCTTCTACGTTGAAATGTCTGTATGTAATCAAATTAATTTCCCACAGAAATTTGTTCAAGGTCTTATGATTTGCTCCTTTTTGTGGAACTGGGGAAGACTGCCTGTACGTGTCATCTGTATGGTCTGTATCTGTCTACAGGGTTGGACTGACATTACAGTAGACTATTGACAACACCTGTAGGGAGATCCAGTATAACTATGATGGATATCTACAGTGTGTGTGTGTGTGGGGGGGGGGGGGTTATAATGAGGGGTATACGTGTACACTGCACAGATCTCTGATAAACAACAACAAAAGGAAAACATGCCCCTGGGAGGGGGGTGGGTGCCGGGGGTAGTATGGTCGTATGTGGGTTAATACAGAATGGCGCGTAGCAGGTTGGATCCTTTAAGGACGCAACATATATAGTCCTTCTTTAATGCATCATGCCCTCGGCTTGTCGAAATGGTGTTAAACATCCATTACTCACTAACTCATACCCTCGGTCATGATGCATGCATACAGCCCTAGCGAGTAACTCACCAGTGCTGCATTTAAGCATCATGTCCTTTGATGTCATGACACCTGAATGCAGCCTTGGCGAGTAAGTCACCAGTGCTGCATCCATGCATCAGGCTAACACACTCGCAAAAGGCCGGAGTGATGAACCAATAAAGTGCTAGGGAGTGCATTATGATTTCTCTCAGGTGACATAGCGTCAGTAAATGGTTACCCTTTTTTGTATACACTGTAAATATATAATACAACCAGGGGTTCACTACCCTACCCCTAACTATCCCCAAAACATACATGTATATCATTACCTGTGACAAGCCCCTCCCACTGCAGCCTTATCCTGCAGTTATATTACAGGGATTACACAGAGATGTCATTGATCCCATACTAAAGTACCTGGTATCCATTCCTAGGGGAACCACCGGACATTGGACCTTCAGCCGGCAGTTACTCAATATCAGTTGTGTATAGCATTTTCATATATGTGACTAAACATGGGTAAAATTCGACACGCGCGACACGGCGACACGGGGGGTTCTTAAAATCGACACGGGCGACATGGCCCTTATAAAAATCGACGGACACAGAAAAATAGACCAGAATGTATAGAATAAAAATCGACACGGCGACACGCCACTCCCCCCTAAAATCGACACGGCGACACGGTCATATATTAAGACACCCATGTATAGTCACATATATATTTGATAACGAAGTTCAATATTGTCATAATTACGCCGAAACCCCTTTTCATGTGCAGATGCATGGTAACTACTTGTAGCATTTGACACTTTAAGGACAGCATGTCGCTGAAAGATGACATTTGTCCTCATGATGCACCAATGCAGCCCTGGTCAGTAACTCGCCTGTGCTGAATTGGTACATCATGCTGACCTTTCAGGAGTGTCAGCATGATGTACGGATGCAGCTCTGGCAAGTAACTCACCAGGACTGCATTCATTCATCATGACGACCAAGGGCATGATGCATTAAGGTATCATACCTTCGTTAAAGGGTTAAGCCATCATATATTAATAATGCATTCTGAATTCAAGGACTCTTACTAAATGTATAGCACTACCAGATAATCCTAGTCTGAGGGTTGCACTTTACATTCTACCTGTACCCAACCATGTAATAACCGAACCAGCTGTTAGCCGGAAAATGGCATGACTCGAAAAGAAAAGATGAAAAAAATCTTTAAAAAAAATAGTATTAGCTAAACATAGCCACCATACGGTAGCAGCGATTAGGGGTGCGGTGGGGCGGCAAATAGTCGGCCCCCATATGTTCCCACGGCCGAGCATTTCACTACTAGAACCACTATTATTAATATTCACTGCCGCGCTACCACAGTCTCAGACAGGTGTAGCGATGCAGCATGTCCTACTTTTGCAGTTATACTTAAAAACAGAAAGGAAATTTCTATATAAAATGATGCAAATTTCCGACAGAATAATTGGGCAAAATCTTAAAGATTTGCTACTTTTTGTCCACCAGGAAGTGGCATTATTGCTGATACATTGTATAGATTTTGCTGATATTTATTGCGGGTATATGTAGGCCTACAGGTTGTATAGGATGAATGGACATGAATCTATTTGGATTAACTTGTGTATCAGTTTGCAGTCACGTGGTTGGCCATTTAGGAGTGTATCAACCCCATATTTTGGCTGGGATTTCTGGATTGAACTGTGTTCCCCGCAGTCTGCCAGAATATTGACCAGAATTTCAAGGGGTCCTCCCTTTGTTCCACTATCTGACTATAGGGAGTGGCACCGATATCATTTAGCTTTGTGAGGGCAAGTAACTTGCCAGTGCTGCATTCAAGCATCTTGCTGACCCTACGGGGTTGAGACACACCTGAAGGGTCGGCGTGATGCACCAATGCAGCACGGCGAGTTACTAATCTGGGCTGCATTGGTACATCATGACGACAAATGTCATATTTTAGCGACATGCGTTCCTAAAGGGCTAAGTCGTGCTGCCCATACATGGTTAACCTACCTATACCAGACAGCCCTACCGTCTGAGTGCTTACTACAGGCAGCTTTTAGTGCTGATGATTGACTCTCATTCCGTAACCTGGAGTTGACCCCTGACCTCATGAATATGTAGCATCATACACCACCAGCATGCTAAGTGGCATGGGAGGACCGAATATAATGTAATTCTACATCTAAATATCTTTTTTCTTCTCTATGTACATTTGTAATTGGAACTGGGACTTATTCTGGCTATTTCTAGATGTCTTTATGGGAACACATATTTAAGTAATGCTCAAAACTCAAAACATCTCTGGGACATCAAAGTGGAGGAAAATGAGAGGAGGTCTGGCAAAAGATGTAATATACTAACTTACATCTCATTTGGATTTCAAAATTCTATACGGCTTGCGAATTGGAAGAGCAGCTTAAAGGGTGTTCAAGGTCTTGGAGGGCTTCTGACATTTTTAGAATGCTTGAGGTTAATAGATATTTCTAAATTGCTCCTTAAGAAATGATTGAGAGGCATTAGCTCAGTGTATTTGGTTGACAAAGTTAGGATTGACAGCGTCATGGTGGGGGGTCCGGGTCCTGCTGCTACAGGCATTAGGTCTCTGTCCCTACATTGTCACGTGATCACGCCGCATTACACCCTGCACTGAATGCAGTGACAGCGTCTCAATACGACACTTCACTAAGGTGGCAGTTCTTAACCCTTCAACCCTTTGAGGACGGCATGATGCCTTAATGCATCATGCCCTTGGTCGGCATGATGCATGAATGCAGCCCTGCGAGTAACTCGCCAGGGCTGCATTCAAGCATCATGCTGACCCTTCGGGAGTGTCTCAACCCTGTATGGTCGGCTTGGCAGGGCTGCATTCATGCATCATGACGCATTCATGCATTATGCTGTCCTTAAAGGGTTAAACCTTTAAGGCTTTAAAGCTGCATGCCCCATGATGCACCAATACTGCGCCAGTGAATGAATAATCCTTAGAACTGCATTGGTGCATCATACTGTCCCTTGAGAGTGTCTCAACCCACAGTGTTGTCCTGGGTGATGCATGTACACTGTAAAAAGTAAGTGTAGGTACGCAGTAAAATCTACTCTAACTTTACAGCATCTATACTGTAGATGCTACTGTGTACCTACAGTAAACTGTACACCTACAGTAGATTTTAGTGTATGGCCGTGTCTTATGAGTTTGTAACAATTGAAACGTCTTTGAGCGGGTGTCGTCGTTGACCTGTGTCGTCTTTGACCGGTGTAGTCTTTGACCAGCAAGTTTTAGAATGGCTGAAATGGGAGCTATGTACACAGAAATTGGGGGAAAAGGTTAATGGATATTTTAACACTATATACTACAAACTTCCCTGCATTTCTGTTTACATAGCTCCCATTTCAGCCATTTTAAAACTTGCTGGTCAAAGACTACACCGGTCAAAGACGACACAGGTCAAAGACGACACCCGGTCAAAGACGTTTCAATTGTTACAACCTCATGAGACACAGCCGTATACGTACATTGTAAAAAAAAAAGGCAACCAACTGTTTATAGTGTAGCACTGGCGAGTAACTTGCCAGGGCTGCACTCATGCATAACAACAACAAAATCACATTGCACATTAAAGCCCATGTTGCCCTATGAGTGTTAATCAGGAGGTCCATGACGTAGTTACCTTATAAGGTGTTGTGAGGTGGTTGAGCTAAGAGCTGCTGCTATAGAAATGACGCCGTATGACAAACCCCCCTGCTACACGCCCACCTCTCAGGATGCAGGTTAAGACGCTATTGACATACAACCTGCAGGCTCTTATAGACCAATGCAACAACTTACAAGAAAGGGTGACTTTAGTGTAGGCATGGACTTTCAGTATCATTGGTATAGGGCACAGCTAAAATACACTCAAAGTGGTTTAGGTACGGTTTCAGGTCACCGAACTTAGCTTTATAGTAAAGCCACAGAACTAAACATCCCTTGCAAATTAGGCAGTGGCGACATTAACGTTGAAGAACCTCTAATATTTTTAGACAAGTCCCAGAATTTTGTTGGTCCAGGCAAATCCTGGAGTTTACTTTCTGCAAAGGAAAAAAGGAAAATAAATAAATGTGGCTAGCTCAGATTTCGGTATGTGGTACCAAATCTTAAATCTAATTAAATTGGTTACTATTACTGCATCATATATAACCCAGTATCTCAAGACATGCAAAACGTACAATTGATATCGTGGTTATTAATCTAAATTACGGAACCAGATCCCCCCCTCCACCGGGAAAAAGGGGGGGGGCAGAAAAAATAGCGCACTATTTTTTGCTACCTGTTGAACATAATGGCCCTTTGTCCACAGGTCGGATCCTTAGTGAGGGGGGCCTGAAGCGTTACACGTTACACAACCTTAGGGAATGATCATTTTATAATTAGAAAAATAAATTTAAAAAAAAAAGAAAAAAAGGAGGGCCCAGGGGATAAAAGTAATAAAAATGAATTGCTAAAAAAAAAATCGATCCGTTAACTGAAGACATGGTATAAATGTCTACTTACCGTTGTAGCCTGTAGGGTTAACCCTGTACCTGCTGTGCCATCCATCAACCGTTAACAAGCCCCCTGACACTTAACCCTTTAAGGTTACCGAAAAGATTACATTTGTCATTATGATGCACCAATTCAGCTCTCTCCAGTGCTGCATTGGTGCATCATGCCGACCCTGCGGGAGTGTCACAACCTGGTAGGGTCAGCATGATGCTTGAATGCAGCCCTGGTGAGTTACTCGCCAGGGCTGCATTCATGCATTATGACAAGCGATGCATGATGCATTAAGGCATGATGCGGTCCTTAAAGAGTTAACATGCCCCTCACCGTTACCTGCCCTCTCCTACACCCAATACAAGGCACATCTTTGTACTAATGTCTTGAGGAAATATTTAAAAAAAACAAAAAACAACAACATTTTGATCGATTGGTTAGTTTTTGCTCGCATTGACACACAATGCTGTAAATTCCTATATCTACCTCCTCTAATGGGTTCTCAGGAGTGAATTATACACAAGGCGTGGGGTCGTGTGTTGATGTGTGTGGGCCGAAATTTGACAGGGTTTCCATTTACCCCCCCCCCCCCCCCCCCCTTTGGAATGAAGAAAGGATTATAAGTAGCCTCCATAGAGACAATTTTCAATACTGTCTCAAAATGTCCCTACAATGAAGTTTCAATCCAAAGTGGTCCTAGACGATCCTCAGTGCGTTAATGGCATTGGACCTAAGGGCCCTGACAGAGGAGCCTGGTCAGCTGGTCAGCTGGTCAGGGTGGCCGGATGTTGACACAGGTGCACTCTGGGACAGAACTCAGTAAGGTCAGCACAGGGCTTTAATGTGCTATGCCTTTTTGATGCCATGATGCATTCATGCAGCATTGGTGAGTAACTCACCAGTGCTGCATTTCTACATCAGGCCGACTCTACGAGGCTGCTACATCCTCAGAGGGTGGGCTGATGTCCCAATGTTGTGCCGGCGAGTTACTCGCCTACACCACGTTGATGCATCACGCCGACAAATGAGTATGAGTAAGAATGACATATTGAAGCTCAATGCGGTCCTCAAAGGGTCAGGGTAATGCAGGGACACAGGGGATGGCCGCAGGGAACAATGAAGATAACATGTCCAGGCATCCTCTCCTACCCAGTAGGACTAACAAGAGAGAAATCATCATCTTGTAAAATATTTCCACTTTTTTCTTCTGGGATTATAGCACTTATCTGCGCAATCCATGAATCATGACTACCATATTATGCTTTGATCGATTCACGTAGAGAACTCAACTAATCACAGCAATAGCAAGAACATCAAAGGAATAAAACAGTAAAACTAAAAGTACAAAATTAACACAAAGGCGGTGAGTCAGTCAACTTTGAGGAAAAAGCTTCATTTATTTTGCTCCACATCAACTCACTCAGTGAGTGTACTCTTTGTGTGGTTCTGACAACTGATGTGATCAGCTCAAATTGATTAAAAAAAAAAAAAAAAATAGTAATTGAAAAAAATATACAGAGAGCAATTTCTCATCCTATACTTAAATAGCATGGCTACCAATATTATAAATAATTAATGTGGAAATGATGGAAAAGTGGGTGGTATTTTTGTAGTGATTAGTTCTTTATTGGGCCACTAGATGGCAAAAAGGCTAACCGGTTATTTAACCCTTTGATGGTCATATTATGCTTTAATGCCCCTTTTCAAGTCCTTCATTTAAGCATCATGCCTTCACAAAGGGATGGGCACACTTCTGAGTCCGCGTGATGCACCAATGCAGCGCCACTCGTCAGAGCTGCATTTATGTATCATGACGACAGAGGGCACGATGCATTAACGCCCTATCTGTCCCTTGCAGGGTTACAGAAGTCTAATGATATAAAACACCTACATGTGGATTACTTTATTTAAAAAGTGTGAAATAGGGCTCAGGTGGACGCCATGTGCGCGCGCCGATAACGCGTCCCGCTGCCGCCAGTCGGCGCCACTAGGGGGCGGGGCAGGGGGCGCCACCAGCGGCACTTCCGGTACAGGCGGTACCGCTAAGCACGCCGGTAAATCTAGATCCCCTGATAACCGGTTCTGGTGGAACCCGCCTTACTTACACTCCACTAGATCCCCACGTTCAGCCTTAACTTTATAGTATTTTTCTTTTTATGTGATTTTCTTTCCCTTATCTCTCCGATTCCAGATATTTCTTCTATTTCCGTCTGTTGGTGTTTGCTTTCAGAAGGCGTTGTTTGTTTGAAAACAGAAAGGGAGGCAAGGGAGCCCGGGAGGGGAGTTATACACGGAATGTCACAGGGGAGTAAGAAAATCAATAAAGGAAATAACGCATGTTTAATTACATTAATCAAAATGAGCAATACGCTTGAATATGTGCCAGTCTGAATTGCCTAGAAATGCTAGATTGCCTAGCTCGGTTTTAGACAAGCCAAACAATTTATCAGTCAATCGAATTTGAACTCCTTGGTATGGAAATAAGGCATTCTAAAGTGTTGAAGCTTGGTGCCCCAAATATATCCTATATTACCATGTGGCATTGTCATCTTTCATGAGTAAGATACATTTATGCAAATAGGATATCCATTAATATAATACCTACTGTAGCAGGAGCTGACATTAAACAGCGTTTTGGGTTGGGTGGGGGGGGGGGGGTATATGGCCTTTGAACTACACCGTGCAGCACTGGATATGCTACATGCAGATACTGACACTACATGCCCGTGCCCATTAACTCTGACATTTTGATATCAAAGAATCCTGATGAATTAACCCCTACATGAAACCTGTCCGTGTCCCCGTGTCACTCTGGGGTAGGGGCCACTATTGGGAGGCTGGTAAGACCACAACTAAAGGGGAACACATTTTATGAAGTCATCACAAAAGGACACCCCCCCCCCCCCCCCGTCTCACACAGAGCTCCACCCACCCAGGGGTGGATTATGGTGAGAATAATGCATACTGAAGGTGAGGGGAGGGGGCGGAGTGGGGAGAGTCACATGGGGGGGGGGGGGGGGGGTGCGGATGCTTGAGAGAGCTCAGGGGGGAATCAGGAGGGGGTGGAACGACTGATGAGTGTCACAAATAAAAATTGTCCTTTGGGTTTGACCCCTGCGGCTGAGGTACCGCCCACCCCCCCACTCATCACATGCACATTCCAACAACTATAGGAGGAAGTCAAAGGGGTTGGGGGGAGGGGGATTCAAGCTAGGAAAGTGGAGAAAAATAATTTAGTTAGGTGAATAGAGTCTTACCACCCACTAGCTATGATAGCATGCACACACAAGCCCCCCATATGGCGTTAATAGGAGGCAGGGACAGGGGAGAGGACACAATGAAGGTCTCAGGTAAACTCTATACAAACCACTACACAGAAATAGCAGCAAGCCTTTAGGTTGAGTCAGGTGTGGGCCCTGTAAACACGCCCTACTCTTTGTTGACAAGGCTTTGGAGAATACCCTCAACAAAAAGGTAGATCCCCGCCCCCACCACAATCAATGTACCCCCCCGCCCCTTCTACCCCCCCCCCCCCCCGGTCTGTCTCCTCACCGAACATGTAGGTCAGGGTCACACAGAATGGGGGCAGGTTGCCATGACAATAGACGAGCTCATGTCTCTTCTCCCTTTGTACCTCTTCTTGGTTTGATGTTTTATGTCATCTGTATTCTTCAGTCAGAGGCTTGATCAAGTCTAATAATATTGACGAGACTCAAAGAGTGGGGAGGATGGATGACGCGGTAACCATGGTGATGAGCCGTCACCATGGAGACGGGACGCCGTGTAGAATGAGCGATATTAGGGGCACTGACCCCGTGTGGAGACATAATGACATTCCGCAGCCCAACATGACGGCACTGCGCATGTCAATTAGGTCACACAGAACAAATGGCCGAGCAGCTCAGAGCCACGCCTCACTCTCCAGGCGTAGCCCTGATTGTGTGTGCTGTGTCTATGGGCGGTGAGGGAGGTTGTGTATGGAGAGTGGTGTCAGAGGTTGCTGACCAGGGTGAGGGTTTAACAGGTCTGATGACGTGCAGGAATGTCTGATGGACCTTAGACGGGGGGGGGGGGGTAATGGGACGGCTGATGCCCCTGTAGCAAGAAATTCATCCTGGCACATAACCCTTTACTAAAGGATTATATGCCCTTGAAAATTATTAAAATAAATATTATATGTACTAGACATAATTGTGATTTGCATTAACAGATGCGAATACACTAAACTTTGTAAACTAAAAAGTAAAATAAGAAACCTGGCTCCTGTGGAAGTTAAGAACAGAGTGTTCAAACTGACAGAAGTAGATTCTTAATGATTCATCAGATTGCACACATGCCATACAGATACTTTGTGCACGTGCTACAATAGGGAAAACATATATCAGGGAGGGTGCAATCAAGTCTCTCTGGAGAACTAAAAGGGTTGCAGAGATTGCCTCACAGACATTCACCACCTTGAAGCTCATCTATTATAGAAACTAGGACCTGTTACCATAGCAACGTCATTACCTGCCCCCCTGGGGACCTCTTAGGGTGACGAGTGATGGCGGGGTGGGATGGGGGGGGGGCATGGAGGAATGAGGAAGGGAACTAAATCTTTGAGCTGTTGATGAGGCTGACAAAGCCAAGAGTAGATCTCTGAGCTGTTGGTGAGTTTAAAAGAGGCTGCCTATAAAAGATCCATGAGCTCTTGGTGGGGGTAACAAAGAATACAATGGTTGCATGGTAGAATCCCAACTGTGAAAGTATTCCTACAGTTTAAACACTTGTACAGACTTGCAGTGTACTATCCTGAATCCCTCCACACGTCCCTATTCTACCAGGTGCCAATTTCTCAGGGTTTAGTGATTTACTTGGAACTTTAGCACTGGCCACCGTTATGACCTTAACCCATAACGGTGCTATAGGTTCCAAGACCCCCCCCCCCCCCCTTTCACACCACCTCCCAGGTCGGTAAGCACCTACAGTGGTCTCTTCGTGGAATTTGGGCTATAAGAGGAACAGATATTATCCAGAACCTAAAATGCCAACAATAGGACCAGCTGCCAGAACATTACCTCTGTGCTGTATATATAGGAGAAAGAGATGGCCATAGCAGTTAGAGCTGCTGAGTTCTGCCCATGCCCCATAGAGCCTTATGGTTCTCCCTTTAATGGACAGCATAGAGCTTTAGTGCACTGTGCCATATTGTTGTCGTAATACAATGTACATGAATGCTCAAAGGTGGATTCTGTACACCTCGTAGGTTTGGTGGCTATCACCATCTTTTTGAAAAAAAAGCGACGCCCCAATTTTGGAAAATCAAATAAACCGCACTTGGGGTCTTTAGAGAAAAGGAACAGTTACAATGTATAAGCCGCACCCCCACCTTTGGAGAATGCTATACGCTGTACTGCAGTTCTGATGCGCGTACATCTGTACAAGGCCACGGCTTGTTCCCAAGGTTTTATGGTAGCCGGATATATACAAGCCACAGAACCATCCCATCCTGCCAAAAAAACTCTTTCAAAAAAGGACAAGAGCCACCAGCTTCCACCCATCACTAATCCCATTGTTTCCCCAAACTGTGTCTAAGGATGTCTCACAACAAACCACAGCCGTGTGTACACAACCTGTACCCATCCCGACATACGGAGGGAGCCACCATTTTATAGACAATAGGGGTGGGGAGGGGGGGTTGGGGGTGGAGATGGGGGGTCGACCCCTCTTGAACAGGGGCGTGGCAAGTAGTTTCAAAGTAGGGGGGACTGAGGGGTATTTTGACCCTTTTTTACCCCTTTTTACTTGACCTTTTCGGTTTGACCTTTTTCGGGGTTGGTCAAAAGTGGGCCCCCCCGGTTGCCAAACCCCTGTTGAATGGGGGTAAAAAGAAAACAACCTTTTTTAAGCTTAATGAAACGAGCGTAAATATGCTCCAAGGGGCCGCGCACGTGTCAATTTTTGACCCGTTTGGGGAAGGGGGGTTTAAAAAGATTTCACTCAGAAATCTACCACCTCCCACCCTCTGTTCTTTAAAAATGAGCACTCCCCTCCCCCTCCCCATCCTCACACACCCGAACTTCTCACACACATATTGAGTTAAGATTAAAGCATGGACTTCTCATTGTAACCATGAGACAAAAGCCCTCAACTATTTCAATAACAAACTCAGCCTGCTGTACAAGCCTCATGTTGCTGTCGTTAATCTACAAGACATTGTCTAGTTCCTGGTACACTCAACCCTTCAAGGATGGCGTGTCGCTAAAAGATTACATTTGTCGTCATGATGCACCGATGCAGCCCCGGCAAGTAACTTGCTGGTATTGCATTGGTGCTTCATGCTGACCCTTTTGGAGTGTCCCAACACCATATTAAAGGTCAGTATGATGCTTGTATGTAGCCAGGGCTGCATCCATGCATCATGACGATCAAAGACATGATGCATTAATGAATTATGCCGTCCTTAAAGCTAACTTAAAGAAACTAAATCATGACCATGTTGTTATTAAAGTACGTAGACACGTTTCGGAGCGCACCGTGATCCGATCCTCAACTACCACAGGAGGTATTATAAACAGCGACGGAACAGGAAACACTGAGGGATCTTAGAAGAGAACAGACACTGGGTCATAATGTAATACTTACCAGACTAACTGTTTACAAACCAACCTGGCAAACCAAAACACACATAGACTAAAAAAGGTTATGTTCAGAGAATACTTTAGGAAATCTATAGCTATAGCCTGGTTTAGGGACGCACCTTATCCTATCTTTTTGTATAAATTCCAACATTTCTTCTTGGATCCCAATATCAAATTAAATCAATTTCCTAAATTCATAATTCACAAATTTCACGATGTTTCACAAAGTTGACTCATATGGGAAGAGTTGCTATATCCCGAGCTATACCCATCAGGGCGGGGGATGGCCTCCCTGCCCCCAACCATCCTATATGTATAGCTTGTATCACTTTTAAAACGTTAGAATTTTATAAAGATGACACAAGTGGGGGATTGCACCCCCCCCCCCCCCCCCCGTCCCCGTCCCCTTCCGCTCTGTGTGAGTAGCATATAGATGTATCTGTGTGTATGACATGTGTACACATCATGTACACGTCATGTACACACGGCCATCCTGACCTCTTCTGGGAAAGGACCCATCCCCAACAGTATACAGAGCTTTAAAAACGACCAAACCCCAGCCGTGTGCACGGCGGGGGGGGGGGGGGGTTGTAGGCTGGGGGTGGGCATGCATGTGTCAGGACGTGCTGTAAGTTCAGGGTCCAGACGCCACAGCTGCCATAATGCTGGGAATTCCCTACGGAAAGTGCCTGGATTCCTACACTATTTTAGGTATTCCTGCCTTTTCACTGAGATTTCTGAATTGAAAAATATATTTATTTCCTGTTAAAAAAAACTGACCAAAATTGAGATTTCTGCAACAAATTATATTAATTTCTGGAAATTGACCAAAATCTATAGGAAGGTTTCCTGATTTTTTTGGGGGACTTTTTTTTTGTCAATCAGTGAGAGACTTTCAGGTGCAGCGTTTTACTGTTCTACTTACCCATGGAGCTTTGCATTCTGAATAATTGGTTCATTGCATCTCACACTACAAATGGACTTAGTTCTCATATCAAAATGGCTGCTGGACCCTTACCTATAGTGGTGGCAGGAGTCCAGACAGGACTCCCTTATTATCCCATGTTGGTCAAGTTACCTCCGTGTTGTTTAGTTCCACCCCTGGCCGTGCCTGTGGTGGGGGCGCTGTGACCTTTGACCTCTTGTTGTGTCTACTGAGGATCGTAAATACAACAAAGTCATATCCCGACAATATGAGGCAGGAGGGTGGGGCATACCTATGGTACCGTAAAACTTCACCTACAGGCCGCGGCTAGTGCCCAAGTCAGATCGCCAGTGCGGCTAATAGCATCAGGACAAAATAACGGTGCGGCTTATCGGCGAGTCGTTAGATGTAAACAGAGATGTAAATAAACAGAGTTGGCACTTTCCTACTCAATTAGGAATTCCTACTTTTTCGCTGGGCCTGGTGTATCATATAAGTGTAGATTTATGTTGACCAAAATCTCGAAATTTCTTACATTTTGTCGACTACTAAGACATCTCTAATGTATACTACAGCACTAAAGTGGCCATACATCGGACCCCACGTGAGGCTTATAGGATATTTCTAAAGTCTAGGTGCGGCTTATACGCGAGTTAGACTTATACGCCAGACTTTACGGTACATCACACCACCACTGTAACTGTAGGGGGCGGGGGGGGGGGGGGTGGAGAGGGGGGGGGGTGGGAAGCAAACTGTAGACGAGGGGGGTGGGGGCGGGGGGGGGGGGGGAAGCAAACCCTCAGACAGGCGGAAACACCAGATGGTGAACTCTGTTGTTTACACAACTTCCATCCATAAAAGTTATACATAAATGAAAAAAATAAAAGCCAAGAGGGATTTCTAGGAAGGATATATTGTCGATGAACATGAAATATATTCCCAAACGTATGCTGTGTTTATCTAGCTAAACTGTACAGAAACATAAGAGCTACCAAAGCGCGGTTAGGTATTAAATCTCATAATGTCCCGTGCCTGGATAAATATTGTCCAGATATTGTCCATACATTGCTATATTATCTCGTCCTTTATAACTTGAGCTAGTGAGTCATGTACATTATATTTAGATTATCGGGTCTAATCACAGAAACAAAAGTACATTGTGTATGTAAACAATGCAGTCACGCACCACATAGTACCCTAACACGCACGGGCAGTGGAAATGTAGTTGTTAGGAACAATTAAAATCCATTGTAACAAAATCAAGTTTATACCCATAGTACTTTAGATAGAATGTCCTCAAATGCCATGGATAGCTTCCCATGATATCTATCTGATGCCCTTAATCTACCATTAGTCATCGGTTTAGTTGTGCATCTAGGGACCTTCAGTGTATCAGTTGGCTTAACCCTTTAAGTAGACTTGCTTAAGTCCTAGAATTTGAATAAAGACAAAAAAATTACTTTTGTCAACTATACTTTTCTCAACTGTCTAACTGGGAACAAGCAGGGGAGGGGAGGAGGAGAGGCAGTGGGGTAGTGCGTGGCGAAGTAAGAGTTCTCAGTGATGCAGGCCAGTCTACCCTTTAAATAGCTCGCCGGTGCTGCATTGGTGCATCATGCCGATCTTTTGGGAGTGTCTCAACCCTGTATGGTCAGCATGATGCATCAATGCAGCTCTGGCGAGTTACTCACCGGGGCTGCATTCATGCATCATGAGGACAAGACGGCACATAGACAAGCAATCTGAGAAGACTCTCACTGCATTAAAGCACTCAGCTGACCTTACATGGTTATTAATCACACTAATTGAGATATGACTATATTAGGCAGGGTCCTGGAGGTACCTGGGCAGACCAGTCTCTAGTTTAACATAGTTCTGACATGATGCCAGAACACGTGACACACTTATGGCAGGATCAAGATAATTCCAGTCACGTGCGTAGACGGTATTCAATGGGAAAGAAACAGATTTTGTTCGAATTTCATTAGATATATAGACAAATACCAACTACATGGATACCGTCTCTGCCATATTTCACAAGTGGAGTCTGGGGCAAAGTATCCCACGAAGCCGGCCCCAACGAGTGAAATAAATCAGAGTGGCATCAAACGTTCTTGGCATTTGTGTTCATTTTTTTATTCGAAGCCATTTAATGAAGAAACTAAATCTTTTTCTTAGCCCATTGAATACGGTACATTGTATTCAATGGGGGGGCATTGAATACGGCCATTCCAGTACTCAAGCATAGCAACTCTTGTATCTTAAAAAAAAACCCACCTGAATATTGCAGACGAAATGGCTCCATTAGCTCGGGTGTGGTCAGAACACTGTTGTTTCAGACCTCACCTGATCTTACTATGGTGTCTGGACATGATTCAAATGAGGTGACCACAGAAGAATTAAGTGGCTAGACTGTTACTACTGTGTGTACGGTGCAGTAACCCTTTATGGACAACATGGTCATTTGTCGTCATGAGGGGGATGAGAGTAACTCTCTAATACCGCCTCTACAATAGTATATTTAAGCCATGATGGTTTGGCATGATGCATTCAAGCATCATTGGTATGATGCTTGAATGCATCATGCCATGAATGAGTGCAGTGGCTCGCCAGGGCTGCTGCATCCCTTCATCATGAAACTCATGACAATAGAGAAGGCACAATGCTTTTTTTCTCTTTTTTTTAATGTGTTTTATTTGGTAAAAGAAACAAATACAAAAGTAGATGATTTATCCTAGCTTGGGCGCATTGCGTTGCTTCCGCTAGGTCCCCTTTAGATAAAGGTTTCAGAGTCTGTACCTCCAGGCCTGTTGTCCCGTAGTACATACATTAGTACAGCAATTAGCTAACCCCCCGGCCAGGGCCGTATATTATACACGTCTAGGCCTCCTCAGCCCTTTAAGGACGGCATCATGCCTTAATGCATCATACCCATTGTCGCCACGATGCATGAATGCAGCCCTGGTGAGTAACTCGCCAGTGCTGCATTCAAGTATCATGCCAACCCTACGGGGTTGATACACTCCCGAATGGCACACACCAATGCTGCGTCAGCGAGTTCCTCGATGGGGCTGTATTGGTGCATCATGACGACAAATGACAAATCTTTTAGCGACATGCCGTCCTTATAGAGTTAAAAGGAAATACAACTAAGATGAACTCGTCCTATATAAGCGGCGTCTTACACCTTTTTACGTGTTACTGGTAGGATAAATATGTACACGTCACCCTTGGTAGCGTGTAACTACAGTAGAAAATGATTGAATAAATAAATAGATAAAATGAGGATATAAATAGTTATAATTACTGATGCCGTTTGTCTAATGTGTCCCCCCTTGTCTTGTAGGTGAGTTGACGTCCGGGCAGGCTGTACACAGAACTGGTGTAACAAACAGGGAAGTGACCACGCCCCCTTCTCTTATCTAGCCCTTTAGCCCTTTAAGGGCAGCATTGGGTATTAATGCATGATGCCCTTTGTCGTCATGAGTACATGAATGCAGTCCTGGTATGTAACTCGCCAGGGCTGCATTACACGACAGGGCTGCAATGTCTCATGTATGTGCCATAACGACAAGAATATATAGCACATTGTACATGTCCAGTGTTCTCCCGTGACCGCCAAACAGATTAGAAAATATGACAAGACATGACAACGTAAGGTATTACCGGGATCTTTTAAAATCATATTGGACATAAAATACTTTTTGCTGAATATAGGGTCAAGGGATGAGTGCATCTACCACAGAGCAAAGTAGTGCTTCATCTTGCCGTTTCCTTGTAGGTTTTAGGCATAGTGCCAGACCACCAAATGGCTCGTGTAAAACCCTGTATTTATGTATTTATATCCCCCATCCGCTCCATTACTCCCATGTTTAGCCGACTACACACATATCTGTGACGTAACACGCACCTTATAGGCTCTAGGCAGCAGGGACTCAGAGGTCAGGTGAAGGTCACGTGTCCTGCTGCCCCCTGGTGACCAGACCCGGTACCACAGGACACAGGTCCCCTGGGACCCCCTATCATCGCTCACCCCTGGGATCCCCTATTATCGCCCACTCCTGGGATCCCCTATCATCGCCCAGTCTTGGGTGTGCTTAATGTGCTCTGTGACCCTTTAAGGGCTGCATAATGATTTAATGTGATATACCCCTTGTGGCATGATGCATGCATGCAGCCCTGGCGAGTCTAACTTGGAGAGCTGCATTCATGCATCATGATGACCCTACATGGCTGATACACTCCTATGATGCACCAATGCAGAACTGTCAGATTCCCTAGCACTGCGTTGGTGTATTATGGCGACAAAAGGGCATAACTTTAGTCATTAAAGCACTATGCTGCCCTTAGAGGGTTAGGATGGGGAGGTTTATGTCCCTTTAAGGAGGCCCTTCTCCTTACGAGCCCCATCAGGCGGCTAAGTCCCATGGCCATGTGTACTATCAGGGCAGGGTGTGTGTCTTTTTATATTTTATTTTTCATATATAAAAGGTCGTGTCCTTGACTTAGTACTTCGTGACCCGGTGACCTTGCTGACCACAGGAGTTTGGGCATTGTGTGTCTGAAGGGCTCTCAAATAAAATGAATCATTCAGTGTGTGTGGTATATGTAAATGATACTCTGCTACGTAGGCCGAGTCACAATGGGATTAATCTGAATGAAATCTAATGGTTGAGTTAAAACCGGCAACATGAATGAAAGGAAGGAATGGAGATATAAAAATACTAGTACAAATGTATACAGAAACCCTCGTCCGCAGCATGCGCCCTCCGTGCCAGTTCACACATGCTGACAAATTGGCTTGGATTGGCCTAAGGTGGTCCAAGAAAGAACTTTTGGCTTTACATGTTGTTTAGATCTTTCAGAATATAGTTTGACTTTACCGTACAGAATGTAACAAAACACCAGCTACAGTAGCAGCTCCATAGATTAACCCTTAAAGTATGGCATGTCAAAAAGACATTTGTTGTCATGATGGACCAATATAGCCCGGCGAGTAACTCGCCAGTGCTGCAATCGCAAATTATGCCGATCCTTCCAGCTTGTCTCAACCCCCTAGGGTCAGCGTGATGCATGAATGCAGTTCTGGCGAGTTACTGGCCAGGGCTGCATTCATGCATCATGACGACCAAGGGCACGATGCATTAAGATGCTGACCTTAAACTTTAAGGGTTACAGCAAGGTCATTCTGTGTTTAGAGGATTCCCAGAATGCACCGTGCAGGATGTGGCTGTCTTCACGTCGTATGTCTAAACAGGGATCCCCCAGTGGTCAAGTGCTTTGTATTATTGTAGCATGATGGTCTCAATACGTTACATTTGCGATGTACACTTTGCTTGGGTGAAAATCGATGATGAGATTGGTTCTTTGATTAGACTTAAACGTTTATAATACCCAACCTGTCCTGTGTGTCACACCATGCCTGTTCTGGACGTGTCCTTGGTGACCCTACAGAGATGACATCAGTGTGACCTTGAACCTTTACCGTGGGTTTGACCTTCAATGGTGTAAGCAGCAACCCATATGGTGAGGGACATTTGATGAAACTCTAGCCATGAGCACCATCTGGTGGGGTTGTTAGGCGCTATTCGCCAATCGGCGCAGAACGCCAATCTGCAGTGCGCGGTATACAAATAGATGCGAGATTCTTATCAAGTTATTTTAAATAGATTGGAATTTATTCGGCTGTGATACTTTTGACAGTTGGATACATATGGCCCAACAACTTTTGTGGTATAGCTATTCTATCTCTATCAATTTGGGTTATATTGATTCAGAGAGTTCCAATTGAAACAAGTGCTCGCAACTGCACTGAGATTTGTATCCCGCGCAGATTGGTGTTCTGCGCAGCTCTGATGCTGCGCTATTTGTAAATTGCGCAGCGCAGAATACCAATATTGGTGAATAGCGCCGATTGGCGAATAGCGCCCACCAGGGTTACCATGTACGACCATCAGCTGCCACTGAGATGGTGAAGTAAAGCTAGGTCAGTGTCATGTTTGGAGCCATCCTGAAATCCCTGATGAAAGTTGAATAAATTAATCACATTTAGACATAAAACAAGACCTGGTTTCCAAATAGCACAAACACTTCAGGTTGAAAGTGTAGATCCTCCACACACCATGGATACTTCACTCTGATCTCTGTAACTCATCAAGGACCTTGACCTTTGCCTGACCTTGACCCGCTGACCGTGACCTTTACTTACAGCGCCCTGATCCCCCCTCAGGCTGCGGTTCATGGAGGAGCTGTTTTAGTTCTTGAATCCCCCACCAGGCTGTCAGTAGGGCCTCCGGGCAGGATCAAATCACGAACCCTTTAAACCCCCCATCGCCCCTATATATAGGGCTGAGTACCTGTCCCGGCCCCACTCACACTGCCGCTGGAGGGGTACCGAGATCTGCGCCTGTAAGTCCTTATACTAACCCTTTAAGGGCCGCACAATGCTGTAATGTGCTATACAAGGGTTATATCTTTTGTCGCCAGGATATAGGAAATTACTGACTGGGCTGCATTTAAATAGTTTCCTATTGTGGAGAATTTCACAAATGCATGCTGGTTATGATGGTCCGATGGGTTACAACGTGATAAACTCTCTCAAACGGAAGGCAAAATGAAACTCAGTCACAGGGTGAGGGGGGTATACTCTCCCGTGGGTATGCTTCAACCTAGAGGCAATATAATTTTCGCTCCTCAATTTGGTTGAATTATTATAGCCAAATCCGTCGAAAATGGTGATCTGAAATAGAGAGCTATACATATGCGCCCCAAAATATGGTATTGACGAGGCCTTGACGTAATATAAATAATTATTTCATGGTGAATATGCCTATCAAGGTTAAAGCAATGGGAGTGCCGTATGCGAGGGGAGCGTGAAATAACCCTCGGGCATATTTCACGCTCTGCCCGTATTTCACGCTCCGAGGGTCACGTGACTTGTACGGAATTCAAAATGGCGGCCGACGGAGGTAAACAAACGCCGTGGAAGTAAAGAAACATCGTGGAAGTAAAGAAACATAGACTACATATCTATTTTACATCGATATACCCTGAAATAAATACAGAGCGTCACTCAAAAGTGCCCTCTTCAATGGTTACTGCACTTGAGCTGACTGCCCCGTACTGCACTAGGCCTGCGGCCAGCGTGCAGTACGGGGCAGTCAGCTCTCGTGCAGTAACCATTGACTCAGTCACTTTAGCGTGCAGCTCTGTCTATGTAGCGTAACAACTTGACGTACACAGTGTTAGCATCTTCCTCCACAAGATGGCGCCAGGGGTGGTCCTAACGGGACCTGGATATAACAACAAGGTCACTCGGACGCCAACATGGACGTTACGTCAAAACCATTTACTACATGACGTCACGAGGTGTTAGATGACGTGTACACAACGTCATGACGTCACAAGACGTGGTAGGTTCACGTGACCCACCCACGCATGCTCCCTAATGAAATAATTAGTTTTAGGGAGTTAAGTTTCTGTTGAGAGTTGTTAGAAAATTAAATTTTAATTCAAGTTTCCACCCCCAGAAGGTTCAGTCCTGTGGAAGATGTGACTCAATATTGAGTACATTCTGAGTGCCACTCTAGTTGTTTCTCCAGTGATTTATCAATTTTATAGTTAAATGTGGCTACTAGTATTTGGCACATACAGCAACAGGGGTGCCACTCCCCATGTCTATAGCCGTGCTACCTGGAGGACATGGGGAGGTGCGGTAGGTGGTGATAAAACTGAATGTGTCCCGGCGTTTGTCTCCATGTACATGTATAGGGCTACAGGCGGCTACAGGGCTGCAGGTGGGCCATGTACATGTACTCTCGTTCCCGAATCCTTCCGAAGGAAGGCTCTGGTAACAGCCAAATGACCTTGACTTTGGGATTTTAACAGGAAATGGGACTAGAAAGTCTGATGGTAAAATACAGTGAAACTACCATCATACATTCTGGTTCCTGTCCACTGTTCCAGGCTACCAGCAGGGGTTGCCCATACCCAGCAAAATCCCAAGGTCGAGGTCATTTGACTGTTACCAGAGCCTTCCTTCGACAGGATTTGGGAACGAGAGTAGTGGGCCATGATGTACTGCTGGGAGGAATGTGAGATGAGGGAGGGGGTGGTGCTAGGCTACGTCTCTACAATCCCTCAGCTCAATTTCAACGCAATAGTTTATTATCCGGAACAAACAATGCAGCTATGAACTGTCGGTCAGCAGTTGCACATCGGTGGAGGGGGGGGGGGGTGATAAAGGTGTGCAACGTAAACATGCTGCAGGGTCCCCCTGGCCCCTTGACCATGCTACATGTATCTCTCCAGCCACCATCTGCCTGATATCAGCACTAATGGTGCTGCAGCATCACCCCTGGTCAATATAAGGATAAACCTTTAAGGACAGCATGATGCCCCCCAAGTTCATGTGGACCTGTCGTCATAATGCATCAACGCAACACTAGTCAGCATTGCACTGATGCACGACAACCCTTTGAGGGTGTGTCAACTCCATAGGGTCGTCATGCTGCATGGGTGCAGCACTGGTGAGTGGCTCTCCAGGGCCGCATTCATGCATCATGGCTACAAAAGGGGATAAAGGTCATATCCAGATGCCACTTTTCCTACTTTAGTAGAGATTCCTACTATTTTGCTGGAAATTCTGTATTGAATTAAGCAAATTTCCTACAGAAAATTAACCAAACTCTTGCTTTTTGTCGACAAGAGAGTGGCATCTCTGCATACTATATGAAAGCACCATGCGACCCTTACAGGGTTAAATCAACCCCTGGTTGCCATCACGTGACCTGGTCTACATCAAACTGCACTAATTGAGTAATTAGTGCTAATGGTCACGTGGTCAGTGCCGGGAACTGGTGCCTGGTGCGCGTCACGTCATGGACGTCACGTCATTAATAGTTATCTCAGCTGGACGCTACGTCAGGACGCCACGTCAGGTGGCGCTAGTGATGTACGTCATGTCCAGAATCAAGGCCATTATGGCTTATCTCTCAACCCCTCTTGAAACTGCCACAAAGATTTATAGTGAGGTTATCTCTTTAAGGGCCACATAGTGGTTTAATGTCATTGGTCGTTGGTCATGATGAATGAATATAGCCCTGGTGAGTAACTGACAAGGGCTGCATTCATGAGCATGTCCATCCTTCGGCAATGTATCAACACTGTAGGGTCGGCATGAAGCTTGAATGCAGGACTGACCAGTTACTCGCCAGGATGAGGCCCTTAAAGGGTGAATTGTGGATGGGAGGTTTGCCATAAGGCAGGGGCGTGGCAAGCAGTTTCAAAGTAAGGGGGACTGAGGGGTATTTTGACCCTTTTTGACCCCTTTTTATTTGACCTTTTTGGCTTGACCTTTTTTAGGGTGGGTCCAAAGGGGGGGGGGGGGGGGCATGTCCCCCCCGTCCATGCCCCCCCCCCCGTCCCCCCCCCCCCCCGGTTGCCACGCCCCTGCATAAGACACATAGATTGTCAATGAGCCTACAGAGTTCTATGGAGGTATATTATGGAGATCACTCGTATTCCTTACAAGGAAAGCAGGATTATCCAAATGTAGGCCTACTCAATGTATAAAACCTAAACCAATCCCCAAGAAAGCAATCAGTAAATTTGTAGAGAAAACAGATGGGTAACATTTTCAGAAATGAGAACAAGAGATATAGCGTCTCGTTTGTTCTGCGCATGTCAGCAGGACACGTGCTTCCTGTCACATGACAAGTCACATGACCTGGTTCAGCCTATCAGAGGCCGTGACGACAGCGCCCCCATCGTCAGCGTCTAGAACTACTTGACAGAAACACATAGAAACACAAGTAAACGACAAAAAGGGAATATTTAGACAAAAATATGCTGACAAGTTGGTGACACAGTAGAAGTGTCGAGTATAGGGGCGATGACAGGGCAATAAAATAATGAATTGCTGTTGGTTTACACTGAGTCTTGTAGCGGGTTAGGTTTAGGGAATGGTCATTTTTCACGGGGGGTCGGTGGATTTTCGCGCGAGTGGGTTGGCAATTTTTTGGTGTCCCCCCCCCCCAGGGGAGGGGGCGAACTTTTTTTGCCCCCCCCCCCTCAGGCCGGCTGAAATTGAGTGCACACCCATTTGAGCTTTAGTAACGTGAGGGCTTTTTCCACAAAAAAAGGAGTGCAATTCTTTTGTTCCCCCCCTCAAGAGGGGTCCAATTCTTATTGGTCCCCCCCCCCCTTCAAGGGGTCAAATTCATTTTGCCCCTCCCCCCCAAAATCCACCCCCCCCATGTTGTTAAAAACTGACCACTCCCTTAGGCTGTTTGGTCGTTGACGGAGGGGTACACAGGGTAAAGTGTGGGCACTGAGTGACGTGTCTCTGTCAGCCCCGGTCTGTCTGACGGTCCTTATCTCACAGACACAATGTTCCTACTTGTAGAACCTCACTGAGAGAGGCATAGCCTTCTCTCCATCATTGGTTGTCATGATGCATGAATGCATCATGCCAAAGGATGCACCTATGTAACCCCGGCGGGTAATGTTACTCGCCAGCGCTGCATTGGTTAATTCTAACGTCAAATAAACATAATTTAAAAAAAAGAAGCTAATAATGCCGTCTTTGAATTTTATGGTTGAACATGAACCATGTCTATCATGTATTGCCGGTAGTTTTGGATCTGGTTATTGACGATTTGATGAGGCGTCCATGTTATACATGCCTGGATATTGCTGCTAATGACTAATGCCCTGACAATGTCCTCATGGTTTATGTCCAGGCCATGACCTATAGATAGTCTCAATCCAAAGCACAAACAAACGTACATGTAGTTAGCCTGTCTAGACACCCCCTGCCACTAGATACTACCGGTAGTAGAACCGATTGAATGCATTATCCTATGTTGCCATAATGCATGCATTAATGCAGCCTTGGTGGGGCAACTCGCTAGTGCTATATTCGTGCACTACATGGTCGATACACTACGTTGGCGCATCAGGACAACAAAAACGAGACATCACGCCGTCCTTAAAGGAGTAACCCCCGCCCACACAGATGAGGAAACAAGTACGTTCCCATGCCAACTGCCATAGAATAGAGCTCTATCTCTATACTGGCCCCAGGGGAAGGGTCCAGGATTCCCACGGCCCCTGGCGGTATAATGTTAAACTAACCTGAGTGTAATTAACGACATGTAACACCACTGGTACTGATACCAGGATGATACCACAGATACCCCTCCTACCCCCCCCCCACCCCTGATACCCCTAGACACCCACGTGAACCACATCATGATGGTAACAGGTTTTAGTATTCGTCATTTCTTTTGGTGAGTAAAAAATACCAGTATTTACATTTTGCCACAAGTTGTCAGCATGATGCACTGATGCAGCATGGGCGAGTAACTCGCCGGTTGGTGCATCTCAACAATAAAATGGCATAATGACTGTGCTGTTCTTAAAGGGTTAATGCCATGATTTAAGTTAGCTCTACGTAACCTGGGCACTATGGGGTGTAAAAGTCATGTGCCACACCGGGGTCAATGAGTGCACCTGATAGTGAGAGCACGTTAGAGGATCAGGATTCCATGGTTACCACAGATAGGGGGCACTGTCTGCTATATACTATTAGTAGTCCATAATTGAGGTGGGGGAGGGGGAGTGCAGGGCTCGACAAATCGTTTAGCATATGTGTGTCCGCTGGGCACAGACACAAAAATAGGTTGTGTCCGATCACTGAAATCTGTGCCCGACCGAACCATGAAAATTTTGAGATATTTTCTCTTTAATTAGGATGATATATTATACGATCTTGTATTGAGATATTGACTTCCATATTAAGAATCCTGATACTGCAAGCTTTCCAACGATGTATAACACTGAATTATTTGTCCAGTGGTTTTGCTCATGGAAATATGGTCCAAATTTGCTCAGTTTCACTTGTGTCCACTGGTCACAACTGTCAAACATTTTTGTGTCCAGTGTAATTTTTGTCACGTGTCACGGGCACTGGACACAGCGATTTGTCGAGCCCTGGGGAGTGGTATTCTCAAGGATTCTCATTTTGCAGGATCCATAGATTAGTATTCCACTACATGCTTAGATTGATTGTCCATAAACCCCACCGGAAACCCCATAATTGGTTTGGTGAGAAGAGAAATGTCAGAACATGAAATGATAACCAGATAACACTTGTATATGACAAGTAACACTTGTATATGACAAGTAACACTTGTATATGACAAGTAACACTTGTATATGACAAGTAACACTTGTATATGACAAGTAACACTTGTATATGACAAGTAACACTTGTATATGACAAGTAACACTTGTATATGACAAGTAACACTTGTATATGACAAGTAACACTTGTATATGACAAGTAACACTTGTATATGACAAGTAACACTTGTATATGACAAGTAACACTTGTATATGACAAGTAACACTTGTATATGACAAGTAACACTTGTATATGACAAGTAACACTTGTATATGACAAGTAACACTTGTATATGACAAGTAACACTTGTATATGACAAGTAACACTTGTATATGACAAGTAACACTTGTATATGACAAGTAACACTTGTATATGACAAGTAACACTTGTATATGACAAGTAACACTTGTATATGACAAGTAACACTTGTATATGACAAGTAACACTTGTATATGACAAGTAACACTTGTATATGACAAGTAACACTTGTATATGACTAGTAACACTTGTATATGACAAGTAACACTTGTATATGACAAGTTACACTTGTATATGACAAGTAACACTTGTATATGACAAGTAACACTTGTATATGACAAGTAACACTTGTATATGACTAGTAACACTTGTATATGACAAGTAACACTTGTATATGACAAGTAACACTTGTATATGACAAGTAACACTTGTATATGACAAGTAACACTTGTATATGACAAGTAACACTTGTATATGACAAGTAACACTTGTATATGACAAGTAACACTTGTATATGACAAGTAACACTTGTATATGACAAGTAACACTTGTATATGACTAGTAACACTTGTATATGACTAGTAACACTTGTATATGACAAGTAACACTTGTATATGACAAGTAACACTTGTATATGACTAGTAACACTTGTATATGACAAGTAACACTTGTATATGACAAGTAACACTTGTATATGACAAGTAACACTTGTATATGACAAGTAACACTTGTATATGACTAGTAACACTTGTATATGACAAGTAACACTTGTATATGACAAGTAACACTTGTATATGACTAGTAACACTTGTATATGACAAGTAACACTTGTATATGACAAGTAACACTTGTATATGACAAGTTACACTTGTATATGACAAGTAACACTTGTATATGACTAGTAACACTTGTATATGACAAGTAACACTTGTATATGACAAGTAACACTTGTATATGACAAGTAACACTTGTATATGACAAGTAGCACTTGTATATGACAAGTAACACTTGTATATGACAAGTAACACTTGTATATGACTAGTAACACTTGTATATGACAAGTAACACTTGTATATGACAAGTAACAGGTAGTTGACTACTTTCTATAATACTATGGGAACCATACATTGCCTTCTGAGGCATTTGGGTGTATCCCTCCCCCGGATCCCTCCATGACCCTTTAACAGTAACACGTGCTTTATTGCATCATGATGCATGCCGCCCTGGATAGTAACTCACCAGGGCTGCATTCATAAATCATGCCGACACGTGTTGGGCTGATACAATTTAGAATCTTCGGTGATACTATGGGGTGTAAAAGTCATGTGCCACACCGGGGTCAATGAGTGCACCTGATAGTGAGAGCACGTTAGAGGATCAGGATTCCATGGTTACCACAGATAGGGGGCACTGTCTGCTATATACTATTAGTAGTCCATAATTGAGGTGGGGGAGGGGGAGTGCAGGGCTCGACAAATCGTTTAGCATATGTGTGTCCGCTGGGCACAGACACAAAAATAGGTTGTGTCCGATCACTGAAATCTGTGCCCGACCGAACCATGAAAATTTTGAGATATTTTCTCTTTAATTAGGATGATATATTATACGATCTTGTATTGAGATATTGACTTCCATATTAAGAATCCTGATACTGCAAGCTTTCCAACGATGTATAACACTGAATTATTTGTCCAGTGGTTTTGCTCATGGAAATATGGTCCAAATTTGCTCAGTTTCACTTGTGTCCACTGGTCACAACTGTCAAACATTTTTGTGTCCAGTGTAATTTTTGTCACGTGTCACGGGCACTGGACACAGCGATTTGTCGAGCCCTGGGGAGTGGTATTCTCAAGGATTCTCATTTTGCAGGATCCATAGATTAGTATTCCACTACATGCTTAGATTGATTGTCCATAAACCCCACCGGAAACCCCATAATTGGTTTGGTGAGAAGAGAAATGTCAGAACATGAAATGATAACCAGATAACACTTGTATATGACAAGTAACACTTGTATATGACAAGTAACACTTGTATATGACAAGTAACACTTGTATATGACAAGTAACACTTGTATATGACAAGTAACACTTGTATATGACAAGTAACACTTGTATATGACAAGTAACACTTGTATATGACAAGTAACACTTGTATATGACAAGTAACACTTGTATATGACAAGTAACACTTGTATATGACAAGTAACACTTGTATATGACAAGTAACACTTGTATATGACAAGTAACACTTGTATATGACAAGTAACACTTGTATATGACTAGTAACACTTGTATATGACAAGTAACACTTGTATATGACAAGTTACACTTGTATATGACAAGTAACACTTGTATATGACAAGTAACACTTGTATATGACAAGTAACACTTGTATATGACAAGTAACACTTGTATATGACTAGTAACACTTGTATATGACTAGTAACACTTGTATATGACAAGTAACACTTGTATATGACTAGTAACACTTGTATATGACAAGTAACACTTGTATATGACAAGTAACACTTGTATATGACAAGTAACACTTGTATATGACAAGTAACACTTGTATATGACTAGTAACACTTGTATATGACAAGTAACACTTGTATATGACAAGTAACACTTGTATATGACAAGTAACACTTGTATATGACAAGTAACACTTGTATATGACAAGTAACACTTGTATATGACAAGTTACACTTGTATATGACAAGTTACACTTGTATATGACAAGTAACACTTGTATATGACAAGTAACACTTGTATATGACAAGTAACACTTGTATATGACAAGTAACACTTGTATATGACAAGTAGCACTTGTATATGACAAGTAACACTTGTATATGACAAGTAACACTTGTATATGACTAGTAACACTTGTATATGACTAGTAACACTTGTATATGACAAGTAACACTTGTATATGACAAGTAACAGGTAGTTGACTACTTTCTATAATACTATGGGAACCATACATTGCCTTCTGAGGCATTTGGGTGTATCCCTCCCCCGGATCCCTCCATGACCCTTTAACAGTAACACGTGCTTTATTGCATCATGATGCATGCCGCCCTGGATAGTAACTCACCAGGGCTGCATTCATAAATCATGCCGACACGTGTTGGGCTGATACAATTTAGAATCTTCGGTGATATACCAATACAGCACCGGACAGTTACTCGACTTGGTACTTCAAGTGACAAATGAAGTACAATAAAGATGGAGCCTTGGGGGATCATGTGGATCTTAAAGTGTTAGGGAGTGATCATTTCTTATCAACAGGGGGGGGGGGGCAAAAAAATTTGGATCTTTTGACCGGGCGGGTGTAAAAAATTTGGACCCCTCTTTGGGGGGGGAGGTCAAAAAAAAATTGGGCCAAAAAAGCCTGCTCGTTACTATGCATCAAAGGGCCCGTGCGCGTGACGATTTTCGACCCGTAGGGGGGGGGGAGAGGGTAAAAAATTTCGACCCCCCATGTTGTTAAAAAATGGTCACTCCCTTACTATGAGTTGCGTGTATCATATCATAACTTAGATCCACTAGGTGTCCTCACGTCTCCTGCACGTCACCCTACCTGGGTACAACTAGGTCACATGACGTAATAAGGGCGGTATATCACCCCCGGATATTAACACAGATATGTCTCAAACCACACCATACAACACTTAACATATACCAATTTCCTCTCATTATCGCCCACCCTAAAGGTCAAATTGCCCCAAAGTCGTAGCAATTTATGAACCCCCCACACTCAGGTGATAAACCCACCCAGCCACGCCACAGGATGATGTATGATAACTAGGTCAAGGTTAAGTCAAGGTTATCACATGATGTTGCATGTTTCCATATCATGTTTCCATATCAACTACTTACATTGACGACTTCCTGTGCCCTCCCCCCCCCGCTACCCCTAATGCCCACACACAGCCCTTACTAGGGTAGAGTCGGAAACGCACCTTGAGACGGACTCTTGATTTTGTGGTTATTAAGCTCTTTATTTGTGAATAATAGTAAAGTTTAAGTGTTATTCTTTCAATAAAAAAATGACCCTAGAAGTTGGGGTCCATATGGACCTAAATACAGTGGTCATTTAATATTTGACAGGAGAAGGGGGGATGCAATGCAATTTCCAATGGAGCTCAAAAGATGATTGTATGAGAAAATCATGGAAAAGTGAGCATATCTGGGGCTCTCGATGGGGGGGGGGGGGTCCCCATGTCACATGTCGATTTTAGGAAATGCCCATGTCACCCTGTCGATTTTAACAAATGCTCATGTCGCCATGTCGATTTTATCAAATGCCCATGTCCCATGTCACTATCTCTGAGATTTCTCATGTCCAATATCACTAAGGCTGAAAATGCCCATGTCGCCATGTCGATTTTAGGGGTCGACACCCGTATATCTTGTTTGATTCCCACCCAGGAGTGTGTGTAGCGTGCGGGGCGGCACTTAATGTGGGTCTAGTTGACTCCGTGTATCACACAGTACAGGTGTGTGTTGGACCGTCTTTGACGGTTGCGGCATCTCTGGTATTTACACTATTTTGTGTGGTCTGTGTATATATAGGACCTTTTTTGTTACAATATTTGCACATGAAAGCGATACAGGTATTTCACTGTTTACATTCGTGAATCCACTGAAAATAACTCCCGGGCAAATATATGTCTACGGTCATGACATTGGGTGGGTCATATGATGGAACTCTCGGAAAATATAGATATTATATTTTAACCTCTTTAGTATGATTGGCACAAATGAATGACAAAAAGATGGGACAAATGTGCATTCTTATGTCCTAGATTAAATCGGAAAATATATATTTTTTAAAGAGCATTTTCCCATGATCAAACAATGTCGGTAGTGTAAATATGGCGCAGTCTTTTGGCCCTGTTTAGGATCCTGAAGGTCACAGGTCACAGAGGTTAAAGGTCAGAGGTCACGTTGGGTCATTGTTGTGTTTGGCTTAGTCTCATAATGACCCCCGTGCATGACAAGGCAGATTATTCTTGTTTCTTGCCGCCTTATTTGCATAGCTTTGATGTGGCGGCCATTTTGTGACGTATTATGTCAGACTTGATAGAGACATAATAGGATCCTATTGTTACTTGTGGGGGGCACTATCCCTTTAATGGAAGAGTAGTGTGTTTAAGCACCATACCATGCCATAGTGCACTAAAACACTGGTGAAATAACTTACCAGTGCTGCATTCAGGCATCATGTTGATTCAACAGGGCTGATACCCCAATAGATAGACAAATGCCAACGCCCATTGATACCGTCTCTGTTGTATTTCACGAGTGGGGGCTAGGGCAGTATCCCACGAAGCCGCCCTTAACGGGTAAATGATGCTGTGGTTGTTACTTGTGTGTAACAAAGCTCTTTAGTCGCTGATGGCCCTTGATGTTTATATAATAGAGATTTAGATGTTAGCGTTCTCCCAGACAAACAAAGACTATATGCACTTTATTTGCCATTCCCCCAATTTATGGTGTTTTTTTATACAGATGGCTCAGTAGAGGAGTCTGACTCACACCAATATTATTACAGAACCCTCAGATCTGATGCAAAACATGCCAGCCTCTACTATTAGGTCTAGTTTGTACAGTGTAGCTCGGGACAGTGGCCTATCTTGCCCATCTCTTACATCAACCTGTTATGTAAGCTACACTGGGCCCCTGTACCTCTCATTTTCTCAGTGTACTGGTCACCACAGACGCTCTGGGTGTCAGGTTTCATTTCCCCATTTTGGTCAATGGATTGACTGTGATGAGACATACTGTGTACACAGAAATGGTGTGTGTTGCAAGCTCAAATTGATAGAAAATGGGTAAATCTTTTATAAAACTTTAAAGCAACATACCGTCTTTAAAGGACTAGACACATTCATATTTTGAGTAGTGATGCCTCTACGTCCTCGTATGTGTAGGCAGTGCTAGGGCTCGCTTGCTGAATACGTTATAATGTGGGCGTTATCAATAGATTATTTAATTCACTTAATTTATAGCATTGCTTGTCTTTGCCTATTGTCTTATGTGTTCGTCTAATGTGTCATGTCCTCTGACTTAAAATGTGATGTATCATTTATGTTTTACCCATGTATATACCTACCGTAATGTTTCATCCATGTGTATATTGTATGTTATTGTTATATACTTTGTGTTTGACCCATATTACACCTACTTTGTTCTACAGGAGTGTATGAGTGGGGTAAGGCGTAGAATGGAGTTGAGGCCCGGCATGTCTCCTACATACAACAAGACTTACCTCAGCTTCCAGTTACAGAAAACACTATCCTCTATCCTAGTTTACATTCACAACTTGGGACTACATTTGTCTATTCACCAGGTTTTAGTGCTCTATGGCATCTGAGAGCAGAGCCATTTGAAACCCGGCTGTAGCCAGCATCTTGGACCCTATCTCCATTCTTTGCCAAAACGTGCCGGACAGTGGCAATGTCCGCCTAAAATGGCTCTGGTCCGGCAGAATGACTAGTGTTGCAGGACCAGATGTCCTCCACATCCTGGGCTTTCCAATATTGAAAGATTTTTTCAAATATTCCAACTAGAGCTGAAGTTACAAGGTCTTGAGTGCACACTAATATTCTAGGCAAATTAGACCTTTTTTTTGGTTATTATTTCTTTTATTCTAAATAGTATGCAAAACTTTGATTTTGGTATTCAGTCCTGCAGAAATCTCTCCGGTCCTGCAAAATTGGCTAGCTGCAGGACCGACTGTCCTGCATGCCGAAAAAGATTTCGCAAACACTGTCCCCCCCCCCCTCTCACTGAGGGCACCAGGAGGCCCCCCCCCCCACCATCCAATCCAGGGCCCTTGGATCTAAGACCCCCCACCCCCTTGAAATGGGGCCTTTAGACTACTGCTAAGCTCCCCGCTCCTGGAACAGCCCCACTAAACCAGGGCCATTGCACCTACCTGAACCAGGGTCCCCGCCCCACTGAAATAGGTCCAGTAGAAGGGTCTTGGAATATGATGAATAGACAAGTTGAACTTGAATTTGAATGTAAACCATCTTTGATACAGAAGCATGGAGTTGGACGAACGCTTCCACCGGGACACACCTGGATGATTCTGCCTCTCTGAGTTGCTATACCCATCTTCCTGTCTCTGCTGTCTCTGGATCTTATCTGTTTGAACTATGACCATGTGCTTCCTCTCTATTTCTCATATACCATTAAGGTCATGGTTTTGCTTTGCATGTTAACTTGAGAAGAGGGCCTTTTGTTCAGAGCTCTCTTACAAAGGGTAAGATTATTGTAAGGTACAAGACAAGTGATAGGCCTAAGCTTCATTGTGCTGTGTGTGTTTGAAGGCTGCTCTGAGGGACACAGGGAGGGCCCTGAGACTGTTGATGACATAGTTGAGGGGAGGGGGTGGATGGCCCGTTTTACTGGCCTTGGATCCAAGGGCGCTGGTTGGAGTTCAAGGTCGCAGGTCACTGCAGCCCTAAGGGTCCTTTGAACCGGGTCTCCCCAGATCTTGGGCCATTGGAAACAGGACGATTTCCTTCATGGTCAGTTATCAGTGCTCGTCGGTTCCTAGGGCCTTTGTTAATTGAGCCTTCCACCTAATGGTCTTTGTTAAGGGGCCCTTTTACCAAGGGCCCAGCTTACAGAGGGTCTAGTACAGTAGGGGGTGAGTGTGGTGTGTGAGCGCTATGACCAGCATGATACTACCTACAGATAAGCAGAGATGTGTGCAGTGTTTGAACCAGCAGCAGGATGTCTTTGGCAGGTGTTAAGAATCATGCTCCCCAAGCTACTCTGTTCTCTTCCTGTTACCTGTTATAAATAAAGACCCGAGTTATGAAGCCGACCTGCACTGCCCATAGAAATATCATTTTCTAATGGTTGTGAAAGCTGCCCCTCCCCATGACTCCGAATGAAATCCATAGATTTTTGTTCATAAGATATTTTAAATATTTTTAAATATTTTTGTTGTTGTTGTAAATATCTCTTTGCAATACCAGGGCTTCCCTTTATGTGTGGGTTTAAATATTTGAGACATGTAATATATGAGAGGCCACATTAAAGTTAGGACACCATATCTCATCTTTTTTATCACCATCTTCTGTATATATTGTATATAAATATGACACAGTGTATACTCCATTTTCTGTAATTTCCTTTTTCTAATATTTCTAATATTTGTTCAGATATTTATGAGAATAATATTTAAATAATCAAACATAAACTAATGTGTTTATATCTGTCCTTTCAGGTGTCGGGAGAGAAAGTCTCCAAGATGTCGCTGGTGGATCTTGCTGGATCGGAGCGCGCACAGAAAACCGGGGCCGTCGGGGAGCGACTCAAAGAGGGCTCAAACATCAACAAGTAAGTCTGGTCAAGTTCTCTGCCAAATTCAAATCATACACAATAGATGTTGATATGAAACTTTACAATGTGTAGTTCAGCTACAATAATGACCCCATGGTATTGTTAATGGTTAGATTTATTCGTGACTAGTTGACTCATTATAGCGCAATTTATGACCAATTCCCCAAAGATTAGTCAGCTCCTGGTTATTACTGGGATGGTAAATACGATACCAGTGGGCAGTATTATTACCGGTACTTTTGATGTAATATCACCATTGTAAAGGTCACAGACAATAAAATAGCATTTATTCAGTATGATGATACATTATAGATTTAAAGCAACATATGAAAGCATAGTGGACATTATCAGCAAGTTCAAGGGAAGTACTGAAAATATCTGGTTTGCACCAGAATAGAATCTACCATTTCATCTATACACAGAGAAAAATGTACCCAAATGCACTGCCTGACTTTCAGAAGTGAGTGCTTTTGGCGACAGTGACGCTCACATTTTGTGGGTGTATAGATGGCTTAGTACATGTAACTGGAGAAGTGTTGAAAGGTTGCTCAGCGTTGAGAATAGTGTGGGAAACACCTGGTTAAACGTCCTCTACACTGAAAAAGTAAACTTGTGTCTAAGTCACTGTCATAAAATAAACGATTCAAAAGTTGTCTAACTTATCAGGTTACCATCCCACAAATAGAATCTGGAGCTGGCAAATGTCGTGTTTTGGGCTGGCACATACCAAGTGGGTCTTCTATCTCCAGATAGAAGACCCACTTCCTTGTCACTTAGACAAGTTTTTCACTCATTTATTTTATGACAGTCACTTGGAAAAGTCTGGAGACAAGTTTACCTTTTCAGTGTAGTAGCCGCCTTGTTCTGGCACGACTACAGCACAGTGACACACAGCCAACATCAATAGGTAAAAAGTCAGCTGCCAACGTCAACAAACTACAACCCCATGTTGGTTGGTTGTTGAGTTGCTTTACACCCTAATTAATAGCTATGGTCATTTCAAGGGTGGTGATGGTGATCAAATTTATAAGTGAGATCCACAAGGTAGCGCCAGCGAGCTACTCGTCGAGGCTACCACAGCGGATTAAGAAGACGCTTTTAGGCATCATGCCGTCCTTAAAGGGTTAAACGCGTGCTATATTGGACTAGCACATTCTGGTACCTGAGGTAGTCGGGGGCTACACCCCCATCTCCTCATCAAGTTAATCCCCTCAGTTCACACCTGGAACAAAGGGACTGATAAAAAAAATCACCCACGATGCACTTTTCTGGATTCGGGCTAACCAGAATGCATTGCTCTGAGTCAAGATGGCCACCTCCATAGCCTAATCTGCTAGTGCCCTATACATATATGATATGGAGGTTTACGTGACAGCAGTAAATGGCTTTGAATCAAACACCTCAAGTGGGGTTTTACAACTGTACCTACACAAGGTTATATATTTTAGCCCAATCGGGATTTAAAATGTAGCTCAAGTGGGTTTTGGATGTAACTCGTTGTGGCCTGTGAGAAGATAGATAACTACCAGAGGCCTTCGGCCTCTGGCGAGTGGCATCGCTTCCCTTTCTGAGATTCCTCAGTCTCACCCTCATGTGTAACTGACCATAGCCCAGCCCCATGCCCAAATAAGGCAGACTGCACTGACGGCTCAGTCTCACCCTCATGTGTGACTGACCATATCCCCCCCCCCCCCCGCCCTCCAGGGTGCGACGTCCGTGCTCTATTTATAGTTGTCCCTTGACCTAGTTGCCTCGGACAACATGGCGGCCCCCAGAGAGAATCTGGTCACGTGGTTTCGCGGAGAAGATATAATAGTAGTCTCTAATAAGGAGGTTAATTTTTTTTTTTAAACTTAAATTGCTGACTGAAGTTCTTAAAACTTATGTATCGAGGAAAGGCCAGTGAAGTCAAAAGGCGATAAGAATCTGACCTTCTTTGTGGAAAAGAGTTTTGATATATGATAAATGTTGCTACGTTACATTAGTTTCCACCCCTGCCACTACCTTGTCTGAACACTCCATACTCCCTGATGTAGAATACGGACATTCTGATAACGACACATAAAGTGGCCGACAAACTGACAAATGCAGGCAGAGCATTTGGAAGTGGGAATAATGAATGCAGCAGAATCTACCCTGACTGTCATGGAACTATCAGAATGACATTCACTGTCCCTCAGAAGGGGCGCTGTACTTTGCTCAGGGTTGCCACTGTTAGGGAAAATGTCAGGGAAAATACTTTTTGTTCCAGGTCAGGGAAATGTCAGGGAATTTCAGATTCTTTGGCAAAATGTCAGGGAATATGATATTTTCTGAAAGTGTCAGGGAAAAGATCATTTTGTCAGGGAAAACTTTGAAATGCCCAAAAAAGTCACCTGTTTTCTTTGAAAAAGCCTGTATTCTACTATGATTTTAAGGGTGAAAAGAAATTTGCTAAGTCGAAAATTGCTTTAAAAGGTGTGCATATTCATAGTTGGAGGGCATCTAAAAACATTGGGTATATGTCGCAATTGTCGGAGAAGTTTGATTTAAAACTACCTTGTCGGTGGCAACCCTGTTGCTGTGGATAAATGCATTTGTCTGGCTTAATGTTTATATAAAGGACCTAAAAAGAGACCGAAAAGTATATTTGTAAAGGCATCTGCTCAGAAATCACGACACTCAATGAGTCAGACATGATCCATTGTGATAACCACGGACAATGTTCGCGATGTGATCTTTATCAAAACATTGCTTGACCTTTTTATGGGGATATGATCCAATTCTGTGTAAATCCAAAACTATATTGTTTTAAATAAATCATACTGTTTACATACAACGTAAATGTCACATGACTGCCAGATTTATTTGGTGTAACTGTTTTATAACACGATAAATCACGCACCATGTAGCCATGGTAATGTACAAAAACAATAGGGCTAAATAAAGCTCTACAAACCTGTTTGCCCCACCTATTCAGACCATTTAAAGACAACATGCTTCCTCCAGGCTTCATATTCATTCATTATGATGCAAAAATGCAGTACCGGCAAGTGCTGCATTGGTGCATCATGCTGACTCTTTTTTGAATGTATCAGCACTGTAGGGTCGCCATATCTCATGAATGCAGCGTGGTTAGTAATTTCGCCATGGCTGCATCCATGCTAACCCTGTAGGGTATATATAGCGCATTAAAGCACTGTGCTGCCCTTAAAGGGTAACCCCCCCCCCCCACCCCCCCACCCCCGCTCTACCCCTGTATGCAGAACATGTAATTAACTATTACCCCCGCCTGCTGGGACCTTATCGTACACAACCTGTCCCTATAACCCTTTATGGACGGCATTCTGACATAAAGTAACGCTTGTGTACATGATGCACAAATGCAGTGTCAGCGAGTAACTCGACTATACTAGCCCCGGAGCGGCGAGTTACCCGCCATGCCTGCATTCATATGTCATCATGGCTCAGGGCATAGCGCATTAAAGTACTATGCTTCCCTTAAGGGTCTAATCACCTTATTTATTCAATTACATCTTTTTATTTCAATTCCCCATATTAATCCGTGGTATTATATGTTTAAACTAGATTATCAAAATTGGGATCTGTCAACATAACTTTGAAAAACACGGACAGCCTAGAGGTAATAGCAAAATAATAACTCACAGAATAAACATGACAAACGTGCACAATGCTTTAAAAGTAGGGAATGAAACAAATAGTATCTAGCAAATCGTAGCTCAACTTAATTCATGTAGGCTAAGTGGTCAGGGTACTCCGCTTTTCAAAGTTCTTCGCTCTTTGAATGACCACTCCAAAATGGGATTTTCAGTGTACATGTACCGGTAGTCGAGTTCCGATTTGAGTATTTTTGAACAAATTACATCTTTTTATTTCTCATATAAGATTCCGGCTCGTTTAACAATGTAGGACATACATGACATACATGTGATGCACTCCTGTGTCGATTCATAGAGAAATGACAATACACGTCTTAACCACTATGCTCCTGTTACAGGGAGGTGCATTATATACACATCAGACATGAGTCTAACACTTGTGTAAATACCAGGCTGAGAAACAAAGTCATGAGAAGTGCATCATCAAAAGGATTCTGTCAATACCTGACCAGCCTCTATGTTCCTGCATCATCTTGTCTTGACAAGAGAAGGGAATGGCGGGGTGGTTAGTTATGTATGTCTGCTCCTGCATCCATGACAAATACAAAAAGGGTACAATTATATCTAATGACGCCATAATAGGTGAATATACCAGTAAATACTTAATACATACTTAATAAGTGGGACATGGTAAAACGTCTAGCAATTGCCATCATGTGATGAGGATTTAGTTCAAGTTTATAAAAAAAAGTAATGATGTCTGTGATTATATACTACGCATGGGGAATGGATTTGATAATAGTAGATAATACATGTTTGTAGTTTAGTGTAGAGACATAGCCCCTTTGTCTTTGTCTAGAAGTAAGTTAATTGTCTTTGTTACCTCATAGTGCACAGGGACAGGATAGAAAGGCCTTTGAAGCCGTGGATCCCGTGCCAGGGACCGCAGTCATGGTTCAGTGATCTAAAACCCTCTTAATAAGTCTATAAGACGTAAACAGGGCACCTTTGTAACGTTTAATTAAACCTTCAATGGTCGTATAATGCTTTAATGCATCATACCCTTGGTCGTCATGATGCATGAATGCAGCCCTGGCGAGTTACTCGCCAGCGCTGCATTCATGCTGACCATACGGGGTTGAGACACTCCCGAAGCATCAGCATGATGCAATTGCCCAGGGTGCCTTGGTGCATCATGACGACAAATGTCATCTTTTATCATGCCGTCCTTGAAGGGTTAAGGCAACGCCTGTCCTTAGAGGGTTAATTAGAAGCAAACATCATGGCAAACAGGGGGTAGGCTTGTATACATGACCCAAGAAAGGGTCTTCCTACCCACTCAGGATATGCACAAAGAAAATTATTCTTTGAATGTGGTATGGAGAGATTTGAAATTAAACAGGGGAATTCCCATTTGATTTGACTAACCATACTATAAGTAGGTGATGTACAAAACGTAGACCTATCAGCCATATGCATACAAGCCATCGCCTCAGATCATATAACGCCTTTTCATTAAAAAAATTATCTTATTACATGATGTATATAAAATAATACATTTGAAAGGCCTAATCTTTTGTCCCTAACTCTAAAACACACTATTTTGTGTATAGAACAGGAAAATAATTCTCAAGGAATTACTAAGTCTTCAGCAAAGTTCCTGTGTCTCCAAACCTGGCTAAGGGAAGATATCAAGCATAATTTTATCAGTTTTTATTGTAATTGACCGACACCCTTCAAATAACCCTTAAGGATCTTGCAACGATGAGATTATAAGATATGAAGCCATTGTTTATTTGTGAAGAAAGCAAATTTCCTTGAAAGCCTCGATGCTGTAAGGCTGTACACTCAGAAAATAAACTCGTCTCCAGACTCGTCAAAGTGAATATCATAAAATAAACGAGTCAAAAACTTGTCTAAGTGACAAGAAAGCGGGTCTTCTAGCTCAGCTGCTGGAGATAAAAGACCTGCTTGGCATGTGCCAGCCCAAAACCCGACATTTGCCAGCTCCAGATTCTATTTGTGGGATGATCACCTGATAGGTTAGACAACTTTTGACTCGTTTATTTTATGATAGTCACTTTGATGAGTCTGGAGACAAGTTTATTTTTTCAGTGTAGTGTAGATGATCAGATGAAAGGCATGGTGTAGGTGCCCGTTGTCTGTGTGCAGTACAGCGTGCTTAAAAACAGACAAGGTGGTTCTGTGTAGATACAGGGTGTGTGTGTGTGTGGGGGGGGGGGCTATTACAGGGTTGACTGACAACTACAAACAAGGGAAGGAGGCCGGGGCATTAATTAATCCATTTATGCCACAGTTTTAATATCTTATTTTTTTCTCATTTTCCTTAGCATTTTCTCCCTTTGGATAGTTAGGCATCCGTATATCCTCCCATTTTAGCGCACCTGCGTTTATAGATTTCAATCTTCCATTTCCCCTTCGCTATTACAAGGAGAGGACACGATTTGATTTTATATCCAATTTTAGTGGTAAATGTTATTTCATTACCCTCTTAAGCTGCGCTAAAATGGGACCTGCGCGAAATTTGAGGATCTGTGCTAAAATGGACGGATACGGTACCCTTACATGATATCATTCAACAGATTGAATCTTGCATTGATCTCATGAACTATTTACTGCTTTAATTATGCATAACTCCGTTGATCCGCCGATAATAACAAGATTCCCAATTGTTGTGATGTCGGAGAGGCGCATTACCCAATGGCTAGTTCTACCGTAATACATAGTTCTGTGTACCTGGGGTGCTATAAATCATGGTGTGTGATTAACATTGATTAACCCTTTACAGACCGCATAATGCCTTAAGTTAATGCATCATGCCCTTGATCGTCATGATGCATGAACTCGGCAGCGTTGCATTCAAGCATCATGCTGACCCGACTGGGTTGAGACACTTCTGAAGAGTCTGCACGAAGGACCAATGCAACCCCGATGAGTTACTCGCCGGGCTTGCATTGGTGCATCATGACGACAAGTGTCATCTTTTAGCGACATCTGTCCTTAAAGGTTTAGCTTCACATTAATTACACCATGTTGGAGCCCTGTGATGTCCCCTGAGATGGGGGAGTGAGACGCCGTGTAGACGCCGTGTAGACGCCGTGTAGACGCCGGGCAGTCTGCTGTGTCAGACGCTGGTGTCATGGCCGACCTGTCTGTCTGTGACCAGGAGGCTATGACTAAACGGTGTGCTCATATATCACATAGAAAACGGGTAGCTATTTAACCCTTGTAATGCAGCTATTGTTTTAAAGCGTTATGTCCTTTATCATCTTGATGCATTAATGCATCATGTATATATACCCATTGCTGAAGAGATGTCATGATGCATGAATGCAGCCCTCACTCACCAGGGCTGCATTCATGCATCATGCCGACAAAGGGCATGACTCATTTAAGCCGTTTGCGGCCCTTAAAGGTTATTGATAAAGGCTATGATGTCTCAGGATTCATGATGCTTTGCCGATAAAACGGCACAGTGCATTAAGGCATGTGTCCTGTGTGTAGTGTGCTGCTCACTCACCAGGGGGAAGCACCACACGGCACCACCACTACCTCACAATACATTTAAGACCAATGCAATAATTCTCTCCATTCACTGTGTAATTCTTAGGGTGCACTATGTAACAACTGGTACCCACTGTGATAGCTGTTATCAGTGCTTATCTCGCCGGTACCAGCTTAGCTAATGGCTGAGCACATTAGGGGTCCGGCTAGTCAGGACTAGAAACAATTACATACAACAAGCCATTTTAGTTTTTGTATTTCTACATCAATTATTTTCATAATTAAAAAGTTGATATTGTTTCTAACATATATAGTGTATATTGCCTTGTCTAATTGTTCCCTCTTGCCCCCCCCCCCCCCACACACACACACACACAGATCGCTGGCCACCCTCGGGCTGGTCATACATTATGTATACTGTGTATACTGTCACCATACATGGTGTATATTGTCACCATATCTAACTGTTCCCTCTTGTTCCCCCACAGATCCCTAGCCACGCGCGGCTGGTCACACATTGTGTATATAATGTATATTGTCACCATATCTAATTGTCCCTCTTTTTCCCCACAGATCGCTGACCACCCTCGGGCTGGTCATCTCGGCACTGGCTGACCAGGCCTCGGGGAAGGCTAAGGGTAAATTCGTGCCCTACAGAGACTCGGTGCTCACCTGGCTACTAAAGGTACGTGCGGCATGGAGACTAAGGGAGTCATTTACTTCTTTAAAATATGTTCAATGATCCTTATTAAAGATAATTTACATTTTTGGTACAACATGTAAGTGGTGGGGTAGATGCAATGTCAGGTAGTCGCCCAGATTAATACATATTAAATTAGCTGGCCGAGGTAATCTAAGGGAATCGAGGGAAAATAACTGCATCATGTCGGGAGTGTATTGGCTCTGTAGCGTCGGCATGATGCGTAAAGGCAGTACTGGCAAGTCACTTGCCAGGACCATATTCATTCATCATGCTGACAAAAGGGGATATAAGGCCACTCAAAAAAATAAAATGGTTACTCATCACCTCGCGTATCATAAAAATCAGCTTTTGAGGAAAACTTTTTTTTTTTTGCTATTTTTTGATGAAAAATTTGATAAAAATGGACAAATATTGGGATATTTGGTATCAAATTAAAGCTAATACTGCCAGTAATGCAGTAGGATAGAAATAACTTATATTTTCCATACTTTTAAAGATCCTTAAATTCTTAACTTCTAAAATGTGATTTTGGACATGAAAAACTTACATCATCCCATACATTTTAACCCACGAGTAAAAAAAAAAAAAATTAAAAAAAAAGCCTCCCTCGTCAGATTTTTCAGACCTTGGTGATGAGAAACCACCTTCTTTTTTTTTGAGTGGCCTAATAGTAATATTTTTTTAAATGTTGATACCATAGTGGACTGTATAAGCGCCCTGGTGCTTATCAATATGAAGTAGTCTTTATCTCGGCCCTTAAACGAGACCGGCACTTATTCAAAACTAGCATTTAGTGTATCAACACTTTTTCAATACCACCCTACCCCAGGCGCTTATTCAAAGACCCGGCCCTTGAAGAGGCCACTATAATAATGCATTAACGCACTATGCTGCTCTTAAAGGGGTAACTAGGAAAATAATAATAACAAATTATGTCTCCACCTTGACAGGACAACCTTGGGGGTAACAGTAAGACGGTGATGGTGGCGACCCTCAGTCCGTCAGCCGACAACTACGAGGAGACCCTGTCCACCCTCCGCTATGCCGACCGTGCCAAGCGCATCGTCAACCATGCCGTGGTCAACGAGGATCCAAACGCAAGAATCATACGAGAGCTGCGCGAAGAAGTCGACATGCTCAAGAAGATGCTCGACGAGGCCCAGGTGAGTGAATGATTTTGATATTTAATTTATCTACTTTCCTTTCCAGAATTTCAAATGGTGACTGGTATGTTTATGTATTAAAAGTTACCAGTAGCGCACCAGAAGCCCACGTTCCTATACTATAATGCCATGATTCTGTGTAAAAGACACCACCAAACTATCCCACTAGAATTCTGTGGCAGTGATAGAAATGTTTCTCAAAAAAGGTAGCTGACCAAGAAGACATTTTCCTAGGGTGTGCCAACTGCATTTGAATGTTTAGATGTATGCCACAAAGCACGAGGTACCATGATGGTCATGCACCATGCAGTGTGTAGACCATGGTGGCACTACACCGCCGCCTGGTGAGTGTTTTACACACTATGGCACAGGTAGTTCTGCCATGTCACACCAGGGGGAGGCACTTACCTGCTTCATCCAGGCAAGACCCTAACGCGCGGATTAGCCGACCCCATTACGTAATCGTCCATAATATTTCGCTGGTTAGGCATGTCCTGTTAGGCGGAAGTACCAGCGACCGGGTAACATGTAGTTCTCAGGTGTGACACTAGGGGACGCGTCTGTCGGCGCTAATTCGGCGCGTTGACACTAGGGCAAAGACCAAGGAGGATAAGTGTATATCCTGAGTAGGCAGTCCCATACAGTCAGCAGTGCGTGTCCCCAGCGCTACCACTATGGGTATATATACGGGCCATGGCACTGGACTGTGCAGTAAGGCGTGCTTCTTATCATGCCAGTCTCTGCTATTTCCGGGGGTTACTATTGATCCCCCATTAAAATGGAAAATATGGGATTATTCTATACATACAGGGGCATATCCCAGACTATCTCCGGCCTTTCTACTATGTATAGTTGATAAATTATGGTAAAAATAAAGTTTTCAAGTAATATAACATAGGTATAAAACAATATTTCAAAATCCGGGGACTAGACACATTTTAATACAAATATTCAAGAATAGAATGTGTGGATAAAATATGAACCATCTATTGAAGTTTTCCCCGGAAATTAACCCTAGTGACAGCCAAAATAATAATACTAAGCCTTTATAGTAGCAAATATATAAATATACCCATTGAACAACAATGGACACACTATTGATTTAGTATAATAATGTATGTAATTAACATGAACACACATTGTTATATTATATTTTGAACTTCATATATTTCCTCTCCCTTGCTCTGTGGGTGCACGCAGGGTAATCACACACTAAGGTGAAGGGCCTCACTGTAGCTTGAGTATGGATGCCATGGGGTTGGTGGGATATATATAGACCAGCAGGGGTAAAATTATTGGGAGTTCTGCACCTTTAAGTGCTTCCCACACGTTTATCATTGGTTGAAGCATTATCATTTTTCTTACATAGAATTAGTACACATCTTCTGTATCCGACCTGCTATTTGAATACAGTGTGCGACAAATAATCAATTTTCGATGGAACATCCTATCCTGAGCCACCCTGGATGTAGCACGCGCCGCGGTCGCTCTTATCATCCAGAGCTCAGGCTCGCGTGACCCTGCTGTGACCCGACCGTGACCCCTGTTATGTATGTACAGTATGGGGGTGGATGGCTAAATTCGACACGGCGACATGGCCATTTCTTAAAATCGACATGCGACATGGGGCTTTGTGACATGAGGAAAAAAATAAGTGACATGACATTGGGTGTTTCTTAAAATCGACATGGGACATGAGAGGTTCTTAAGGGCAACATGGGACATGAGAATTTAAGGGACAGGCGACATGACCATTTCTTAAAATCGACATGTGACATGGAGGCCCCCCATCTAGACCCCCTACAGTGACGTCAGAGGAACTCTCCACTCACTACTAAAGGTAGGAAAGGTGTCAAGAGACTCACGTGCCTCACGTGCACTTACACTGTAGGACAGCGTGATTGAAGAAGGCCTAGTCTTGGGGGAGGGGCGAAAATGTTTTATAGTATAGGCCTATAGAGAATATTATAATATATACCTATAGTAGGCCTATAGGCCTAACAAGTATTGACAATCTTTATATAGGCCTAGAGAATATTATAATATATACCTATAGTAGGCCTATAGGCCTAACAAGTATTGACAATTTTTGTGTAGGCCTAGGTCTAGTAGTGGGGGAGGGGCGAAAATGTTTTATAGTATAGGCCTATAGAGAATATTATAATATATACCTATAGTAGGCCTATAGGCCTAACAAGTATTGACAATCTTTATATAGGCCTAGGCCTAGTAGTAGGGGAGGGGCGAAAATGTTTCTAGAGTAGGCCTATAGGCCTATAGAGAATATTATAATATAAACCTATAGTAGGCCTATAGGCCTACCCGGAATTGACAATTTTTATGTAGGCCTAGGCCTAGTAGTGGGGGAGGGGCGAAAATGTTTTATAGTATAGGCCTATAGAGAATATTGTAATATATACCTATAGTAGGCCTATAGGCCTACCAAGTATTGACAATTTTTGTGTAGGCCTAGGCCTAGTAGTGGGGGAGGGGCGAAAATGTTTTATAGTATAGGCCTATAGAGAATATTATAATATATACCTATAGTAGGCCTATAGGCCTAACAAGTATTGACAATTTTTGTGTAGGCCTAGGCCTAGTAGTGGGGGAGGGGCGAAAATGTTTTATAGTATAGGCCTATAGAGAATATTATAATATATACCTATAGTAGGCCTATAGGCCTAACAAGTATTGACAATTTTTGTGTAGGCCTAGGCCTAGTAGTGGGGGAGGGGCGAAAATGTTTTATAGTATAGGCCTATAGAGAATATTATAATATATACCTATAGTAGGCCTATAGGCCTAACAAGTATTGACAATCTTTATATAGGCCTAGGCCTAGTAGTAGGGGAGGGGCGAAAATGTTTCTATAGTAGGCCTATAGGCCTATAGAGAATATTATAATATAAACCTATAGTAGGCCTATAGGCCTACCCGGAATTGACAATTTTTATGTAGGCCTAGGCCTAGTAGTGGGGGAGGGGCGAAAATGTTTTATAGTATAGGCCTACCGTACTGTCGTGATTAAGCGCCGGGGCGCTCTTTAATTTGACGGGGCTCTTACCCAGGCGCTTATAAAAGACAGGCGCTTATTCAAGGTCACGATTTTAGTGCTTAAGAAGCATTTGGAGGCCTCTATACCCCGGCGCTTATTCAAGACAGGCGCTTATTCAAGACCAGGCGCTTTATCGCGACGGTACGGTATAGAGAATATTGTAATATATACCTATAGTAGGCCTATAGGCCTATTAAGTATTGACAATTTTTGTGTAGGCCTAGGCCTAGTAGTGGGGGAGGGGCAAAATGTTTTATAGTATAGGCCTATAGAGAATATTATAATATATACCTATAGTAGGCCTATAGGCCTAACAAGTATTGACAATCTTTATATAGGCCTAGGCGTAGTAGTGGGGGGAGGCAAAAATGTTTCTATAGTATAGGCCTATAGAGAATATTATAATATATACCTATAGTAGGCTTGATAAGGTCAAAATACTAACAGCAGGAGGCTAATTATAATTATAACTATGGTAATATAACAACCGCCATAACGTTATTCCAAATCCTTATATATATGAGTCTTATTCTTTTTAAAACACCTTTTTCTGACACCTGGTCAGAGACGACACCCGATCAGAGACGGCACCCGGTCAGAGACGGCACCCGGTCAGAGACGGCACCCGGTCAGAAACGGCACCCGATCAGAGACAAAAACATTGTCCCAAGGTCGTGAGACACAGCCCTAGTCGCACTGTAGGCCTAACGTCACTGCACTGTAGGTATTATCATACCTAGCATATGATAGTCCTATCTCTTAACCACTGAAACTCATATGCCCACTGCAGTGGCGTATTGAGCCAATACGCCCACTGGGTGGGCGTATGGGAAAGGTCACGTGACCACCTATTGACCAATCACAGCACAGCTAAGCTGAAGCCGATTTCTGTTTGAATCTTCTCGATTGCCGATTTATATCACGATTTTTGATAATCATGCAGCATATTTCTGATGATTTAATGGTTGAGAAAGGTAGCTAGTATGTGCGGGCATGCTTATGAAACTTTACAGCTCGTAAATCGGATCAGAAATATGGATTTTAGAGAGAATTTGTCTATAAATGAAAGGAGACACCTAGGCCTAGCGGCCAAGATTTTAATTGTGAACCAAAACAATCGGCGATCAGCCGATTTTGCTGATTTTTGCCGCGTTTTTTCTGTTGTTTTAAACTTAAATCGGTAGGACTATCATATGCTAGGTATAATAAATCAAAAACATAACTTGTGGTCATACAGAAGCCACATGCCCATTCGTGACCCTTATGAAGGGTCACTCATGGGCATATGGCTTCTGTATGCCCACTCGTTATGTTTTTGCTTAATATCACTGCACTGTCACTGTAGGTGACGTCACTGCACTGCAGGTGGTGTCAATGCACTTTGGATAATGCCACAGCACAGAAGGTGACATCACAGCACTGTAGGTGACGTTATAGCTGGCCCTGAATTTATAGAAAAGGTGTAGATATAAATTATGGACAGGAGGAAAAAAAAGTGGAAACATGGAGCATTTCGACAGGCACAGGCGGAGACATCAGTTCTATTATCAATATCTCGCAATAGATTGAGTCTGACAGACGCCATCTAAAGCTGCCCCCCCCCCCCCCCCCCCGACTGTAGGCCCATAGGCCCTTAGGGCCCCAGACGGGGGGGTTGCTGTGTCACTTGTCGATTTTAAGAAATATCAACGTCCCTTGTCGATTTTAAGAAAAGGGTCTTGTCACTTGTCACTGACACTGTAAAAATGTCACTAGGTCTCATGTCACTTGTCGATTTTAAGGAATGCCTATGTCATTTGTTGATTCTAAGAAATAGGTCTTGTCCCTTGTCACTAGGCTCATGTCGATTTGTCGATTTTACCCGTCTGGGGCCCTGCCCTTGGAACACAGATATTTGGGGTGGACTTTTAGAGAGTATTTTTTCAAGCCAGTGCGTTATTAAATTTCGGGAAGGGGCAGAAAATTGTTGACCCCGGCCAATGGGGGGGGGGGTGACTTTCTGACCTGGGGCCCTTAATTTTCGCGACTTTCCGACCTGAGGGGCGGGGGGGGGGGGGGGGGGGAGACCCCTCTGCACTCCCACATGGCCAAATTTAAACAATCAACGTTATCTGTAGAAGGGTAGTCTGTTTAGGCTACAAACACATCCAGCAAAAGGTCTGCCTGTGTAATGTACAGTTACTACAGAACAGAACAATTATAAGGAGTGCCCCCCCACCCCCCCCCCCCCCCCCCCCCCCTCGGAGCGGGAAAACGGCATACTGACACGGGCGAGATGGGAAAAGGCGCGCACGCGAGCGTGCGCGCCGGCGCGCACGGAACTACTTTAAGATGTATACGTGCGCGGGGGCGCACTGGTCCGCGGCTTAGCAGCTGCGTTCATCCAGCGTCTCACTGTTCTGGATACATAGCTCCAATTTAGACCATATCTGAAATAAGACCTGATGCTTTAACGTTAAACATCAGCATTTAATGTTCATATTGTTATAGGTTGATAGCCAAATGGTACAAACCTATAAAGTACGTTTTCGACTCCCGTACTATAAACTACATATCCACACAAGCCAATCTCTAAAATAAGGGAGTGACCAAAGGCTGTCTACTTTGGAGTGCATTAGATTGGGGGTTTACCGTTAAGTATATATGGGTTGAAAGCCTACTTGTATAAAGCTCTATGTTGAAGGAGTACCAGGCTCTCAACCCTGGTAGCAGGAGGCCTTAGTCCTATGCCATTGCTTGATCTGGTATCAGCAAAATAAGTACTGATACCAGCTATCACAATGGGTACCAGCTATTACATAATACATCCCGAGAAGTTGCAGTGAATGCATGGGTTTTATCTCATTGGTTGATAATTCATCCAGCTACACGCATATAGGCCTGTAGCTGGATGCATTATCAACCAATGAGATAACTCCCTGGTCTCCACTGCGGAATTATTAGGGGGCATTATGTAACAGCCTGTACCCATTGTGATTACTGTAACAGTGCTTATCTCGCCAGCTACCAGATCAAGCAATGGTGCCCCCTACTAAGGAACCTGCAACCTCGGTATACCTGCCCAACGTGCCTCCCCAGTACTTTGTACCAGGCGGAGTGAGTAGTATATGGCAGTAGGACATCGGCACAGGTTATGTGCACCCCCGGTGTGCACCATCCCGTGTACATAACTGCATGAAGCCTGGTATTTATTGCCATTTATTGTCTGTAAAGGTTACAGGAACGTGAACCTCTAAAAACCTACATACATTTGGTTATCGGCGTGGTCAGCTATAGGAAAACAGTATCATGCTTATCCCTCAGGGTTGACACACTTCCTCAGGATTGGCATGATGCAGTCATGCAATGAGTGCATCATGGATACAAATTAAAAGTGAGGCTGACGCTGTTGTGGAAGGGTTAAGACACCTGGTTACCCAGAATGCTAAGTGACCCAATACCAGGCACACCTTCCGGTAGGACCAAGGTCACCTCCGGCCACCAAGGTCACAACCTCATGAATTATACATAGAGGTCAGAGGTCAGGGGGCGTGGCCTGTGACCCCTGAGTGACAGGTGAGGGTGTGGGGTGGGTACCAACTGGTGACTTCTGTTTTGTCTCTAAGCTCTAAGATATAAGGTGAAGGCAATAAATCATTCTAGTTATTAAACCGGCTATTAAGGGAGGATTACATACCATGGCAACCGTATGGTCATCTGTGGCCCTCGCCTGCAATACCCACTGGAATTACCGTACAGTCGCGATAAAGCGCCTGGTCTTGAATAAGTGCCGGGGTGTAGGGGCTTCCAAATACTTCTTAAGCACTAAAATCGTGATCTTGAATAAGCGCCTGTCTTGTATAAGCGCCTGGGTAAGAGCCCCTTCAAATTGTAGAGCGCCCCTGCGCTTAATCGCGATGGTACGGTATGAGAATTATCCTGAAAATCTTGATCCATCAATGCATCGCCCGCCAGTACCTCGCCACTGCTGCATTGTTGCATCATGCTGTATGATGCATCTAAGCATCATGACAAAAGGTCATAAATGCATTGGTACACCATGTGCAGGAATATAATGACTTTAAACCCAGGTTTTATGCCCAGTTGTGATAACTCTATACAATGTAGGCTCTCCTATAACACCATCCAACCCCTGCCTCCCTCTTTAATAAGCCATACACACTTCCCATAATGCCCCTCTCTGTCACATGACCTGCCCATGTGACAGGCCCCCTAGTGGGGTGCGGGGGTACTAGCCGACATGCCGCGTCTACGAGGAGAGCCCGGATTATGCCCGACTGTTTGCCGGATTGTGGCGGAGTGTTTGCCGGATTACTTTAGGATTACGCTGATCTGGGGGCCACGCACTGCTGTGTGTATTGGTGATGGGGTGTGAGAGGTGGAGGTCCTGCATTCCGACTCCAGACTCTGGTGTTGTAGTGTATAGGACTAGGTGCCACTTCAGCCATTTTGTTAGGGATTCCCTACGCAAGTTATATCCCACCTCAAAAATGATAAAAAGAAAGAGGGGGCGTGTCTTGGGGGAAACCTTACATTTCTGTATTTAGGACCACATTAAAATCAGTATAATTCCCATAATGCAGTTCACCGAGGCGATTTTGTTGGGCCCTGGTTGGTGGTTATGTTCGCTCCCGACGCCATGTTGTTGTTGCAAGGTTGTTCTCACGGCACCCTCTGTGCACCAAATGTTCACAGTATCGCCCACAGCAAATTGCTGATTTAGGCCTACATTAAAAAATTTAAAAATTCAGTGGAAAATTATCCGCCCTTTAAGGAAGATCTGTACCCCACGTGCAATCAGGACCCTGACCGAGTTCTTGGGAGGACTTATCAAACCCGACCATCTCTAGGGGAGTCGCGACTCGCGTCCCCTTCCTGATCCGCTGTGTGAGATAGGCCGGCCGTGGTGGTGTCCGGCCCCAGGAGGGATCTAACAGGTTCAGGGGCATCCAATGTCCAATGAGTTGTAGACTTTCAAAATAGCATGAAAGTCTTTGCTTCCGAATACATATAGGGGATATATAGGGGAAAATAAAGACCCACATTTATATGGATATGCCATGAGAGCATTTTTAACCCTTTCAGCATGCATGTCGATAAAAGATAACATTTGTTGTCACGCAGCACCGGCAAGTAACTCACCAGTGGGTGCTACAGTGGTGCATCATGACGACCCTTCAGGAGTGTCTCAACCCGTTAGGGTCGGCCTGATGCTTGAATACAGCGCTGGCGAGTTACTCGACAAATTCATGCATCATGACGACCCATGCCATCCTTAAAGGGTTAGTGACTTGGGCGACATTTTATACACCAGCTATCCTGAGCAGGCCTGCCTTCTCCGTGTCAATTAACTCTCGTGGGAAATCTCGCACCTGGACGAGAAGAGGAGACCCCTGTAGGCGTGCAGGCTGGTGTGGCTGTGTGTCACGTGATCCCCAGGGCCAGTCACGTGGGGCATCCAGGGGGCGGGGGGGGGGGGCTCTTGGCTTCTCAAGGATGGCATGATGTCAAAAACTCAAGGTTTTACAGCATTTGTCTGGAGGAGGCAACAACGCTGTGTATCAAGCCGTTATAGGATTGACATGATGCATGAATGTAGCACCACCAACTTTATGCATCATCAGAGGCGCAGGAAGGAAATCTTGATTGCGGGGGCCCAGGGGGGCCCACTGCGACCAAATTTTAAGTATTGGTTTTTATGCATTATGTATCATATACATAATTATATTAGATTGTACGGAAAAGTAGCATTTGAGCCCCCTTTGGTTCTAATTTGGGGGCCCAGCCCTCTCTGCATCCATTTTTCCCTATGTGGGAGAGGTAACAATTGCAAATTGTGTGTATTATATTCTAGGTCTTGACAAATTTTGGGGGGGCCCAAACATATTCAGGCCCCCCCTTCTCAGTGATTGGGGGGGCCTGGGCCCTCCTGCCCCCCCCCCCCCTTTTCCTACGCCACTGATCATGCAGACCAATATGGCGTCATGCATTATAGCACAGTGCTGCCCTTAAAGGGATAAGATCCTTTGTCAGACATCTTATAAGCTAATGTACAAAGACGTATACCACCCTGCAGACCTCAGTTCCTTGTCCTTCAGACCATTGTCTCCTAGCTACTGACCAGTTCCAAGGACCCTTTAATGGCAGCATGGTTCTAAATATGCTAAGCCATTTTGTCGTCATGCCGACCCGTTGTCCAATAGGGTCGATGTGATGCATAGGTACGGCCCTGGCAAGTTACTCACCCGGGATGCATTCTATTCATGCATCACGGCGAAGAAGGGTAAAGCAGTGTGTCGTCCATGCATGAAGGGTTGTCCGATGCCTATCTCAGTATCCTGTACAGTAGCAGGTCACTAGGGACAGGTCCCCAGTCTGCACTTCTACTTTAATACCCAGACCACCAGGATAGGGATGCAGGTATGACGTCACTTCCGTAATTAGATCGTGCAGCAGTGCACGCTGGGTGGAGTGGGTATGACGTATCAGAATGAGGACGTCAATACGTCCGTTAACGTGACGTCACAACCACTTACCCACTTACATTCTTGCCTACCTATCATATACGGGACTTACACATTAGGCTATGGAGGCAGCCATCTTGAATCAGTAATGCATTGTGGTTAGGCCCCCGACACCAGAGTAGTGCATTATGGGTGGGTTTCCTATCAGCACCCCTGTTCACACCCGTGATAAATGGCCACTGAGGAGACAGATAATCTATACTGCACCCTCGTCAGAATCACCCTAAGTACCTAAGTCTCAGGTGTGAGAGGAGGGAACTAGCTTCATAAGGAGACGATTCCTTGATTGCACTCTCTGGCTCACATGTGACCTCAAGCAGAAGATTTACCCACTTAAACCCTATGATGCATGAGCACAGCTCTAGCGGGTCTACTCGCCAGGCTTGTATTCATGCATCATGACCACCCATCAGGATTGAACCAGTCCCGTAGGCCTGGCAAAATGCAGCCCAGGGGAGTTACTTACCTCACTACATCACCCTTTACAGGTTACCCCTCTTATCCCAAAGCATTGTCATGTACATATATTTCATGAGATGCTGAAGCGATGCTGAGGTCAACAGAGGCATATATGCTATGTGATATATGCAATCCCAATCCTTTCATTTTTTACCGTTTTTCCTTCAGCCTTCAGGTTCTAGTATGTCCATTTGTTTGGCATACGCTAACAATGCCCCTAGCCCCACCTCACCCTCTCCCTACCTGCCCCCCCCCCCTCCACCATTCCCATCATGCTGATCCAGGCTAAACCGGAAGTAGGCCTGCAGGGTCTGTGAGAGCCTCGCTTTGAGGCTATAAATCCGGATCAGGGAGGATGACGGGAAGGGGAGATGAGTGCCAAGAATTGACACCAGATGGCAGCAGTGTCAGGGCCTTATAGAATGCCATATTGTGCTCGGTCCGCCTCGTTGCTCCGTGTAGGTAGGGATGATAGGCAGCATATCGATTAGAGCTTTAATCCACGTTTCAGGGTCTCTAACCTTGGTGTACAAACTCATACATCAATATTGGTCCCACATTATGTAAAATATAACAAAAGAATATATAAATATAGATAAGCAAAATAAAATAGGCCTAGATATTATGTCAAGTATAAAGGGGCAGATCAATAAGCAGCGGACGATGTGAACGATGAAGATTAGCGATATAAACAATTAAATGTGCGATGTAAACCACAACTAAAAGGTAGGGGGACTAGAGAAATATCTTCTGGTCGTGTATTGCATGCTAGGGCCACGCATGCCCCCGCATCATACAATACTGGCTATATACCATGTCGTGAAAATGGAAAATGGTGACACAGGGGGGTGGGGGTCTTGAAAAATGATTAAAATGTGAAGACGTCATACTTGAAAAGCTTCTAAAATAAAAGATTAAAAACCACCGAGCTATTTGTTAAAAACTATAATATGTGTAAATAGTGAGAGTGGGTTTCTATTGCTCCCCTGTAGGAGTGTGTGTTTACTGTAAACATACTTTACTTTGCACATAATATTTTTGCGGATTGGCTATAAAGGACTTAAATTCACACATTTTGGATAAATATTCACGCTATTAATATTTTAGTGGATTTTAATTTCTGCCAAAAAATTGCGAAAATAATTACAGTGCGAAATAAAGTATGTTTACAGTGGTACTAAGACACAGACCAGGCTGTATCCGCCTTGTCCATAATATCCTCTACACAGCCGATAATCCTGTACCGCCTTATTCTATAGGCACAGGGGGACCTGCCTTATAGATAAGGACGCACTGAGACTAATACCTTACTGCTGTTGTCATGACAATAACTACTGTTACCATGGTAACCAGGCTGGATGTGGTTATAGATAAGCCTATTCTCCTCATGTACAGGCTCAGGGAAAGATAGGGATGAATTAGGCAAATAGTACCAAGTCTGATGTGAGCCCTCTGAACTGGGACCTTGGAACTAAGGATGCCTGAACCAGGCTCATAATACACCTTTTCGGATGGCATGATACCTCAATGTTTGACAAGTGTGTTGAGGCATCATGACCCTTCAGGAGTGTATCATACTGATAGGGCGGCATGATGCATTCATGCAACACTAGCGAGTTATTTGCTAGCATTGCATTCATATCAGTACACGCTGGTATTGTGGTTGTTATTTCAAATACTGCAATTAATTGCCGTTTAAATGCACAGGGCATTGAAACTGGAAGAATGGGTAGTTACTGAATACATATAAGCAGGGGGCTTAAGTAAACAGACAATTACAGAAATGGACAACATGGCGTGTGCTGCGGCAGGGCGCGGATGTAGTGAGATATGTTTACATGTACTCCGCGAACTAACGGGGCTAAATTAAACCCTGTCAATAGACGTCATCTACAGAGGGATAGGAATCCTACTCATATTAAGCCACTCAAATACAGCAAGATGAGTGGGCTAAAACTTGCATTGGATTTGATATTCTATGCCATCCTATTCTATATGTATAGTACAAGTTGAATTATAAGCAACATTACATTACTGACTGCTTGGAAATGAATGAGTTAGGCAGAATCCATTAATTATTTCTGTTTTCAAACAAAGTAGGATTTGCAGTCCTGATAAAATGGTATGAGAAATACGTGGGTGTCCTAATGGGCAATAGTTCAGGTGGTACAAGATGAGAAGTGTGAGCTGTATGTTTACCCTGTGAGGACGGCATGATACCTTAATGCATCATACCCTTGGTCCTCATGATGCATAATGCAGCACTGGTGAGTAACTCACCAGTGCTGCATTTAAGCATCATGGCGAGCCTATGGGGTTGAGACACTCTCGAAGCTCGGCATGAAGCACCAATGCAGCACTGGCGAGTAACTCGCCAGGGCTGCAGTGGTGCATCACAAAGATAAATGTTATCTTTTAGCACCATCCGTCCTTCAAGGGTTATCCCCTTGTCTTGTTTACACCAGTATGTCATACAGCCTGCGATGCTGTGTGAGGGACTAGACAAAGGTACAGCCATCTTGTAGGGACATCCCCATGGATGTCAATGTCCCTTGATAGTCTGAAATGCATGGGATCTGTCAGGATCTGTCGTTAACAGTCTTATACATAAGCATAAGATAATGCTTTAATAGTACGTCAGATTAGATACCCGACCAACATGGCTGGCAAGTAGGGTGATGTTACCTGTAATGGGGCTGGTAGGACTCGTACCAAGGTCTCTATGTATATTCTTACCAACAGCAGTTTGGACCAGTGCATATTACATGTTTTAAGATCAAGCAATGATCAGACAGACTTCAACTTCAGGACCCAGTCCCTAACACTATAACCCCTGAATTCCCTGAATATCAAAAATCCTCAGGATATAGCTTCAAGCGTTCCATTTATAATCCATTTCACAAACGCAATAGGCCGCCACATTGCCTCTCTGGGCCCTTTCCTTGTTTGTGAAAAGTGGACGGCATCTGGAACCCTGGTCTCGTTCCCGTCAGCGGGATACACTATGAAGCGAAGATCAAACAATGAAGAAGAATTAGATCCTGTTATGAGTGGGCACAGTAACAATGGGTATCTAGTAGAATATGATGGGATTAATTAACAGGCTTGTTTGTCAGACCATTGTCTGTTAATGCGGACACGTCAGAGTGTGTTTGCAGGTAGGCGTGAGACATATGGTACAGGATTATTATTAAATTCTCATTTCCGCCAGCCAAATGTCACTTTGCCTTATGGTTTTCAATCACGTGGGCGAAATGGATGGTATTTGACAGGCCCATCAACAGCTCAGATATCTAATATCTATTGGCCGCCTTTTCAGCCTCACCAACAGCTCTCTAATATTTAAAGGCAGCCTTTGTCAGCCTCACCAACAGCTCTCTAATATCTAATATATAAAGGCAGCCTTTGTCAGCCTTACCAACAGATCTAATATCTAATATCTACAGGCAGCCTTTGTCAGCCTCACTAACAGCTTTCTAATATCTAAAGGCAGCCTTTCCTAGACTGACCAAAAGCTCAGACAACTTTGTTAGCCTAATCAACAGCTCAAAGATTTGGTATAACAAACAATAAGCCAGGCTAAAGACTCAGAAAACCTAGTATACTGGTAACTGCTTAATGCAGCCCTTACTACTGTTACTGCTGCTGCTGCTGCTGCTGCTGCTGCTGCTGCTGCTGCTGCTGCTGCTGCTGCTGCTGCTGCTGCTGCTGCTGCTGCTCCCTTCCTACTCCCTGAGCTGCTCCCCCTACTGGAGGAGCAGCTCAGCGCCCTGATGCCTACCTCCAGTACAGGAGAGCGGCAGTCGGCCGTCCAGGGTCTGCCTGGAGAGACGGTCGGCGCGTGGCTGCGCTGGTCGTTGTGAAACACGTGGTGGGGGTAGGAGCTGCATGTCAGCATGGAGTAACGCAGGTGCCTACACTACAGGATTGCCACTACCATACCCTAACTAAGACTGGAGCATTACTAGAACTGTATCGGAGGTTCTAATATTTCAAAGTGATTTATTGAGCGTGTTGATTTGAGGGATACCATTACGCGTGAAAAGCCTAACATTGTGGCAGTCTGGATTACCAATATACCTTTAAACTACTCAAACAACAACACCTGCACTATTTGGGCTCCATATAAATGTGCATATCTGACTGTATCAGGATTACATTGGATTAAGATTATACAAGAAATGCAGCACATTTTATAAAGCGCCTAAAGCACTGACCAATCCCTGCACACTACATGTACAAATACTGCACCCCCACATCAAACTGTACCTCTGTAGGACCATTAGTCATAGCACCCAGTCCCACTGTGTATACAGGGAACACAACACCAGAGTATCAGACTCCCAGCCCTGAATCCACACACAGTGGTCCTTGTGCATACAGTGATATCCTGCTTCATTGAGGCCACATACGACCCATGATGGGGAGGGGGAGAACCCCCAATGTGGTATCCTCCACTGTATAACTGCTATAGGCAGCTTCTGTATGGCTCAGCACTGATAACACACAGCACATTGGGAGGAGCAGTGGTTAGGATTCATCCACATAGCCTTTATAGATAGTGATGTCCCTTTCATGTAGTGTACACACATCCCATATAGGACCGGAGTGCTGAGTATGAGGCAATCCTCACTTACTGAACAGGAACCTAGAGCGTGCACAATAAGCCCGCTCAGCATTGCCTCCTACACAATATAGATGTATCCTCTCACTGATTGGCTGTGTTTTAAAAGGTCAGAAACATAGCTTTCCCGCACAGATGTGACCCTGCATTCTGTTATATAAATGCACACGTTCACTACATATTACTTCTCAGAAGTGATTTGCGGTCGTTGTGAAGACTTTTAATTGATATATATACAGTATATAAGAAAAGAACTATACATGTACTTGTTCACATGTATGTCTAAGGATAAAACAAAGGGTGCTGTATTTATGAGCCCAGTGATTGTATTGGAAAATGAATAATGTGCATATTATAGGACAAAGGCAGACATTTTATATCCATATCACTGGGCCGTATCTGCTTGTGAATGGCACCCTGAACATGTATACGGAGATATCATGGGCAGATACATATATTGCCATTTAAATGCCTGTCTGCTGTTAGTCAGTGGAGATGGTGACATGACTTGACACCTGTGACGTCATAGCTATCACCCTTTCTAACTAACAACCTTATCGGCCCCCTAACAACATGAATAACAAAAACACAAGGAGCCATGTAGTCCTCACAAAAACAACAGTCAACTAGTTACATCTTTGTTGTTCTGGTTCTTAGTGATTAATTTCAAAAGCAATTTCACACTAATACAGTGGAAAGGGATTATTGTCCTTGTGTGTATCGGGATACATTGAGGAGTATCAGTGACGGATTAGGATTACCGTGGCTTTAGATTATCTAGATATTAATCAAGAAAGCAGTGTCCGGGGATGTTGGATTAAAGGCAGATTCATCAGTGTCGAGTAGCCGTGCTGCGCTATATCTCTTTTGGCGGCCATTTTAACTTTGCTGGTTCTTGTGGATAAGTGCTTACAGCAGCCATTACGCTGGTACCTGTGCTGTATCGGGCTGAATATAAGGAGGCCTCTGATTGGTCAGGATTTACCCACATAAGACTGTGAAGGGATTACGTTGTTCTGCGGCGCGGATTAATACATGGATTACAGCCATGTTGGGATGTAAGTAGGTTACCCCTCTCTCACGCTACCCTGGGGAAGGGAAAGGGGGCTGGGGAAGTCTATATATACTTACTATAATGTCTGACTTAATTATATATGCCGGTTCACCATTTGAATGCTATACAGCATTATTTAAATCCATTTTTAGTAGTTGACTGAAACAGGAATTCATAATAAATAGTAATAGGAAAATTATATTGCATCAAAACTATATGGAGCTGGAATTACATGAAAGCTTGGTCTTGATTTCCATAGTGAATCAATGGGTTGGGATAAAGCTTACTTTTTCTGCACCAACACTTCTCTTTGTGACAATCACATACATAGAGTAGCTGCTATTGTATTTTTCATTGGGCATTGTTTTGTATTTTTGTCTGAATGGGAACAGTGGTTGCCTTTTGGGAATTACTTTGACAGGAAATAGTTTGGTATTGGGCTCAGATCAATAAGTCAATAGGACGTGGATGGATTTAATCATTGTGTGTAAGAGGGAGCAAGTCTGTGTGCGTGTCCCAGTCTCAACTAGTTTATGTCGCTCGCTTCGCTCCCAGCATCCTGTCTCTTCTGTCCCCTTCTCCCCTATATCCCCTCCCACTCCTCTCTCCTTTTCCCTCTTTCCCTGTACTCTTGAGTATACCTCCCTCTCTTTCAGTTAACTTGGAATTAATGGGAACCCGGTCTCTCCCTCTTTCCCTCTATCCCTCTATCCGCCCCCCACCCCTGCTGTCTCCTACATCTCTCGCCTCCCTCTGCACCTATACAGACTAACTGCTCATTTTCCCACCAATTCCGCGTCTTGTCAATAGGACCTCGGTCAGGTGTCGTCTGCCCCTAGTTCCTCCACTTCCCACCGGGAGGCCACCACTTCCTGTGTATAAAAAGAGGTGTGGTGGTGGCGCCACAGTCTCGCATGCCCAATGAGATCCCGTGGCGGGGGTCATGTGACCCGGCCAGGCGAGACTTGGGGTGGCCGGAAATGGAACTCTTCCCTTTGGTGGATGTCTTTGCTCGGCTTTGCGGCAGAAGAGTGTGGATGATTATCGGCACCAGGCTAGAGAGGTATCCCCTCATGACCAGGCAAGGAATTCTGCTGGTTTATGAAAGAGACTCGGGGAACTGCAGCCATTTTGTCTGATTTTCTGTATAGAAGCCGTTGTTCCTTGTACCAATCATGCTTTCCAATCTCTGTCAATTTCCTGCTAGCACGAAGGCTGGATTGCTATGACCAACAGAAATGCCTATCAAGCTTTCAGGACCATTGCCTACATGTTGAAGGAGTCTGGGCTAGGCTAGACTGGACAGAGTACTGTTCCCATAGCAACGGACCGGGTGTTTAGGGCTAGGTGTTGGGGACTGCCTATTAGACAAGGATAAAGGAAATGAAGGGCCGCCATGCCGCTAGACTGCACACCCCGTATAATAACCGCCTCCCCCACTAGGGGGCAGGCCCATGGCTGCTGGTATGGGTTGCTACCCGCTACTTCATTTATTTTAAGGCTTTCCGCCAGACTTTAGATAACACACAAGACCTTTTTTTTGGGGGGGGGTTAGTTTAGATAGACTTTTGAAAAACTTATGAGCCTGCCCTTGCCATATTCAGTGTGAATGAACCCATTTTGAAGGAATGAACTACTGCCATGAGATGGTGGGCAAGGAACTTAGACAAATTAGGTTGGCAAGCATTCTTTGATAGATTCAATCACCCTTACTACCGTAGATAAGAGATGAGCTATTAACAAGCCCATAACGTGCCTGGTAGCACCAACCAATGAGGCATCACCAGGCGTGTCATGTGACCATCTGTATCGGCTGACCTCAGTGTGGGGAGAGGGCAGTACTCAGGTAATAGTGCCAATAAAGACGTACCGCTACCAATCCCCCGCTACTACCTTAAAGCTACTTGATATGTAAATGGAGGTACCATATCCATAATTTCCGTTCTTTTGCTGTACATGACATACTGCTATTGCAAAAATTAACAGTCCATAAATTATAGGGTCATAAGAAAGGAAGCAAAAATATTGCATCTAACAAATCATAATTTGTTACCACTGGAGGCACCAACAGTTACCAGTGGTATTGTACCACCGCTGGCACCCCGTGTACCAGCAGATCAGCAGTTACCAGTGGTAATGTACCACCACAGACACCCAGTGTACCAGCAGGTCAGTAGTTTAACTACCAGTGGTAATGTACCACCACAGGAGCCCAGTATACCAGCAGGTCAGCAGTTACCAGTGTTATACGGCACCACAGCCGCCCAGTGTACCAGAAAATCATAAGTTACCAGTAGTACTGTACCATCATATGAGTCCAGTGTACCGGCAGGTCAGCAATTACCAGTGGTAATGTACCACCACTGGCACCCTGTGTACCAGCAGACCTGCAGTTACCATTGGTATTATACCACAGGAGCCCAGTGTACCAACAGGTCAGGAGTTACCAGTGATACTATATCACTGGCAGCATCCAGCAGAGCATCCTGCCTCTAGCCCCACTTCTATTACTGAGGGGACTCTGTGACTTTGAACTACATAACCTCTAACCCCTTTACTGCCCTTTGACCCCCATAGAGACGCTGCAGGGGATTATGGGTAGTCCCTGTGTAGGTTAGGCCTTGTTTATTAATGTCGGCCTTGTGGCGCCATCTATCACAGCCAACAGGAACTAGGCAGTCTCCTTGATCTCCGCCGCTACATATTACCCATAATTCCTCATCATCCCAACCCCCGAAACAAGATGGCTGCCAGGCATGATCATAACTTTGTCAGAGTTGGCAGGAATGGTTTGTACTGTTTTATGTTTTACCACCGTTTGATGATATTTTCCGGTGGATTGTTTATCTTGTTTAGGAATGTTGGGTGCAAGTGCACTTGAAGGGCAGGAACACATAAAACTGATGGAACTGAAAATCAGATTCTCCATGGAAAATCATCCGGTGATGCCCAATTGAATAAACCAAGCAGATTCTGGCTTATGAACTCGCTCTGGAAAACTATAGTGTCGTTCGATTGAGCAAACCAATAGAATTTTGGCTTTTCAGCGAACCTATCTGAGTGTTCTTCGATTGAGCAAACCAATAGAATTTTGGCTTTTCAGCGAACCTATCCGAGTGTTCTTCGGTTGAGCAAACCAATAGAATTTTGGCTTTTCAGCGAACCTATCTGAGTGTTCTTCGATTGAGCAAACCAATAGAATATTGGCTTTTCAGCGAACCTATCTGAGTGTTCTTCGATTGAGCAAACCAATAGAATATTGGCTTTTCAGCGAACCTATCTGAGTGTTCTTCGATTGAGCAAACCAATAGAATTTGGCTTTTCAGTGAACCTATCTGATTGCCCACGTCCTTAGGTTGAGAGGGCAAGCATAAAGTAGTGCATTCATATTTCAAGTCCCCTTTATGTCCCTAAGGGAGTTGTACTTGTGTACACTGGGGCAGTAAGGAGCAGCTACATGGCAGACCAGGTGTATACTCAATGATGCAGCAGCTTACTTTGTGGTCCCGGGCGCGGCATTCACGAGACGTACAGCGCTAACAATGATGGAGCGTGACTCTGAAGATACAGCCCTGCCTGCTGCTCTCTTAACACTTTAGGGGCCGCAGAGTACCCTATTCCGCTACGCCCCTTGTCTGCATAAATGTAGTCCTGCTGAGTATCTCGCCAGTGCTGCATTTATGCAGCATACCGATCCGTTGGGAGAGTGTCAAGCCCCTAGTGTTGGCCCCATAAATAAAGAGGCGCTGGGGAGTTACTCACCACCTCAATATGATGATAAGGGGTGTAAATGTATTAAAGAACTATACTGTCCTTAAAGGGTTAGTTATTCAATAATTCACATATCTGCACCTCCACCCCTCCTTTACCACCACCTAGTTCCAGCACCTACCACCAGGCCTCACCTCAGTGTGCCCTGCTCTACATGCTGCAGCACGGACAAAGGTTTAACATGAAGGAGCACAACAGTCTACTGTGGTATGCCTGTAAATATTAATCCCAATATCCTGCCTGATGGGCTTAGTGTATATGAGATTTGGCTGACATATGTATTGTCTATACTGTCACAACCAGAGAGACCAGGGAAGTTGCCTGGTTCATATTCCAACAGCCTATACTACTACCACCACTCGCACTGCTCTTGATTGAATGTGATTTGGCACATTTGGATCTATCATGTGGCAACAGGGCTGTTAACCCTTTCAGTGCAGCATTGTGTTTTAATGCTACCATGAAAGACAAAACCTGATGTACTGGCAAATTACTAACCATCGCCTCATTAATGCATCATGTTATGGGCAGCATGATGCACCGGTGCAGCGTTGATGAATTTTACATACTGGAACTGCTTTGGTGCACTCATGACAAGTGAACATGGACATAATATCACATACATTATGCCACCTTCAGAGGGTTATAATATCACATACATAATGCTACCCTTAGAGGTTTATGACTGGGAAATATCACATATAAGTAGAGATAGCATCAATTTGAGCAGTAACAGTACCACAGTCTCTGGCTGCGAGCAGTAAATGAGACATTTGAAAAATGTGAAATATATCCCAGCCCCATAGAACACTGCGCTGCCACCTGGTGGTAGATGGGGGAACTACGTGGTGCCGACAAGCGGGGGGAGGCGGAACTAGGCTGGCCATGACCGGATTAGACTGGAGACGCATCCATTTAAACCACCAGGCGGCACTGCTGACTGTACTGTTAGGGTCTGTGGTACACTGGGGCCACTTTGTAAGACGGTGATTAGAAGGGTTATTTGTATCTAATTAACCACCTGAGTTTTGGTACCTATAGACATTTCAAGTCGCATCATTGAATTGATAAGATCAAATTTCACCATTCTCCAGAAATTTGTAATTTTGAAGCCTAAAAGTGTCAACCCTGTTGTTTATATAGAATCACTAGGAAATTGTTTTAACATAAATCGAATGAGTGGTTTCTTGAGGATCCAACCTATACAATCTGACTAAGATATCATCCGGAGAAGGGGGTTTGACCCATTTTTTTCAAACCCAGGCCAATGCCTGTTCTGGCAACAAAATGGCTGCCGTGCGATCAGGACCTTCACCTAGTGGATGAATTACCCAGGCAGGACCATGACGAGATAACGGGGTCAGGGAGACGCCAGCTACCGCTCTGAATTATGGGTAAAAGATGGCCGTCGTTAGTCCCCTTGGCCCAAAATGCACCACACTGTGTCGCCGGGCGTTTCCTGTTGCACTGAATTATGGGGCAGTTATCCGTGATACTGTCGGTATATCAGGAGGGTAGGAGGGAGTCTTAGGCTCCTGTTCTGGTTTGGTGCTGATAAATCCAGGTCTAGAATTGAAATCTTTATTCTCCTATCCATTATCATCTGTAAGGGTGAGATGCTAGCCTATTTTCTCCAACATTTCCAGTCCGGCAATACCTTAGCAACCGCAGCATGACTCATTATCCCTCACACAGACGCTTTAGTATTCCTTGTTATATTTTATAGCTTTGTGTAGAATCCATCTTGTATGGTGGTTGGGGTGTGGGGGTGGATTGAACTAGCTGAACAATGCCAGCCTTTTTTCTCTAACATTTCCAGTCCAGCAATACCTTAGGAACCACTGTGTAACGCATTAACCCTCAAGCAACAAGCTTAAGTATTCCTACTATTTTTACACACAATTCACCCACTGTACAGACTACACCTACCGTAACTTCTGATGTAAAGCCTAACTTTTCCAGTCAGGCAATACCTTAGCAACCACCGTCTAACTTATCCCTCATGCAGACATGCTTTAGTATTCCTTGTTATATTTTAGAGCTTTTTGTAGAATCCATCTTGTATGGTGGTGGGGTGGTTGGGGTGTGGGGTTGGATTGATGTAGCTGAACATTGCCACACTGAGAAAAAGAGTAAAAGAACAGAGATCCTCCATTGTTGCACAGTAAAAACTCCTTCACACTGTCCGCCTTTCTACCTGTGTTAACAAGATTACAGACCCAATGAAATTACTTTTTTGTTGTCTCTTTACATGCTTCTATTTCTGGCTTTGGAAATGAAATTTCCTCACCCAAAAACACATGTAAGCCAATCCCTCATAATAACATCATTCTTTTATGGAGTTCTCTCTAATAGCGTCTTCTCTGTAGCAGTTCAACTGACATATCCACCATCGGGGCGCAAAGCATATAGTCTGGTGTAACATTCGCTGTTTAGTTGTATTATTTATTTCATTTTATATTTAATGAGCAGCATGAAATAAGAAGAAATACGTGAGCGCACTAGTAACCTATGACAAAAGAACATAAACTCAGTGAAAAATACTCTAAATCTCTGCAATTACAACATATGTATCCTCCCAATTGTTGAACTTTTGCATATTTTCTTACCCCCATATTTTACTTTCTGTACGAATATCTATTTCGGTGGCAGCGATCCTGTTGTAACCCGGCCCGCTGTATGGGACTTACAGGGTCTCATTAATGAGATTAATGCCGCTAATTGATTGGCCGCTGTCGCCAGCTGACAGTCGCGACATGAAGCGATCGATGTGGGACGTCAACGGTTTGCCCCAGCCGGTATCTGAATACCCCTCCCTTCACCCCTTACATCACTCCTACAGCCCCACGCCAGTCACTCTATCCAAATAGGGCCCCTTACCCCACCCCACCTCTACTCCACATCCTCACCTACACCCCCAGCAGTCATTGTACCCACATAGGGCCCCTTACCCCACCCCACCTCTACTCCACATCCTAACCTACACCCCCAGCAGTCATTGTACCCACATAAGACCTGCCCCCCCTTAGTACATGCCAACACAGCCCTCAAATGAGAGGCTGGTTAAAGAAATTACAGATCAGACCATTGGTGTCTTCTACAGATCAATAAATTCTGAACTACTAAAGGGACTATGTGTAAGGAAAAGGGGTCAAAACAGTGTAGTTATGCATCTTCTGTCCTGTACCCACCCAAGACTTTCATCACTGAAAATTCCTTGCAGGCTTGCCGTGTTGCGTCCCTAATCTTCCCACTTCATTCAGTACTTTGACACCTCTGTCCCTGCTCCTTCTTCCCTCCTCCCCACCCTCACACAGGGTCCCACCACCCCCCCCCCCTCCTCCAGCCTTTGTCCCTGTAAGGGCCTCTGATTATCTGGCACCCTTTGTTACAACACAAGACAGCTCAGCATTGTCTGAACCCACCCACCCCCCAACCCACACACACACTAACACACCTACCGTAAATTCTTACGTAGAAGCCTAACTCGTGTATACGGGACTAGCAAATTAGGCTATGGAGGCTGCCATCTTGACTCAGAGCAGAGCATTGTGGTTAGGCCCCTGACTCTAGAGCAGTGCATTATGGGTGAATTTCTTATCAATCCCTTTGTTCCAGGTGTGAAAGGAGGAGATTAACTCAATAAGGAGATGGGGTGAAGCCCCCGACTACCTGAGGTACCAGGATGTGCTAGTGCCGTATAGACCCTTAACTTATAAGCTGCAGAGGGGCTTTTTATTATGGTGAATGTCTTATTGTAGTATACATTTAAAAACTTGCGTCTTAGCCACACTGGGGCTTTCTCCCAATCCTATATGTCACGTTGGCAATCTGACTTGTGTTTTAGCCGAGGCTTCTATGCGAGTATTTACGGTAGACAAAGTCAGTAGGCCTCCCCCGGGTGCAACAAAAGGACATGAATTTCTTCCTCTGCCTCCAGGAGACAATGCTGAGCGGCTAATCCTGCAGGGAGGTGTCTTAGATTCGGCTTATGGCCATGTAAACACTAACTCTTTAATGGTTGCCTAAATGTTCATCTTCAAATCCGGGCATGAATCACCGATGCAGCCTCTGTGAGTAACTCGCGATCACCGCATTGGTGCATCATGCCGACGCTTCAGGAGTGCATCACCCCCATAGGTCAGCATAAAGCATGAATCCAGCCCTGCCAGTTACTCATATCATGGCTCAACGGGCTAAAGCATTTAAACTGCTTTTCTCAAAGATCTTGCTCTATATAGACTGAAGAACAGTGATAGTAATATACCTCCTAACATTCATATCTATTTCATATCTATAGAGTATATAATGGATGTTTCTTAAAATTGACAAATTAGTATTTTGCAAAGCGATGGAAGAATAACCTTAACATTTCAATGTTTCATCATACATATCTCATGTAGTGATCCCATCAGGCTCTGAGTATCCAACAAACTGACACAGAAGGATTCATAATGTCATCCTTCTCCAAGAAAAAATGCTGTCCAATTTCAATTTAATCCGTCAATACATCTCTTGAGGAGAGAATTTAATGTGAGTGCGGAGAATGTAGTGTTAACTTATTCATCAGGTGGAGATGGCATCCGGTTATAGGCAGCGGTCCTCTCGCTTTACTCTGAATCCTCAAGTCGGTGTTAAAACTTAAGGGGTCTGCATAATAAGTTACTTCTTTACTGAATTCAGTGAAGGATAAGTAGTCACTATCACCTTGATGGTATATACATATTCCTCCTATTATCCACATACAAGAAATGCTTGGTAGAGGAAGCCTATAAGCCGGTTATTAAAGCTAATCATACTATGTTTGGTATACTTAGTGCTGCGCCACTCCCACCCAGTTAATGCATCCCTGAATTTAGAGAGAAAAACGTCCTAAGTTCTCAAGATTTCAGAGGCAATAACACATTTACATTTCGACTGCAAAAATTGTATCAAATTAATTGTATAAATGCCCAGAGCAGTAATACTAGTAAAACTGCAGCCAGGCAATTGTAATAGGTGTGTGTTAGTGAGGCATGGTGCGGTGTAGCAGCACCATGTCACTAGTTAAAGCAGCGGTCGGCGTAATGAAGTCATGTCCTGCATGTCTGAAAGCACTAACCCAGGCTGCAATTAGCACCATCAGGTGTTACATTAAACCTGGTACAGATATGACACACCCTCATACCAGCCTTATAAACCCCACTGCTTCCTACAAGAAACCATCAGATAATTTCTCCATACATGATTATGGAGAAGGAAAAGTGATGATGCCTGTTAAATACTCTGGAATCCAAGCTGGCCAGCTTCAATACTGATCTCTGGTACTTAGCTACTCTAGGAACTGTGAAGGGACTACTTTCTGCAATTCCCAATCAATAAGTGTGTATGAATATGAGACCAGATTGAGTTGGCAGTTCATATAGCAGAGATTACTTTCCAAACCTAAAGTAAGTCTCCAGAGATAGCCCCAGACCTGTGTTGTAGATCTAGCTCCATTACATGTCTGAGGATAAAGTTAACCATTAATCTGATGCCTTGGTGATTTGTCATCATTCAAGCATTATGCCAACCCCTCGGGAGTATGGCAAGTTAGACGCATCACATGGACAAAAAGCCATGGTGCTTTAAAACACTCTGCTGCCCTTACAGGGTCAGGCTGTAGCTGCAGCTGCTGTGGCCTGTGTGCTATACAGACCCCCTCACTAAGACCCTTCCCCCCCCCCCCCCCCGCCCCATTCATCACCCATATTAAGGACCCAGTCACTGCCAGGAAATGGTAATCTAAACCGGAAGTCGCTGGTACCCCCGGTTGTGGTCCGCAGACAGGGGCACAGCCGGGCACCAGCAGACTAGGGAGGGGTCAGACCACGAGGCGATCACACCAAGTTAGGTCAAGACCGGGGGATACCAGAGCCATTTTGGTGCTAATCCTTATCGAATTGCCTCCTTCAGGCCATTTGTTCTCATGATGCTTTGTAATGCTAGCTGGCTTTCTGCTACCACATATCATTATGGTAGTTGTATAGCTGGGTTGGTACCAGCAGTAGCAGTGTGGCACCAGGACTCTACCTGCTGGTTGTAGACGAGCTGTGTGCACGGGACTGTAGTATGGTGTCACATGACCTGATGGATGGTCATGTGACCAACCCTGCCCAGACCCCTGCAGCAACTAGGTCAGGGCCATGATGGTAGTGGATCTCGAATGTCAGGAGTGATACTTTTCTAACAAGGGCACTTTTCCCCCACACACCCTCTAGATGGGTCCCTATATCCCCCCCGCTAACGACGGGTCCCTTTATGCATAATAACGAGCTGAAGACAATTAAAATATCCACCCGATGACCAGTCAAGGAATCAAATGGTTTTTACCCCACCACCTTATTTCCAAGAAATGATTGCTCCATAAGACCGGAAAATTATATAGACAGGGGTGCTGGCGGCAGAAGGGCAATGCACCCAAGTTTATATTTCCCCGTAAGGGTGATTTAATCCAATAAATCCATGTTTAAAAAAAAACAAAAAAAAAACGAGTCCATAGGGATGACTTTGTCTCTGGTCAGCGTCTCTGTGGGAAACCCTCTAAAACCACAAAGTATTGTATACCAAGAATGCAATGAAATGGCTGCTGCACTCCCAAGTCCTTACAGCACACTTACCCATGTATGACAGACCTCTAGCCTGCAGTGTGGTCAGAGGAGTGAAGGAGGTGGGATATACAGCAGTGGGGAGGCTACCAGAATGTGGCTGCAGGGGGGGGGGGGGTGGGGGGGGGGTGAGGGGGGGGGGTTGATGTAGCACCATGCTGGGAGGATAGACTCCTGGGTATTACTCCTATAGTACAGGCAGCCAGGCAGCAGGGGGGCCACCTGCAGTGAAGGCACTACTAAAACATGGCTGTTATCATATAACATAGAGGCCCAGTGTCAGAGCTGGGGTGTAAGCCTTGTACATGGGCCATCTCCACACTACATTGTTACATACAAACCTGCACCCCCAGGGCTTGTACAGTCTATTATACAGCTCTGAAGCTGTGCTATATGAGGTGTAAAGGTTGTATCCTACAGACTTCGGTCGGCTATGATTCCATCATGGGATGAAATTTCACAATATAAAACTCTAGCTAAAGTGATTTGTTCAATTCCCCTCCCTCCTAGAATCATTTCATATATATCGATAGGTTGCTATGATATATTCACCACAGCTGCCTTATACAGAGTTATATATGTGTGGGGTCAGAGGTGGAATAGATACTCAAAAAATATACTAAATCGATAGACAACCAAATTGAAATTGATAGAGCTGCTATTAATCAGGCTTCGGGGGAATGGGATTTATAAATAGATCTATACAGCTACAGGCGGCGACAGCTCATAGGTCATACTAACCGTCTGCCTACTAGACAGATGCAATATTTATGATGAAATGTTGTTTATCACAGTGCAGCGTCTACCCATGTCAGAGATATGGTGTAATGAAAAGTAATAATTCTAGGTTGTCCTTGAATAAGATCTAAATGTCCATTTGACAGATGGAGGTAGTGCTAGTGATGTATTACTTGCACAGTTCAGGACTCGTCCACCTTACGCCCCGTCTATGTTTGACTCAATCTATCTCTCACTTCTTAGCTAAAGCCGGTTTACCATCAGAACCTATTGAACATTTGAGCACAAGTATCATCCAATTTCTTACCTGATTCAGTTCTGAAAGAGTAGTGGCGGAGTGAATACACAGATCTCGTTCTTCCATACTATCATCCAATCTCCTTTCAAAATTGAGGAAAATTAATGATTGAGGTAAATTTATAATTTTCCTAGGCGGTATATGCACACTACTCCCCCAGATGAAATCCACAAATTTATACGAATTTAGTGTTGCACTGAGATGAGCGGTTGTGGTGGAATCGGTACATAAGTGTATTTCCCAATTTAAATCAGAATTAAATCATGTACCAGTGGCTCCGTGACATTAACGGTCCACATCCGTCACTGTTAAACACTGATCTAAGCCAACCTACACATACCAAGAGGGGGCCGGAGCTCGATAAGAGAAAGTAATCATGGACCCGCCTTTCTATGTTCTTTCAGTAGTGGAAATTCCCTGCTTGTCCTCAAGGGCAAAGTGTTTTTCAATATTCTATTTCCATTTGAAGTAGAGAAAAATAGAGTGTTGCCTTTACCATTGAATGTAGCTTATGCATCTCGTGGTGGCTCAATCAGCTGATGTAGAAAGATTTCCCCCTTATTATTGAAAGCCCAATTTGATATAACATTCTAGTATCTATAGTATATCCTGTGACAAATCAGGGATATCAATTGGTTGGAAGTGGATATTTTTCATAGCTTTTTTTGTATAGCCTATAGAAAATATCTCATTGCTTCTTCAGTAGGGAATCTAACAGCCACTACTGGATAGAAAGAGTTACTCTTCCCTCTGCTCTGTTCTCTCCTTCCCCCCACTTCAAATACAGACATACAATTTCTTCAAAGGGAAATGACTCTTGCATTGAAACGTCCTTTCTATGCAATGCGACATAAGTAGGTCATCATTGTTTTATGAATGGGGGATAAATGTGGAATCGAGCGGGCCCGCGGGAAGAAAGGCTCGTTAGATAAAACTTCACATTGGGTGAGGTCTGATTGACAAGTCCCATAGAGAAGAGGTCCCCCTGAGGATAGCCTTAATACAGATGTCTCCATAGTCATAACTTCTTATAGTCATAAAGTTGGGAAGCGAGCAGGGATACGACTCAACTAAGGGGAAATCATTTATAGGTTTTTTTGGTTTTTTTTGAACAAATTTACTTTATTACGTAAGTTTAAATCAGGTACATCAAAGTATTATTTGTTGATCACATTCACTCGTAATAAAGAGGGTCACGTTTCAGTTCCAATACATCGATTGGATCTGGTTTTGGGCGGTGGCCTGGTTCTGGACATTTGTAGTACAGTGCTAACAGTTGTAGATGGGGCTTTGCTGTGTAAGTAGTAGGATGCATTCCGGTAGTGTCAGCATGATGCACCAGTTAACTGGTTAATTATTGCCATACCTAGCAGTCTATAGATCTCTTTGCTGTGACTGCATCGTGGATCCCCCCACCCACCATCCCACAGACACCATCCGGACGGTCTATAGTGAACTGTCCGAAGGTTAATAGTACATCACCCCTTGAAGCACCTTGTTGCCATGACAACAGCCGCCATCTTTTGTCACATGGTATTGGTAGCTGATAGGTTCACTAGGGGGCAGCTAATATCCGGGCATCTGTCGGCAATATACGACCGGACAACAAAGTCTGACGTAAACGGAATTCTGGCAAATGGACCGTGGAAAATGGATGATGACGGAGAGATATGTGGCACCAGGTTAAAGCAAGCTCACCAGCTAACTGTGGGGTCTCATTAATACACTGCCACCGGTAACTGCTGACCTGCATGTACACTGGGTTCCTGTGGGGGTATATTACCACTGGTAACTGCTGACCTGCTGGTACACTGGGCTCCTGTGGGGGTACATTACCACTGGTAACTGCTGACCTGCTGGTACACTGGGCTCCTGTGGGGGTACATTACCACTGGTAATTGCTGACCTGCTGGTACACTGGGCTCCTGTAGGGGTACATTACCACTGGTAACTGCTGACCTGCTGGTACACTGGGCTCCTGTGGGGGTACATTACCACTGGTAACTGCTGGTACACTAGGATTCTATATATGCAGCAGTTACCAGTGGTAACTGCTGATCTGCTGGACTTAGCATAAAGAACTAGGATGTACAGAGACATTTATAACACCGCAGAAAGTCTCCATGCAGTTTACTATCAGACAAAGGCTTTGTGTAGAGTTATTCTATTGGGAATAGCAGGGAGAGTAGTGTATGGAAAGTGACCAATACAACAGCAATCTACTCATGTAAGTATTGCAGGAAAAGTAACCATTGCTACAGGAAAGTCCAAGTAGTATACACAAAGGGGACTATTCCCCAGGCATTGTGTTGGGATAATGCACTATGTATATATAGATACTATGACACCAATTCCCCTCAATCTACACCATTGTAAATCCCATGGTAATACACTACCCCTTTATGATGCACCACGAGCAGTAGATGGTCATTATATGCCTGTCCGACACCACCTGTATACTATAGTAGAGCCCCGCTAACACTTATACACCCACCCGGGAGAATTAGATGTAAATTAAGGCAGTCCTAGTTATGTTGCCATGGTTACTGGTGTAGGGGCTGAATGGTTCATTAGATGGCAGTATAGTGTCAGGATAAAGCTGCACCAAGTGGTGCTAACCTCTGGTTGAAAATCTAGAGGCACCACAGCAATTATCTGAGGATTCCCTACAGAGATGAGATCAGGCCATTGTTCTGTGTCGCCATAATGCTGTCTGGATTTCTGCAAAGCAGGAGATCCAGTAACCAAAAGCCTAGGTCCTATCAGGGGCACTATGAGAATTCTTACCTAGTGGTGCCAGGAGTCTGTACAGGACTAGGTACCACCAGGACCCTTACCTAGTTGTGGCAAGAGTATAGATGGGAACTAATGACAATGGGCAGCAGCTGAGTAACCTTAGTAACCCTCCCTACATCCTCCTGCTGCTGTATAAGTACAAGGTCACCATGGTTACCGCCCTGAGTGGCCGTGTGTATGGGGTGTAGAGGTCTCCTTGAGGCTGGGTCTGACTGACACTGACAAAGGGGAGGCAGAGGGGGTGGACATTGGCCAGCCATGTCTCCTGGTGGTGAGCTGGTGGATGGCAGGGGTTTGTTAGAATAACTATGCTGAGAAGGATCTGATTTACTTCAAGTTTAGCCCACAACTTTATGTGTTTCTAGTTTTTCAGTTGTCTGAGCCTTCTGTGATATCTTTCACAGGGTCATAGAAGGTGTGCAGAATCATGAATGTGATTGAACTGGTGTCAAGACTTGTGACGTCATAGCTGTGCTGCTCTGTTCTACACAACATTATGACATCTGATCTGAGTGAAAATCTGTAATAATGTCTGTGTATTTGTTTTTTGTTGATATAGTTAGATATTTTGTATATCATTAATGATGTTTATATATTTGTATCTTACAGAGCATGAAGGCCCCCGACCTGAGAGAGCGTCTCGAGGAGTCGGAGAAGCTGATGAATGACATGAGCAAAACATGGGAGCAGAAACTCATCGAGACCGAACGCATTCACCAGGTAAGGGTTTATACTTTAAGTATGTTCTGTTAACAGCTGACCATGGTGAGCCCTGTCAGGGCAGCAGAGAGCTTTAATTGCCTTTTGTTGTACAATGGTTGAATACAGCCCTGGTGAATAACCTGTGAGAGCTACATTCATACATCGTGACAAGCATACAGGAGTGATACACTCCTCAAGTGCCAGCATGATGCACCAATTTACTGCTGGGAGTTCCTCACCATGGCTGTGCAGGTGCATCAATAAATAAGGGGTTAAACCAACTGCCAGTAATGGATGCAGTAACCTGCTGATGACAATTTACAACACAAATTGCCTGATGCGCTAAAAAGCCCTCACTCCTCGCTCGTGGTGTTTACTTGTTTTTTAGAGCATCCCGCCATCAAACCATGGCCACATCTCAATTTACAGGTTTGATAATTCATGGGCTCTTGGTTTTGTTGGGTCTGTACTTTTAGGTGAAAGAGGTAATCAAGGATGATTATATTGTCACCAAATTTAGAAGACCAAAATGATATTTACTGTGGTCAATTTGAACCTCCCGTGAAAAAGGTTATGAATAATATACCTGTAAATATATGCCCCATGAATGGCATCCATCGGTCACTTCAGAATTTACACAAATTCAACATTTTAGTAAATCTGTAACGAATCCCCTGATTGGCCACAGAGCTGGTTGCTGGTGATCAGTCATGGCAGGACTAGAACCAACAGTAAGCTGGTTGCTGGTGTTCTGACTTCCTAAGGGTGGACAGGTATTGACAGTTGACGGTCTACTAAAACCCGACCTCATCCATCAAGTTCCCTTCACCCTGTTCCCTCAACAGGAATATATTCTAGACCCTCAGAATGTTGCAAATTTAAGTATAGTTCTGCAAAGCTTTCACTGTTTATATTTTACCAGCAATTTCCATTTATTACAAAATAAACACATCAGCGACGTATTTGGGCAATCCTCAGGGTGACACAGCATTTTATCATCTGCCATGAATTTTGCAGATATTTAATTTGGTGGCAATTTATGGTAATACAAGCAGAAACGGGGCGGCCATCTACTGACGTCACTAATCGCTTGGTGACATTCACTTTTTCACCACCAGGTGGCCATAAGCAGCCTAGTTTGCGATTCATCCACCAGGTGCTGCTGGTGGTGTGAATGGTCTAGATTATTTTACCGCTGCCATGTTGTACAAAGTTCTCTCTGAGACTCTGGAAGTGGCATTTTATGGATATATTGTCCCATATTATTTCTGGCCTTATATCAAGTGTAACCCAACTTTGTGGGATTAGCATGAGTAACAACCCCCCAAGGGACTGTCAAGCCTCTTACCTAGTCTAGGAAATAGTCCGGGCTGGATGAAGTATCAGTAATCCTGGAGTAATGAAGTCAGTGTGAGGAAGACGTCAGCCGAGGACGCTCCCTGAATCTCAGCCACATGCTCAGCCATCAACGGTTGTTGGCTATTTTCATAGATTCCCAGTTTATGAATAACTTTCTAATAATGAATCCAATTATTCACCATTGTCATGGATAGAAATTCAATTTGGAGGTGTACAAATGATCGATGGAGAAAAATATTTGAAATAATTGTTTAATGAAGATTCATGATGTTCCTGATAAGTAACCCTTTAAGTAATCTTTAAAGGTGGTTTCAGAAATAGAAAATGGAGATAATTACTTAGAAATGACCTTAGCTGCAACTCTATAGAAAAAAGATGACAGTACATTCTTTGTCTCCTCCATGTAAAACCTCATCAGTCCGGGATGACTTTCCTCTTTGAGCCGCTTCAGGCGTAGATTTGCATAGAATAGATGTGCGGCTAATTACGTCAAACATGGCCGCTGATTAATGAGGTGTGAGAGGACAGAGCGGGCATGACGTTTTCACTGAGTGTTGTTGTTGTTGACTTCAGCACAGCAGGATTTCTGTACAACATACATGTTGTAGCAGGAACACATTTATAAAACCCTGGACAGATCCAGAGCCCGCTCTGACACCAACTCCAACCCCCTAGTCAGTTTGAGAAAAATCTATGACCTAAATTTGGGGCCATTTGAATTTTTGAATTGTAAGATACTTGAAAATGCCCCTGTTCGAAGGCAACCCCTTACTTTGAGAAATATTCATACCTGCAAATTACCAAAAATATACCTCAAAATCCTTGGCTTCTGCAATCACTCTACATAGACTCTATTGTATGTCATTGGTTTCTGACAGTTCTACTAAATAGAGGCAGGCTAGAAACAATGATAACTTAGTCACTAGGTTGAGCATGTAGTTCTCTGATTAAAACATCCTATGCCGCCTGATATTGATCAGATAAAAAAACATATTAGTTGAATACATACAACGGTTAAAAAAAGACGTTGGCAAGAAAATTCTTGATAAAAATATCAAATTTAGAGTTGGCACTCACCCAGTGTAGTTTGATATGCCCTAATGTGGCCCTAGGTGTATGAGGTGGGGCAGTTGGCACCTCAGCACAGAGCCATGGGTCAGAGGTAGCACCATGTTACAGCTTAATGCCACCCCTCATCTCCCTGCCACTGCCTCTCCTACACCTACCTATAGACATATGCATCAAGAAAGGGTGACTTTTTCATGATAAATTTGTTTACATTGACTTTAGCAGAATCCTCATAAAATTGTCTGTAATGGCTATGTTTGCGGAAATCTCATATCAGGAGTCTCGTAAGACAATTATCTTTCGAATAGTATATATTAGAATGCAGGATTTTAAGGTTATGTATTTGTCAGTTACACATCAGTAATGTTCAAAAACGTTATCAACTACTTTTCTGAAAAGCGGCCCTTTCTTGCTGCATTGGTCTATAGTTCCTGATACTTTACACCCCCACGGCTGGTGCCGAGTGGCATGTCATTGTACAATAACTCAGCTCAGGAAATGTAAAAGGAAGGGTATGAACCAACAACTAAATGGGGCCGATTAACTCGCCGACTGAAGCGATGCCCAATCACATTGAGCACAGCAATGGCTAATACCCCAAGAGTACGCTCTCAATGATTTTTGCAGAATCACTTCATTGCATGAATGGTAAAGTAAAAATATGATAGAACTAGGGAGGGAGTTGAAATTTGGACTCTTTAGGGTTAGGGTGGCTGCAATCTAGAAGATTATACACTAAAAATAAGACCAGGTGGGATAATTCCAGAAAATACCTACATTTTATAAGTATTTGGAAAAGTTTGATAACTAACAGGAGTAGGTTTGGAAGTAGGAGCAGGCAGTAGATAGTCATGCTATCTCCATCTCCAGGTGTATCAGGGAGGCGGCAGGTGGGTTCTAACCGTGGCAGCCAGCAGGGAAGAAGAGGAGACAAGAAAAGTGGAGTTTTTATCTTCCTCACAGAGAGGTTCGTCTAATCCCCACCAGGTGGCTGTGTGTGATAAGGGTCCCCTGGGTGGGGCAGAGTAGAGCCTTAGTTCTCTTTACACACACCAGGGGGTCTAATCTGGTATACTTCGGGGAAAACCCCTATAACATCATCACACAATTAATCTCTAATGGATGTTCTTTCTGGGAGCGATCTGGGCCAGCATGGGTGGGGAATTCCCTGCTGTACTTTCTATTGTCTTTTACCCCATAAAAGACTCCAAATCAGGCCTGTAATGTGTCTGATGGTACATGACCATCAGACAAGGGGAGGTAGACATCTGATAGGTTTAAAGTCTTTGCCTATCCAACTTCTGAGCCCACATTTAACATAGGAGACCTGACCAGGCACACAGCAGGCCCTTTACCCTGTCAGGGGGGCATCTCAGTAGCTGTAAATGATGGCTATTCATTGTCTGATTCCCGGGCAGGAACCTCCACAAAGTGAGTGGGCCTTATTTAACAATGGGGGTGCAAAGAAAACTATTCTTTACAAAGAAGAATTTGGAAAGAAAGATCAAAAGGAGCGGGGCTGGAAAATTTGAGAGGGTAGCAGAAAAATGTTGCTTGCAGAAAAATTAACCAAGGCCACCACCAACCCCATTGTTCAATAATGACCAATCCCTTAAGAGACTCTAGAGATGTCATGTTTGAACTTCCATATGAATCTTGTCAGAAATGAGCAGGGGGGGGGGGGTTGGGAACGGTGTTGATTTCTCCGCATGTTGCTGTACTCAGTTAGACTAGCACCCACAGGCCAGACCAAGGTGGCGAATGTCAGCAAAGTTCCCAAATGCATTAGGAGATATGGGAAAGTGTCAAAAAGCGGACTGACATGACAACAGGTTGACGGCTGCTGCTGACGTTGTTAAAACATGTGGCGTCAGGTTACCGTGGTAACGGCTGAAGGCAGTGAGAGCGCCACTCACCAGGGAAATTCACACCTTTTTCAGAAGAACTAGTTAAAAATATAAATAAAGTAATTTTCACTGTGACAAAAAGAAGGTAACTGATCCCCCGCCTTGGGCAAGTGGAGGTGTGGGCGAATCAACGGGTAGCCATGGTAACCGGGAGAATGAAAGAGAGGCTAATGAACAGCCTGATGAGCCTTTTCCTGGTAGTGTCTGCCAATACAGTTATAGCACCTGATGCTTCTGCTAAAGCTATATACAGGATGTATTTGTAGATAGTAGGCTGCAGTAGCTTGTACTGAAAAGTTGGTAGAAAAGAAGTGGCTTTGACTAAAACATCCCATTTTAGCTGTTACTCTAGAAGAAAAAAGGCCCTCTTTTTTTCCAGTTCTCCACCTCTGTAACTAGATTAAAAAAAACAGTTTTTACATACTGCAAGCAAAGCAGGTGTCCTACATTTTTCTAGCACTGTCTGCCAATGCCTCAGCCTCTAGCAGGGAGATAAGCATTGGCTAGCAGGTGCTGAGACAAGCACTTAGAGGGAGAAGGGCCCTGGTTCTGGGAGCGGGGTCTTGGTTCAGCGTACTTTATTTTCAAGGTAGCTAGTTGAGCCAACATCTCGGCGGCCTTGTACCCGGCTATAGCAGCCTGACGGTTTAGGGCGGCCCTTCTCAGTGACTCAGCGAGCTAAGAGGCTGTTAGCCCGCTCTAAATGACCCCACACTCCAGTAGCCACCAGAAAACTAAAACATTTAGTGTCTGCAGACCTTGTTCCTGCGGCCCCTAGTGTCCTCTAGGGACTCCAGGGGGCGCTGCGGTCGTTTCAGGATGTACGCTGCTTACCGGTAGACACTACGCCTCTCAGCTTGGCAACCAGTGGTCATTTTTCACTGTCAGCCATCTTTTTTGGTTGTTTTTACCGCTCTCAGGACATGGTCAGTGTGAGTCATTTGTCTCCGGGGTGGGGCTGGGTAGAGGAGGGTGAGGGTGGCAGGGTGTAGGTGATAGGGGATGTAGAGGGGCACACGTGATGGGAGTATTGATCATCACGTGACTGCCTTGAGAATCCAGGTTGCTGCCCCTGATAAACCCATTTCCTGTGAACTTGGGTCGTAAGGCAGCAAATATTTAACTATGTACTACTCCGCATTACAATCCACGGATCTACTCTTTCTACAAAACTTTGTGAAATTTTCGGCTGTGATTTCCATAGTGAATCATTTTATCTAATAATTTTGAATTTATTGTGTCGCATCTCTGAACATCTCCCCTCTCTCTTTTCTATATGGTTAACCTTTAAATGTTAGTTTCCCAGCCCCCTGTACTATATAGACACCTACAATACTGCCTTCTTGTGTTCCCCCATGCACCCTTCCTGTTTTTGCTCACCCTGCGTGCTGGCTCCCACCTATTGCCTACTCCCTCTTCCCCCTGAGTCCCCTTGACTGCGACTAGTCGCTTCCATTGACCGATTTAAGGCACCATCAACAGTGCATTGGGTCACTGCACTAAGCGACTGCATTCCACGAGACTGATGGATTGAGCCAACTCTCTAAAGTTTGAAACCTGTTATAAATAAACATGATGTCTACCTCTAGGATGTTTTTCTAGTTGAAAATAATAGTATATGTGTTTGTCCCCCATTCACTGGTGTCCAGAGCGACCTGAAGCCATTTATACCCACCTTCAGCCAATCAGGAGCCGTGTTACAAAAGTAAGAACAGCTCTGGCCAATTAAAATGGCCGATGTAAAGGTCATTTAGGCCCCTTGAGACGCGTCTCGGACAGGAGCAGAAAGCCCTTCATTACCTGCCGTGAGTTTCTACACTGGTTTCTCAACCTGAAAGGGTCAGGTAACCAGTTACACTGGTTCCTGAGCTGACTACCCTGAAAGGGTCAGGTAACCATAGATGCGGAAACACAACAGGACATAACCGTGAATATATATATATATATGTAAACATGAAAAGCTTAAACAGTAAATGTAATGTATCACCACTGGATTCCAGTATGCTACTAGATGAGCACTGCTGCAGTTACCTATGACAATGTAGAAGCACATGAGCCCAGTGTACCAGCACATCAGCAGCTGTAAATGTTAATGTACACCAGAGCCCCAGTGTGAATCATATGTGGCTTCTATAATGCAACAGTGTATCAACCCAAAAATTTACAGGTTCTTGTAGAGTACAAACTGAGCCAATTAGCACTATATTTCTGGAGATACAGTATGTGTGTAACTGTGTAGAAGGGTTGTGTGAATAGTGTGAAGGGATAGGAAGGGTTTTCACTCTGGGTCTCAGTCACTGAGGTGGCAGTAAGTGTATTGACAGGGGCTAGGTGTTAAAGGGGGTGTGTGTGGTGGGGGGGGGGGGGTAATTGTAAGTAAAGTCAGGTAGAAGTAGGTGATTGATTCACCCAAGGGAAGAGAACCACTCCTGTCCACCCAAGCTCCCACCACCCCTCCATCCCCATCCCCAACCCTTTAGAGTGGGCAGGATGTCTCAGGGTATCATGCTGACCTTGCAGGTTTTGATAAATTCTTGAAATGTCAGCATGGTGAGGTCAGGAAGTGCACACAAGAAAATGTTTGGTGCCTTGTGTATCATTGATGACAGATGAAGCCTTTAGGTATGTCCTTTTGTCATCCTTAAGAGTTAACACCTTCATTTCAGCACTCATTCTGGCAAGGCTAGTGAGCTAGGTAAACATCTCCAACAAGTCAATTTTAAACAAGAACTTTGATCGATGTCAGCAGAAAAACCAGTAACAACTAAATAGAGCCATATCCCCCACTTGCTGAGTGAGGGATTTAAAAGTCGCGTCTATATTTTTCTGCCATTTTCAGTTTTACCCGCTGGTGACAGTGATCTATTACCGAGCTTAGATCAGATTCACTCTAGATCCCTGCCCTCCTGTCCACACCCCACCTCTACCCAGTATTAAGCCTTAAGTTATAATGCACACAGACACCTCGGTCTACCCGCCTCATGTTCTGTCGCAGATCGGTTGTACACAGAGGGATTGGGTAATCTGATGAAGTCCCTGATTGACTGGGGTGGAGGGAACCCAGCATGAGAGGCAGTAACCCAGCCGGGCAACCGCTACCAGGTAAAAAAAGGAGTATACAGCTGTTGTACATACTTCTTCTACAGGGGAGAGGACTTGCTGCATTTGCTGCATTAGCAATGTCAAATTTGATCAGCCCCCCCTCCCACACCATAAAGAAAACGGTCTCAATTATTTAGTTTACCCCTAAAACTATGAAATACAACTGTCCACTGTTGTTAGAAAATGATCAGTCCCTCAAAACTGCCTGGTGGTTGAGTCCATTATACCCCAAGTTTTTTGATAAACCCTTCCCTGACCCTCCGCCTCCCTTTCACATGGTCGTCACAGCGGCTGTCACCACCGTGCCCAGCCTCATCTGTCTCCCGGATTCTGATTGGTCGATATGTCCAGGGTGCGCTGTAACGCCTCACTCAGTTGGCAGCCGGTCAGCTCCCATGTGATCAAAGATCCAGATCCGGATAGGCGCCTATATGTGGATGAGGACTTTTCTGTCTGGACTAGCTATTTCAGTGGTGTTTAATATGACTTTTTTGTAAAGTCAGTGGCCAAAGCTACATCAGTCATTCTAGTATTGTGGGTATGTGGTCTTAGAACTGAACAAAGCCTAGTTATGGTTAAGGTAATGGCCTAAGCTGTCATGGCTGACATGGTGTGCCTCAAAGGCTAAATCAGCACCAATGACCTTGAGCCATTAATGTCAAAGCACGCTGAGCTGCCACATAGTGCCTGTAACTAACCTGGCCTATTTCAGTCACCCCCAACTGTGCACCTGCCTGCATATGATTCTTTTCCCATACTTTGGGGCTAAATCAATAGAATGGCATTCCCTTTACATTTATTTTACCTGGCTGGGTTCACTTAATTACCGGGCCTTCGTCATATCTAACTGACATTTCTAAACGTCAAAAGGATTTGGCGCCTGCCTCTGGCAGTGGTTTGTATTTATCTAATCTAACTGTGATATTATGTTGTTTTCATGCCCGTCTCACTCTTATTAACCACCCGTCATTTCCCCCTTCCTCTCCACCTCTAGTGTGATCATTCTGACTTGTTTACGAGTATCCCTGCTCAGATGTCGCAGTTGATAAGGTCTTCGCTTCAATCAGATATCTCACAAATGGAAGTAGTAAATTGTTGTTTGCCCTAAACCAAATATATATTTTTATACCAATATAACTTCAGTATATAATTCTGTATTCAATCTGGCTATGTTTTTACCTCGGATAGTGTAACAGTTTTGGAGAGAAAAAATCCATCCTTCTTTGGTCTCCATGAAGGTGTTTTCGCTGGTCCCTAACCGGTGTGGGTAGATTACAAGTCGCTGTCTGGGCACCAGCGTCTGAGATGGGGTACCAGCTGGGGTGTGATCACATGACCAAGGTCAGGTGGGTGTGGGAAGAGGTGGTAGGGAGAGATACCATCTTTATGTTGTTAGAGGTTGTATAGGGATCCAGAATCCAGGTGTGGGAGAAACATGAACATGAACTTTCATATTCAATAAGCCTAACACAATCTGATTTAGCAATGCAACAAAAATATGGGTAACTTTAGTCCCTGCTATCTACAGGGATGTAAGTCTTCCTGGAATTCAAGGAATTCCTGGAATCTCACTTTATCAGTTTTCATCCCCACCCCTGTATGATAGAGTCTGTCCTGATACCCTCCCCGCCTCCCCCGCAGTGGTCCCGGTCAGCAGAACACCCCAGTACGGCCTCTACACTCCCTTTGCGCCCTCCCCTCCTCCCCTGCAGTGGTCCCGGCCTCCTTGCCTTCAGCCCTCCTACAATCTTCCCAATGGGCTCCTATTATTTTCCCAGTCGATATGAGGGGGAAGGGCTGAATACTTCCTGCTCTCCCATTGGTTAAAATTCATTGTAGCTCTACGTTGTAACACAAGCGGGAGAGCCTGTCATAGTTCCGTATAGTGGGAACGAGGGGCGAGTCATTCTACAGCACAGATAGGGGAGTGATTCCTCTCTGCAGGTACGAAATTGTACCTTCATCAAAATTGTACCTTCATATTGGTGTATAACTTAGAGATCCGTGAGTTTTGAAGGGGGGGGTCTGCTATAGTAAGCTTGCTAAATTAATTACTCAAATGTTGAATTCTGGAATTTTGTCAATGAAGAAATGCTTCCAGAACACCTGCTGCATTAGATTCATTTCGCCCTGGGCCTGTGTGTGTGGTGGGGGTGGGGGTGGCGGGGGGGGGTCACAGATATATTTCCTGTTTTTTACCCTCTCCTGACTTACATCCCTGTATCTATTGTTCGGGTTCTTCTTTGAGACATATTGCAGTGAAACTGTAGTAAGGAAGCTGTGGTTGATAAATGCACGTACAATGGGCTATAAAGTTGACTTTTAGCCTCTTCTCACTGATAGGATTAAAGACTTTACCTAATGAGAATTCATTATGAGAATAGTATGTGAAGAATTCTGTGTACTAAGGTCACAGCGAATGAATGATTGTGTATACGTAAAATGAGAGAACTGGGAGGAGAATCTGAAAATACTCAAGCTAGTTTTAACTTTATTCGTTCATGAACCTCCACGTTTTTACCAGTTATGGAATGTAATGGATACACAGGTTTGATACATGTACCAGGCTTTTTCTATGAGATAGCATTACAAGTAACATATCCTAATAAGGATACTTCATACTCCCTCCCTTTATCCAACCACCCACATAAAAGCTGCTGCAGCTGACCGTAATAGTCCTCCCTCCAGGACTAGGTAAGGGTCCTGGTGGTACCATATGTTGTTGCTGGACCCAATCTTGCATATTAGAGTTACTTCGGCCACAATACCGAACAAGGCAGCAAATGCTTACGGTGGTGTCCAGAATCACATAAGGTCGGAAGGGAGAATTACAAAGCATTAATGGACAAAATATGATGCCACTGGGAATCTAAGACAAAATGGCCCCCTCATGGCACTTCCATTGGGAATCTCAAACAAAATGGCTGCGGTTCTCACTCTACCTCAAACTGCATTAACAGAACCTGGGGTATGACTGACAAGGCAGGGGCTGTGATACCTGAGCCGCCCTGAAGGGGGAGCTGCGTGTCACGGCTGCTGCTTGTTCCCGCAGTATGGGCCCCGGGGGAACGTTAACTGCAGGAACCAGCAGCGTGCTCGGTGCGTGTGGAGCCGCGGCTTCCTTACATCCCGTGTCACGGCAGTCTCAGGGTAGTAGACACAGGCCAAGAAACAATAACAAAAGTTTGCTTAATCTTAGACACTGAGATGCTACTATTTTATGGGTGTTTGGAAATCTGAGATTCTAACTGGATTTCTTGGGCACATTAGTTATATTTACTCCATAACGATTAACAGAAATATTTGAACTCTTGACCATTGACTGGCTGTAGACAAACTGTAAATTTAGTAATTGATTAGAAGACTGTACTTCTTTGAGGTCTGAGGGGACTATTTGGAATTGGTAAAACCTATCCATTAGATGAGGCTACTGTGAAAGTGGAGGGCAGTGTGAAACCTGAAATAGAAATAACAATAATTGTCACTGATTATTAAAACATGGCACACAGTTAATGGGTGAGAGAGTTGCTAAAAATGAGAATGACAGACAATACATCATCAAAGGTGAGATACCAACTGCGATACGATAGTAAAATGGGAGAAGGGTTTAAAAAAAAAGTATGTTGATCGGTGATCAAACATTGCCAATTGCATGTCATCTTCCCATGCCATTTGCCGCTTAAGAAGATTTTGGCATGGGACTGATACCAAATGAACCTGATATAGAAATCTGTTACAACAGGGGATGGGAGGGGAGCTGTGGGGTCGGGTTGGGATCAGGTGAGATAAAAGTGGGTTCTCACTGGTAATAGCTCAGTGACATGCAATAAAAAGATGTAGGTCATTGCAGGACAAAAAGACTGGTACATTAAGTTATAGTGAGGGGAAGCCTACATCATGGTTGGTGCCTGTCAGTTAGCCTGGGAAATTCTTTACGTATTCATCATAGGTTTTCATAGATTCATGGAAGCAGTTATGACTTCTCTGGTGAGGTGATCAGGTAAGAGATCTTTATGGTTGAATAGAATGGAAAATCCTGGCTGGGTTTTGATTAGGGTTCACAGGAATGGGGCCATACCTTTGTATTATAAGGCTTCCTTTGTGCCAAGTTGGGGTCTGCATCATGCAAGGCCCCCATTCCTAACCTGACACCAGCACAAACACTGATCAGGCAATTCTCACTGACAGCATCTCATGTACCCTATCTCTGCTTAAACCTAAGGATTATAGGAACTCTTCTTTGGAAGAAGGTTAGAAAATAGTACTACTTTCCTGCTCTCCTGTACACATCACACACTATAAGTCTACTTGCACGAAAAATAGTTCACAAGAATATGTCAAATCTCTACCCCCAAAATCATGGCTGAATCTTCTATACTTTAACAAATTTGATCTCTAGATTGTCCTTTAAATATTCAAAGAGGTCGATAGTTGAATATGTAGTTATCTTCGAAGTACAGAATAGGTTACATTTAAGGTGATCTGCCTCCTTTAGACAGAGATGAAGTAGCACCGGTAGTAGTGGATGATGGTATGGGGAGGGAGAGTGTGACCATGCCTCCCTCCTGTACAAGCAGCCATCACCACCACATGTTCAGGACACATGCTGTGCGTGTGTGTGTGGTGCTCTAAGTGACCCCTGGTGGTACCAGAGGTAATGAATTTTGATGGCAGCTGCAATCAAGAGGTACTCTCAATACCTGCAATCTTGTCCGCCATTTTGACCGGATCTACCAACCGGTCCAGAATGGATCGCCCTATCTTGGTTGCAGCCATGGGAAGCTCCGATCAGAGAAGCGAATTCTGAACTGATAAATGGATACCAATTATATACAGCGTACATATATACATGCTTTCACTCGGAGCCAGGCCCTAGAAGGTGTGCGATTACTGTAGGGAACTTCCTCATCTGAAAAACAAGACGCTTCGCTAGCAGCTAGTCCTTAACCATCTGATCACACCTGATCTGGCGTTGGACGGACAATTAAACCTCTAGTCGTAGTGTCTTCTGTATTAGAGTATTAAGACCCGATGACCACGCCCTAATGCATGACTATCTACATAATTAGACACTAGGGATGTATTAGATACTTACAGGGGCCCTGAACAAGTAGATGTTAATGCTGATGGGAATTGAGGGATTTCATGCTGCAGGAATGGGTAGTATGAAGATAGCTTCATGCAAATCATCCTGATCGGTTCCAGCTTTGTGGCCTCGTATCTGGCATCCTTATTGTCAGTCCAGTGACTCATAGGTGCTGTTAGTGGAATTAGACTTAGAATATGAAGCAAGTGCCTATTCCTTATACCATTAGAGGCACCATTTTGCATCAATGCGTTGGGATGAGTAGGAATGCAGCACAAAAGAATTACTCAGTGGTGCTACATTCATGCATCATGCTGACCTATAGGGCTATGAGCAAGGTTGGAGGAGACCAGGAATGAGAGTCTTCAAGTTTTTCCTTGACTTCAAGATTTTTCATGTCATGAAGGCCTGTACTTAACCATAGAAGACCTTAATTCGGGGGCCTCAATTTGAAGGTTTCCCTGTGATTAAGTTGTGGTGTGTTTAGGAGACCGACTCCAGGTGAAGATGTTGTGGGTTCTACTTACAGTTTTGAGGCTGGCAGGTTGTATGTAGTAGAGAAGAGGAGCTGCATTAGTCATGATGTTTACAGCTCCCACTGTCCAGTCCTACCCCATCATCACGCAGATCTACCATCCACTTATCTAACTTTTAGGGGTTTTGTCTCTCGGGGTTTCATTTCTGATTTTGTTGAGTTGCGATACAACTTGTGTGTATATACTGCACAAGCATAGCAGTGTATCTTATTTGTCAATCAATGTCATCACTTGATAGCTGGTATATTTTTGAGATAAATTGTTTTATCATCATGATACAGGCAGTGGCAGTATCATTAGTTTGTATATAGACAGCAGACAAGCAGTATCATTGTGTTGCTGTGAAAGGCAATAGGAACTGCTTCCTCATTTTGAGCTTTCCATGTATAAAATATACTAATGTGAGAAATATCATGATAGAAGAGCAATTCCCCCAAGAGCTGATGCTGTTGTCTATGTCCAATCTATCAGCCATTAACGTTAAACCCATCGGTTCATAATGCTGTGCACACATTTGCCATAATGAGGCATCAATACAATGCTGGAAAGTAAATCGCCAGGGCAGCATATATTCATCATCAGTTACTCGCTGGGGTGTATTGCCTCAAGACAGAAATGCCTGCTAATGTAGATGATGGGAAGCCATGCTGTCCTTTAACTGTTTAAGGGTTAAAGTAGATAAAGGGTAGTATAGTTCAGCTAAATACCCATAGGGGGCAGTGCGGGTCAGCCAGCTCATGTCTCAGAATGGGTTTATGTAAATACTTAATGTAATTACCCACTCCATGACCCCCAAGACGAAGGCTGTGATGGACGCACGAACGGGCTGTGTAATGAAATGGAACTGTATGTGAGGGAAAGAGGGGGCCAAGGACAGGGGGCCATACGAAAGAAGATTTCAGCAAGGGGGGAAGAAGAATATGCAGCAGTATGCACCATTTCTGTATCTTTGTTGAAACTGTCCAACACAGATGTTCACAATGTTTTGATAGGTAACATTTTACCCAAAGCAAAGGTTTGTGTTCAATATTAAACATATTAACTGTCACTATAAGACACTTTGAGTTAAACCTTGTGTGTTTATTTGTTAACAGGAGCGTCACGCGGCGCTGGAGAAGATGGGCATTTCGGTGCAGACGTCAGGCATCAAGGTGGAGCAGGGCAAGTACTACCTGGTGAACCTCAACGCCGACCCCTCCCTCAACGAGCTGCTCGTCTACTACCTAAAGGTGAGTTACACATATATGTCATAGTTATAGTGTAGGGTGTCATAGGTGAGTGATTTATCAGGCTTATATGTCTTCAAGAATGAGGGCCGTCTGACCTAGACCCATTATATTAGAGAATGGACTCTAGGGTTAAAGGTGCTTCAGAAAATGTACATTCAGGCATTGCCTGTTTCAGCTTTTCTGTCTACAACCCTTGATACTGACTGTGATAGAATATATTGAAGCAGAAAGGCCCCATTCCAAGAGCCCTGTTTGAAAGGACCCACATTTCAGAGGGAAATGTTCAGTAATATTTGGTATGATATATACCAACAACCATGTGTTAAGACTTGATATTAAATAGCTTTGCGAGTTAAATTTTATAATACCTAGAGCATCAACATCTCTCAGACATGTGCAGACAATAAAATGCCCCAGGACTATATATATATGTAGTGAGAAAGTTCCCATTTGTTGATGACATGTCCAACGGGCATTCAGAAATCAAATTGGTAACCATGGTTACATAGAAACCACTTCTGTTCCCCTCGGTGCTACGACCTACCTTACACACATTGGTACATCTTGCTGCCAAGAGGCTAGAACTGGAACTCTTCCGTTATGGAGGAAAGAAACTGTCAGTGACACCGCCACAGGTCAAATTCTGTCAAGGTCAGCATACCCGGAAATCTCCTTATAGGGAAGGGTTGGTAGTGGCTTGAGGAGGTTTACTAGACATATAGGATTGGAATAAAGGATGATGTTGTTGCTCCAATGTATTTATCCTCACAGTGGAATCATGAGCCCCATATAGCTTATCCATTTAAGGGCAGCATAGAGCCTTAACAGGCATTTTGTCATAATGCAGCATAGGTAAGCTGTGGGCCAATGCAGAGCTGGCGAGTAACATACAGGCGCTGCATTGTACTTTTTAAATCACTATAAAGAAATGAATACTGAGATTCACTCTTGCTTGTGAAACATAGCCGGTGTGTTACCCATAAAGATGAGCGAAAATGGGACTCGCTGTGTAGAAAGTTTACGTATCAGGACCCTCTCTTAAGTTAAAGGAGGGGCCGGCATAACTACACACGTCTCCTGGGGCCACACTAAGTACCATCAGCCACTGCAACCGGAAAACCTAACAGGAAGTGGATAGTTTTTATTGTGCTGCGTTTGATATTCATCGTGAAGTGGCGCCGCCCTGGTGTATCTTGCCCTCTTTTTGCAGCTTTGTATGTGTTATATGCTAATGCTATATCTCTTTGAAAAAAGTTTGCCAAGCCATTAAGAGCTAGGGAGAGACTTGAGGTGTGAAATCCCTGCAGGCTAATTCATCAGATATAAGGTAGGGAAGAGTTATGTTCTCAGAGAGATGTTTTATAAAGCTGGATTATCAGCACACAAAACCGTAATATGTGCATGCCTAGAGGCATAGCAAACCTGCTAGGGAGGTAGATGCACATCCTGGTGGACATCCGCCTCACGTGCAGCAGGTTGGTGGCTCAAACAATGCATTGGTGGTTTTCAATAAAGGGCTGATCGTGCGTTAAACTACTCACATGATATGTCCCAGGCCAGTCCCTGTGCCAGACACATATGCTTGTCTGATGGAAATGACCTCAATAATAAGAATTCTTCCTCCCTGACCTTTGATGTGCTATATAATTTGGCTATCCAGACATCTATGAATTATCCATATCTAGACTGTCACAGCATATCATATTTTTACTATCCCATAGGAGGCACTGTTGGTTATATAGCACCCTTTAGAACTCTGAGCAGCTAAAGCTGAACTGTCATACATTCCCACTTATACAGCAGCAGTAGTCCTTCCCTGACCTGTGAAGGGGAACAAGGTCTTATGTAAATCTCTGAGACTCATAGAGATTTCACAGAAGGACTGAGGTTTTAACCCTCTCTATCTCAACTACTGAATATCATGTATATCAGGTGAATGACTACTGGGAACAATGGAGGGAGGAAGAAATAGAGACATGGAAGAAAGCAGTTCCTCACTTTCCCCTGCACTGCTGGATAACTACAGAAACAGGGAATGGTAGCTAATATATATCTATGTAACTATGATATACGTAGCGAAATATGTCATATGGAAATAAAAGAAGAGTGAAGGATTGCTTGTGGAATAGGTTGCGGTCTCGCACGACCGAATGGCCGTCCTTGGGGAGGAGGAGGTGGCCAGTGGTGAGAGACTATAAACTAGTCTGACTAAAACCCACACAGAGTCTCTATAGGTGCCAGTCAATAACCGGCTCTCTACTTCGCTCTCTGACTCTATTCATCTACCGGTTCTATACTTTGTTGTCTGTCTCTGTTCCCCTTGCATCCAACCATCCACTGTACACCTTGCAGAGATGTCAGATATCCTACTTTAGTAGAGATTCCAGCTTTTACCCTGGAATTCTGTGTAAAATTGAGATTTCTACTTTTGTTTTACATGTACCCAGGAATGGCATCTGTGTTTCCACATACTTCCACCCCCCTCCTTCATCTCCCATCTGGCTACCCCTATATAGTCCCCCATGGAGTGCACTCTGCCCACCTTTTACCTACGGCTCATTTGTCTTATCCCCATCCCGCGTCGCCTTGTCAGCGGCCACACCTCTCAGCTGCACCCTCTCTGCGGTCCTAATCTATAACGGTGGGAGCGGCCAGGCCTGGTGGTGTGTCAGGTGGGACCGGGGCGTGGTGGGTGTTGGTAAGAGTTATAGCTGTGTGAAACATGCGCTGTGTTATTACTCTGGGTGTTTCATACACAGCAAAGGTATTGTTCATACACAATGTGATATGCAGCCAGTTTCCTCTGAGATTTCCATATCAAGTTCAATTTTACCAGCCTTAAACTATGATTACTAGGATTTTAATGATAAATCCGAGGAAGTGCTATACACCAAATTAGTCAAAACTGGAAGCGAGGTCAGGATCCAGCAATTATAGCCAGTCATTTGGCCTGGCAGTAGCAAGCTTTTTGCTGGGTATAGCCAGTGTCCACCAGGTGTTTATATAGCTGCTAGCACTAAAATTTTCACTTCAAGAAATAGGTCTTGTCACTTGTCACAATGTAAAACAGGCTCTTGTTGATTTTGTCAATTTCACCCGTCTGGGGCCCATCTAACCCAGCTACCCTAGCTGCTGTTGTGTCCCTGTACAGATACTCAGTATGTGCAGCCCCCAGGGAGCTGCATACCTCCGCCCCTCTACATGCGGCACACCACACCCCTCCCACCTCTCGTTAACGCTTCACCTCCAACCCACCCGCACATGCTGATCAAGGTGCTGGGTTACACTCTCCACCCTGTGTCTTTGGTGCTACTCTCAGTGCGCTACAAGCACAGTGTCTGGCTGGAGAGTGGAGTCGTGGATGAGATGAATATTTTGATAGCTGGGCAGATACGGCTTCTAGACATTGCTATCCTTGACAATTACCCGTCACGCCCTTCTACCTCATTGGCTTTGATATACTTTGTATTCTGCACATTCAACCCATGCATTATTGGCTGGTCCCTACATAAATTCTCACGCCAAGCATGTTTAACCCTTTAAGGTCTAGTTTGTGCTTTAATGCCCTCACAGTGCTGCATTCAAGCCCAATGCTGACTGTACGGGCTTGATTCAAACTTGAAGGGTCAGCATTAGTTGCATGTAGTAGGTTCAGCTTGACGCATGAATCCAGTGTCCGTGAGTTATTTGCTACTTGCCAGTTCTCCTGCCGCTCTTGTCCCAATCATCCATATCAACCCAATATCCATGTCGCTTTACTTTATTTTTCTGCATTCTCCATCCTTTATTTGCCACCCGCCCAGCGCTCCTGTCTTCTAGTCAGAGCACACATCTACTATGTAACCTTTGCTCGCCGCTCAGACCGGAAGCAATCACTCTAAAAGTGCCATTACCCGGTGAGGAGATCTGCTACAAACCGGCTCCTCTTGTCACCGCAGGGTGACCATTGACCTTCCATAGAGATGTAAGTGCTGCCGGGTCCATGCACTTATAAGGAGGCAAAGGTCCTAATTGTTCATGTCAAGCTGGCCTGTCCAGGTTGTAGAATCTATCACTGGCATGTAGCACTTCTGGTTAGGTGCCTACTTTCTGTGATTCTATAATACTTAAATGCCATGTTGAGACTGACTTCTTAGAGCATTGGCTATCTGTTGGGGGGGGGGGGTGGACAAAGGAGCTTGTAGTTACTTTGAATTCAGAGACCATAATATAATGATATGAAGAGTCTGATCAGCCCAGTGGTTAGGATCGTGGCGTTTTGATGCCGGTACCACGGGTTCCAGTCTCGCACCTTTCACCTTGTACCTTTACCGTCTACTCCTTACCTTCCCTAGGTGTCCTGACCAGACATAAAGCCTCTAGTGGTATTGCAGGACAGCCTGACTCACTCTAGGCTGCTGCTGGGGTGGGCAGCTATATCATTAAGACCTTCCAATCTGAGGCTGTCACTGTAGTTGACCTTACAAAAGTAGCCACGAGCGGCATCTCTCCTTATATATATCCATAATGTCAAGCCTGTCCAATCTGAAAGGTGAAAGAAGTTGTGAATCAGTGGTTAATGTGTCTGAACAGTGTCTAATCTTTTTGGTCAATGCCGTGACATTCTGGTAGTATTGATTCCAACAAATTGTAAAGTATTGTAGCAAGAAGTTGGCACTCATTCATTCTCACTTGAGAGAGTGATAATCAACAAAAGACCTCTCCCGCGTGCTTAATAGTATCTAGCCAGAACTGCCTTCCTTTTGATAGTAATCTAGTCTGGAATCAAGTTTCTCTATGCCAATGCCAAAAAAGCAAGTGAAGGGACCACTGATTCATCTGCTATCATCGACCAAATACAATACAATGTAATCAGTGTTGATCAGAGCGAAACTAGCTTCATTAGCCAATCACAATGCCTGGGGCATGACTAATTCCTATTAGCCAATCAGAATGTGCGTGACATGGCCACTTTGTAACGAAGTTAGTAGACTGGAAACGCCCCCGGACGACTATTTCTGTGGCGCTCGTGGTATATGACATGATGCTTATCCACATCAATGAGGCCTCATAATGAATGTTGTGTTCAGGTAACCTGATCTACTCTATTAGCACCAGGTCCCTAAGCCTTTTCAAAGAGAAAGAAAAAGGGTTCCAAATTGAAAATTACCAAGTGAATATATTAGAACTTCACATTTCAACTTTTTTTTTAATCTTAAAAAAAGTATCCACCTACTCATGTGATTTATAATCTTCAAAAAGAGTAGGGGATGTGCCCTGGTAGCGGTTCTCTCCCTCACCTCATAGATGCGGTCATTCATTTCAGAGATTCGATCATCCACAAAATGTATTTGGTCCCTGCTGTATTGGGCAAGCATCATATATCTGTCCTACTGCAAGGCAAGACTACTATTATTTCTGGATGGCTACCTTGCTAACTTGAGATAGTTAGCAAGGTAGCCATCAATGCACACTTGGACATTAAACATATCACTCAATCAATCATGCAATGATGTGTACTATAACATTGTTACCTTGCTGTTTGTAGGAGCACACCATGGTGGGTCGGCCGGACGCCCCCAAGGAGCAGGACATCCAGCTGTCAGGGCTCGGCATCATGCCCGAGCACTGCATTGTCGACCTGGAGACCACAGACGTCTTCATCTCACCCATAGAGGGAGCCAGGTGGGTGACCTTGTACCATGACCCTTAATGTGACCTTGTACCACAACTCTTATTGTGACCTTGTACTGTGACCCTCAATGTGACCTTGTACCATGACCTTTAATGTGACCTTATACCATGACACTCAGTGTGACCTTGTGCCAATACCTTTAAAATGTGACCTTGTGTCAATACCCTTAATGTGACCTTGTACCATGACCCTCACTGTGACCTTAAACACTCTTGATATGACTTTGTATCTTGACCTTCAATATGATCAAGACACCTGTAGACCAAACTTCTGTCAAAGGTCTTTCATTTATTACGCCTCGGTTGTGTGCGGAAACTTTTGCCTCAGTCAAAGTATCGGACCAATAACTTAAAAACTTAAAATAGCCCTCCAGTTGATTGCCTGAGTAAATTTGTCCTCAATTTAATGAATATTTGAATTTCTGCACTGTTAGCTCAAATGTTGCCTTTTTTAACTTTCGCCCACCACCTGTTGGTTTAATTTTACCTCTTCATCATCTCCAGTTATATTAAAATCAGCAAATTGCCTCTCTCAGTCCACACACAAATGTTTTGCCAGACAAGTAATATCCCTAGTTTTTAAGCTAAATACAGTAGATCTACAATATCAGGCTTTTCACATTGATAGTATGTCACTATCAGATGAGATTCAACCCCTAATAGGAGAAATCAAACTTAAGCAAACAAATGGATAGCTTTGGGTACTTCTAAAAGGTTAAGGGGTAATAAGTTTTCGTATAACTACCCATATATGGTTAAACTGAATGTATTCTGCATAATGAAGCTCAACTAACCCTTACAGGGCAGATGTGGTGGTAAATCTTTGTCTACAAGAGGTACAGGTTAAATAGTTGGTTTTGAAGGTTGAATATTGATTTACTGTTCATGTTTTGTTCAAGGGTTTGTTTGATATCTACATGTCCACAACTGTAGGACCTGATGGGGTTGATGACCTTCTAACAACACTATGTGCATGGAATACAAAATAACCTAAGTGTGAACATGTTAAAACCTGTCATCTATAGTTGATCTTTAACTGACCTCATCATGTCCTCTTCATGACCTTAAATTGACCTCTAAATGACCTTAACATGACCTGTGACTTTGACCTTTCAGGACCTGTGTGAATGGCCGGACCATCACGTCTAAGACGCGTGTCAAACATGGAGACCGGATCCTGTGGGGGAACAACCACTTCTTCAGAATCAACTGTCCCAAGGCGAACAGTGAGTACAGCTTGGCAGCATATTGTGATAGAAATATTTCTGTAGATGTAAAGATTGTCTATTTTGAAGAAGGCAAAGAAGGAAAAGCCTGTCCTTCTATGCTTAGTGCTGGCTGGGATTCAAATAGCTGACAACTAAAAAGGCACAGTGTGTCTTAATGCACTGTGCTGCTTTGATGCACTATTCCCTTTTGTTGTCATGATGCATGAATGGAGCCCTAAGCTGGTGAGTCACTCAACCATGCTGCAAACAGAGAGATGTCTCAGGGTGGGGTCCTCTCCAGGGTCTCCTTTGCCGTCATGAATTTTAATGAAATGACAAATATGCTGACATTAGACAGCAAATAATTTGGGATTTGTCATTTGCCATGTATTAGGACTTGTTGGGTCATCTAAGATATATTGGGTGCGCTGTCCTCCCTATATAGACTCGAACGTAATATTTGGTCTATTTGATCTTCAAGGAATATGTTTACAAAGAAGAAAACCAAAGAACAACACAATTCCCCTTAAGTCTTGTAGAATTACATGCAATTTCAGTCATGCTGAAAACGTCGCGCAGAGATTTGTTATTTGTGGGCCTTTCATGAATTTACACCTTTCTCCTTTTTATTGATTTTGAGGCGTCAGCACATAACATCCTCAGTTCAGGACTGCTTTTCATTAAAACCCCAATTAAGGAAAACATTTCCAAAAGAATTATTTCCACCCCATCTGGGTTAATTTTCCAATTTAATCGGTCCTTTGCCCTGATTTTTTGTAGTGGAATGAATCGAATTTCAAATGAATAATTTGAATTTCACGGGGGTTAGTTTTAAGAAATACATTTTGCATCGGTTGACAGTTAGGAAATTTAATGATTACTTAAATACTTCAGCACATTTTGCACATTGCATTCCCAGGGCTCAGTGGACTAAGGTAGTGAGCGAGGGCACTGGACTTGCATGGGCTCTGTCCATGCAGAATTTAGGATATATTTGGATTTTAAGGCTGATCCTAAGTTGTTAACCAAAGATGAAATGAGTTGAACTTTAGGAGGAATTATAACTCCTGGACACCTACACCTGGCAATTACATTTATACTTAAGACAATTGACACTTTGTTGATGTTTATTCTAACGACAATGTTTCAGTTCATAATGATGTAGTTTATGAGGCACAAGAGCAAGTGGTATCGCCAGGTAAGCCACAGTGATAAGGGTAATCTAAGTCTAGGTATAAATTAGTGAAAATAATACCTTAATAAATAGCGGTTTAAAACTACAGCTACTATAGAGTAACACTAATGTTAACTAAAGGAGTGGGCTATGTCGGTACTGGTATATGGCTATAACATCTATTAAAAATCTAACATTTAGCTCTATATCGACTGCATGGTGACATACTTGTCTACTGGGAGAGAGTTAAATTTCTCTATGATGAGCCCTTTTTCAATAATCTAGGCTACAGTTAGTAGGCCTACATTGATAAAAGTGCCTATAGCACTCTCCCCCTCCCTTTTCTTCCAATAGCTTAGGCTACAGTTAGTAGGCCTACATTGATAAAGTTGCCTATAGCACCACCCTCCTCTATTTTTTTTTCAATAGTCTAGGGTAGGCCTACAGCCGGGAAATTTCGACCCCTCTACTCCGAACAGACACATCCAAGCTGGCATAATAGGCCTAGGTGGTCATTATTTATCCAGAGGTTGCATGGTGGGGGGGGGGGGGGGAATGTCTACTCTTCTAGAGGTGGGAGGGGGCCAAAAGATTTCGACCCCTCTAGTTTTTTTGCCCCCCCCCCCGACAGACATCTTAAATTTGGGGAAAGAACCAGTAGAGGTGGGGGGGGGGGGGGGGGGATTTCGACCCTTCTAGGCCTACTCCGAACAGACCCATCCAAGCTGGCATAGTAGGCCTGGTCATTATTTATACACAGGTGATGGGGGTGGGGGCGAAAATATGTCTCTAAACAGACACATCCAAGCTGGCGTAGTAGGCACCCGTCCCGGTCATTGCCAGGGGCGGCGGAACCATTTGAAAGTTGGGGGGGGGCAAAGATATGACAATATTTCTAGTGGGGGGGGGGGGGTACCCAAATGTTGCAAGCGCAGTGCAGCAAATTCGCAAGCGAAGCACAGCGAACAGACTAGGGGGGTCTGGGGGCATGCCCCCCCCCCCCCCCCCAAGGAAATTCTGTGTTTCTAAAAGCAAAATGGTGCATTCTGGTGCATTTTTAGAGCTGTTCATAGGGATAGGATTTCCCATCTACTTCAATAGGTTTATGACACATTCTATGGAAAAGTATGTGCCCCTCCCTCCTTCCCCAGATGAGATTTTTCTTTAATGTGGACGCTAAAACCGTGATTTTTACAGGAATTTTTCTAATTAGACAATGGCCCACTCCCCAGCAAGAACAATGCGCTGTTGTTATTTACCATCATAAAACAGAGGGAACTTTTTTTTTCAGGGAGGGGGGGGGGGGTCTAATGTTTGGTGTTTCCTGGTCTGCATATATGTTTCTTTTTGGGTCAAAATTCTCAGAAACATCCCAGTGAGCAGAGGCAAAGAAAATCGGTAATTCATTAGAAATTCTAGAGGTAAAATGGTGCATTTTGACGAGTTCTAAGGCCACTCAAAAAAAAAAAGTTGTTTCTCATCACCGCGTGCATCATGTGCCCCCCCCCCCCCCAGACTCCCCAGACCCCCCCCCCCCCCCAGACTCGCGCATCCAGTCTCCAACTCCACTACCCTACGTAGGCGGGAGGCGGAGTTGGAGACTGGAAGTGCGAGTCTGCCTGCCCCCCCCCCCCCCCGGTTCCAGCGCCCCTAAGTGGCCTAAGTCTGATACGCTGACAATGCCGTCTCTCATCTCTGGTGACGAATTGTCATCCTATCGAAAGGCTGACCAAGAACCTAGTCACTGGGCCTACTCTGCATTTGGCAGCGGATTTGCCGGCGCTACTGTGCGCTGATTGGACAGGCGGGAATCACGCGGCAGCCGCCACCATTTGGGCGGCAGGCAGCAAGTGGAGTCTTGTCTTTACCAAAATATGCTGGATGCGCTATCTCCCTGCGTGTTCTAAGTTGTTTTTGGGTTAAATCTAACAAATTTCTCCGCAATCTTTGCAGAAATAGACCAATATAGACCAATACAGGTCGATATCCATGGATTCAACCTCGAAATAGCGCCCTGGTTCGATAGCTCCTTCCTTGCCGCCTGCCGCGTGATTCCGCTCGTCACGTGATCACTGCGGTGACAACACTGCCAATTTGGGTGACTAATGAGCCCTATGCCTATAACGCTGGCCCGGGAGCTTAATGGCCCGTAGTTTTGGGTCCGGGCCCGTAGTTTTCTGAATATTTAAATTGCTGCGGGCCCGGGTGGCCCATAGCTACATACAATCAAGTTTTCAAGTAAATACAGTAGGGCAATACATCAATCTCTACTGAGAAGTATAGCCTTGTTATATATCATTGGAAAGGAAAAATCATGACAACGCCAAATTTGTTGTCCAAAGCCAAGTTCAATAATCATTAATTTTTTTCCGAGACTCAAGTACAATCAGCAAGTCTAGTGGTTAATACTTGTAAGAGGGTACACAAAGAAAAGAAGTAGAATCACTGTGACTCCCGACATGATCACTGAGGTAACTCTCCCTAGGACTCTAAAGTGACTCCTTAACATTAGCAGGACTCTAAAATAACTCTATAATGACTCTGTTTTAAGACTCCCTAATCATTCGGAGTCACTTTAGAGTTGTGGGCAGAGTTACCTCAGTGATCGGGGCTTGACTCCCATTTGAGAGTTACAGTGATCCTACTTCTTCTCTCTGTGTAATGCTATGTATGTGCGTGCTAAGGTTCAGACCCTAGATTAATAGCGAAAGCTGCGATTTGATAACATTGATCCAATATAGGCTATTATTATGGCAGTGCTGCAAATCTCAAAACCTCCAAATTCATATTTTTCAGGACAGTTCTCTGCCTGCAGTTCCTTTTTCCGCTGTTACATTATTAACATTTTCGTACTCACTATGCCAATTTGTACTCAGGCACAAACTAAAACTCAGATTCTTATTGGTACGAGAAATTCGTACTAGTTGGTAGCCATACCATATGGCCTAAAACACATATAAAAAAGATTACCGGTAACTTTCTGTGACTTGGATGTTGAAATTCCCGGGCCCACAGTTTTACTCCCGGGCCCACAACTTTCTCTGGCTACGGGCCCGAGTGGCCCATGGTCTAAAATATTAGTGTCTACCCCTGAGGAATGATTGAAATATGCACCGGTGTCATAGGGACCATTGGTCACCCAAATTGACAGTGTTGTCTATATTTGCCTGCGCCGATCGCGAAACACATCGCAGAACATGAAAACTACGTGAAAAAACGCCAACTTCACATCAAAATATTGTTTTGATGCTAAGTATTTTCATTAAACTAACAACAGCTATCATCACCATTTTTAGTAGGGAATACAACAGAACAATAATTGAAATGGTACAGTACTGAAATCATGTCGAAAATTACGTTCTCCGAACATTCACTTTTTTTTGGCAGAATCTCAGTTTTTTTCAGTTTTTCTAAGAAATCTCTTATTTTAGGTGATATAACTTCTTTTTTCCCCCTGATTTTTGACGGATACAGATACCTGAGGTGTTTTGCAAAAGAATGATATAGCTCAAATAGTTGACAGGATATTTCATCGAGGTGTAATAGATCAGCGAAAAGACGTCTGCACGAAAAAACAGGGTGACTATATAAGAGTGGGCTTGACCTAGTTTCACAGCGTTACAGAGAACATAGCCCACTCCAATAAGCTATAACTCTTACTGTGGGCTTGATAAGTTAATTACAATAATATTGATATAGAAATAAACTTTTCCAATAGGTAAGCTTTTACTTTAACTACAAAAGTGATTCCATCATAAGAGCTATGAGAGGGTTTCTATTCAAGACAGCCGTAATCCTCTCCTGATTTCAACTCTAGGGTTTAAGCAAAGTTGACTATATATCCCAAGGGGTCCTACACATAATAACAAGATTTGCCACTTCAACCCTTAACAGGAATCCATACTAAAAGCTTCATATGAGCAAGAAGCTTGCATATGGATTAAACTTTAGCAATTTAATGGAAAAAAAGGCTTTAACCCTTAATTAATGAGCACTAATTAGACTAAGACTTGCAGGGCCTTTCCCTCTGGGCACGCTGGGAATAATGAGCCTACTAATACATGTAGGTAATGACCCCCAGCACTTACACAGTAATTATCCTGATGCCTACACAACCATGCATTTCAGTATATAATATCTAATTGTAAACAGTGCATCTTATCAGGAAATGCTGAGCGTTACAGTGTAAATGAAAAAAAAAGCTTAAAATTTATTCAGTGTTATACGGTATTGGTAGAGTAAACCTAGTTGAAAAAGAATTAGATGAGGTCAATTATATGGGAAAGAAATATTTATCTGTCTCTGCCAAATCACCCTGGTCCCCTCTGCAGTCAATCAGGAGCCTCCCCCAGCTAACACTCACCCAGCCAGAGCATGGGTACCACAGGGCACCAGTGGTGTCCATGCTATACTGTTCCTCCCCAGCAGGACTATACTGGCTTCCTGCACCTAAAAACCCAGGTAACCACAGATATTGAAACACAAAGCATTGTGGGGTAATCTGGGCTAAAGTTCCCATTTACAACTGGTGCATAATAGCCAACAGGTCAGTAGTAGTTCCCAGTGGTAACCAATTACAATAAGAGCCCAGTGTACAAGCAGATCAACACCACAGGAGTCCAGTGTACCAGTAGGTCAGCAGTTACCAGTGGTATTAAATATAATGCCACAGGGACCAGTGTACCTAGTGACTGGTCGTGTTGCTGTTCCGCCCCATTAGACAGGCTCACCTCACCGTGACACCGGTTCCTCCGACTGCTTCCAGGTGGAGCCACTTACCGTGGTGCGCACACCCCGGACAATCTACACAGTTGCCATGGTAACGGGGCATCGCTTGGGCAACCAGGTGTAAAAGGAAACAGTGGTAGTCAATAAAAGGGCACTGAAGGTGGAAGGGAGCAGGTGGTGGTTGTCAAGGAAGATGGGGCAGGCACTTACCTCTCACACACAGATGCTGTGTAAGCAGACATTTACCTCTCACACACAGATGCTGTGTGAGTTGGGCATGTGTTAGACGAGGCAAGCAGACACTTACCTCTCACACACAGATGCTGTGTTAGTTGGACATGTGTTAGACGAGGCAAGCAGACACTTACCTCTCACACACAGATGCTGTGTGAGGCATGTGTTAGACGAGGCAAGCAGACACTTACCTCTCACACATAGATGCTGTGTGAGTTGGGCATGTGTTAGACGAGGCAAGCAGACACTTACCTCTCACACACAGAGGCTGTGTTAGCAGACATTTACCTCTCACACACAGATGCTGTATGTATGTAGACGAGGCTAGCTGTCGTTGTGTTAAGAGGGCAGGTGGCATGGTGCCAAATAGTGCAGTACCCATTGGCGGTGTGACATCTAGTGGTGTAATACACAACTTCTGACCCCATTGTTCTACGCATTTCTAACTCTTATATTCATAACATATCACTATCTTTACAAGACAATCCAGGGCCTAGGATATCCTTAAATCCCGAATGTAATACAGTGCAGGCCTGATATGTTGATATATGGGAAAGGTTCAGGAAGGCCCACACTTAGGTATGGCATGTCCCTTAGGCCTAATATACCTGGTATCGCCTCGCTACTGAATGGGGCAGAATAAACATCACAAGACAAATATTTTCCTCACCATTATTTCTCAATATTCTCATTTTGACATGAGACATGGACATTTTAAATCCATTCCCCATTGCAATACCTCATGTTTAAAATAATTTAGATATTTCAATAATAAGTTATAAATCATCAATTTTCTCTGACACTGCACCCAGCCGTCCCTCTAGCCCTCATTCTATAGTGCCGCTTCCAAAACCCATCATCTTGACACACATCCCTGTTCTACTGTGGAATACCTCCTCCTACCCATGCATCCGCCCTACAGCAGTAAGATGGTACCTACAGGAAGTATCTAACAAAGGTATCCAAGGTAAAGCTATAGCCTCCTTCCTACACCAGGTAGACAACCACTCAGGTATACAGTCAGGTGTGTATATTGGCTACAGGTAGGTATGGTGTATAATGAAAACAATGACCTCATTCAGACAGCTATGTCCCCCCCCCCCACCACCACTGACCATGTCAGTTGTCACTTATACACCACCAGTAGCAGAAGGGGAGCTTACATGATGTACATGTGTGACACCACTAGAGACAAGGAATGTTGATTTACACCCCTATATGTGGGTGTCATTAGAGTTGGATTAATACATTGGGTTCTTACATACACCACCAGTATTTAGCTGTGTAGAGGGAAAGGCTATAAGCAGAACACATGGTGTACAAGTGTGACTAGAGACAAGGAAAGTTAACACACACCCATATACACCTATAGATGTTGATGTCTTAACAGTTGGATTACTATTATAGTTGGAGTACTTCCCAGACCTGGTGATTTAATACAATGCTGGTGGTCAATACTGCATTAGTGGGAGTGCAGTGGATGGGCTAATTACTTCATTAACACATTGGAGTAGTTCTGGAAGTGCCCCCTGTACAATAGGGAGAGTGTTACTTGGGTGCCATTACCCTAGTGAGAATGGTATGAGTGGAAGTCACCCATGTGCCATAAGGAGTAAACTGGGTACCATTACCTTGGTGTATAGAGACTAGTGCAAAGCATGTATAGCCTGTATGAACATGCGCGGGGCCAGCTGGGCAAGGTGGTGCAGAGGGTCAGACAAGGTAAATAATACCAATGTTATTGTCTTGAACAATCTTCATACCAAGTAACAACCATTGCTCCTTATATCACTAATATAATACAGGATATAAGAATTAATTAAGTCCCATTAAACCCAATCTAAAGCCAATCTACCAGCCCTTAAGAGATGCTTCAACCCCAAAGTCTTTCAGAAGTTGAGACTATTATGCCATTCCTCGGCCACCGTCGCTGTCTAAATAATTCCCGTGACCTGCATATCATCTACATTGTACATTATCATGGGAATACAATCCATGTTTAATATCGACAAATAAAATCTTTACTGATTAAATACTTAATATTTACTTCAATAATATGGAGCCGATGAGCCGACACCCAGAGGAAAATATTGCCTGTGAGTTTGTGCAGCAGGAATCATGATATATCTGTATTGGGTTAAAGGATTCAGTTGGACATCTGCTGTACATTGTTGACTCAGGGTATTAACCCTGAGTAATATACACCTACTAATTTTGCGTTTTAAGACAATTTTGTGACATAGGAGAATCTTTATATTTTGGTTATCGTCCGACATAGACAAAAGTCGACAAAAACATGAGACAGGCAAGGTCGGGGGACAGGATCTAGCGCAAAATTTTTTCTAAAAATCTAAATTTTTCTTGACTAAATTGAACTGCGATCTTTACGAATTTATTTCTCTCTTTCGCTATTATGTAAATGTATGAAAACAAAGCTACCGCCGCCATGGGCCTCCATAGGCTGCAAGGCATTAAGTTTTTGGGTGCAAGATAGAAATGACATTTTGAGCGAATTTGCCCGTATTTCTCTCTTTCTACCCCCAAAGCGGGCAAAATCTGGGCACATTCTACCGCCAGGACCTATGCAACAAGTCACATCCACTCTATATCTATGTGTTAAGACAGGGGATGCACGGCAAAGGCATGGACGCGTAACACACGCCGCCCTGTAGCCGACCGACACAGCGAAACGGAAACGGCGATGGTGTCGCTGCTGATGCTCCGATCGACTCGCTTTACGGCCGAGATGTAAAACAGCGGTTACGCGCTGCTGGGCGCTGACGCCGACAGCCACCTGCTCGCCCCCAGCCACCTGCTTTCCCACAGCCACCTGCTCACCTACAGCCACCACCTGGAATTTGATTATATATGACTTCCAATATATGAAATTAGGGTAGCTTTTTCTGGCGATTACGATTCTGCCGTCAGAAATGAGAAATAATGTATTGTGCTCAAATTAGATCACTCATTCGAATTCATTTCTGATGCCAGAATTGACAGATTACCCTGAGTCATCTGTGAGGACACTCACACACTCCATTTTATAATTATCCCATTGCCTTCTGTCCATCAGAACTTTCACATCCTCATGAACCTTGATTTTTGTGCTATTGCAGGTCCCTCGGCAGAGACCCCGGACCACAACATTGACTATGACTTTGCGCAGCAGGAGTTGATGATGCAGGAGATGGGGGACGACCCCATCCAGGACGCTATAGAGGCCATGGAGAAACAGCACGAGGATGAGAAAGCAGGTATGTGAAGTTGAAGTTTGATATTTTTATTTGGCAGTTTCATCTTGTCTAGAAAGTATGCATTGAGCTGATAACAATATCTTTAAAGACAATTCATGTGTCAATTAATTGAAGGATTTACTTTGCACCTAATGTTATTACAATGTTATGAAGCATGTTTTCCATTGGAAGAGTATTCAAAGTAAAATGCATAGTGTTTCTTCAGAAGGGCTGCAGACCTACGCAGTATGTGTGATTAGTTAAAGAATAATGCCCCAGATTACTGTATAACTAACCCTTACCTACCTTCCTGCTCCCACAGAGGCCCTGGAGAGGCAGCGACAGATGTACGAGCGGCAGATGCAGATGCTGCGTTCCCAGCTCATGTCACCGAGCACCCCCAGTCAGCCGTACCCACCATTCTTTGACCCGTTCACCAAGACGGGGTCACTACCCGGCTCCACCAACTCCAACATGCACCCCAAGTACCAGCAGTGGGCGCAGGAACGGTCAGACCCTCATACTACTACGATATATACAGATGCATAGCTTTATCACATGTCTGATATGACACTCTCCATGGTAACACGGGAATCTCATATCACACACCACATGGAATACAGTGTTGTCATACCTCATAGCCTGTGACATCACTCTCAGGCTCATTGGTTTTTAGATAGGGAGAATGTGTAAGGAATACAAAGATCCACTCAGAGGCATCCATTTCCATTGTTCCTCACATCGCATCACAATTAACTCACACATTGTGGAATACGGTCCAGGGCTCAATTTGTGAAGGACGATGGAAGTGGATGCAACTTTCATGGACTACTGTCTGGGAAGGGACCATTGACACGAGTTGTGGATAAGCAAATGTTCAAGGACAAAATGGGAGCAAAATGTCCTTAATAAGAGTCATATTTCAGTTGTCATGGATACAATGTATGACTAGGTTTGTTCTAACACAACACATTAGTTACTTTATTTTCAACATCTGGCATTTTTAGGTTGGGACCGAATTGGTAAGAAAGACATGAGTCAGCAGAAATTAAAATTAGGTGATGGGAGAATGGCAGGTTTAGCTTCAGAGGGTTGGTTCATAAACTTAGGAAATATTGGTAAAATTGGCCTTTTGTATATAGGTTCAAGTAATAGAAAAATGTCTAATAACTAAGAACATATGAATGCTTGAGAAGTGCATGTTTTGTCTGTGAAGTCCTTTTATATATCAGCCTTAACCATTACCAAGTCTTTAAACTCAGCCCACTCCCCAAGTCCATAATATTTGTGAATGCCAAATTGGTTCAATGATATGATCCTGTAAATATGATCTACACTCAAATAATGATTCTCCTTCTATATAAAGTAATTCTAGTCATGGGAAATCCTTCCCGTTCCTGCTGTCATTTAACCAACATGAATTAACAATCTAACCATTAAAATAAGATTTCATGTCAAGGCCTTAACCGTATCAATTATAGGAATCAGCAAAACCATTTAAGCACTGAATAATTTTAGACATATGATTAAGGACCTTGAGGAATAATGAGGTGGGGATTAATCGTAATAATGTTTGTGTTTAATTTTTAGTAAATATAACATGGTCAGGGTACAGTTAAGTCGTTCGCTATACGTTTCATATTGCTGCTATTGTTTGTTTAGGAATATTGGTTATATTTGTTCACTTACAATGAGCATTTCATTGTAAACATTTTGAATAGTATTTTCAGATAATAGTAATTTGAGCAATAAGTTCTGCCAGACTATTAAGGAGTGTTATTCTTGTGTTTTTTATCCTGTAAGGATGCTGATGCGATACATGATACCGAAGGTTCAGCATAATGCACTAGCGCAGCACTGGTGACTTCCTTACCGGCTCTGTGTTTGTTGTAGTATCAAGACAAATGAACATGAAGCCTCATAGCAGCATGCCTCCTTAAAGGTATTTGTAATTATATAAAACCAGAGATCTCCCCCAATAACTCATGTTTAACTGCTTATAGGGAGAAGCTCTTCAAGGCCAGTTTGTCCAAACTGAAAGAGGAGGTGGTGAGGGCCAACGCACTGGTACGTGAAGCCAACTTCCTGGCGCAGGAGATGGGAAAGGAGACTGAGTTCTTTGTCACCCTTCAGATCCCAGCTGGGAACCTCAGTCCCAACAGAAAGGTAAGGAACACACTCAAGTTTCTACAATTACAACGTAACTGTTCAATTTTATGTAATTAACCTCTCTATTATTTTCATGATGTTTCAATAATTACCCTCTGAATTATTTCTAGGGTATCAATACATACATGTCCCAAGATGAGTACCATGGTAACAATTTAAAGTAAGGAAGTAAAATCTTATTAATCAATAAGACAAAATAATCTAATATTATTGATTAAAAGTACAGGCATTGTGATTTATATTGATAAAAACAACCAATTAAAATACATATTTCTCATCACTCAGCGCGGAGCATTCGTCAGCGAGCCAGCCATTCTTGTCAAGCGCCGTGAGAAGGGCAGTCAGATCTGGTCCATGGATAAGTTTGAGAACAAGATCTTTGACATGCGCGAGATGTACGAGGAGCGGAAGGAGAAAGGGCTGCCGATGATGGTAGACGACGAACCTATTCCACCTGCTCTAGAGCCGGTCTGTGCGCATGTCTGTCTCCTTGGTTACCGCATGGCAACACCAACTTTATATTGGTTTTAAAGAGTTTTATTAAAAAGTCTAGTCAGAAATTGAACTTTTGAAAGTTTCTGAAGTTTTGTGCTTTTCAACCATTATTTATGTAGAAATAATGTCAATTAGATGATACATGTTTTACAAAAAAAATATTTCACAATTTTGAAATATTTTTTAATTTACTGGTAGAAATGATGAAAAAAGAAGGTTCTAAGTTTTGTTGTACTAACTTACATATAAAGTATTCTTACTAGAGTTGTTGAAATGATGAAGTTGTGTAAGTTAATTAACATGTTGGTGTTGCCAGATGGGCTTTAATTTTAGTTGAAGTTATTGTTTTATTTTTACATTAACTTTGAGTTGTTAAATTTTCAATTTCTGCATGTGTGTTGATGTGGATATGGCTTCTAGATGTCATTAGTTAGTTTTATATGTATGAAAACTGCTAAACAAAATATGCACTGGGTATTCTTTTCTATGGTTGCACACTCTAATCTACACCCAGGTATTATCATGAAAATATGACAGGAAAAAAGTGATTTCACTATGTCATTTGTTAACATTATAACATTCAAGATAGAAACCGAAAACTCAAGGGCTTCTATCTTGTTCCAAATTGACATAACTACTGTCAGATCAAGATTCTTTCATGTTAACACTGTTTTGACATTATTGCTTTTAGGCTTCATGAAATCAATTTCTAAGCAAATGCTTTAGGGTAGAGATGCACTGCTGTGTATGTGTTCCAGTGCTACCTTACGATTAGCATGGCACATATCTATTGTGATATAAGGCAATTTTCTAACAAAATGCACTAAAAAAGAGACATCATCCAACTGATATAAAACATATACATTTAACACTCTAGTCTTTCATAGACCCCTCTGTAGAAGTTGTAGCCCTGTTTTGGCATGCTGAATTAGTAGGTTTGCAAACAATGTTATGTCTCTATGAAAGTTGTTTGTCAATATATATATATATTCTCATTGTGGCTGAATCAGAATATTGCCAGTGCCATACGTGTAAAGGAATTCTCAAATCTGGGCTTTCATATAATCGTGTTTTGGGAATCAGTTAATCACTACATTGAATGGAAAAATGTCTTTTCTATGAATTATTGAATACAATTGTAAGAATCAGAAATGGTTCAATCATGAGGAGGGGCAAGATAATAAACCTTTGCTACAAATTGTAGACTGCCTTATCAAAATATATAGATGAATTATGTGCCTTATTAATGCAAAATAAACAGTTTGGTAGGAATAAGACATTAACCTAGTTTTTATGGGTGACAGGACGAGGGCCCGCCAGCTAAGGGGGACCCTTTCTACGAGTCGCAGGAGAACCACAACCTGATTGGTGTAGCCAATATCTTCTTGGAGGCGCTCTTCTACGACGTCAAACTGGACTACCACGTGCCCATCATCAGTCAGCAGGGAGAGGTAAGCATGCAGCATTTGATGTATTAATGTGGATATAACCCTTAAAGGACCACATGATTCTTCAAAGCTGTAAAGATGCATGTTATACTGTATTTATATATATTTAAACTTTTAACCGTCCAGAAGGCATGTTGCTAAAAAGCTACATTTGTGTATCGTGATGACCAAGGGCCTCTCGAGGTGCCGTCCCTAGACCCAGATATGGACTCGAGGACACGCCAACCGCCTAATTCTGTCAATGCACTGAGTGGCCCTTAAGTCCCAGATTATGCTTTAAAGCTGCATAAAGAGCCAAGAACTAAATTAGCCCCCAACCCACCCCCTATTGCGATGGTATACATTTGGCTTATGATACTAACCTTTAAGGCCAGCATAATGCTTTACTGTAGTAGAGTTATGGTGCACTAATGTCTGCTGTGACCTGTAGGTGGCAGGACGTCTGCACATTGAGTTGTCCCGCCTGGCGACCAGCCTCCCAGACCGTAACATTGACGTGGAGTCTCTCAACAGTGAGGACCTGGAGAATATGGACGAGGAGAACGGTGTAGCCATTGGATCTGTTGTAGTCTGCAGGGTATGGTTTCAAATATTGTGTAATTTTGTATCTATATTCATGTCAAACTTTTCTCCCAGTAAAAAGAAATATTTTAAACTTGATTAATGGGAATATTCTAACAATTACTGTCATAACCAATATGACAGTTCCTCTGAATCCAATTTGGTGATCGTACTAATTTTGATGATGTTACTAATTCTGCCCTTAGTTCCAATAAGTTTTGAATGTAAATGCATTTTGACATGGTTTTATTATTGTGAAGTCGTTGCATGTAAGTATATTCATACTTTTATCTTATCCCATTAGGTGTGCATCAAAGAGGCACGTGGCTTGCCGCCAGCGCTGTCCAACTTTGTATTCTGCCAGTACGCATTCTGGGGCCACCCTGAGCCCATCGTCATTCCACCACAAGTTAATGCTGACGTCAACGGGCTGTCACGCAAACGCAACGACAGCATGTCATTTGTGTTTGACCACTCAAACGTAAGTGGTTTTATAACATTTAGACTCGAATTAAGTAAGACTTTAGTTTGGTATCACATTTACTTCACAAGTTCCATTGGATGAAGCAGAGAGTGATCAGAAAGCAGATAAATTGGTCAAAACAGCAATACTGTAAGCACATTACTAAGAGAGACAGACAATACAACCTTCTTTAAATGTTCATCCAAACACCTTTATACACATTTCCCGGTTGGCTGATTCCTACCCAAACCTTATCGCATTGACAGCATGTCATTTCTGTTTGACCACGCAAACGTAAGTGGTTTAATTTAGACTCTACCAAAGTAAGGCTTTTTCTCCCACACATTTCTACTTTGCCAATTCCTACCAGAACCTAATATGGCCCTGTGTTGTTTGTCACCAACAGGAGTTCACGGTGCATGTAACAGAGGAGTTCATGGAGCACTGCACAGAGGGCGCCCTCTCCATAGAAGTCTGGGGGCACCGGGCCATCGGCTTCGGTCAGAACCTGCCGGGCTGGGAGCTGGACCCGGTGGTGGCCAAGTCTCGGTCCATCATGGACCGGTGGTCAGAGCTGACGCGTAAGATCGAGATGTGGGTGGAGGTGCATGAGATCAACGACCAGGGGGAGTACATGCCGGTGGAGGTCAACACCAAGGCCGAGGTGCTCACAGGCGGCATTGTGCAACTCAGACAGGTGAGCCACATTGTCATTAATGAGGGTTAATGGAAGTATTTAGCATAAGCCAGTGAGGCGCTGAAAGTTTTCTAGTTGCCTGGCAGGTGCTAATATTGGGGTCTTGATCTGATGTCAAGTGGGAAAGTAATCAGTTCTAAGATGTGATGAATGGCTTCTATTCACTGAGATAAAATTCATCTGGGGGTGTTTTTGAAAGTCGACTATTGAATATAGCATGGCTGCTATTATGCGTTTGTATATGAGCTATGTATGCAGGATGAATACTGATACTTGCCACCGCTGATATAGGCCTTGGGACTTGTAGATCTACTTTTAAGCCCTCATTCATTTTTTTGAAACTTTGACCTTTATAATGGTTCCAGAAGTGACAGAATATAGAATATGAATACCATTTACCATGTTCCCAATCTTATCCATTTCAGGGACATTCACGTCGTATTCTTGTCCAAGCTAAGCCAGTTCAGAATTCGGGTACACTGCCCATCATCTGTGAGTCCATCACACACGTGTCCATCGGGTGTGTGTGTGCACGCAGCAAGCTACAGAAGGGGCTCGACTCCTACCAGGAGGAAGACCTAACTGTCCTCCGTGAGAAATGGTCGGGCGCTCTCAATAAGCGTAAGGAGTACCTGGATGAGCAGCTACAGCGGACCATGAACAAGGAAGGTGAGTCGCTGTTACATTTTTCATGTACTTTTGCATTCTTGGTTCATCACTTTGAAGGCATCCTTTTAAAATTCAAGATGATTTGACATAAAAAGTCTTCATAAAAGCAATGTAACAAGACATGTATGATGTATGGAATCAAACAAGCAAAAAGGGAGTGAATTTGCCTGAGCATTCCCTTATATCAACTTTCTCCTCCCTTAAGACCATATAATACTCCAGTGAACAGTTAATACAATCACTTATGTACCATATTACTATGTTGAATTGCTCTATCTTGTAGACAAGAACGACACAGACAAGGACCGTGAGAAGTCTTTGATTGACCAGTGGGTGTGTCTGACAGAGGAGCGTAACGCTGTCCTGGTGCCCGCGGCTGGTAGCGGAATTCCCGGGGCGCCCGCCGACTGGGACCCCGAGGCCGGCATGGAGCAGCACATACCCGTCATCTTTCTGGATCTTAATGGTAAGGATCCCCTACAGCATAAAAAACACAGGGCAAAATAGCAAATCAAAGAAGACCATGCTGTCATGAAAAGCTTACACATATGTTCTTTTTAGCCAATAAAATATTTAAAAACCCAAACTCATTTTGTTGAGGATAATGTAAAAGTATACAAGAGCTTGCTGTTTTGGTTTATTATACTGCGAAGCAATGTATATAGTATTCAGCATTAGTCTCCCTAAAAGGTATTAAATAAGTAATAGGGCTTTTCAGTAAATTGAATGTCCGTGTTTCAGCTGAAGATATGAGTACACCCCAAGTGAAGGAAGGCATGCAGGCGGCAGGTGTCAACTCTATCCTGCCTAAGGAGCATGGCGCTAAGTTCTACACCCTGCCCTTCGTCAAGAACTCAGAAAAGGATGTAACCGCTGTTGTGTCATGGGACTCGTCTATTCACGATTCAGTCCACCTTAACCGTGTCACGCCCAACAATGAGAGAGTCTACCTCATCCTCAAAGTAATTAGTACTTTAATAGCTTACATTATACCCAACAGAATATCTCCATAGAATGGATCATGTGAAAAAGACCCCAAAAAAATATGCAACTTTCTTTTTTACCATGTACAATTTAATGAAAATATTTATATTAAAAGCATATTTTGATCAAGAAGAGTGCCATCTTTACAATAAAGAAATTTAAAAAAGTTTCTTTCTTTTTCAATTTTTAGATATGAATATTAATTTCATGAAGATACTTAATTTCGGGGGAAAGAACATTTGCAGTTTACTGTAAATTAAATGCTGATATTGCTTATTTGTTCAGACTGTCGTGCGGTTGAGCCATCCGGCATCGATGGAGCTGGTGTTGAGAAAGCGGATCTGTATCAATGTTTACAAGCGACAGAGTCTCACAGACAAACTTAAGAAGAGAATAGGAAAATCGGTGAGTAAAAATCTTCTTTCTAAGTTAAAAATATTTTTTTATTTTGCAGGAAGAGTTTTTAAATTTGGAAATCATGATGAATTCCAATCACAAAAACAGCAGTGTTTGTACTAAACTAGCTGATAAGTTTTAAAGTATTACTCATGAAGGATAAGTTAGATTATTACTATTAGAAAATCTGATGGAAAAAAACTATTGGTGATTATAATTCATTTATGATATCCAATATACCCTCATTACATGATTAGACAAAGAATTTCTTACAGTTAATATTTAAATCAAAATTGCATATCAATCAAGTTTGAAAATCAGTTCTAGAATATATTCTTAAATTGGGATACGGAAATCATGTTAAGTTGTAATGATGTGCACGCGGATGTGTGTGTGTGCTGTATTTGATCTACAGTAGTTTAGGCTGCAAGATGAGTAGAACAGTTATGTCATTGCATGGTGTTTGCTGATATGAATAGATTAGTTAACCTCATGTTCTTTGGAAATAAGAACACTATATGAATAGAGCAGCCTTGCTGTAAGGAAAACCTGTGATTTGTTAGGAACTTAGTATTTATTCATGAAGTGACCATCAATATGTACATGCATTGTGGTAGATGATGCATCTCATAAGTTTAGTTTCATCTTTTAAGTTGAATGAAAATATTCATAGTGGCAAGCTCCTTGTAAATGTATGTTAACTTTTGTCCCCATAAATGTATGGTGCCCTTAAGTGTCATGTCCCCTATTTCAACCATTTTGATTTGATATCACACATCACTCACCAAAAGTGTACATTTTTACAATAAGACCCTTGCATTCTTTACTAAGAGTTTTGATCCACATACAGGTGTATAGTATTTTAAGATTAATAGTATTATAAATTTGTTTTAACTTAAAAAATAGTATTTTTGAATCAAAGCATATACTGATTGAATATCAAATCATTTGATGGAATCGACTCGAGGTAAATTGAAAAATTATTGATGTAGCTCTCAACTATCCCTCACTTTATCACTGACCCTTTTCCCGCTTGTGTCCCATGAAATATTTCACTTTTGCTTTAAGACACATTCACATATAACCCCAAAATCACTATAACATTTTTGAAATTCCCATCTTCGGTCCTTTTAATTTCTATGGAAAAACTCCAAAAGCTCAATGATGGAATTGGTATTTTGTTGATCATTTCACTGACTCCAATCTTCCCATTCCAGTTACGAATAAATGCCCCTTTATTCTGTCCATATCATTTCTTTGGAAGAGGTGGACGATATAAGTCCAAAACTTTAGGAAACCATGAGATATATAAGTATGCATGTCAAATTGTTTACTCGAACCCAAAGTGTTCCCTGTTGTCATACACGTATGTTCAAGGTTACACAGCCAGTTTGGGGGGGGGGGGAGGGGGCAGTTGTAGGTTCAAATTCAGAGCTTTTGCTATGGGAGTAATTTATGACATGTAAGAATAAGTTAAGATGTGCCACCTTTTACGGAACTTTCGGAAATTATCTGGCAAGGATACCTGAAATCATTGCTAACTTGTATTAAATTCATAGCCTATTAAATTAATTTTCCAAAATTTCAAGATTTCTAGTGAACATAAAGTGGCAGTTGTGTAAGTTTCTGCATCAGATCTGTGACAGTTGGCTTGTTTTGGTGTACCTTTTGTTTGGCATGGTGCTCTCATGTTGTCTGTGTTGTGGCTTTTTCCCCTGCACCCCCTTGCTGAGTAGGTGATGACAACTCTGACGGGAACTGACTATTTCCAGGACTCTGTCTTCTCGACCGGCGTCACCTATGAAGTTGTGTCAAATATACCAAAGGTAATACTTTCCACTGAAGTAAATATGAAAGATATAGTTCTGGAAGTAAAAACTAATATTGAAAGGTTAATGGAGGTAAAGATTTTTATAAATAAGATCAGTCTCTATTAGAAGTAAGAGAATATATTCTATCTTAAGTCTTTGCTGTAAACGACATTTGAATAATTATTATAGATGATATGTTTTATTGACAGTAGCATTTAAACATGATGCAATTTAATAAGAACAGGCCCCTCCCTCTGCTGGAAAATGATATGAAAATAATCCCTGGTTGTAAATCATGTAAACCTAAGAACAGTTATTTAGATCCAGTTTATATCCTCTGTTACATAAGTATATTGAAACATGATTATTGTTGACTATCCCCTAACCCATCTATCATTTACTAACAATTTACTAGGCATCAGAAGACTTGGAGGACAGGGAATCACTTGCCCAGATGGCTGCTTCGACCCACGAGATCAACGCATCGGATGGAGAGACATATATTGAAAAATACATTCGAGGAGTCTCCGCAGTTGAGAGTATCCTCACCCTAGACCGTTTGAGACAGGTCAGTGCATAGATTATTCTAGGCTGTCTACAGTAGTCTGTAGTGAAGTAAATGTGAGCAACTGTACATTCAGACTCTACAAGGTGCACTTACTTGCACCCATAATGAGACTTGACTGTTTTAAGTCATCCTGCCGTTCTCATTATGATCAGCATTGAAGATGTATAACTAGATTTGTATCATCATCTCATCCTGCAGGAGGTCGCCATTAAAGAATTACTTGCTGCCCGTGGTCGCCCCTTGCGCAAATCGACCAGTGTTCCCAACATTCATAACGTAAGTAATCATTTACGACATAAACCACACAAGTCTCTACAGTTGTTGCCCCTAAATCCTCACCATGAAACTGATAGATCCAATTGCCTGTTGACTAAATCTTTCTCCGGTCCAGTGATGATGTTATCGCTCCTGCCCGTTTCTACCCAATGTACATAACACTACACGAACACGCAAATAGTCATGTAGAGCTGTATATATACGTGCAAGTATAAAGTTAGTGCTTGGCAAAGCATCTGTATCAAATAACAGTTTGTGTGAAATTTGCTACACATGTGCAAATTGGCTTCACACGAATGCTTTGCATATAGAGAGTAGATAGTATTTTCATAATCCCTTAGGGCTTTCATTCAAAATAGCTGAAATGAAAATTTATAGGCCACACCAAACACATAAATTAGTCAATGGATTTCTGTTCTAAAAGTAATTATGGGGCAAATAGTTCTGTTGTGAAGAGCCTGTCTTCCTTTTTACAAGGACTACACAGTAGAAAGTTTTGAGAATGCTTTTTACTCTCCGTTCAATTTTGGAATCCATTGCCCAATTTTGTTGTACAACAATACTGAATTCTATGATAGGTGTTTCAGGCGTTATAGAGTAGACGTTCTGAAGAACACCTGTGCTTTGTTTATCAATTACACCACATGCTTAATAACAAAACCTGCTGATTGTTGGCCCTGTCCTTGTTCTACCGCGTCATGCATGACCTGTGCCCATCAATGTGTGTCACTCGTAATTTACAGGCGCTGATGAAACGTGCGACGAGTGTACCCAACATTGCCGACGTAAGACATGATAATGCACCGTGTTAAACTAAGCTGCCACCTCTCCATTTGTGATAGCCCTGATTGAAACAAAGCTAACACTAAGCTTAAGTGAAACACCATCATCAATGTAGAGTCTTTACTTATAAGACCAATATGTAGCTGACTAGAGATGTATGATTAAGCTTAGTATAGCTGCAGTTTCTTGATGGGGCTGTCAAGGGTATCTATCTTGTGTTGGGATTAAGGTTGGAGTGTTTGTGTGTGGTGTGTCTGTCTCATATTTGGGGAATTCTGGTATAACTATTATTAATTTATACTTTTCGGTGTATACCATATGTGGTGGTCTTGGGGAGGGTTCGATCATCTTCTTCTTTTACAAAGGTTTCATCAGCATTTGTTTCTCCAAAAAAAGTTATTTAGGTGTATAGGATAAGAATTGTGTGTGTTGTCTAAAGTAATTGGGTCTGAACAATTGTAGGATAGAAATTCCAAATTAAGTCATATGGCTTCATCTAGCAAGAAATTTTGGCTTAACAATAAACCAATGAAAAATCATGGGAAAAGTAATTTGCAAATTATAATACGGTTATTAGGCCTTTAATTGTGTTTTGTTCTAGAAATTGGAAAATGATATGTCTGTTATGTCTCGTATTGTGTGTTTATGCTAGGGTGTAAATTGTGGAGTGCCTTCAACGTCACAAATAAGAAAAGTGGTCTGTTACAAATCTGTTGTGCCTATAAACATCTTACTTTCCCTTCTCTCCTCTCAATATAACAGCTATTTTCGAATAAACATTCTCTTAATCATGTGCAAGTGCAAAGGAAGAACTAAGATTTTGGAGGATCTTAAATAATGTCTTCTTCAACTGTTTCTGTTGCAGTCCGACTTTTTCTGTACCCTTCTCCAGGTAGAAAAACTTGGTCTCTCTGAGCACAATAAAGACAATAATTTCAGGAAAATGTACATTTTAAAGCATATGTTACCTCAAAAAACAACTTCTTTGACTCTTTAGTTTAGTTCCTTTGATTGGTCTTGTATTATGGTGCAGATAGTTTGCACTTGTGGCTTTGAGCCTTCACAAGCTGAAAGTGTTTGTTGGTCTGTATTAGCTACCTTAGTACTCAGATGTAGAGAGAGGGAAGTACTTGCTTGGCGAATACAAGTTACCTTAGGAGTATTGGCCCGACCAGGTAGACAAATTTTGCTTTTACAATTAGCAAAGTAAAGGCAAATAACATTCTAGAATATGTGAAACCATTAAATTCATTGGATCACAGCAATTTATGCAAAATAATGAATAGGTGAACCTCAGGGATGCTTCATATTGATGTATTGAGATTAGGTTAGATATATTATGGCTTAAATTATGCTAAAAGATTAGAGACTGAGTAGCCAGTGTCATGTATTGAGGATGATATCAACATTTTAGGGAGTCACTCCTTCAAGAGCTAATTATTGCTGAATCATCAGTTTATGTGGAAGCCGCCTAGCAGAATTGTAATTCCAAATAATGCTTAGGGCAAAATAGGTAGCAGCTCCATGGATAATTAGTGTAGCACATGATGCTTTGTAGCCACATAATTTTCTCTACTCTTTTCTCGGAAAAGGATATCACATTTACTAATCTATTTTATTCTATAGAAGTTATTACCATCCCAATATAGAAAGGATTTAGAAAGACAGACATTATACTAGTCTTCTTGCTTTATACAATTTAGAAAAGGAAGTGATGTCTTTAGCTCAGACCTGTATAACTGTATAAAGTTGCTAAGAAGGGATGGTATTCCCCAGGAATACACCTGTATCTTCTACCCTGGTCCCTGTGCCTGATGTTACTCTGCATGTTGCTGCTCTCGTTCCTTTCCTTCTGAGTTTTGTGTATATGTCAGGACTTACATGTACGTAACATTGAAGATATCAAGTGTGACCCTTTTCTATCGAGCACAAATTAGCATGTTGTGTGACCACTTTAAACTTTCCTAGTACTAAGGTTATGTTAACAAATTGCAGGCAATATATGCCATGTTTAACATGATACTATGTTAGGGAGATAATACTTTAAATATCTGACTGTAAGAAGAATATCTGTTTATTTACAATAAGGATGTTATCTTTCAATATACAAACTAAACCTAACATAGATTAAAACATCTTCGAACTTACTTTAAAGCAGTTTTGATTCTATACTTGATTTATAAGTATGGGAATACTTTGTCAAAAAAACACAAAATGAACTATTATTTGTGAGAGGGAAAAAAACAATTCTTTAAAAAAACATTTTCAGAAACATATTTTACACAAAAGAAAGACCCAATTTAAATGAAGAGAAATTTCCAAGTACTGTATCATAACCGTTCTCTAAATGAAACATTTGACCAGGAAATATCAAAGAGTAGGGACATAAGTGACATATTATAAAGAAAATCTCATACTATAGACTCCCTACTCACTTTTACTATAGATGTTCCAAGTCGTCTACCTGTGGATGACACAGAAGGTATCAGTCCTGGTCCCTGCACCCGGCCCCAAACTCACACCACATGTTTGATGGAAAAGGCGGATATATGGCCAGATTTATCCCGCTTAGTATATCCTCTGAAATTGAGAGAAGAGATACATGAATATAAAGATAAATCAAAATCTAAGAGAAGAAAAAAGTGTCATTTTTACATTTTTAGTAAAACCAATAACATTGATGGTGTCAGTTTGTCCCTGGAGTGCTGGGAGCGGGTACTTGTCAACGTACAGTTTCTGTAGGGGTGAAATACCTACATCACCTTCCTAGACATGTGGTGGGCCTACTCAGCAAGCTCCTGGCAAGATGCATGAGGTTGCTGCAACAGAACATGCAATGCACATACCCATTGTTCAAAGTATTGTACTTCTATGTTTGGTTTATGAATAGGAGAACATTTGCAAGGTTTGTCTGCAGATTTCCTTTCTAGTCTGGCAAGGATGACAGAAAGTGTGAAAAGCTTCTTCGGCATGTTGTTGAGATATCACCTTGAGAGGATGTGGGGGAAGGGATGCAAAATATGAAAATATAGTTATCAGAAAATAATCCCATGATGATTTTAAGTAACTTTTTCATGACAAAATTGACAGCCAGCTTATGAGAGGTGAAGGCTCCTGGATGGAGGTTTCAGTAGGGAAAAGCCACAACACAGACAACATGGAGAGGTTCTGAAAACATTTGGTAGATTTAAGACTATTGCTAAGCTGTATACAATTCTAAATCTCTTAAATAGCAAATTGAATTTATGTACAGGATAAAAATGTTTATATGCAGTGAATGTTTACCAAAATGTAGTGTATATAGGCCAAGGAAATATGATCACAGTCCAAGTTTGGCTTCAAATAATATCATAGCATTAAAGCTGTCTTTTGCTGGCTGCATCCATCTTTGCCTTTTGCTGCTGAATGGTCCCCATACCTGGGAAGGATGCTGTTCCTAGGGAGCATCCATTGTATGACTCCAACTTTGTGCACCCCTCACCTGTCACCCTCTTCTAACCATTACAGATACTGACTTCTCCCCGAGGGTTGGATGAACAGGTAATTTATTCTGCTTCCATAACGGCATGTTTTCCTACGCAATACACACAAACATGATTCTTTCTTTACAGTTGCCACCAAACCCTTCTTCTTTCTTTTTTGTTATTAATTTCACTTGAATTCTCACTATCGTTTCATGCAAAGGTTAATTATCAATTTATTGTATTATTAGGGGTTATATTCATTAGGTATTATTGTTTCCCTCATTTGTGCTATATACCTTGAACATGGATTTGTGTCTATTAATAGAGTTGAGTCACATATGATTGAATTTAGATATATTCATTTAACAAGAAAGGAATTAGTATTCTCAAACAAAGCATGATCAATTGCTATGATAATAGCAGAAAGGTCAGGGTCAAGGATTTATTTTTTACTTTGATGTGTGTATCATGACACTGTTTGCCTTGTATGTGCACAACACTATAGTGATATGAATATTCTGCTGTTGGAGGGGGGGGGGGTCATAGGCAGGATGTTTTTGTTTAGGATGTTTTTGAAACTCATGAATAATATTAGAGTTTAAATGTTAAGAATAATACAAATTCATATTAATACACATAATATGCATAACTCTGAATGTTATTTGACACAAAACCCTCAGGCAGTTAAATTTCTAAATTAAACATTAAAATATGTCTTTTTAACATGACCTTACTTTAAGTGAGTTAGATCTAATGTCTACCACCTCTTATTTCTTTAGTTCCTAACTCTCCCTTATTGATATCCAGATGCGGACAGACAGCCTGCAGGACTTGTCCTACGGCAGTGGGGACCGCTTTGCATCACTCCCAAAACAGTTCACGGCGCCTTTCGACTTCAGACACCGTGGAGTCTCAGAGGATCTTGCCAAGGAGCTTATTTTCGGAAAGGATGGGGCTTTGCTACCTAGCAAACCAAGTGGTCCATTCAGCTTAGGTAGGTTGATATGTATTGGACTTGTACCAGAACATCTTAATGGTTAGAATTTCACTGACACTGCTTTTGAAACCTGTTCATCAGACCGTACGTGTACTGTAAGCTCAGTGGAGAGTACATACTTGTACGCTTGCTAAATAAATCTATACCTTTTATGATCTTACTTTAGATTTTATTTCAATGTGTTAAGAAATTCTCAAGCTACTTCGGAGTCGGCTTTAAAATGTGAATAATTCACAGTGAGAACATGAGAGGCCTTTTGCTGGGAAAGGGATATCTAGATGTTTTCACAAGTGAATTATACCAAAGGTATTGCTATATTATAATTATTTTCATTTTTTACAATAATTTTGTTGGATATTCTATCTCAGTCACTTGCTTATTCAGTAAGATTTCTATTTATTGGGGACCATGTAGTGTAGCATTTTGAGAAATGCATCACAAATACATGAAATAAATTTAAAAGCAAAAAAGAACAAGATGCCAAAGGGATTGTAAAGATTATACTTTTAATGCAGATTTAGTGTCCAGTGTAAATCTTTTCTCCCAGAATAAAACTGTAAGGTGAACAAAATGAGACTGAATATCTTTTGAAATATAAGCGATTCTTTGATATTACTCCACAAATAACTACCTGAAAGGAAAGGCAGCAGTTGACTAATGATGGATTGTGTAGAAAAGGGCAAAGACAGGATCGTCACATTTGCCACCTTGTCCACCCTGCACCACACCCATACACAGACCATGACTACCCTGTGTAGACACATGACTACCAAACCTCACACTCACAGTATGATGCCTGTGCTGCTGCTACTATAATAAACCAGCAGACATACTTTACACTGTACAAAACTGCTTGTGAACTGACCAAATACTGAGCAAATTAGGCATGGATCTCATCATCCAGATGAGATCATATTTGTAAAGTGACGACATATATCAGATGAGGCATTTGTAATATTCCAGAACTGTAAGAAAGAAATTACAAGTTTGTATAGCGATAGTTTGTCTGCGATTATTCCATGCCTCCTCTATGAATACAACAGCACATTAAAGTTTGCGTTTACTCGGGTAATGACAATCTAACAACACACTGAATAGCATGTACTGCTGAAACCTTTGTAAATGCTCACATGATGATATGAGAACGTCTATGTAACACAGTCACTGCTCTACCACATTTGACCAATTCCCATGTGGACACTGGTCCAGCTAGGGTTACCGGTAAGAGCGTGATATCTTCACCTGTATGTCACAAACTATTTAACGATTTGAGTACAAAAATAGACCTCTTACTAGTATCAATGTTGGAGAAAAGTTAAAGCTGTAATAAGTCAAAATATTGTACATTTAAGAAGATTAGTGCTGGGGAGATGATCATTACTGGTGGTGATACAGCAGGGGCTGTGAATCTGTATTGTTAGTTTCTCTATATGGGGAAGGTGTGGAATAATGGTTGAGTACTAAAGGTTGAATGCACACTAAGCTGGAATGGCACATTATGAGACATGAACCCCTTCACACTAACACAACCTGACACAATGTTTTAAGTTGTTCACACCAACTGTGGGGGGTCACGCACTTCTGACTGTTAAACCAGGAACAAAAATGTCACCATGGCTTATGCTGATAAATTAAATGATTTTACTATTATGAACAAGCATTTGGTGCAAGAAATATTTCCTGATAACCACATTTGAAATTCTTGATGGAGCATGCCTGGATTAGATATTTACACAGAATGGGTTGGATTTTCTGTGGTACACAAGTCGGTGGAAATGCCATTTAAATCTTTGTCAATATCTTTCCATCATTTAGACAAAACAATGTACACAGGGAACCCTAAGCTAATCAGATGTATTTTTCTACATCAACTCACCTCAGGCTTGTGAGATATGGAGGATTCTCAAAGTTTTTTCTGGACAACTGGTCTATATCTGAATTGCCAGTTCGATGTTCCCCTTGCAAAGTGAAAACTATAAACAGAGTCAGTGCTGTTGGAAAGCTGCTTGGTAGTATGTAGTTACAAATGCAGCATAACTACATGAAGCCATAGTTTCTGAAAAACAACCTGCGACTTCAGAAGATGCTAGTCATGTCTCACTTGATTGACAAGAGTTGTTGGTATGCTGCAAATATGCCAACCTCAACCCTGTGTCAAATAGTGGGTGCAAGACCAGCTCTTGATGAAGTGGAGGTTTGTTTTTTGAAGTTATTCTACCCCTTAAATGGGTTACCGTATTAAGGAACTGCATTGCCTGAAGGCTCTGCTCAGCACAGACTAGTGGTTTTCAAGTCTTATTTCTACAGCAGTATAAATGAAATATATGAGTTGATTGAAAGCTATCAGATCTGGCTATTCAGAAAGAAGCAACTATTTTTGGCTTATTTTATAGGAGTGCTAATGTATCACACCCTCCATCTCTGAATAAATAATTTTTATGTTTATTCTCGACACTCTGGCGTTGAAAGATAAAAACCATTGTATATGTTCCAAATTCAAGATAAAGGGCCAAATGTCTATGATTCTTGCTGTCCAATCATAATTTGCATCAAAGAGCTTGCAGGACTTCTGACCTGCAGTGCATTACTTCTCAAAGGGGTAGAATAATGAAGTGAAGCCACCATAACAGTGATGTTACGATACTCTGATGTCTCTTTGCAGCCCGCCCCACCTTCTTGAACTTACGAACTAACATTTATAACTCCGTCACTAAGCGTATGTTATAACTACTACTTCATCAGTCAAAACCTCTTATTTCTGTTTTCCATAACACAAAAACCCACCCACCCGTATATACCTACCCCTGCATGCCTGCTTTTCACACGCCAGTAAATCCACTGTCGATGGTGTTCCACCGTCCTGCCTACTACTCCCCTGTTTTTCACCACTTCTAAGTTTCCCTGCAACTTTTCTTCAAACTTACAAGTATAATGCATATTAGCCATGTTACCCCCAGTTCACCAATTTTTGCTCCTTTGTTATTGTGATTGCTGATGATTGATGCCTGCAGCAACGTCTGTCGCACGCGCGGCAGGTTTGTGGTCACGTGCCATGTCATTTTGACCGTATGTTTTTGAACTTAGACTGCCGTTGGTTGGATTTGTCACCTAGAATGGAGGACTATGAGCAACAGATAGTTTCATGATTATCTGTAGAAGATCTGGTTTGTCCTTGTCACCACTGCAGTGTCATGTTTTTCTTGTTACAAAGTTTATGACAAGTGGTCATTCTAGTGTTAGGACATTGTTTGGTTTTTGACGACTTCAGGTTCATGTCAGGGATCTGCTGAGCTTCCAAGATTTTGAGTATTTACAGTATAATTTTTGGGACAGGAGAAGTTTAATTAGATGTATACATTTTGTGTGTAGATAAGTTTTAATTATGTATTTATTCAAAGTAATATATAAGCACATATTTCTACGGATTAAGTAAGTATGCTTCCGAGACGCCGATATTAATTGAAGGGGGGTGTACCAGGTAGAAACTACAGTGCCTATTTCAAATTTGTATTTTTATTTCTTTACATAAAAAGTACCCTTCAAGAATTCAGCCAGAATATAAGTTTTGCTCTACTCCTGATGCCTTTCAAAAAGTATTGAAATAGATCCTCCAGCATTATCCACTTGAGCTCAGAATATGTAGTAAGAAAGGTGGCAAAATGATGGAGAGTAAGATCCAACATATGATAAAGCAGATCCTCTGGCATGACGTACAACTCTCAACTTGCATGGAACCATTGTACAACAGCGCAGTTGTTAGTGACTACCTATTTGCGCTGAACCTGATTTGTTGGAGACAAATGCTTCTAGATATAGAACTGCTGCCCTCCGTCATGTTGCCCACCTCTAGTAGTGGAATACATGTGTAGTACATCTTTCTTACTTTATACGTCCATGCCCTCTAGCATTCCCAACCATCGAAACATTGACTTTCATCAATATAAGAGATTGAGTCTGAATCGCATGGAAAATACTGAATCTAGTTGAGGAACTGTAAAACAGTCTACTTTATAATTCAGTGGTTAACATATTCCTAGCAGTATGCAGAAAATGCAATGTAATGAAGCACTGCAATGGTATATTGCAAAGACCACATGGAAAATATATTAGAAAGAAACTAAAGATTCTATGCAGAAGAAGGACACAACACAAAATAAATGCAAGTGTTGAATGTGGTATTACACATGCAAGGAAGTAGACATGGTTTTCAACAATTTCTTGAATGGTAAATATTTTTGGATTCTGACATGATTATCATATTACCTTGCAGCATCCCCCAAGGCCGGTGCCAGCCCCCAACCAACGAAACTCGTGAAGCCAATGAAAACTCTTGTCGAAGAGCAGCACGTCAGAGAAACCAAACCACTTCTTAACCGAGCTGACACTGATGATGTAAGTATCAATTTATGAATATTTTTCTGTGTGTTGATAATTTTTTTAATTCATTCTTAGAATGTTCTGTTTGTATTGGTGAGGGGGGGGGACTTAAAAATAGCATTATGTCATCATATATGTTTTAGAATTGGAAAAGACATGTTATCACTAAATAAAAAGCAGATTTGTATTTCAGTATTATTTTTCATCAGGTTTGACGCGTGTGTTTCACATAATAGGCTTCATTTGATGCATCGTGATTATGGAAGTTGTACTTCTCTGAAATCTACTAAAAATGCTAGAATTCATTAATAATACAAGAAGGATAGTTTTGGCTCCAAAGTCATATCCAGCATGAATGACTCTTGCCCGATCCTTCTTAATAGGTTCCAACGGCGAAGGTGGTAAGGAATATATAAGCTATTATGATAATGTGGACCTGGTGTTATAGGTATTCTATAACTTTAAGAATGTACAGATTAATCCAATTACTATGCTCAGCTGCCTTGATAACTGGTACATCAACCTGATTTTTTTCAGATTTTGAGAGTAATAATGAAAATCTAGTTTAGTTTTCCTTTCTTCTTTGCTTAAAAATACTGCCCTACTTCAGTAATGCAATACAAATATGAAATTTAAAATAAAAAAAAGGAATAATATTAGTTAAGATAATTAATTTTAGGTTTTGTGATTAAGTTGATTATTAACATGAGCTAAACTTAAACTATGGCTTAGAAATTGGATAAGATTTCCAAGTATAACAGAATACAAGCCTACATAAACAGATTGCTTGCCCATATCCAATGAGAGACAGCTTGCTTGATTGACCTAACCTATGTTCATTTACTTACCATCAATTGACTATTGAATGTGTGAGAAATTAACATTAAGTTTTGTATTTACTTCTGTGAAAGAGCCTTGGTTTTGCTTTGGAAGGGAATGTACTTTGACAGTAACGCTGATCAGTTCTATATGCATAACAAATCGGGCCCAAATAATGACCCTTCCATTACACCTTGAGATGAGGAATAAAAAAGATATATTGGCATTAAACTAAAAACTATAGAATTAAGATTAAGAGATCCATGAAAATGTATTAATGGAATTTCATCTTTCCGTTTCAGTCGGATGACGATGAGTTTGCCAAACTCAAGGCATCGCCGTCATCGAAAGAGGCAACAACAAAGCCAGCCCAAAACGACACAGCTTACGACAGTGATGACTTCACAGAGTTTGAGTCATACCAAGAGAACCAGCCCTCACAGTTCCCGCTGACGACAGCAGACAGCACCAACACCCGCTCTGACTCCATGACACACTCCTCCACCAACGAGAGCTTGACGGACATCCAGGCAGCCAAGAGCTTTACCCCAAGCATGTCATCTAGTGGGTACGGCTCGCAGGCCGTCTCCACCCAAACCCTCTCTTCTGAGGATTCAGCAAGTGTACGCAGCATGAGCATTGACGACACGCCAGACCAGGATGGCAAGGATAAGAAGCCAATGAAGCCAACCACTCTGGATGTAGAGCCCATGAAGGATTGCACGCCTGAGAAGGAGGCAGTTGTCGTACACAAAAACAATGTGCTGCCAGAGAAGGAGACAGTACCAGCGAGCAAAACCCTGAAGACAAGTCTCAGTCTTATTGACATGGAGGATGTTCCTAGTAACCTGGGAACTCCCCTCCAGCCAAGCAGTCCTACTGGGGATGAGGATGAAGACACAAAGTCACTGACACATTCAAATGGACATCCTGATGCCTCAGAGGACACTGAGATCTCTCAGGACAAGAAGGTCCAAAGCCTTCCTGAGAAAGAACAAAATAATTCCGAAGAAGGTAATACTGAGAAAAAGGACAATAAGTCAGATAATGATTCTTCAGAGGAGGAAGTAGTCGTTTCCAAGTCAAATGAAGGAAACGTGGACTTGTACAGTGAAACCGCCATGGATGAGCTAGAGGCTCTCGGTGAGGCAGAAGTGAATGTCTCAATGGAGGCAACGCCAAAGCAAAAGCCAGCAGCTGCTAAGGCAACGAAAAACACACCAACTGAAACAAAAATGGATGCTAATGCAAATCCAACAGAGGAACAGCAGGAGTCACGGGACAAATTCGAAGAGACACCACGAAGAGGTAGTGACGAAAAAGTCATCCGCAGGCGGAGCTGGCATGAAAAGCTGGACCGCCGATCTAACACAGTGGATGAGTCTTCTTCACCCTCGTCCAAAACAGAAGTGAAGCTGCGGAAAGGAGGGAGCATTGACGTATCTCGCCCCGGCAGCCTCAAAAAGCTTCGGAGTGGAGAACAAAAGGCAGGCAAGGGCACTCCATCGCCAGTTAAGGCTACGTACCGGCCTATGTCGATGCCTGTTGATCACTTAGTCAGTGCCATGGAGGAGAATTTGGACAATAGTATGGATGTAGATGATAACTCAGGTAAAATATGATAAAAGTGTTTTTTATACAACCATAAAGATAACGTGTTTGCCAACAATGGCAATAAATTTGAAAATAACCATGAATGAAAGCTGATTAAATGTGCTGTTGGTGCCTGAACAGTGATTACTGAGGTATTAACTTAGTACTTCTTTCTCAAACAAAGACTAAAACAACTCACATCATAGTTCATCCTAAAGACAGAGTCTTGTGTGCCCTATTTCAGATAACGACGATAGCATGAGTATCTGCTCCTTCGGTAGCAGAGCCGATCTGCACCGACTCGGGGAAGCTGCGGTGCCGTCGTGGGTACAGCCCGGTGAGCCGGTCATCGTCTTGTCATCACGCGGTGGTGCTTCTGTCAACGGCTCGGTCCAGTTTGTGGGCACCACAGAGTTCGCCGGAGGCAACTGGGTCGGTGTTGCTCTTGATACTGCTGATGGTGAGTGTATCTCAATAGGAATTTAGGGTTTTAATTACCACATTATTTTACATTATATATAATCTTCAAAGATGTTTTTCTCTGGAAAAAGGTATTACGGTAGGTATGTTTGGGCCGTGGTGGCAGAACGGACAGCAGAACCAGGTGTATTGCACTATGATCTACCCAAATTAAAACTCTTTTTTTTTAAACAAAAAAACAAAACAATTAGTAGGTTGTGATAAAAATACAGTTCATATCAGTATCTAAAAATTCTATTTCATATCATTATTACTTTCTTTCTATTGCCTGAATGCCCACTAGGTCTGCCTCATACTTACCAGATTAGGTTTGAACAAATTTACTAAATCGCCCGTTTCAGGAAAGAACGATGGCTCGGTTAAGGGCATTCGTTACTTCAAATGCCGCCAGAGGCATGGTATCTTCGTCCGTCACGACAAACTGATCATGGACAAGAAAAGGAAAGGTGTCAAAATGCGGAACGTCTCACCGTCACTGCGACGCAGCACAGGGAACCTGTCTTCTGCCAGCCCACACAAGGACAGCGGTTCCTTCATGAAAGGCACAGCTGCCAGTAATGCCAAATTCAAATAAACCGACTAAAGTCCCCCCTACAAACTTATTATATATTCACTCATCCTATACGAGGCCGAGGTTCAATTTGATATTCATATCAGTTCCCCATGTAGAGAAAAAGCAGAAACCCATATTGTCAGAAACTGGTGTCTATTAGAAATCCCCCCATGTGCGTTTTACTAATGTCGAGGACAGAGGTAAATTAATTGCTTCGGTGGCAAATGGGAATCTAGGTATTGACTTGCTTATTGACGGAGCAGATCTTGTTTAGGACTACAGGATACAACCTTTGAGTACAAGGACGGCAATAATAACTACAAGAGTTATGGTCTAAATCAGATAAAAGTGTTCTCGCAATGATGATAGCTTATTCACAAAAACAGTAGGTGGCATTTTGGATATGCTTGTAAAGAGTAGGTATTTATAATTCACAAAACATTTTATGGCTTAAAATGCATGTACATAGAGTTTACTAAGATTTCAATTTTAACAATGTGTTGTTACACATGCGTATGGATGATTCTTGAACGGATTTCTTATCAATCATTTACTAGTTCATTGACCAGTGACTATGTTAGTATCTAGCGATGCCGATCCAGAGCCTTCATGGTTCTGTTATACACCAATAGAGTAAACCACTGTCCAATTTTACAAAGTCAGTAAAACGTCCAAAGAGGTTACAACTTGCAATCAATAATAAATGTACTGAGGTGGAAAAGAAATGGATTCGCATCATTAAGTATGTATACTCCTTGTAGAAAGTGGTCAGAAGGCATAGCATGAACATATAACCGTAGCTTGTACAGAGTTTGCAGATGACTGTTTTATTTATGTCATCAGGAAAAGACTTCAAATATAATGGTATAACTTCCAGGAAAATAATGACTACATTGCTTTCAAAGATGACCTTTTACTCTAATATAGTTTCATCGGCTATAGCATTTTCAGCACTGAGTCCCTCGTTTGGTAGCCTTCTTAAATTCGGCATTATAAGCGGGTTTTGTTCTGGTCACCACAAACTCATCCAAATGCCAGCTTTGTAGAAAACGCAAGCTATTCAGCATATATTGTGCAGACATGCACCGTATCATCTTATCTCCTCATTACATAAGTATTTATGTCATTAATTGAAGAAAAATATATAATTACTTGGCAAACAACATTGTAATATTCTTGATTCGGGAGAGATATTCTCTAAAGATTCTCGGGTGATGCTTGACTTTGCGGCAGTGATGGACCGAGCAATTTCATAAAAACATTTGTTTTTTCTCTTACATTGCTGAAAACTAAGGAAATGTTCGATATGTCAAGTTTAAGTTTAGAGAAGTGAAATGCAGATCAGGAGTCAATCACTGAACATCTAACTTACTATTTTCTTCCTCTGACAAACGTTAGAAATGTGTCACCAACAGTGATTATTTTCTGTCGGGTGACGTTACTAGTAACGATCTTGTCATACTGCTATAAACTGACATTGTGAAGAACGTCACTCCCAGTGCCAACCTTTCTCGTGGACGTTTTCCTTTCATTCTCGCCTAGGTATTGTGAAGAGAAAACTATGGAGAAGATGAACTAATATATATGTAGGTTTTGTGAGATGATATAGGAAAGGGGCATTTCATTAGCTTCCAGTATGACTTGTTGCTGTGATTTATGCTTAGCTTGGATGACCTTGTCATTCAGTTTAAGAGGACATGAAGGAATAGTTGAGTGTTGAAGGTCAGAGTAAAGAGGTTAGACTGTATAGCATAAATCACAGCAGGAAGTGACGTCACGAGTCAGTGAAATGCACTTTTAATTGGCCAGTTGGACCAGTAAGTATAACGGTCAGCTGTGTTGTACTCCATCTATCGGTATCTGTATATTTATAGCCGGTATAGTTTGTTTGATACTAGTCAGCCGAAATGTTGTCAGTCATTACTGCCTATGTGCCCCTGGATCATCATGTAATGCTACGATACACTCCAGACCTAGGCCTGGCTGTCAACGCTTTCCTTCTGCCCCCAGAGTATAACATCACTGTAGAGCTCAACTGGTTTTGAGAAGAGACATAATGTCCCTGTTGAGTTATGTTGAGTTCAAAGTACAAAGCATTGTTAGTTGCACATGTTGATAGCTCTGACGGTGTACATGGTAATGTACCCTAGGCACCACCAGATTATCATTCAAGACGACGTCTATACTCATTATCACACCATTAGCATTACCACTGTATAGACTGCTGCACTGAGCCACCTTCTTTGCTGCAACATTGTCCGGATTAGTCCTGAGATGTAAGGCCTATTACATTAACTAAGCACTCTTTCAATTTTATATGTACAATTATCCTCTGCTATTCTTCACAAAAACACCAAAAGCATGTTTTTACTTTTCTCTGGATCTAATTTCATGTAGAATCAGGAATAGAACCAGTTGAATGATGATTAAAGAGTTATTTGTTTACGCTTTTAAAACATAATCTGTACATTTCTTTCGCGGGTCGAGTCACAATTGTTTTTCGGTGACATGACCTTGGCTCTACATATGTAGAGAACACAATGACCTTTGGTTGCCCTTGGAAACACCATTTCTGTGGCTGATGGTTCCATATGTATACAGAGTATATATTTCATTGGACATCTTAATAATTGTACTTAAATAATAAAAGGAAGAATCACAACACAACATGGTATCCAAGGTTGACAGAGGGACCATTGTAGGATGTAGATATTCTTTGCAATATATAACGCTATTCATTTAGTTCTCCCTAAGGCTTTTTGAAATGTTTTTTGCATTTTAAAAATGTATTTATACCTGTACATAACATCAGGATTATCAGTAGCGTCGAATGTTCTGTGATTGAAAGTGGTATTCATGTATTTATGACGGTTAGAAAAATAACCTATCTTTCTCTCACTGGTAAAGTAAACATAGCACAATGCCTACATTTTGACCAACCTCCCCAAGTACAATTATACAACACAGTTATATCCAGCGCCGTCTGTGGTCCAAGAATCGTTACGCGATAATCCTGGTAGATTACGTCATTATGTACTGACCAAGGTGGAGTTGAGAAATCTAGTTTGTAAGCATTTTTGTATTTTCTCTTTACACAGGAGTCTGTGCTCTCCCCCTCAACCTCCTGGCTTTCAGTTGCATACATTCCACAACTACTTAGTAGTGTTATGCTTGGTTCTAGCTAATCAAAGACAAACTTAATTAGTCTGTGATGCTTTCATTGTGATTAACAGGTTTAGGGCTGATATGAGTGCTAAACTTTGATATATTCAGAGGGAGTTCTAAAAGAAAACTTACCATCAAATACTGTTTGGATGAAAGTTGTTATTCAGTGATCAGAGAGGTAGAAAGTCCGTGCTAAAACCTATGTCATGTAGTAAGGGTGCCGTCCGCAACCCAAGAAAACATATTTGGAGAAATGTCCAAATAACAATGTATCGTTTGCCATGAGGACGAAAGCTATTGCATTTAGTTAACATGAAGTAGAATTATGTGAACTAGACGGCACATCAATTTGTGTTAAGTAACGATATAACGATGTACTTTGCTCTTTCCTTGTCTTTAGCGTGGTATCCTATGTCTCGGCATGCGTGGACCGAAGTAAAGCTTACCACCATGCCACATGCCCCACCTGCGGTGATTTGTACATAGTCAGTCTAAGGCTACGTGAATGTCTTAATTTATGACCCTAATTATTACCATGAATGTACGACAGTTACTTATCAACTCGCCACCTTGTACAATTCATACCTATTTACAGAGGAGAAAACACTTAATGATTGTTCTCACAGACGCACCGTCTTAATATCCGTGTAACCTGAAGGAGACCAACTCTATGTGTTATGAGACAATTTGTAACCGCTGCCATCCCCATGGTACTCCAGGTCCTTTTATACTCTACCTGACTCCCTTTTGTGGTTCTACCCTACAACCTACAAAGTAGATGTTCAAATATGTAAAGTAAATAGTAGACACTGTAAGATACAAACTAGAATCAGAGGCAGACAGGCATTGAGTGAGTTGTGTCAAGGTTCAGGAGGAACAGCGGTAGCTGAGCGTGCTGCATTGTATTACCAGCACGAGCAGCAGGCATACCATTGAACTATATTATTATATAATATAAACATACATGTGTCTGTGCTGTCAGAGATAGGACTTATTGTGTTAGTCTCCAACTAAGGTGCAAAGAATACAAAGAATATGAAGGGAAAAGGATAAAAAAAAAGAATTCATTCTTTCTGTTTGTTGGCGTAATCCCAAAGTTCCAGTATTAGTGAGGTCATTGTAATTCTTCACCGAGTCAACCTGTGCAATACCACTTTTCTCTCTCATAATGAGATGTAGCTGTTAGATTCTGTTGACATCAGTCTTGTGAGCCATAGCTTCCTGGAAGCTCGAAGCTTGATATCTATAACCATGTCAAGCACACCCCTTAACGACAACTCCTATAGTTCTCCCACTCAAGGCCAACTGATTCCAGCAGCAGATCTGTGTGAATTATATTATTACATCAACCCCACAATTTGACTGACATGGTCATTGTCACAACCATAGGTCCACAATACTGGTATGTAGTTTAGAATGATGAATCATGATGTCCTTAAATCAAAACATTTTTTGTTAAAGACTGCATAGAATGAACCCTGAATACAATTTGTAATACAAAGAAAGTCAATTTGTTGGGTATGTAACCGGCTACTTGTAGGGCAAAGTTTACAAAGTAATAATTATTATTATCAAATCATCATTGTCTGCTGTGTGCTGCTCTGCTCTGTAGATGTCAAATTGAGGGTGTAGAAAAATGAATAAATATTTTGCCTATAATGGTGAAAACAATTCCTTTTGTGTTGTATTTTATTCTGAAACTGGTATTGGTAAAGCATGATTATATATTTAACAAACTCAAATAAAGTTTAATTTTATTGTATTTAATGTATTAAAAACATAGGTTGCAGTCATGGCCATGTCCGCCAACATATTTATAAATATTGAACATTAAAATGCATCGAGTTTTCAACTTCATTATTAACATCAGGAGATTGATGCTTAGACATAGCGACACATTCAATAATCTATACATCAAAATTGGTTCACACAAGTAAAACAAAGAGGAAAGGCTGCAGGAGGCAGGACACACCACCTCAGAAGAACAGGGCGTCCCCCACACCAGCACAGGAGGCTAAACATATCAACTGTTAATCCAACTCCAGCCATTAAATGTACAAATAGGAATCGCAGACATTTGAAGGCATGTATTCATTTAACCCTCTAAGGACAGCATTAATGCATTATGCCCTTGGTCGTCATGATGCATAAAAGCAGCCCTGGTGAGTAACTCGCTGGCACTGCATTGTTGCATCATGATGACATATCAACAAATACATTACTGTTAAACCAGTGAGGCAGGTAGCACTGGCATTATGAACATTTTTAAAGTAGCCAATAAAACGTGAAGCTGTCATCATTATATTTTTAAATAAAAAAAGTTGTCAATTATTCTGAGTTTCACATTAGTAGCAAGATGTATAAATGAATTGCAATGGCAAGCAAAAAAAGAAGGAAGCCCTTTAGAATGATCCTCAAGACGAAAATACAGGTAAGAAGGTTCTCTGATTCCATCATAATTATTCAATGGGTTAAAATCAATTTAAAAGGAAATGAATGGAAAATAAATGAATATCTGAATTGGAGACTGAGGCATGTCTAGTCTGTGTAGTTGGGGCAAGAGTAGAGGCTGGGCATGAATAAAAGACGTGTCTGTATTTGCTGTAAGGGAAAGGAAGATGCCACTAGTGTGTGAGGAAATATTGCATGGAATATGCTATTTAATTGTCAAAGGGTGATCCATGCCCTGTAGATTGTGATACAGCCCGGGTTGGAGGTGCTGAGAGGTGGCACAGAGGCTGGGGTCAGGCCTGGTCAGTCTATGGACATTCTGTAACACAGGGTGGCACCACTGAGCTGGCGACCTCTCTGCAGGTACACAGACCAATGGTAGGCAATGCATGTTAGTTGGTGGGAACCCAGATTGAGTGTAGGCCAGGGCCGTGGTAGCTTCTGTGATGCCTGTGTTGCGGGGTTGACATGGTCAGAGAGGGATATTGGTGAGGCTGGTCTGGTGTGGAATGGCATTTGACCCCATTTGCTGCGGGGTCAAGCTCTTCCCAATCTTTATTGGTCTATTATTACACAAAGGTCACGTCAATATGGGTGGGATGAGTGAGGGACAATTGGCATGGATGGTTTCCTTAGGGCATAAAACTAACCCAAAAATATCTCAGGCAGGGCTAGGTTGTGTGCATCTTGCAGTTTTTGATTTTAGAAACTGCTCCACTCACCAGGCCACATGTTGGGTCCCAGTCAGCCTATGGTAAGATGTGCTTGGAGTTTTTGCTGCAGACTGGGCTGCTATTATGGGATGGCTGCTGGAGGATGGATGGCAGCCAGTGTTGTTTTGGACTGCTTGGAGGGGAGAGGGGATTACATGTGGACTGCTGTGTTCTAGGAGGTATGGGACAAGGTAGGAGAACAGCCAATGGGACCAGTGATGACCAGAGAGGGGCAGACAAGGGGAGGAGGCTGTGTGAGTGTACACTGGGACAGCAGCCTGCAGCACAGAGTGCCTGCCTGCCCCTGCAGGCCACCCCTTCACACCCAGCCCACTGGTGTGTTTGGTGTGAGGGCAGGGGGAGGGGCAGGCTGTCTGTAGACTGTGTCTGTAGTATACACACCACTGGATTTACCCAGGACTATCCCTAGATGTAATTGTTTGTTAATGTCATGTGTTATGTAGTTATGCCTCTCTGTATGACCCCTCCTCCTCCTCCTCCCCCAGCCCCCTGCTGCCAGTGTCCCTCACTGCTGCAGGGGCAGCACACACAAAACTAGCGCTAGCCACTCAGGTACGGTAGGGGAGGGGTGTGTGTGGGGGGGGGGGGGGGGGGGTAAACATTGTATGGCTTCTCATTATGTCCCACAGTGTATTAAGTCTTTCTGCCTAACTATCTCTCTGCGTGCCTTTCTGTCTGCCTGTCTGTCTGCCTACCTGCCTGCCTTCTTCTCTCTCCAAACTGGGGATCTGGATGGGGGGGGGGCGGGGTCCCATGTCCCCTGTCGATTATAAGAAATGCCCATGTCCCATGTCACTAAGCAAACACCTGTGTCACTTATGTCACTAACCTAATTCAATGATTGGGTATTCTATATAGATAGAGACACTTGAACCCACTTTTAAATTTTATTTTTTTTTGATGTAGAAAAAATATGCAAATTATTTGAATAGGAATCATAATGCACATTGTAACAATCCCAGATTTCAATTATTATTATTCCCTTTTCGCTAAGCTTGATGTCATGTCACTAGGCTTTATCTCACATGTCGATTTTAAGGTTTGGCCATGTCATATGTCGCTTAGGTTGCCATGTCACATGTTGATTTTAAGAAAGAGCCGCATCAACTGTTGATTATAAGAAATGCCCATGTCGCCCTGTCAAGTTTGGTGGTCCACACCCATGTGGAGAAATGAATTGTTTCAAAATACTCCCTAGGCAGGGAAATAGTGCAGGGTTGCCCCACCATCCCAAACACTGGTTTCTTTCTTCATGTAGCTATAATTTTCAAAAATTACACAATTGACTGGAAAATAAAAAGTCAGGCTGGATGAGGTCGTAACCCATCTCGATGTATAGGATTGGTCTGAGGGGTGAGACAGCACTATAGAATCGGTTTCAGAGTATCAGTCCGGGGGTGAGCCCGCTCTATGCAGTTAGTCTCAGATTATCAGTCTGAGGACGGGTACTGGAGTATGGTATCAGTTTCAGGGTATCCTTCTGAGGATGGGGGCTACACTGTGGTATCAGTTTCAGGGTATCCATCTGAGGATGGGTGCTACACAATGGTATCAGTTTCAGGGTATCCATCTGAGGATCGGGGCTACACGATGGGATCAGTTTCAGGGTATCCATCTGAGAATGGGGGCTACACAATGGTATCAGTTTCAGGGTATCCATCTGAGGATCGGGGCTACACGATGGGATCAGTTTCAGGGTATCCATCTGAGGATGGGGGCTACACGATGGGATCAGTTTCAGGGTATCCATCTGAGAATGGGGGCTACACGATGGTATCAGTTTCAGGGTATCCATCTGAGGATCGGGGCTACACGATGGGATCAGTTTCAGGGTATCCATCTGAGGATGGGGGCTACACGATGGTATCAGTTTCAGGGTATCCATCTGAGGATGGGGGCTACACGATGGGATCAGTTTTAGGGTATCCATCTGAGGATGGGGGCTTCACTATGAACTTAGTTTCAGGGTATCCATCTGAGGAAGGGGGCTACACTATGAGCTAAGTTTGAGGGAATCCATCTGGGCACAGGGGCTACACTATGCTTAGGACACCTTAGACCCAGTTTAAGAGTATCAGTATGAGGACAAGAGATGGGGGTGGTGAGAGTTCGCGCAAACATTTTTTACGCCCCCCCCCTCGAGAGTGTGTTGAACATTTCATCCCCCCCCTCGGTGAAGGTGGCGATAGATTTTCGCCCCCCCCCCCCCTTTGAACTATAGTAACGCCCTGGTAGGAGGGGTCGGAAACTTTAATGCCTCCCCTGTAACTCCCCCTCAAGAGTATTGGTCTGAGGACAGGGGCTTGATATAAGAGCATGGACTGATTTCAAGAGTAGTCCCTCAACCCTCATGAAAACAGTAAGGTAGAGAAATGAATTAAGAAGGCAATCTTAGGTCAGCCCATGTTAAGGCTCCGGAGCTAACGTAAGAATTACTTTCATCTCCAACAGAGGCCTAGGCGTGTATCTGGAGCTAATATAAGAATTACTCCTGGGTTAGATTGAGGTTTAAGGCTGTGTCTGGAGCTAAATTAAGAACTAGTCTCAACCTAAGTCAAGGCTATGTACTGTATCTGATGCTTACTTATCCTTATCAAACCCTCACAAAACAGTTTCCCACCCCTCCTACCCGGGCGTTACTATAGTCCCTTTGTATATCCTTATCAAACCGTCACCAAAAGCATGCTTGTACAAGTCAAGCCCCGGCCTATATCCTTATCTGACCCTCACCAAAGGCATGCTTGTACAAGTCAAGCTCCGGCGTATATCCTCATCGGACCCTCACCAAAGGCATACTTGTACAAGTCAAGCCCCGGCGTATATCCTCATCTGACCCTCACCAAAGGCATGCTTGTACAAGTCAAGCTCCGGCGTATATCCTCATCCGACCCTCACCAAAGGCATGCTTGTACAAGTCAAGCCCCGGCCTATATCCTTGTCTGACCCTCACCAAAGGCATGCTTGTTCAAGTCAAGGTCCACCCCCCTGCCTCCCCATGTGATCGGAGCCTGAGCAGCTCTCCCCTCTGCCGCTCTCCCCTCTGCCGCTCTCCCCTCTGCCGCTCTCCCCTCTGCCCCCATCCCCCCGCCCCCGATCCCCCCGCCCCCGATCCCCCCGCCCCCGATCCCCCCGTCCCCGATCCCCCCGCCCCAGATCCCCCCGCCCCCGATCCCCCCGCCCCCGATCCCCCCGCCCCCGATCCCCCCGCCCCCGATCCCCCCGCCCCCGATCCCCCCGCCCCGATCCCCCCGCCCCCGATCCCCCCGCCCCCGATCCCCCCGCCCCCGATCCCCCCGCCCCAGATCCCCCCGCCCCCGATCCCCCGCCCCCGATCCCCCCGCCCCCGATCCCCCCGCCCCCGATCCCCCCGCCCCCGATCCCCCCGCCCCCGATCCCCCCGCCCCCGATCCCCCCGCCCCCGATCCCCCCGCCCCCGATCCCCCCGCCCCCGATCCCCCCGCCCCCGATCCCCCCGCCCCCGATCCCCCCGCCCCCGATCCCCCCGCCCCCGATCCCCCCGCCCCCGATCCCCCCGCCCCCGATCCCCCCGCCCCCGATCCCCCCGCCCCCGATCCCCCCGCCCCCGATCCCCCCGCCCCCGATCCCCCCGCCCCCGATCCCCCCGCCCCCGATCCCCCCGCCCCCGATCCCCCCGCCCCCGATCCCCCCGCCCCCGATCCCCCCGCCCCCGATCCCCCCGCCCCCGATCCCTTTCAACCGATACCCCCAATTCGACCGATACCCCCAATTCGACCGATACCCCCGATCACCCCGATCCCACCGATCTCACCGATCTCACCGATCCCACCGATCACACTGATCCCACCGATCCCACCGATCACACCGATCCCACCGATCCCACCGATCCTCCTGATCCCCTCCATACCCCCAATCCCATGGATTCCACCGATCCCCCGATCCCACCGATCCCACCAATCCCCCTGATCCCCCCCATCCTACCGATCCCCCTGATCCCACTGATCCCACTGATCCCACTGATCCCACTGATCCCACTGATCCCACTGATCCCCCTGATCCTACCAATCCGACCATCCCACCGATGCCCCCCATTGCCCCCATCCCAACAATCCCACTGATCCAGATCCCCCCATCCCCCAGATCCCATAGATCCCCCAGATCCCACCTATCCCACCGATCCTCCCCATCCAACAGATCCCCCCGATCCCACGGATCCAGATCCCTGGGCCCCCAATCCCCCACCCCCGATACCCCCACCCCCAATCCCCCTACCCCCGATCCCCGACCCCAGATTCCCCCGCCCCGGATCACCCCACCCCAGATCACCCCGCCCCAGATCCCCACACCCCCAATACCCCTACCCCAGATTCCCCCGCCCCGGATCACCCCACCCCAGCACAGGTAAGAGGAGTGTATGTGCAGGCAAAGGGCAAAAGAGTGAAACAGTGAGTAGTGGGTGGCGAGGAAATGGTTTGTGTGGTGTCTGGGTTCGACTCCCAGCGTTGACCTATGTATATATTAATATACACAATAAAATGCCGGTGCAAAAGTGGACAGATTGGTCAGCGGTCCAGCCACACACACCAGATCCTTTTTGTTGGACTTTTCCAGGACTCAAGTGCAAACAACTTTAGGGCACATATTTAGCTTCTTGGAATCAGTTTCAGTGTTGCTGGCTTCATGGTTCAAGAGAAATACCCTGCGTATATATGTGGTAAGCTGCACATTGGCTGGGTTGTTTTCACACGTTGTTCAGGAGTCTGCTGCTCCTCCGGATGAACTGACGGCGACAAAACTGTGTCTGTACGCTCCAGGTGACTGAAGCAACGCGGCAAAGCAATCTGTAGGGTTTAGATTTTTGGCAGTCTGCTTTTCAGTAATGGTCTGATGAAGTAGCGGTCCGAGAACCTGATTGAGACATATCAGCTCTACAGTATGCTGCACTTGTCCAAGACCCTGACCAAGCAACACAAGTACAAGAACGCAAAGGGTGGCTGTGGACATGGGCACTTTTTGACTCACACTAAAATGCATGTGATGTTGAGCATTTGTACACAGAAATATTGCAAATGTCAAAAATATCTCTCCATGGTAATTAAGCAATACATGTTCCGAGTATTGGCATGAATAAAGGCTCAGAGATTGAACAAATATCAAAGGGGGCTCGGAATTCAACACAGTATGTGGGGGTAGGGAAATGTGACGTTTTAGGTAGCTCACGCTTAAAACATGCTTTTACTTGATCTTATAAAACAACAGAAATATTGCAAATGGAAATGATATCTATCCATGGTAATTTAGCACTAGGTTCCTTGTATTGCCATGTAAAAAGGCTTAGAGATTGAAGAAATGTAAAATGGTTTTTGGAACTTGAATTCATCTGGGTATATGAAAGTAGGGAAATGTGACGTTTTAGGTAGCTCATGCTTAAAACAAGCTTTTACTTGATCTTATAAAACAACAGAAATATTGCAAATGGAAATGATATCTCTCCATGGTAATTTAGCACTAGTTTCCTTGTACTGCCATGTAAAAAGGCTTAGAGATTGAAGAAATGTAAAATGGTTGTTGGAACTTGAATTCATCTGGGTATATGAAAGTAGGGAAATGTGATGTTTTAGGTAGCTCATGCTTAAAACCTGCTTTTGCTTATTATTATAAAACAACAGAAATATTGCAAATGGAAATGATATCTCTCCATGGTAATTTAGCACTAGGTCCCTTGTACTGTCATGTAAAAAGGCTTAGAGATTGGAGAAATGTAAAATGGTTTTTGGAACTTGAATTCATCTGGGTGTATGAAAGTAGGGAAATGTGATGTTTTAGGTAGCTCGTGCTTAAAACATGCTTTTACTTGATCTTATAAAACAACGGAAATATTGCAAATGGAAATGATATCTCTCCATGGTAATTTAGCACTAGGTTCCTTGTACTGCCATGTGAAAAGGCTTAGAGATTGGAGAAATGTAAAATGGTTTTTGGAACTTGAATTCATCTGGGTGTATGAAAGTAGGGAAATGTGATGTTTTAGGTAGCTCATGCTTAAAACATGCTTTTGCTTATTCTTATAAAACAACAGAAATATTGCAAATGGAAATGATATCTCTCCATGGTAATTTAGCACTAGGTCCCTTGTACTGTCATGTACAAAGGCTTAGAGATTGGAGAAATGTAAAATGGTTTTTGGAACTTGAATTCATCTGGGTGTATGAAAGTAGGGAAATGTGATGTTTTAGGTAGCTCGTGCTTAAAGCATGCTTTTACTTGATCTTATAAAACAACAGAAATATTGCAAATGGAAATGATATCTCTCCATGGTAATTTAGCACTAGGTTCCTTGTACTGCCATGTGAAAAGGCTTAGAGATTGGAGAAATGTAAAATGGTTTTTGGAACTTGAATTCATCTGGGTGTATGAAAGTAGGGAAATGTGATGTTTTAGGTAGCTCATGCTTAAAACATGCTTTTGCTTATTCTTATAAAACAACAGAAATATTGCAAATGGAAATGATATCTCTCCATGGTAATTTAGCACTAGGTCCCTTGTACTGTCATGTAAAAAGGCTTAGAGATTGGAGAAATGTAAAATGGTTTTTGGAACTTGAATTCATCTGGGTGTATGAAAGTAGGGAAATGTGACGTTTTAGGTAGCTCATGCTTAAAACATGCTTTTACTTATTCTTATAAAACAACAGAAATATTGCAAATGGAAATGATATCTCTCCGTGGTAATTTAGCACTAGGTTCCTTGTACTACCATGTAAAAAGGCTTAGAGATTGAAGAAATGTAAAATGCTTTTTGGAACTTGAATTCATCTGGGTGTATGAAAGTAGGGAAATGTGACGTTTTAGGTAGCTCATGCTTAAAACATGCTTTTACTTGATCTTATAAAACAACAGAAATATTGCGAATGGAAATGATATCTCTCCATTGTAATTTAGCACTAGGTCCCTTGTACTGCCATGTAAAAAGGCTTAGAGATTGAAGAAATGTAAAATGGTTTTTGGAACTTGAATTCATCTCGGAATATGAAAGTAGGGAAATGTGACGTTTTAGGTAGCTCATGCTTAAAACATGCTTTTACTTGATCTTATAAAACAACAGAAATATTGCAAATGGAAATGATATCTCTCCATGGTAATTTAGCACTAGGTTGTAGAGATTGGAGAAATGTAAAATGGTTTTTGGAACTTGAATTCATCTGGGTGTATGAAAGTAGGGAAATGTGACTGGGGAATGTATGTATACCCCATGCATTTTTGAATTTGCAAAGTGTTGAGACTTTTTAAAAGGATTTATTGTGTCTGTTATTTCAAGCACAAAAGTGTTTGGATTCTAAACACTTCAAGTGTGTGAAGGACACGGTTTCTCCGGACGTTTTCGGAGACACCGGGACCCGAACCCAGGGCCTTCCGCTTTCCAAGCGACTGCTCTACCACTGAGCTACATCCCCATGTCCTATCAGATAGACCGTGTCTCACGTGACTGGACCGGTATAGGAGGGGTGCAGTGACTACCTGAACTGACCATCCCTGTGGGCCAACCACTCAGGTGCAGGGACTACTAAGCCCCTACAAGTGTTTAGGTTTTAAACACTTATAGCTGCACTGTGGTTCTAAACACTTACCAAACACTATTTTGAAAAGTGTTTAGCATTTAAACACTTTTTCCCTAAATTCTAAACACTTGTTTTGATTTTAACAGAGATTTTAAACACATATTCACTAAACACTCATTAAGTTTGTAGGTGCTAAGATTCATAGAAAAGTGTTTAGAATGGAAACACTAATATAAACACCTTTTTGTAAAGTGTTTAGAGTCTAACACTTTTTACCTAAAACACTTGTTTATGTACCTTACTATATATAGAAGTGTTTCTATAGAATAACGGACACAATGAGTGTTTAGATAAGTGTTTAGTATCTAAACACTTTTTTTACAGTGTAGTTTATTTTATTTTATACCATACATTTCTAACTCTATAAACCGCCGCATTCACCATCTGACCAATTTAGGCCAGCAAGGAAGCATGGCGGTCTATAGAGATTTCTTTATGTATACTAATGGTATGTATATATACAGGGGCCTAGAGATCTCTAGCTTTTACTACCATGTGTGACGTTCAACGGCCGGTGTTGGACAGATTTTCCTGAACCCGTCTGCAAAGCATGGAATGAAGTGGCATCACATCAGCAGACGCCAAGCTCCAGGCTCCAGTCTCCTTGTCTTATCTCCACTATTGATCCTTGAGCTTAGTGGACGTACATTTACACATTAGAAGCAGGCTGAATATGTTTCAAAATTCATGATCTTTTGCCCATCCCAAGAAAGACAGCAGGCGCCAAAACAAGTGAAAGCTGGCGTCTGTTACAATGGTAAAATGTCGACGTTCTACACGAACGTCATCTTTGTTGCTACAGAGACATAGGCTTTCATTGCCACAGAGACGTAGGTAACTATGATGGCATTACTGTGTTTGGAATCGCTGTATTGGTAACATCGGTTGGAACAAGTCCACAGAATCCACTCTGACGCCCACACAGACTGTGGAAATAAACTTGTTTCTCTCCGGCAGACCGACATAAGAGTTCTAGTCCTATTTGTACCTTATAGATTTTTGGTTGATGACTGGTAAGTGTTTGGTGATTTCAGAGAAATGTCAGCATGCCTGGCATAGCACAAAAATAGTGTTGATGGCACACGGTAAGGAGTAGGTTTGGTGTAAAACTCTGATATTACTTGGTCATTGCTGAGGGGGCCGACCTCCCCTGGTATTCTGATATGCATGCAACAGTAATATCATGACAGTAAAAGCTGGCTTGTCAGTAAAACAAGAATGTTCTTAGGTCACCAGGTTGGAAGACCTGTTTAACACTTCAATCATTTAAAGCAGCAAAGGAAAGTTATGTCAACTTGCAGCTCTGATGAGTGGCTCACAAGGGCTGGATGCAAGCATCACACTGATGCTACAGGATTGATAGGATGCATCAATACAGTGCAGTGAATTCCCATAAAACCACTCTGATCAGCTGACCTCCCTCATAAGGCGACCAGTTTGAGAGAATTGTATAGGCCTTACTCTGGTTAATTCTAATAGCTTCAAACATCAATGACTGTATGAACATCTATAGCTATAGGAGATGAAATAAGCTGACCCCTTTAAGCCTAGCCCACTACTTTCAGAAGAAACTATAAACCAAATCAGGTCGGCTTATCAGAGAGGGTTTACGGTACTCACCGACACTGCATTAGTGTATCGTGACAATAAATGTAGACCCTAGGGGGTTGATACACGCCCAAAGGGTCCAATGTAGTGCAGGTGAAATACTGGCAAGCACTGCATTGGTGCATCATAACAATAAATGTTCTCTCTTAGCAATTTGAATGATGCTGCATTCATGCATCATGCTGACCCTACCCAGTTTATACACATCCAATGGGTCTAATACAGTGCAGGTGAATTACTGGCCAGCACTGCATTGGTGCATCATTATGACACATTTAGCACTGTGAGTGACCCTTCAATGCCGCATTCATGCATCATGCTGACCCTATATGGGTTGGATACATACCCAAAAGGTCCCATGCAGTGCAGGTCAAATACTTGCCAGTAATGCATTAGTGCATCATTACAATAGATGTTCTCTTTTAGCAATATGAATGATGCTGCATTCATGCATCATGCTAACCCTATGGGGTGGATACACACCCAAAGGGTCAAGTCAAGTGCAGGTATATTACTCACCAGCACTGCATTGGTGCATCATTACAATAGATGTTCTCTTTTAGCAATATGAATGATGCTGCATTCATGCATCATGCTAACCCTATGGGGTGGATACACACCCAAAGGGTCAAGTCAAGTGCAGGTATATTACTCACCAGCACTGCATTAGTGCATCATAACAATAGATGTTCTCTTTTAGCAATATAAATGATGCTGCATTCATGCATCATGCATCATGCTGACCCTATATGGGGTGGATACATACCCAAAAGGTCCCATGCAGTGCAGGTCAAATACTTGCCAGTAATGCATTAGTGCATCATAACAATCAATGTTCTCTTTTAGCAATATGAATGATGCTGCATCCATGCATCATGCTGACCCTTTGGGGTTGATACACACCCAAAAACTTTCAAAAATGATGTGTCCACTTGGATTCGGATTCAGCACATTGAAAAACCCCTATAGCCGAATTTTCATGCTTTCTGCCAAAAGTGCCAATGTTGGTTGCTATATGTTACATATCTACTTGACTACCCCCAAGCAACATGCTTTAGCAGGTCCGGAAAATGGAGGAAAACCTTCCCCAGAGCCGTTATCTACACGCAGGTAGGTGTGAAAACACTGCAGGGCTCACTGCCTACTGGGTGAAATGGAGGAGCACAGAGGGAAAGTCTATAGAAAAAGCTTATTTATATGTGATTTCAAGGCAATCACCTGTATGATTCACTATTCCCCATGTATGATTCAAGAGCATAAACTAATCTATCTTATGGGATATAAACATTTGACAGCAAATTAATAGAAAATTCAGCAAATGGGTTATAAGAAAACCGTTGCTAATTTTAGCCCTGCAGTGTTTATGCTACAAGCAAAACCATTGCTAATTCTAGCCCTGCTGTGTTTTCACACCTACCTGCGTTGTGAAAATTAACACTGGTGTAAATAAGGGCTCTAGCGAGGGTTTTCCTCCATTTACCGGACCTGTTTAGTATTCCTGCTATATTTTTACATACAATTCACCCACTGTACAGACAAACACACCTACCGTAACTTCTGATGTAAAAGCCTAACTTTTCCAGCCAGGCAATACCTTAGCAACCACAGCATAACTCATTATCCCTCATGCAGACATGCTTTAGTATTCCATGGTGGTGGGGTGGTTGGGGTGTGGGGTTGGATTGATGTAGCTGAACATTGCCACACTGAGAAAAAAGAGTAAAAGAACAGAGATCCTCCAGTGCTGAGGAGTAAAAACTCCTTCACACTGTCCGCCTTTCTACCTGTGTTAACAGGATTACAGACCCAATGAAATTACTTTTTTTGCTCTCTCTTTACATGCTTCTATTTCTGGCTTTGGAAATGAATTTTCCTCACTCAAAAACACATGTATGCCCATCCCTCATAATAACATCATTCTTATATGGAGTTCTCCCTAACAGTGTCTTCTTTTAAGTACACTGTAGCTGTTCGATTGATATATCAATCATCGATGAGCAAAGCATATACATAATCGAGGGTAACATTCTCTATTTTGTTGTATAATTCATATTTTATGAACAGCATCAGGTAAGAACATATAGGTGAGCAGAATGTCATGTCCCCCATGTCAATTTATTCAATGATCAAATAGGATAAACTAAAATAGTCAAGATGATAAGAGAACATAGACTAAATTTATGAAAAATCTCCAAATCACAGCAATTACAACATATCCTCCCAATTGAAGGATTTTGCATCATATTTTTTTACCCCGATATTCTACTTTCTGTACGAATATCTATTTCGGTGGCAGCGATATCCTGTCATAAACCGCCCCGCTGTACGGGACTTACAGGGTCTCATTAATTAGATTAATGCCGCGTATTGATTGGCCGCTGTCGCCAGCTGACAGTCGCGACATGAAGCGATCGATGTGGGACGTCAACGCTTTGCCCCAGCCAGTATCTGAATACCCCTCCCTTCACCCCTTACATCACTCCTACAGCCCCACGCCAGTCACTCTATCCAAATAGGGCCCCTTACCCCACCCCACCTCTACTCTAACTCCCCACCTACACCCACAGCAGTCACTGTACCCACATAGGGCCCCTTACCCCACCCCACCTCTACTCCACATCCTCACCTACACCCCCAGCAGTCATTTTACCCACATAGGGCCCCTTACCCCACCCCATCTCTACTCCACATCCTAACCTACACCCCCAGCAGTCATTGTACCCACATAAGGCCTGCCCCCCCTTAGTACATGCCAACACAGCCCTCAAATGAGAGGCTGGTTAAAGAAATTACAGATCAGACCATTGGTGTCTTCTACAGATCAATAAATTCTGAACTACTAAAGGGACTATGTGTAAGGAAAAGGGGTCAAAACAGTGTAGTTATGCATCTTCTGTCCTGTACCCACCCAAGACTTTCATCACTGAAAATTCCTTGCAGGCTTGCCGTGTTGCGTCCCTAATCTTCCCACTTCATTCAGTACTTTGACACCTCGGTCCCCGCTCCCTCTTCCCTCCCCCCCCACCCTCACAGAGGGTCCCCCCTCCCCCTCCCAGTCTTTGTCCCTGTAAGGGACTCTGGTTATGTGGCACCCTTTGTTACAACACAAGACAGCTCAGCATTGTCTGAACCCATCCCCCCCCCCCCCCCACCACACACACTAACACACCTACCGTAAATTCCTACGTAGAAGCCTAACTTGTGTATACGGGACTAGCAAATTAGGCTATGGAGGCTGCCATCTTGACTCAGAGCAGTGCATTGTGGTTAGGCTCCTGACTCTAGAGCAGTGCATCATGGGTGAATTTCTTATCAATCCCTTTGTTCCAGGTGTGAAAGGAGGAGATTATCTCAATAAGGAGATGGGGTGTAGCCCCCGACTACCAGAGGCAGCAGGATGTGCTAGTGCCGTATAGACCCTTAAAGCCGCAGGTCTCGGTACCCCTCCACCGACAGTCAGGGCGCAGTCGGGACAGGTACTCAGCCCTATTTATAGGAGAGCTGGGGCTTTAACTTATAAGCTGCAGAGGGGCTTTTTATTATGGTAAATGTAGTATTGTAGTATACATCTAAATAACCTGCGTATAAGCCGCATCCCGACTTTCTCCCAATCCTAGATGTCACGTTGGCAATCTGACTTGTGTTTTAGCCGAGGCTTCTATGCGAGAAAATGTGTCATAATGATGCACCAATGCAGAAATATTTTAAAACCCAAACTCATTTTGTTGAGGATAATGTAAAAGTATACAAGAGCTTGCTGTTTTGGTTTATTATACTGCGAAGCAATATATATAGTATTCAGCATTAGTCTCCCTAAAAGGTATTAAATAAATAATAGGGCTTTTCAGTAAATTGAATATCTGTTTCAGCGGAAGATATGAGTACACCCCAAGTGAAGGAAGGCATGCAGGCAGCAGGTGTCAACTCTATCCTGCCTAAGGAGCATGGCGCTAAGTTCTACACCCTGCCCTTCGTCAAGAACTCAGAAAAGGATGTAACCGCTGTTGTGTCGTGGGACTCGTCTATTCACGATTCAGTCCACCTTAACCGTGTCACACCCAACAATGAGAGAGTCTACCTCATCCTCAAAGTAATTAGTACTTTAATAGCTTACATTATACCCAACAGAATATCTCTATAGAATGGATCATCTGAAAAAGACCCCAAAATATGTTCTTGAAACTTTCTTTTTTACCATGATAAGCTTTACCATTCCACTTTAAGAAAGATTTAATGAAAATGATAATACAAAAGAGTGCCATTTGAATATTAATTTCATAAAAATACTTAATATCAGGAGAAAGGAACATTTGGTTATAACAAAACCCATGCAGTCTACTGTGGATTAAATGCTGATATTGCTTACTTGTTCAGACTGTCGTGCGGTTGAGCCATCCAGCATCGATGGAGCTGGTGTTGAGAAAGCGGATCTGTATCAATGTTTACAAGCGACAGAGTCTCACAGACAAACTCAAGAAGAGAATAGGAAAATCGGTAAGTAAAAATCTTCTTTTTAAATAAAAATATTTTTTTACTTTTCAGAACGAGTTTTTGAATTTGAAAATTATGATAAGTTCCATCACAAAAAACAGCAGTGTTTGTACTAAGCTAGCTGATTAGTTTTAAAGTATTATTCATGAAGGATAAGTTAGATTATTATTATTAGCAAATCTGATGGAAAAACTATTGGTCATTATAATTCATTTATGATATCCAATATACCCTCATGATAAGACAAAAGATTCTTACGGTTAACATTTAAATCAAAATTGCATATCAATTTCTTCGTATCCTATATCCTATGCAAGAAGTTTGAAAATCAGTTCTAGAACATATTCTAGAATTAAGACATGGAAATCATGTTAAGTCATAATGTACGCGGGTGTGTGTGTGCTGTATTTGACCTACAGTAGTTTAGGCTGCAAGATGAGTAGAACAGTTATGTCATTGCATGGTGTTTGCTGATATGAATAGATTAGTTAACCTCATGTTCTTTGAAAGTAAGAACTATATGAATAAGAGCAGCCTTGCTGGTAAGGAAAACCTGTGATTTGTTAGGAACTTAGTATTTATTCATGAAGTGACAATCAACATGTACATGCATTGTGGTAGATGATGCATCTCATAAGTTTAGTTTCATCTTTTAAGTTGAATGAAAATATTCATAGTGGCAAGCTCCTTGTAAATGTATGTTAACTTTTGTCCCCACAAATGTATGGTGCCCTTAAGTGTCATGTCCCCTATTTCAACAAATGGTTTTAACTTTGATTTGATATTACAAGTCACTCACCAAAAGTGTACATTTTTACAATAAGACCTTTGCATTCTTTACTAAGAGTTTTGATCCACATACCGGTGTATAGTATTTTAAGAGTACTGGTATGTTTTGATATTAAAAAAACTATTTTTGAATCAAAGTATATACTGGTTGAATATCAAATCATTTGATGGAATCCATTCGAGGTAAATTGAGAAATTATTGATGTAGCTCTCAACTATCCCTCACTGCGTCACTGACCCTTTTCCCGCTTGTGGTCCATGAAATATTTCACTTTTGCTTTAAGACACATTCACATGTAACCCCCAAATCACTATAACATTTTTGAAATTATCATGTTCGGTACTATTAATTTCTATGGAAAAAGTTTAATTATGGAGTTGGTATTTTGTTGATCATTCCAGTTATGAATAAATGCCCCTTTATCTGTCCATATCATTTCTTTGGAAGAGGTGGACGATCTAAGTCTAAAACTTTAAGAAACCATGAGATATATAAGTATGCATGTCAGATCATTTACCCCAACCCCAAAATGCTCCCTGTTGTCATTCACGTTCAAGATTACACAGGCTGTTTGGGGGGGGGGGGGGGGGGGGGGCTGTAGTTGTAGGTTCAAATCCAGAGCTTTTGTTATGGGAGTAATTTATAACATGCAAGAATAAGTTAAGATGTGCCACCTTTTTCGGAGTTCCAATTATTTGGCAAGGATTTCTGAAGCTGAAATCATTGCTGACTTAAATTCATAGCCTATAAAATTCATTTTCTAAAATTTCAAGATTTCTTGTGATCGTAAAGTGACAGTTCTGTAAGTTTCTGCAACAGTTGGCTTGTTTTGGTGTACTTTTGTTTGGCATGGTGCTCTCATGTTGTCTGTGTTGTGGCTTTTTCCCCTGCACCCCCTTGCTGAGTAGGTGATGACAACTTTGACGGGAACTGACTATTTCCAGGACTCTGTCTTCTCTACCGGCGTCACCTATGAGGTTGTGTCTAATATACCAAAGGTAATACTTTCCATTGAAGTAAATATGAAAGATATAGAGTTCTGGAAGTAAACACTAATATTGAAAGATGAATGGAGGTAAAGACTTTTATAGATGAGATCAGTCTCTGTGGGAAGTAAGAGAATATATTTTTTTCTACATGAAATCATTGCTGTAAAGACATTTGAATAATTATTATATATGATATATGCTTTAGTGACAATATCATTTACACATGATGCAATTTGACAAGAACATAAACTCCCTCTACTGGAAAATCCTATGAAAATAATCCATGTTTGTTAATCACGTAAACCTAAAAATAAATATTTAGAGTCAGTAATATATCCTCTGTTACAAGATTATTGAAGACTATCGCTTAACCCATCTATCCCTACTAACAATTTACTAGGCATCAGAAGACTTGGAGGACCGGGAATCACTTGCCCAGATGGCTGCTTCGACCCACGAGATCAACGCATCAGATGGAGAGACATATATTGAAAAATACATTCGAGGAGTCTCTGCAGTTGAGAGTATCCTCACCCTAGACCGTTTGAGACAGGTCAGTGCATAGATTATTCTAGTCTGTCTACACTAGTCTGTAGTGAAGTAAATGTGAACAACTGTACATTCCCGACTCTACAGGGTGCACTCACTTGCACCCATAATGAGACTGACTGTTTTAAGTCATCCTGCCGTTCTCATTATGATCAGCATTGAAGATGTATAACTAAATTTGCATCATCATCTCATCCTGCAGGAGGTCGCCATTAAAGAATTACTTGCTGCCCGTGGTCGCCCCTTGCGCAAATCGACCAGTGTTCCCAACATTCATAACGTAAGTAATCATTTACGACATAAACCACACAAGTCTCTACAGTTCTTGCCCCTAAATCCTCACCATGAAACTGATAGATCCAATTGCCTGTTGACTAAATCTTTCTCCGGTCCAGTGATGATGTTATCGCTCCTGCCCGTTTCTACCCAATGTACATAACACTACACGAACACGCAAATAGTCATGTAGAGCTGTATATATATACGTGCAAGTATAAAGTTAGTGCTTGGCAAAGCATCTGTATCAAATAACAGTTTGTGTGAAATTTGCTACACATGTGCAAATTGGCTTCACATGAATGCTTTGCATATAGAATGTAGATAGTATTTTCATAATCCCTTAGGGCTTTCATTCAAAATAGCTGAAATGAAAATTGATAGGCCACACCAAACACATAAATTAGTCAATGGATTTCTGTTCTCAAAGTAATTATGGGGCAAATAGTTCTGTTGTGAAGAGCCTGTATTCCTTTTTACAAGGACTACGCAGTAGAAAGTTTTGGGAATGCTTTTTACTCTCCGTTCAATTTCCGGAATCCATTGCCCAATTTTGTTGTACAACAATACTGAATTCTATGATAGGTGTTTCAGGCGTTATAGAGTAGAGGTTCTGAAGAACACCTGTGCTTTGTTTATCAATTACACCACATGCTCAATAACAAAACCTGCTGATTGTTGGCCCTGTCCTTGTTCTACCGCGTCATGCATGACCTGTGCCCATCCATGTGTGTCACTCGTAATTTACAGGCGCTGATGAAACGTGCGACGAGTGTACCCAACATTGCCGACGTAAGACATGATAATGCACCGTGTTAAACTAAGCTGCAACCTCTCCATTTGTGATAGCCCTGATTGAAACAAAGCTAACACTAAGCTTAAGTGAAACACCATCATCAATGTAGAATCTTTAATCATCTTTAAGACCAATATGTAGCTGACTACAGATGTATGATTAAGCTTAGTATAGCTGCAGTTTCTTGATGGGGCTGTCAAGGGTATCTATCTTGTGTTGGGATTAAGGTTGGAGTGTTTGTGTGTGGTGTGTCTGTCTCATATTTGGGGAACTCTGGTATAACTATTAATAATTTATACTTTTCGGTGTAAACCATATGTGGTGGGTGGTCTTGGGGAGGGTTCCATGTTCTTCTTCTTTTACAAAGGTTTCATCAGAATTTGTTTCTCCAAAAAATGTTATTTAGGTGTATAGGTTAAGAATTATGTGTGTTGTCTAAGGTAATTGAGAATTCAGATGAAGCAAAATTTGTAGGAAAGCAATCCCAAATTTAGTCATATGGCTTCATATAGCAAGAACCTTTGGCTTTACAATAAACCAATGAAAAATCATGGGAAAGGTAATTTGCAAATTATAATACGGTTATTAGGCCTTTAATTGTGTTGTATTCTAGAACTTGGAAAAGGATATGTCTGTTACGTCTCGTATTGTGTATTTGTGTTAGGGTGTAATGTGTTGAGTGCCTTCAACGTCACAAATAAGAAGAGTGGTCTGTTACAAATCTGTCGTGCCTATAAACATCTTACTTTCCCTTCTCTCCTCTCAATATAACAGCTATTTTCAAATAAACTTTCTCTTAATCATGTGCAAGTGCAAAGGAAGAACTAAGATTTTGGAAGATCTTAAATAATGTCTTCTTCAACTGTTTCTGTTGCAGTCCGACTTTTTCTGTACCCTTCTCCAGGTAGAAAAACTTGGTCTCTCTGAGCACAATAAAGACAATAATTTCAAAGAAAATGTACATTTTAAAGCATATGCTACCTCAAAAAACAACTTCTTTGACTCTTTAGTTTAGTTCCTTTGATTGGTCTTGTATTATGGTGCAGGTAGTTTGCACTTGTGGCTTTGAGCCTTCACAAGCTGAAAGTGTTTGTTGGTCTGTATTAGCTACCTTAGTATTCAGATGTAGAGAGAGGGAAGTACTTGCTTAGCGAATACAAGTTACCTTAGGGATATTGGCCCAGTCATGAAATAATGTAAAGGTAGAGAAGTTTTGCTTTTACAAGTAGCAAGCTAGAGGCAAATAATATTCTAGAATATGTGAAACCATCAAATTCATTAATTCCCAGCCATTCATGCCAATAAATGACAGGTTAACCCCAGGGGTGCTTCATATTGTTGTATAGAGATTAGGTTAGGCATAACATGGCTAAATTATGTTAAAAGAGTAGACAGTATTATACATGGAGGATGATTAAGTCAATAATTTTATGTGGAAGCCGCCTAGAAGCATTGTAATTCCAAATGATGCTTATGACACAATAGGTAGCAGTTCCATGGATAGTTGGTGTAGCAGAAGCTGCTTTGCAGCAGCATAATCTTCTCTACTCTTTTGTCTGAAACAAATATCACATTTGTTAATCTATTTTATTCTACAGAAGTTATTACCATCCCAATATAGAAAGGATTTAGAAAGACAGACATTATACTAGTCTTCTTGCTTTATACAATTTAGAAAAGGAAGTGATGTCTTTAGCTCAGACCTGTATAACTGTATAAAGTTGCTAAGAAGGGATGGTATTCCCCAGGAATACACCTGTATCTTCTACCCTGGTCCCTGTGCCTGATGTTGCTCTGCATGTTGCTGCTCTCCTTCCTTTCCTTCTGAGTTTGTGTATATGTCAGGACTTACGTGTACGTAACATTGAAGATATCAAGTGTGACCCTTTTCTATCGAGCACAAATTAGCATGTTGTGTGACCACTTTAAACTTTCCTAGTACTAAGGTTATGTTAACAAAATGCAGGCAATATATGCCATGTTTAACATGATACTATGTTAGGGAGATAATACTTTTAATATTTGACTGTAAGAAGAATATCTGTTTATTTACAATAAGGATGTTATCTTTCAATATACAAACTAAACCTAACATAGATCAAAACATCTTCGAACTTACTTTTAAAGTAGTTTTGATTCCATACTTAATTTATAAGTTTGGGAATACTTTGTCAAAAAACTACAAAATGAACTATTGTTTGTGAGAGGAAAAAAAGAAATTCTTTAAACAAACATTTTCAGAAACATATTTTACACAAAAGAAAGACCCGATTTAAATGAAGAGAAATTTCCAAATTACTGTATCATAACTGTTCTCTAAATGAAACATTTGACCAGAACATCTCAAAGAGTAGGGACATAAGTGACATATTATAAAGAAAATCTCATACTATAGACTCTCTACTCACTTTTACTATAGATGTTCCAAGTCGTCTACCTGTGGATGACACAGAAAGTATCAGTCCTGGTCCCTGCACCCAGCTCCAAACTCACACCACATGTTTGATGGAAAAGGCGGATATATGGCCAGATTTATCCCGCTTAGTATATCCTCTGAAATTGAGAGAAGAGATACATGAATATAAAGATAAATCAAAATCTAAGAGAAGAAAAAAGTGTCATTTTTACATGGTGTCAGTTTGTCCCTGGAGTGCTGGGAGCGGGTACTTGTCAACGTACAGTTTCTGTAGGGGTGAAATACCTACATCACCTTCCTAGACATGTGGTGGGCCTACTCAGCAAGCTCCTGGCAAGATGCATGAGGTTGCTGCAACAGAATATGCAATGCACATACCCATTGTTCAAAGTCATGTACTTCTATGTTGGGTTATGAATAGGAGAACATTTGGAAAGTTTGTCTGCAGATTTCCTTTCTAGTCTGGCAGGGATGACAGAAAGTGTGAAAGGCTTCTTTGGCATGTTGTTGAGATATTACCTTGAGAGGATGTGGGGGAAGGGATGCAAAATATGAAAATATAGTTATCAGAAAATAATCCCTGGATGATTTTAGGTAACTTTTTCATGACAAAATTGACAGCCAGCTTATGAGAGGTGAAGGCTCCTGGATGGAAGTTTCAGTAGGAAAAAGCCACAACACAGACAACATGGAGAGGTTCTGAAAACATTTGGTAGATTTAAGACTATTGCTAAGCTGTATACAATTCTAAATCTCTTAAATAGCAAATTGAATTTATGTACAGGATAAAAATGTTTATATGCAGTGAATGTTTACCAAAATGTAGTGTATATGGGCCAAGGAAATATGATCACAGTCCAAGTTTGGCTTCAAATAATATCATAGCATTAAAGCTGTCTTTTGCTGGCTGCATCCATCTTTGCCTTTTGCTGCTGAATGGTCCCCATACCTGGGAAGGATGCTGTTCCTAGGGAGCATCCATTGTATGACTCCAACTTTGTGCACCCCTCACCTGTCACCCTCTTCTAACCATTACAGATACTGACTTCTCCCCGAGGGTTGGATGAACAGGTAATTTATTCTGCTTCCATAACGGCATGTTTTCCTACGCAATACACACAAACATGATTCTTTCTTTACAGTTGCCACCAAACCCTTCTTTTTTCTTTTTTGTTATTAATTTCACTTGAATTCTCACTATCGTTTCATGCAAAGGTTAATTATCAATTTATTGTATTATTAGGGGTTATATTCATTAGGTATTATTGTTTCCCTCATTTGTGCTATATACCTTGAACATGGATTTTTGTCTTTTAATAGAGTTGAGTCACATATGATTGAATTTAGATATATTCATTTAACCAGAAAGGAATTGGTATTCTCAAACAAAGCATGATCATTTGCTATGACAATAGTTGAGTCAGGGTCAAGGATTTATTTTTTACTTTGAATTGTGTATCATGACACTGTTTGCCTTGTATGTGCACAACACTATAGTGATATCAATATTCTGCTGTTGGGGGGGGGGGGTCATGGGCAGGATGTTTTTGTTTAGGATGTTTTTGAAACTCAATAATCATATTAGAGTTTAAATGTTAAGAATAATACAGATTCATATTAATACACATAGTATGCATTACTCTGAATGTTATTTGACACAAAACCTTCAGGCAGTTAAATTTCTAAATTAAACATTAAAATATGTCTTTTTAACATGACCTTACTTTAAGTGAGTTAGATCTAATGTCTACCACCTCTTATTTCTCTAGTTCCTAACTCTCCCTTATTGATATCCAGATGCGGACAGACAGCTTGCAGGACTTGTCCTACGGCAGTGGGGACCGCTTTGCATCACTCCCAAAACAGTTCACGGCGCCTTTCGACTTCAGACACCGTGGAGTCTCAGAGGATCTTGCCAAGGAGCTTATTTTCGGAAAGGATGGGGCTTTGCTACCTAGCAAACCAAGTGGTCCATTCAGCTTAGGTAGGTTGATATGTATTGGACTTGTACCAGAACATCTTAATGGTTAGAATTTCACTGACACTGCTTTTGAAACCTGTTCATCAGACCGTACGTGTACTGTAAGCTCAGTGGAGAGTACATACTTGTACGCTTGCTAAATAAATCTATACCTTTTATGATCTTACTTTAGATTTTATTTCAATGTGTTAAGAAATTCTCAAGCTACTTCGGAGTCGGCTTTAAAATGTGAATAATTCACAGTGAGAACATGAGAGGCCTTTTGCTGGGAAAGGGATATCTAGATGTTTTCACAAGTGAATTATACTGCTATATTATAATTATTTTCATTTTTTTATGCCGAAGTGGTGGCGTAGCCACCTGGTGGTGCCGCCAGGCACCACCAGAACGAGGTATATGATGTTTGCACTTTGCCAGAAGTCAGAACGGGCGCCGCCATCTTGGATTGTGCCGCCATCTTGGATTAAGGTGTCACAACACAAATTTATGCTATGTGATAACAATAATATAAATCAACCTTTGATAGTTTCTGAGGTTGATTATAATCATACCTACCCCCCCTAATATGTACCCAAGGAACTCAATGGTTCTATCAATTTGTTGCTAATACAGCTGGTTGCCTAGCAACGGCTATTCTAATTGTTTATCTGCCTAGCAACACACATTTTCATGGTCCTGAAGTTGATTATAATCATACCTACCCCCCCTAATATGGACCCAAGGAATTCAATGGTTCTATTGGTTTGTTGCTAATACAGCTGGTTGCCTAGCAACGGCTATTCTAATTGTTTATCTGCCTAGCAACACACATTTCCATGGTCCTGAAGTTGATTATAGTCATACCTACCCCCCCTAATATGGACCCAAGGAATTCAATGGTTCTATCCATTTGTTGCTAATACAGCTGGTTGCCTAGCAACGGCTATTCTAATTGTTTATCTGCCTAGCAACACACATTTCCATGGTCCTGAAGTTGATTATAATCATACCTACCCCCCTAATATGGACCCAAGGAATTCAATGGTTCTATCCATTTTTTGCTAATATAGCTGGTAGCCTAGCAACGGCTATTCTAATTGTTTATCTGCCTAGCAACACACGTTTCCATGGTCCTGAAGTTGATTATAATCATACCTACCCCCCCTAATATGGACCAAAGGAATTCAATGGTTCTATCCATTTGTTGCTAATACAGCTGGTTGCCTAGCAACGGCTATTCTAATTATTTATCTGCCTAGCAACACACATTTCCATGGTCCTAAGGTTGATTATAATCATACCTACCCCCCCTAATATGGACCCAGGGAATTGAATGGTTCTATCCATTTGTTGCTTATACATCTGGTTGCCTAGCAACGGCTATTCTAATTGTTTATCTGCCTAGCAACACACATTTCCATGGTCCTGAAGTTGATTATAATCATACCTATCCCCCTAATATGGATCAAAGGAATTCAATGGTTCTATCCATTTGTTGCTAATACAGCTGGTTGCCTAGCAACGGCTATTCTAATTGTTTATCTGCCTAGCAACACACATTTCCATGGTCCTGAAGTTGATTATGATCATACCTACCCCCCTAATATGGATCCAAGGAATTCAATGGTTCTATCCATGTGTTGCTAATACAGCCGGTTGCCTAGCAAGGGCTATTCTAATTGTTTATCTGCCTAGCAACACACATTTCCATGGTCCTGAAGTGATTATAATCATACCTACCCCCCCTAATATGGACCCAAGGAATTCAATGGTTCTATTCATTTGTTGCTCATACAGCTGGTTGCCTAGCAACGGCTATTCTAATTGTCTATCTGCCTAGCAACACATTTCCATGGTCCTAAGGTTGATTATAATCATACCTACCCCCCCTTATATGGACCCAAGGAATTCAATGGTTTCAAGACTCAAGATTCAAGAAGGTGTTATTGACTAATGTATTAATGATACACTTATGTCAGCACCAAATTTGTATTAATCTCATTATTAACAATTTTTATATAAGAGTATATACACTTTATGGCTCCTGTCCTATTAGCTTTATTACAATAATTGCAACATCTATTGTAATTGTTTATCTGCCTAGCAACACACAATTCCTTACCCCCTAGCATGGACCCAAGGAATTAATAGGAAATGCCATATTTGAAGTAATATCATCCTTCCCCCTGATAACCCCTTCCCGGCCCTGCTTTTTTGGTGTCTTAAATGGGTTCCCTTCAAACATACCAACCATGTAGACATTATGTTTCTTCGAACGCAAGAATTGCGGTTGTTGCCGCGTATAAAAATGCCTGAGGCATTTTTTTACGCGGCAACGACCGCAATTCTTGTTACAATAATTTTGTTGGATATTCTATCTCAGTCACTTGCTTATTCAGTAAGATTTCTATTTATTGGGGACCATGTAGTGTAGCATTTTGAGAAATGCATCACAAATACATGAAATAAATTTAAAAGCAAAAAAGAACAAGATGCCAAAGGGATTGTAAAGATTATACTTTTAATGCAGATTTAGTGTCCAGTGTAAATCTTTTCTCCCAGAATAAAACTGTAAGGTGAACAAAATGAGACTGAACATCTTTTGAAATATAAGCGATTCTTTGATATTACTCCACAAATAACTACCTGAAAGGAAAGGCAGCAGTTGACTAATGATGGATTGTGTAGAAAAGGGCAAAGACAGGCTCGTCACATTTGCCCCCTTGTCCACCCTGCACCACACCCATACACAGACCATGACTACCCTGTGTAGACACATGACTACCAAACCTCACACTCACAGTATGATGCCTGTGCTGCTGCTACTATAATAAACCAGCAGACATACTTTACACTGTACAAAACTGCTTGTGAACTGACCAAATACTGAGCAAATTAGGCATGGATCTCATCATCCAGATGAGATCATATTTGTGAAGTGACGACATATATCAGATGAGGCATTTGTAATATTCCAGAACTGTAAGAAAGAAATTACAAGTTTGTATAGCGATAGTTTGTCTGCGATTATTCCATGCCTCCTCTATGAATACAACAGCACATTAAAGTTTGCGTTTACTCGGGTAATGACAATCTAACAACACACTGAATAGCATGTACTGCTGAAACCTTTGTAAATGCTCACATGATGATATGAGAACGTCTATGTAACACAGTCACTGCTCTACCACATCTGACCAATTCCCATGTGGACACTGGTCCAGCTAGGGTTACCGGTAAGAGCGTGATATCTTCACCTGTAAGTCACAAACTATTTAACGATTTGAGTACAAAAATAGACCTCTTACTAGTGTCAATGTTGGAGAAAAGTTAAAGCTGTAATAAGTCAAAATATTGTACATTTAAGAAGATTAGTGCTGGGGAGATGATCATTACTGGTGGTGATACAGCAGGGGCTGTGAATCTGTATTGTTAGTTTCTCTATATGGGGAAGGTGTGGAATAATGGTTGAGTACTAAAGGTTGCATGCACACTAAGCTGGAATGGCACATTATGAGACATGAACCCCTTCACACTAACACAACCTGACACAATGTTTTAAGTTGTTCACACCAACTGTGGGGGGTCACGCACTTCTGACTGTTAAACCAGGAACAAAAATGTCACCATGGCTTATGCTGATAAATTAAATGATTTTACTATTATGAACAAGCATTTGGTGCAAGAAATATTTCCTGATAACCACATTTGAAATTCTTGATGGAGCATGCCTGGATTAGATATTTACACAGAATGGGTTGGATTTTCTGCGGTACACAAGTCGGTGGAAATGCCATTTAAATCTTTGTCAATATCTTTCCATCATTTAGACAAAACAATGTACACAGGGAACCCTAAGCTAATCAGATGTATTTTTCTACATCAACTCACCTCAGGCTTGTGAGATATGGAGGATTCTCAAAGTTTTTTCTGGACAACTGGTCTATATCTGAATTGCCAGTTCGATGTTCCCCTTGCAAAGTGAAAACTATAAACAGAGTCAGTGCTGTTGGAAAGCTGCTTGGTAGTATGTAGTTACAAATGCAGCATAACTACATGAAGCCATAGTTTCTGAAAAACAACCTGCGACTTCAGAAGATGCTAGTCATGTCTCACTTGATTGACAAGAGTTGTTGGTATGCTGCAAATATGCCAACCTCAACCCTGTGTCAAATAGTGGGTGCAAGACCAGCTCTTGATGAAGTGGAGGTTTGTTTTTTGAAGTTATTCTACCCCTTAAATGGGTTACCGTATTAAGGAACTGCATTGCCTGAAGGCTCTGCTCAGCACAGACTAGTGGTTTTCAAGTCTTATTTCTACAGCAGTATAAATGAAATATATGAGTTGATTGAAAGCTATCAGATCTGGCTATTCAGAAAGAAGCAACTATTTTTGGCTTATTTTATAGGACTGCTAATGTAATCACACCCTCCATCTCTGAATAAATAATTTTTATGTTTATTCTCGACACTCTGGCGTTGAAAGATAAAAACCATTGTATATGTTCCAAATTCAAGATAAAGGGCCAAATGTCTATGATTCTTGCTGTCCAATCATAATTTGCATCAAAGAGCTTGCAGGACTTCTGACCTGCAGTGCATTACTTCTCAAAGGGGTAGAATAATGAAGTGAAGCCACCATAACAGTGATGTTACGATACTCTGATGTCTCTTTGCAGCCCGCCCCACCTTCTTGAACTTACGAACTAACATTTATAACTCCGTCACTAAGCGTATGTTATAACTACTACTTCATCAGTCAAAACCTCTTATTTCTGTTTTCCATAACACAAAAACCCACCCACCCGTATATACCTACCCCTGCATGCCTGCTTTTCACACGCCAGTAAATCCACTGTCGATGGTGTTCCACCGTCCTGCCTACTACTCCCCTGTTTTTCACCACTTCCAAGTTTCCCTGCAACTTTTCTTCAAACTTACAAGTATAATGCATATTAGCCATGTTACCCCCAGTTCACCAATTTTTGCTCCTTTGTTATTGTGATTGCTGATGATTGATGCCTGCAACAACGACTGTCGCACGCGCGGCAGGTTTGTGGTCACGTGCCATGTCATTTTGACCGTATGTTTTTGAACTTAGACTGCCGTTGGTTGGTTTTGTCACCTAGAATGGAGGACTATGAGCAACAGATAGTTTCATGATTATCTGTAGAAGATCTGGTTTGTCCTTGTCACCACTGCAGTGTCATGTTTTTCTTGTTACAAAGTTTATGACAAGTGGTCATTCTAGTGTTAGGACATTGTTTGGTTTTTGACGACTTCAGGTTCATGTCAGGGATCTGCTGAGCTTCCAAGATTTTGAGTATTTACAGTATAATTTTTGGGACAGGAGAAGTTTAATTAGATGTATACATTTTGTGTGTGGATAAGTTTTAATTATGTATTTATTCAAAGTAATATATAAGCACATATTTCTACGGATTAAGTAAGTATGCTTCCGAGACGCCGATATTACTTGAAGGGTGGTGTGCCAGGTAGAAACTACAGTGCCTATTTCAAATTTGTATTTTTACTTCTTTACATAAAAAGTACCCTTCAAGAATTCAGCCAGAATATAAGTTTTGCTCTACTCCTGATGCCTTTCAAAAAGTATTGAAATAGATCCTCCAGCATTATCCACTTGAGCTCAGAATATGTAGTAAGAAAGGTGGCAAAATGATGGAGAGTAAGATCCAACATATGATAAAGCAGATCCTCTGGCATGACGTACAACTCTCAACTTGCATGGAACCATTGTACAACAGCGCAGTTGTTAGTGACTACCTATTTGCGCTGAACCTGATTTGTTGGAGACAAATGCTTCTAGATATAGAACTGCTGCCCTCCGTCATGTTGCCCACCTCAAGTAGTGGAATACATGTGTAGTACATCTTTCTTACTTTATACGTCCATGCCCTCTAGCATTCCCAACCATCGAAACATTGACTTTCATCAATATAAGAGATTGAGTCTGAATCGCATGGAAAATACTGAATCTAGTTGAGGAACTGTAAAACAGTCTACTTTATAATTCAGTGGTTAACATATTCCTAGCAGTATGCAGAAAATGCAATGTAATGAAGCACTGCAATGGTATATTGCAAAGACCACATGGAAAATATATTAGAAAGAAACTAAAGATTCTATGCAGAAGAAGGACACAACACAAATAAATGCAAGTGTTGAATGTGGTATTACACATGCAAGGAAGTAGACATGGTTTTCAACAATTTCTTGAATGGTAAATATTTTTGGATTCTGACATGATTATCATATTACCTTGCAGCATCCCCCAAGGCCGGTGCCAGCCCCCAACCAACGAAACTCGTGAAGCCAATGAAAACTCTTGTCGAAGAGCAGCACGTCAGAGAAACCAAACCACTTCTTAACCGAGCTGACACTGATGATGTAAGTATCAATTTATGAATATTTTTCTGTGTGTTGATAATTTTTTTAATTCATTCTTAGAATGTTCTGTTTGTATTGGTGAGGGGGGGGGACTTAAAAATAGCATTATGTCATCATATATGTTTTAGAATTGGAAAAGACATGTTATCACTAAATAAAAAGCAGATTTGTATTTCAGTATTATTTTTCATCAGGTTTGACGCATGTGTTTCACATAATAGGCTTCATTTGATGCATCGTGATTATGGAAGTTGTACTTCTCTGAAGTCTACTAAAAATGCTAGAATTCATTAATAATACAAGAAGGATAGTTTTGGCTCCAAAGTCATATCCAGCATGAATGACTCTTGCCCGATCCTTCTTAATAGGTTCCAACGGCGAAGGTGGTAAGGAATATATAAGCTATTATGATAATGTGGACCTGGTGTTATAGGTATTTGATTTTTTTCAGATTTTGAGAGTAATAATGAAAATCTAGTTTAGTTTTCCTTTCTTCTTTGCTTAAAAATACTGCCCTACTTCAGTAATGCAATACAAATATGAAATTTAAAATAAAAAAAAGGAATAATATTAGTTAAGATAATTAATTTTAGGTTTTGTGATTAAGTTGATTATTAACATGAGCTAAACTTAAACTATGGCTTAGAAATTGGATAAGATTTCCAAGTATAACAGAATACAAGCCTACATAAACAGATTGCTTGCCCATATCCAATGAGAGACAGCTTGCTTGATTGACCTAACCTATGTTCATTTACTTACCAACAATTGACTATTGAATGTGTGAGAAATTAACATTAAGTTTTGTATTTACTTCTGTGAAAGAGCCTTGGTTTTGCTTTGGAAGGGAATGTACTTTGACAGTAACGCTGATCAGTTCTATATGCATAACAAATCGGGCCCAAATAATGACCCTTCCATTACACCTTGAGATGAGGAATAAAAAAGATATATTGGCCTTAAACTAAAAACTATAGAATTAAGATTAAGAGATCCATGAAAATGTATTAATGGAATTTCATCTTTCCGTTTCAGTCGGATGACGATGAGTTTGCCAAACTCAAGGCATCGCCGTCATCGAAAGAGGCAACAACAAAGCCAGCCCAAAACGACACAGCTTACGACAGTGATGACTTCACAGAGTTTGAGTCATACCAAGAGAACCAGCCCTCACAGTTCCCGCTGACGACAGCAGAGAGCGCCAACACCCGCTCTGACTCCATGACACACTCCTCCACCAACGAGAGCTTGACGGACATCCAGGCAGCCAAGAGCTTTACCCCAAGCATGTCATCTAGTGGGTACGGCTCGCAGGCCGTCTCCACCCAAACCCTCTCTTCTGAGGATTCAGCAAGTGTACGCAGCATGAGCATTGACGACACGCCAGACCAGGATGGCAAGGATAAGAAGCCAATGAAGCCAACCACTCTGGATGTAGAGCCCATGAAGGATTGCACGCCTGAGAAGGAGGCAGTTGTCGTACACAAAAACAATGTGCTGCCAGAGAAGGAGACAGTACCAGCGAGCAAAACCCTGAAGACAAGTCTCAGTCTTATTGACATGGAGGATGTTCCTAGTAACCTGGGAACTCCCCTCCAGCCAAGCAGTCCTACTGGGGATGAGGATGAAGACACAAAGTCACTGACACATTCAAATGGACATCCTGATGCCTCAAGGGACATTGAGATCTCTCAGGACAAGAAGGTCCAAAGCCTTCCTGAGAAAGAACAAAATAATTCCGAAGAAGGTAATACTGAGAAAAAGGACAATAAGTCAGATAATGATTCTTCAGAGGAGGAAGTAGTCGTTTCCAAGTCAAATGAAGGAAACGTGGACTTGTACAGTGAAACCGCCATGGATGAGCTAGAGGCTCTCGGTGAGGCAGAAGTGAATGTCTCAATGGAGGCAACGCCAAAGCAAAAGCCAGCAGCTGCTAAGGCAACGAAAAACACACCAACTGAAACAAAAATGGATGCTAATGCAAATCCAACAGAGGAACAGCAGGAGTCACGGGACAAATTCGAAGAGACACCACGAAGAGGTAGTGACGAAAAAGTCATCCGCAGGCGGAGCTGGCATGAAAAGCTGGACCGCCGATCTAACACAGTGGATGAGTCTTCTTCACCCTCGTCCAAAACAGAAGTGAAGCTGCGGAAAGGAGGGAGCATTGACGTATCTCGCCCCGGCAGCCTCAAAAAGCTTCGGAGTGGAGAACAAAAGGCAGGCAAGGGCACTCCATCGCCAGTTAAGGCTACGTACCGGCCTATGTCGATGCCTGTTGATCACTTAGTCAGTGCCATGGAGGAGAATTTGGACAATAGTATGGATGTAGATGATAACTCAGGTAAAATATGATAAAAGTGTTTTTCATACAACCATAAAGATAACGTGTTTGCCAACAATGGCAATAAATTTGAAAATAACCATGAATGAAAGCTGATTAAATGTGCTGTTGGTGCCTGAACAGTGATTACTGAGGTATTAACTTAGTACTTCTTTCTCAAACAAAGACTAAAACAACTCACATCATAGTTCATCCTAAAGACAGAGTCTTGTGTGCCCTATTTCAGATAACGACGATAGCATGAGTATCTGCTCCTTCGGTAGCAGAGCCGATCTGCACCGACTCGGGGAAGCTGCGGTGCCGTCGTGGGTACAGCCCGGTGAGCCGGTCATCGTCTTGTCATCACGCGGTGGTGCTTCTGTCAACGGCTCGGTCCAGTTTGTGGGCACCACAGAGTTCGCCGGAGGCAACTGGGTCGGTGTTGCTCTTGATACTGCTGATGGTGAGTGTATCTCAATATGAATTTAGGGTTTTAATAGCCACAATATTTTACAATATATATAATCTTCAAAGATGTTTTTCTCTGGAAAAAGGTATGTACGGTAGGTATGTTTGGGCCGTGGTGGCAGAACGGACAGCAGAACCAGGTGTATTGCACTATGATCTACCCAAATTAAAACTTCTTTTTTTTTAACAAAAAAACAAAACAATTAGTAGGTTGTGATAAAAATACAGTTCATATCAGTATCTAAAAATTCTATTTCATATCATTATTACTTCTTTCTATTGCCTGAATGCCCACTAGGTCTGCCTCATACTTACCAGATTAGGTTTGAACAAATTTACTAAATCGCCCGTTTCAGGAAAGAACGATGGCTCGGTTAAGGGCATTCGTTACTTCAAATGCCGCCAGAGGCATGGTATCTTCGTCCGTCACGACAAACTGATCATGGACAAGAAAAGGAAAGGTGTCAAAATGCGGAACGTCTCACCGTCACTGCGACGCAGCACAGGGAACCTGTCTTCTGCCAGCCCACACAAGGACAGCGGTTCCTTCATGAAAGGCACAGCTGCCAGTAATGCCAAATTCAAATAAACCGACTAAAGTCCCCCCTACAAACTTATTATATATTCACTCATCCTATACGAGGCCGAGGTTCAATTTGATATTCATATCAGTTCCCCATGTAGAGAAAAAGCAGAAACCCATATTGTCAGAAACTGGTGTCTATTAGAAATCCCCCCATGTGCGTTTTACTAATGTCGAGGACAGAGGTAAATTAATTGCTTCGGTGGCAAATGGGAATCTAGGTATTGACTTGCTTATTGACGGAGCAGATCTTGTTTAGGACTACAGGATACAACCTTTGAGTACAAGGACGGCAATAATAACTACAAGAGTTATGGTCTAAATCAGATAAAAGTGTTCTCGCAATGATGATAGCTTATTCACAAAAACAGTAGGTGGCATTTTGGATATGCTTGTAAAGAGTAGGTATTTATAATTCACAAAACATTTTATGGCTTAAAATGCATGTACATAGAGTTTACTAAGATTTCAATTTTAACAATGTGTTGTTACACATGCGTATAGATGATTCTTGAACGGATTTCTTATCAATCATTTACTAGTTCATTGACCAGTGACTATGTTAGTATCTAGCGATGCCGATCCAGAGCCTTCATGGTTCTGTTATACACCAATAGAGTAAACCACTGTCCAATTTTACAAAGTCAGTAAAACGTCCAAAGAGGTTACAACTTGCAATCAATAATAAATGTACTGAGGTGGAAAAGAAATGGATTCGCATCATTAAGTATGTATACTCCTTGTAGAAAGTGGTCAGAAGGCATAGCATGAACATATAACCGTAGCTTGTACAGAGTTTGCAGATGACTGTTTTATTTATGTCATCAGGAAAAGACTTCAAATATAATGGTATAACTTCCAGGAAAATAATGACTACATTGCTTTCAAAGATGACCTTTTACTCTAATATAGTTTCATCGGCTATAGCATTTTCAGCACTGAGTCCCTCGTTTGGTAGCCTTCTTAAATTCGGCATTATAAGCGGGTTTTGTTCTGGTCACCACAAACTCATCCAAATGCCAGCTTTGTAGAAAACGCAAGCTATTCAGCATATATTGTGCAGACATGCACCCTATCATCTTATCTCCTCATTACATAAGTATTTATGTCATTAATTGAAGAAAAATATATAATTACTTGGCAAACAACATTGTAATATCCTTGATTCGGGAGAGATATTCTCTAAAGATTCTCGGGTGATGCTTGATATTGCGGCAGTGATGGACCGAGCAATTTCATAAAAACATTTGTGTTTTCTCTTACATCGCTGAAAACTAAGGAAATGTTCGATATGTCAAGTTTAAGTTTAGAGAAGTGAAATGCAGATCAGGAGTCAATCACTGAACATCTAACTTACTATTTTCTTCCTCTGACAAACGTTAGAAATGTGTCACCAACAGTGATTATTTTCTGTCGGGTGACGTTACTAGTAACGATCTTGTCATACTGCTATAAACTGACATTGTGAAGAACGTCACTCCCAGTGCCAACCTTTCTCGTGGACGTTTTCCTTTCATTCTCGCCTAGGTATTGTGAAGAGAAAACTATGGAGAAGATGAACTAATATATATGTAGGTTTTGTGAGATGATATAGGAAAGGGGCATTTCATTAGCTTCCAGTATGACTTGTTGCTGTGATCTATGCTTAGCTTGGATGACCTTGTCATTCAGTTTAAGAGGACATGAAGGAATAGTTGAGTGTTGAAGGTCAGAGTAAAGAGGTTAGACTGTATAGCATAAATCACAGCAGGAAGTGACGTCACGAGTCAGTGAAATGCACTTTTAATTGGCCAGTTGGACCAGTAAGTATAACGGTCAGCTGTGTTGTACTCCATCTATCGGTATCTGTATATTTATAGCCGGTATAGTTTGTTTGATACTAGTCAGCCGAAATGTTGTCAGTCATTACTGCCTATGTGCCCCTGGATCATCATGTAATGCTACGATACACTCCAGACCTAGGCCTGGCTGTCAACGCTTTCCTTCTGCCCCCAGAGTATAACATCACTGTAGAGCTCAACTGGTTTTGAGAAGAGACATAATGTCCCTGTTGAGTTATGTTGAGTTCAAAGTACAAAGCATTGTTAGTTGCACATGTTGATAGCTCTGACGGTGTACATGGTAATGTACCCTAGGCACCACCAGATTATCATTCAAGACGACGTCTATACTCATTATCACACCATTAGCATTACCACTGTATAGACTGCTGCACTGAGCCACCTTCTTTGCTGCAACATTGTCCGGATTAGTCCTGAGATGTAAGGCCTATTACATTAACTAAGCACTCTTTCAATTTTATATGTACAATTATCCTCTGCTATTCTTCACAAAAACACCAAAAGCATGTTTTTACTTTTCTCTGGATCTAATTTCATGTAGAATCAGGAATAGAACCAGTTGAATGATGATTAAAGAGTTATTTGTTTACGCTTTTAAAACATAATCTGTACATTTCTTTCGCGGGTCGAGTCACAATTGTTTTTCGGTGACATGACCTTGGCTCTACATATGTAGAGAACACAATGACCTTTGGTTGCCCTTGGAAACACCATTTCTGTGGCTGATGGTTCCATATGTATACAGAGTATATATTTCATTGGACATCTTAATAATTGTACTTAAATAATAAAAGGAAGAATCACAACACAACATGGTATCCAAGGTTGACAGAGGGACCATTGTAGGATGTAGATATTCTTTGCAATATATAACGCTATTCATTTAGTTCTCCCTAAGGCTTTTTGAAATGTTTTTTGCATTTTAAAAATGTATTTATACCTGTACATAACATCAGGATTATCAGTAGCGTCGAATGTTCTGTGATTGAAAGTGGTATTCATGTATTTATGACGGTTAGAAAAATAACCTATCTTTCTCTCACTGGTAAAGTAAACATAGCACAATGCCTACATTTTGACCAACCTCCCCAAGTACAATTATACAACACAGTTATATCCAGCGCCGTCTGTGGTCCAAGAATCGTTACGCGATAATCCTGGTAGATTACGTCATTATGTACTGACCAAGGTGGAGTTGAGAAATCTAGTTTGTAAGCATTTTTGTATTTTCTCTTTACACAGGAGTCTGTGCTCTCCCCCTCAACCTCCTGGCTTTCAGTTGCATACATTCCACAACTACTTAGTAGTGTTATGCTTGGTTCTAGCTAATCAAAGACAAACTTAATTAGTCTGTGATGCTTTCATTGTGATTAACAGGTTTAGGGCTGATATGAGTGCTAAACTTTGATATATTCAGAGGGAGTTCTAAAAGAAAACTTACCATCAAATACTGTTTGGGTGAAAGTTGTTATTCAGTGATCAGAGAGGTAGAAAGTCCGTGCTAAAACCTATGTCATGTAGTAAGGGTGCCGTCCGCAACCCAAGAAAACATATTTGGAGAAATGTCCAAATAACAATGTATCGTTTGCCATGAGGACGAAAGCTATTGCATTTAGTTAACATGAAGTAGAATTATGTGAACTAGACGGCACATCAATTTGTGTTAAGTAACGATATAACGATGTACTTTGCTCTTTCCTTGTCTTTAGCGTGGTATCCTATGTCTCGGCATGCGTGGACCGAAGTAAAGCTTACCACCATGCCACATGCCCCACCTGCGGTGATTTGTACATAGTCAGTCTAAGGCTACGTGAATGTCTTAATTTATGACCCTAATTATTACCATGAATGTACGAAAGTTACTTATCAACTCGCCACCTTGTACAATTCATACCTATTTACAGAGGAGAAAACACTTAATGATTGTTCTCACAGACGCACCGTCTTAATATCCGTGTAACCTGAAGGAGACCAACTCTATGTGTTATGAGACAATTTGTAACCGCTGCCATCCCCATGGTACTCCAGGTCCTTTTATACTCTACCTGACTCCCTTTTGTGGTTCTACCCTACAACCTACAAAGTAGATGTGCAAATATGTAAAGTAAATAGTAGACATTGTAAGATACAAACTAGAATCAGAGGCAGACAGGCATTGAGTGAGTTGTGTCAAGGTTCAGGAGGAACAGCGGTAGCTGAGCGTGCTGCATTGTATTACCAGCACGAGCAGCAGGCATACCATTGAACTATATTATTATATAATATAAACATACATGTGTCTGTGCTGTCAGAGATAGGACTTATTGTGTTAGTCTCCAACTAAGGTGCAAAGAATACAAAGAATATTAAGGGAAAAGGATAAAAAAAAAGAATTCATTCTTTCTGTTTGTTGGCGTAATCCCAAAGTTCCAGTATTAGTGAGGTCATTGTAATTCTTCACCGAGTCAACCTGTGCAATACCACTTTTCTCTCTCATAATGAGATGTAGCTGTTAGATTCTGTTGACATCAGTCTTGTGAGCCATAGCTTCCTGGAAGCTCGAAGCTTGATATCTATAACCATGTCAAGCACACCCCTTAACGACAACTCCTATAGTTCTCCCACTCAAGGCCAACTGATTCCAGCAGCAGATCTGTGTGAATTATATTATTACATCAACCCCACAATTTGACTGACATGGTCATTGTCACAACCATAGGTCCACAATACTGGTATGTAGTTTAGAATGATGAATCATGATGTCCTTAAATCAAAACATTTTTTGTTAAAGACTGCATAGAATGAACCCTGAATATAATTTGTAATACAAAGAAAGTCAATTTGTTGGGTATGTAACCGGCTACTTGTAGGGCAAAGTTTACAAAGTAATAATTATTATTATCAAATCATCATTGTCTGCTGTGTGCTGCTCTGCTCTGTAGATGTCAAATTGAGGGTGTAGAAAAATGAATAAATATTTTGCCTATAATGGTGAAAACAATTCCTTTTGTGTTGTATTTTATTCTGAAACTGGTATTGGTTAAGCATGATTATAGACTTAACAAATAGCATTAAACAAATTAACTTAAATTTAATCTTTTAAAATCATAGGTTGCCGTCATGGCCATATCTGCCAACATATATTTATAAATATTGAGCATTAAAATGCATCGAGTTTTCAACTTCATCATTAACATCAGGAGATTGATGCTTAGACATAGAGACACATTCAATAATCTATCCATCAAAATTGGTTCATACAAGTAAAACAAAGAGGAAAGGCTGCAGGAGGCAGGACACACCACCTCAGAAGAACAGGCTGTCCCCCACACCAGCACAGGAGGCTAAACATATCAACTGCTAATCCAACTCCAGCCATTAAATGTACAAATAGTAATCACAGACATTTGAAGGCATGTATTCATTTAACCCTCTAAGGACAGCATTAATGCATTATGCCCTTGGTCGTCATGATGCATAAAAGCAGCCCTGGTGAGTAACTCGCTGGCACTGCATTGTTGCATCATGATGACATATCAACAAATACATTAATGTTAAACCAGTGAGGCAGGTAGCACTGGCATTATGAACATTTTTAAAGTAGCCAATAAAACGTGAAGCTGTCATCATTATATTTTTAAATAAAAAAAGTTGTCAATTGTTCTGAGTTTCACATTAGTAATAGAATGTACAAACAAACTGCAATGGCAAGCATAAAAAGAAGGAAGCCCTTTAGAATGATCCTCAAGACGAAAATACAGGTAAGAAGGTTCTCTGATTCAATCATAATTATTCAATGGGTTAAAATCAATTTAAAAGGAAACGAATGGAAAATAAATGAATATCTGAATTGGGGACTGTGGCATGTCTAGTCTGTGTAGTTGGGGCAAGAGTAGAGGCTGGGCATAAATAAAAGACGTGTCTGTATTTGCTGTAAGGGAAAGGAAGATGCCACTACTGTGTGAGCAAATATTGCATGGAATATGCTATTTAATTGTCAAAGGGTGATCCATGCCATGTAGATTGTGATAAAGCCCGGGTTGGAGGTGCTGAGAGGTGGCACAGAGGCTGGGGTCAGGCCTGGTCAGTCTATGAACATTCTGTAACAAGGGGTGGCACCACTGAGCTGGCGACCTCTCTGCAGGTACACAGACCAATGGTAGGTAATGCATGTTAGTTGGTGGGAACCCAGATTGAGTGTAGGCCAGGGCCGTGGTAGCTTCTGTGATGCCTGTGTTACGGGGTTGACACGGTCAGAGAGGGATATTGGTGAGGCTGGTCTGGTGTGGAATGGCATTTGACCCCATTTGCTGCGGGGTCAAGCTCTTCCTAATCTTTATTGGTCTATTATTACACAAAAGTCACGTCAATATGGGTGGGATGAGTGAGGGACTATTGGCATGGATGGTTTCCTAAGGGCATAAGACTAACCCAAAAATATCTCAGGCAGGGCTAGGTTGTGTGCATCTTGCAGTTTTTGATTTTAGAAAGTGCTCCACTCACCAGGCCACATGTTGGGTCACAGTCAGGCTATGGTAAGATGTGCTTGGAGGTTTTTGCTGCAGACTGGGCTGCTATTATGGGATGGCTGCTGGAGGATGGATGGCAGCCAGTGTTGTTTTGGACTGCTTGGAGGGGAGAGGGGATTACATGTGGACTGCTGTGTTCTAGGAGGTATGGGACAAGGTAGGAGAACAGCCAATGGGACCAGTGATGACCAGAGAGGGGCAGACAAGGGGAGGAGGCTGTGTGAGTGTACACTGGGACAGCAGCATGCAGCACAGAGTGCCTGCCTGCCCCTGCAGGCCACCCCTTCCCACCCAGCCCACTGGTGTGTTGGTGTGAGGGCAGGGGGAGGGGCAGGCTGTCTGTAGGCTGGTAGTGTCTGTAGTACACACAGCACTGGATTTACCCAGGACTATCCCTAGATGTAATTGTTTGTTAATGTCATGTGTTATGTAGTTATGCCTCTCTGTATGACCCCTCCTCCTCCTCCCCCCCCCCCCCCCCCACCCCACCCTGCTCCTCCACCAGTGTCCCTCACTGCTGCAGGGGCAGCACACACAAAACTAGCGCTACCCACTCAGGTATGGTAGGGGAGCGGTGTGTGTGGGGGGGGGGGGGGGGGTAAACATTGTATGGCTTCTCATTATGTCCCACGGTGTATTAAGTCTTTCTGCCTAACTATCTCTCTGCCTGCCTTTCTGTCTGCCTGTCTGTCTGTCTGCCTATCTGCCTGCCTTCTTCTCTCTCTAAACTGGGGATCTGGATGAGGGGGTCCCATGTCCCCTGTCGATTATAAGAAATGCCCATGTCCCATGTCACTAAGCAAACACCTGTGTCACTTATGTCACTAACCTAATTCAATGATTTGGTATTCTATATAGATAGAGAAACCTGAACCCACTTTTAAATTTTATTCTTTTTTGATGTAGAAAAAATTAGCAAATTATTTGAATAGGAATAATGCACATTGTAACAATCCCAGATTTCAATTATAATTATTCCCTTTTCGCTAAGCTTGATGTCATGTCACTAGGCTTTATCTCACATGTCGATTTTAAGGTTTGGCCATGTCATATGTCGATTTTAAGAAACAGCCGCATCAAATGTTGATTTTGAGAAATGCCCATGTCGCCCTGTCAAATTCGGTGGTCCACACCCGTGTGAAGAAATGAATTGTTTAAAAATACTCCCTAGGCAGGGGTTACACACTGGTACACTACAGTCTATGTAGCGTGACCAAGCCACTATTAGACATTTCCAAAGGCTATATAATTGTGTAACACCATCAGGGCTCCAGGGAATAGTGCAGGGTTGCCCGACCATCCCAAACACTGGTTTCTCTCTTCATGTAGATATAAGTTTCAAAAAATTACATAATTGACTGGAAAATAAAAAGTCAGCCTGGATGAGGTCCTAACCCATCTCTATGTATAGGATTGGTCTGAGGGGTGAGACAGCACTATAGAATCAGTTTCAGAGTATCAGTCCGAGGGGTGAGCCTGCTCTATGCGGTTAGTCTCAGATTATCAGTCTGAGGACGGGTACTGCAGTATGGTATCAGTTTCAGGGTATCCATCTGAGGATGGGGGCTACACGATGGTATCAGTTTCAGGGTATCCATCTGAGGATGGGGGCTACACGATGGTATCAGTTTCAGGGTATCCATCTGAGGATGGGGGCTACACGATGGTATCAGTTTCAGGGTATCCTTCTGAGCACAGGGGCTACACGATGGTATCAGTTTCTGGGTATCCTTCTGAGGATGGGGGCTACACTGTGGTATCAGTTTCAGGGTATCCATCTGAGGATGGGGGCTACACTATGAACTTAGTTTCAGGGTATCCATCTGAGCACAGGGACTACACTCTGAACTCAGTTTCAGGGTATCCATCTGAGGATAGGGGCTACACTGTGGTATCAGTTTCAGGGTATCCATCTGAGCACAGGGGCTACACAGGGGCTACACTATGAACTTAGTTTCAGGGTATCCATCTGAGCACAGGGGCTACACTATGAACTCAGTTTCAGGGTATCCTTCTGAGGATGGGGGCTACACTGTGGTATCAGTTTCAGGGTATCTATCTGAGGATGGGGGCTACATGATGGCATCAGTTTCAGGGTATCCATCTGAGCACAGGGACTACACTCTGAACTCAGTTTCAGGGTATCCTTCCGAGGATGGGGGCTACACTGTGGTATCAGTTTCAGGGTATCCATCTGAGGATGGGGGCTACACTATGGTATCAGTTTCAGGGTATCATTCTGAGCACAGGGGCTACACGATGGTATCAGTTTCTGGGTATCCTTCTGAGGATGGGGGCTACACTATGAACTTAGTTTGAAGGAATCCATCTGGGCACAGGGGCTACACTATGCTTAGGACACCTTAGACCCAGTTTAAGAGTATCAGTATGAGGACAAGAGATGGGGGTGGTGAGAGTTCGCGCGAACATTTTTTACGCCCCCCCCCCCCTCGAGAGTGTGTTGAACATTTCATCCGTCCCCTCGGCAAGGTGGCGATAGATTTGAACTATAGTAACGCCCTGGTAGGAGGGGTCGGAAACTTTTATGCCTCCCTGGTAACACCCCCTTAAGAGTATCGGTCTGAGGACAGGGGCTTGATATAAGAGCATGGACTGATTTCAAGAGTAGTCTCTCAACCCTCATGAAAACAGTAAGGTAGAGGTATGAATTAAGAAGGCAATCTTAGGTCAGCCCATGTTAAGGCTCCGGAGCTAACGTAAGAATTACTTTCATCTCCAACAGAGGCCTAGGCGTGTATCTGGAGCTAATATAAGAATTACTCCTGGGTTAGATTGAGGCTAAGGGCTGTGTCTGGAGCTAAATTAAGAACTACTCTAAACCTAAATCAAGGCTATGTACTGTATCTGATGCTCATCGGACCCTCACCAAAGGCATGCTTGTACAAGTCAAGCCCCGGCTTATATCCTCATCGGACCCTCACCAAAGGCATGCTTGTACAAGTCAAGCCCCGGCGTATATCCTCATTGGACCCTCACCCCAAAGGCATGCTTGCACAATTTTCAAGCCCCACCCCCTACCTCCCCATGTGATCGGAGCCTAAACAGCTCTCCCCTCTGCCGCTCTCCCGATCCCCCGGCCCCCGATCCCCCGGCCCTTGATCCCCACGCCCCCAATCCCCCAACTCCCCCCGATCCCCTGATCCCCCGATCGCCCGATCCCACCGATCTCCCCCAGCGCCCGATCCCCCCGCCCCCGATCCGTTCCCCGCCCCCGATCACCGATCCCCCCGCCCCCGATCCGATCACCCCGCCCCCCATCCCCCCGCCCCCGATCCCCCCCCCCGATCCGCCCCCCCCCCCGATCCCACGATCCGACTGATCCCCCCGATCCCCCTGATCCCCCAGGTCCCACCGATACCACCGATACCACCAATCCCCCGGATCCCCTCGATCCTCCGATCCCACCGATCCCACCGATCCCACCGATCCCACCAATCCCACCGATCCCACCGATCCCCCCGATGCCCCGATCCCCCCGATCCCACTGATCCCATCGATCCCACCGATCCCACTGATCCCACTGATCCCACCAATCCCACTGATCCCACCGATCCCACTGATCCCACCGATCCCCCCCATCTCCACGATCCCACCGATCCAGATCCCATCGATCTCCCCGATCCCACCTATCCCACCGATCCCCCCCCCATCGAACCGATCTCCCCAATTGAACTGATCCCACCGATCCAGATCCCCCCGTCCCCAATCCCCCACCCCCGATTCCCACACCCCAGATCCCCCCACCCCGGATCACCCCACCCCAGCACAGGTAAGAGGCAAAAGAGTGAAAAAGTGAGTAGTAGGTGACGAGGAAATGGTTTGTGTGGTGTCTGGGTTCGACTCCCAGCGTTGACCTATGTATATATATTAATATACACAATAAAATGCCGGTGCAAAAGTGGACAGATTGGTCAGCGGTCCAGCCACACACACCAGATCCTTTTTGTTGGACTTTTCCAGGACTCGAGTACAAACATCTTTAGGGCACATATTTAGCTACTTGGTATCAGTTTCAGTGTTGCCGGCATCATGGTTCAAGAGAAATACCCTGCTTTTCAGTAATGGTCTGATTAATCTACTACTAAAAAGTAGCGCTCCGAGAACCTGATTGAGACATATCAGCTCTACAGTATGCTGCACTTGTCCAAGACCCAGTCCCTGACCAAGCAACACAAGTACAAGGACGCAAAGAGTGGCCATGGACATGGGCACTTTCTGACTCACACTAAGATGCATGTGATGTTGAGCATTTGTTCACAGAAATATTGCAAATGTCAAAAATATCTCTCTTTGGTAATTTAGCGCTACAGGTTACGAGTATTGGCATGAATGAAAGCTCAGAGATTGAACAAATATCAAAGGGGGCTTGGAATTTAACACGGTATGTGAGGGCAGGGAAATGTGACATTTTTGGTTTCTCATGCTTAAAATATGCAACTGTTTATCTTTATAAAACAACAGAAATAGTGCAAATGGAAATGATATCTCTCCATGGTAATTTAGCAATAGCTTCCTTGTACTGGCATGTAAAAAGGCTTAGAGATTGAAGAAATGTAAAATGGTTTTTGGAACTTGAATTCATCTGGGTATATGAAAGTAGGGAAATGTGACGTTTTAGGTAGCTCATGCTTAAAACATGCTTTTGCTTATTCTTATAAAAAAAACAGAAATAGTGCAAATGGAAATGATATCTCTCCATGGTAATTGAGCAAAACATGTTCAGAGTATTGGCATGAATGAAGGCTCAGAGATTGAACAAATATCAAAGGGCCTTTCGAATTCAACATGGTATGTGAGGGTAGGGAAATGTGACATTTTAGGTAGTTCACGCTTAAAACATGCTTTTACTTGATCTTATAAAACAACAGAAATATTGCAAATGGAAATGATATCTCTCCATGCAGGCATGGGATTGGGTTTTGAAGAAAAATCCAAAAAGCAGCCAAAAGATGTGATCTGCGGGGAATTTTGTATGATTTGCATGGCATAAATCCCTCTAGAGACTAAGACCCCCCCCCCCTATTAATGTTAAAATATTTTTTTATTGGATCTGCACAAATCACAGGGATGACCTTTTTGGCCTAAAAAATCCGGAAATCCGGATAAATCCGGAAGAATCCCATGCCTGTCCATGGTAATTTAGCACTAGGTCCCTTGTATTGCCATGTAAAAAGGCTTAGCGATTGAAAAAATGTAAAATGGTTTTTGAAATTTGATTTCATCCCGGTATATGAGGGTAGGGAAATGTGACGTTTTAGGTATCTCATACTTAGAATATGCTATTGCTTATTCTTATAAAACAACAGAAATAGTGCAAATGGAAATGATATCTCTCCATGGTAATTTAGCACTAGGTTCCTTGTACTGGCATGTGAAAAAGGCTTAGAGATTGAAGAAATGTAAAATGGTTTTTGGAACTTGAATTCATCTGAGTATATGAAAGTAGGGAAATGTGACATTTTAGGTAGCTCATGCTTAAAACAAGCTTTTACTTGATCTTATAAAACAACAGAAATAGTGCAAATGGAAATGATATCTCTCCATGGTAATTTAGCAATAGGTTCCTTGTACTGGCATGTGAAAAAGGCTTAGAGATTGAAGAAATGTAAAATGGTTTTTGGAACTTGAATTCATTTGAGTATATGAAAGTAGGGAAATGTGACATTTTAGGTAGCTCATGCTTAAAACAAGCTTTTACTTGATCTTATAAAACAACAGAAATAGTGCAAATGGAAATGATATCTCTCCATGGTAATTTAGCACTAGGTCCCTTGTACTGCCATGTAAAAAGGCTTAGAGATTGAAGAAATGTAAAATGGTTTTTGGAACTTGAATTCATCTGGGTATATGAAAGTAGGGAAATGTGACGTTTTAGGTAGCTCATGCTTAAAACATGCTTTTACTTGATCTTATAAAACAACAGAAAAAGTGCAAATGGAAATGATATCTCTCCACGGTAATTTAGCACTAGGTTCCTTGTACTGCCATGTAAAAAGGCTTAGAGATTGAAGAAATGTAAAATGGTTTTTGGAACTTGAATTCATCTGGGTATATGAAAGTAGGGAAATGTGACTGGGGAATGTATACCCCATGCGTTTTTGAATTTGCAAAGTGTTGAGACTTTTTAAAAGGATTTATTGTGTCTGTTATTTCAAGCACAAAAGTGTTTGGATTCTAAACACTTCAAGTGTGTGAAGGACATGGTCTCTGGACGTTTTCGGAGACACCGGGACCCGAACCCAGGGCCTTCCGCTTTCCAAGCGACTGCTCTACCACTGAGCTACATTACATCCCCATGTCCTATCAGATAGACTGTGTCTCACGTGACTGGACCGGTATAGGAGGGGCGCAGTGACTACCTGAGCTGGCTACCCCTGTGGGCCTACCACTCAGGTGCGGGGACTACTATACTACACCCTCTCAGCTTCAGCGTAATCCTTCACCATACCGATTCAGCCAATCATTGTTGGAACAAAGTCTCTAACTGCGTAACCAACTACCCGTATTGTTCACTACCTGCTCCTCCAACTACCAACCGCCAGCAGGTGGCCAATCCCCAGCAAGTTAGAACACTTCCTGCCAACTCCTCAACATTTTCACAGAGTGCGCTCGGTGTCTCCCCTAGTAGCAAGCCCGCACGGGGCCAATTTGGTTTTAGCTCGGATTGGCTGTTTGAAGTCGGGCAAAACTGAGCTGGGTTTCATCTTGGGCAGATGGCTGGGCTGAAGTGTGGCCCCAATCGGGCTGCCCATTTCAGTTTCAAAGTGGGCTGCCCGCTTTGGGTTCATGTTGGGTAGATGACAGGAAGCCCGTCCAAAACCCAATTCGGGCAGCCCACTTGGGGCCACACCAAAGCCCAGGGCCCTAAACCAACGGGCGCCCATCGGTTAGCCCACTCTGGGCCGATGAGGGCTGAGGTTGGGTTTGGACAGGGCAACTGGTGTAATAGTTCTGATGATTGACACCAGATATCACTACTATACAATATATAGAGTTTTACAACAAAGCCAGATGGAATTGAGATCATACAATAACACAAGAAAAGGTTAGAGCGACGTAAAATAGGAAACAATAAATAGATGTTCTCACAGTTTGGAAATAAGATAGACTATAAATTTGAATGATGAAAAGGAGGTTCTCCAATCAGCTATCAAGTGTAGACACTATTTCTGTGGCATTACAATGTGCTTAACACAGTCTCATATGCTCCATGTGGTTATGAACTATGGATCTGAAGGCCAATGTACACCCTAGACACTTGTCTATGCTGCATCTGGCTCTGACCTGATGATAATAGGCCTGCTTGATACTTCTATTATTGGGTGGGAAGAATATGGTTATGCCTTTGGTTGATTAGCAGGACCTAGGATATCTGGTTCAACAAATACAAGAAATCATTGGGAAATGATTGAATGGATTCTAAATACCCATAATTATCAGGCGGTGCTGTGGCACCAAATTAGCAAGCCCGTCCAAAAACCGATCTGAGCCCGCTTTCAACCCGTCCAAAAACCAATCTGAACCCGCTTTCAGCCCGTCCAAAAACCAATCTGAACCCGCTTTCAGCCCGTCTTAAAACTGATCTGAACCCAAAGTGGGCAGCCCGTCCAAAACCAGATCTGCACCCAACATGGGCAGCCCAGACGGGGCCAGACCAAAGCCCAGTGCCCTAAACTGACGGGAGCCCATCGGTTAGCCCACTCCAGGCCATACTTGCAAACACAGTCTGGCCCCGTCTGGGGCCACAGTGTGTTTGCTACTAGGGTCCACCAGTGTGAGGGACACGGTTTCTCTGAAAATGACATTTCCGGAGACACCAAGACTCGAACCCAGGGCCTTCCCCTTGCCAAGCGACCACTGAGCTACATCCCCATGTCCTCTCAGACAGACCGTGTCTCACGTTACTGGATCGGTATAGGAGGGGCGCAGTGACTACCTGAACGGGCCATCCCTGCGGGCCAACCACTGAGGTGCGGGGACTACTAAGCCCCTACAAGTGTTTAGGTTTTAAAACACTTATAGCTGCACTGTGGTTCTAAACACTTACCAAACACTATTTTGAAAAGTGTTTAGCATTTAAACACTTTTTCCCTAAATTCTAAACACTTGTTTTGATTTTAACAGAGATTTTAAACACATATTCACTAAACACTCATTAAGTTTGTAGGTGCTAAGATTCATAGAAAAGTGTTTAGAATGGAAACACTTATATAAACACCTTTTTCTAAAGTGTTTAAAGTCAAACACTTTTTACCTAAAACACTTGTTTATGTGCCTTACTATATAGAAGTGTTTCTATAGAATAACGGACACAATGAGTGTTTAGATAAGTGTTTACTATCTAAACACTTTTTTTACAGTGTAGTTTATTTTATTTTATACCATACATTTCTAACTCTATAAACCGCCACATTCACCATCTGACCAATTTAGGCCAGCAAGGAAGCATGGCGGTCTATAGAGATTTCTTTATGTATACTAATGGTATGTATATATACAGGGGCCTACAGATCTCTGGCTTCTACTTCTATGTGTGACGTTCAACGGCCGGTGTAGAACAGATTTTCCTGAACCCGTCTGCAAAGCATGGAATGAAGTGACACCACATGGGCAGACGCCAAGCTCCGGCTCCAGTCTCCTTATCTTATCTCCACTATTGATCCTTGAGCTTAGTGGACGTACATTTACACATTAGAAGCAGGCTGAATACGTTTCAAAATTCATGATGTTTTGCCCATCCCAAGAAAGACAGCAGGCGCCACAAGTGAAAGCTGGCGTCTGTTACAATGGTAAAATGTCGACGTTCTACACGTCGCCGAACGTCATCTTTGTTGCTACAGAGACATAGGCTTTCATTGCCACAGAGACGTAGGTAACTATGATGGCATTACTGTGTTTGGAATAGCTGTATTGGTAACATTGGTTGGAACAAGTCCACAGAATCCACTCTGACGCCCACACAGACTGTGGAAATAAACTTGTTTCTCTCCGGCAGACCGACATAAGAGTTCTAGTCCTATTTGTACCTTATAGATTTTTGGTTGATGACTGGTAAGTGTTTGGTGATTTCAGAGAAATGTCAGCATGCCTGGCATAGCACAAAAATAGTGTTGATGGCACACGGTAAGGAGTAGGTTTGGTGTAAAACTCTGATACTACTTGGTCATTGCTGAGGGGGCCGACCTCCCCTGGTATTCTGATATGCATGCAACAGTAATATCATGACAATAAAAAAACACACTTCAAATTTGATATGTGAGGAAATAGACCAAGTTGAAAGAGCTGGTTGTTAGTAAAACAAGAATGTTCTTAGGTCACCAGGTTGGAAGACCTGTTTAACACTTCAATCATTCAAAGCAAAGTTATGTCAACTTGCAGCTCTGATGAGTGGCTCACAAGGGCTGCATGCAAGCATCACACTGATGCTACAGGATTGATAGGATGCATCAATACAGTGCTGTGAATTCCCATAGAACCACTCTGATCAGCTGACCTCCCTCATAAGTCGACCAGTTTGAGAGAATTGTATAGGCCTTACTCTGGTTAATTCTAATAGCTTCAAACATCAATGACTGTATGAACATCTATAGCTATAAGAGATGAAATAAGCCGACCCCTTTAAGCCTACCCCACTACTTTCAGAAGAAACTATAAACCAAATCAGGTCGGCTTATCAGAGAGGGTTTACGGTACTCACCGACACTGCATTAGTGTATCGTGACAATAAATGTAGACCCTACTGGGTTGATACACGCCTAAAGGGTCCAATACAGTGCAGGTCAAATACCGGCCAGCACTGCATTGGTGCATCATAACAATAAATGTTTTCTTTTAGCAATTTGAATGATGCTGCATTCATGCATCATGCTGACCCTACCCAGTTTATACACATCCAATGGGTCTAATACAGTGCAGGTGAATTACTGGCCAGCACTGCATTGGTGCATCATTATGACACATTTAGCACTGTGAGTGACCCTTCAATGCCGCATTCATGCATCATGCTGACCCTATATGGGTTGGATACATACCCAAAAGGTCCCATGCAGTGCAGGTCAAATACTTGCCAGTAATGCATTAGTGCATCATTACAATAGATGTTCTCTTTTAGCAATATGAATGATGCTGCATTCATGCATCATGCTAACCCTATGGGGTGGATACACACCCAAAGGGTCAAGTCAAGTGCAGGTATATTACTCACCAGCACTGCATTAGTGCATCATAACAATAGATGTTCTCTTTTAGCAATGTGAATGATGCTGCATTCATGCATCATGCATCATGCTGACCCTATATGGGGTGGATACATACCCAAAAGGTATTGTTACGTACATCTACATGTACGTAACATTGAAGATATCAAGTGTGACCCTTTTCTATCGAGCACAAATTAGCATGTTGTGTGACCACTTTAAACTTTCCTAGTACTAAGGTTATATTAACAAAGTGCAGGCAATATATGCCATGTTTAACATGATACTATGTTAGGGAGATAATACTTTAAATATCTGACTGTAAGAAGAATATCTGTTTGTTTACAATAAGGATGTTATCTTTCAATATACAAACTAAACCTAACATAGATTAAAACATCTTCGAACTTACTTTAAAGCAGTTTTGATTCTATACTTGATTTATAAGTATGGGAATACTTTGTCAAAAAAACACAAAATGAACTATTATTTGTGAGAGGGAAAAAAACAATTCTTTAAAAAAACATTTTCAGAAACATATTTTACCCAAAAGAAAGACCCAATTTAAATGAAGAGAAATTTCCAAGTACTGTATCATAACTGTTCTCTAAATGAAACATTTGACCAGGAAATATCAAAGAGTAGGGACATAAGTGACATATTATAAAGAATATCTCATACTATAGACTCTCTACTCACTTTTACTATAGATGTTCCAAGTCGTCTACCTGTGGATGACACAGAAGGTATCAGTCCTGGTCCCTGCACCCGGCCCCAAACTCACACCACATGTTTGATGGAAAAGGCGGATATATGGCCAGATTTATCCCGCTTAGTATATCCTCTGAAATTGAGAGAAGGGATACATGAATATAAATATAAATCAAAATCTAAGAGAAGAAAAAAGTGTCATTTTTACATTTTTAGTAAAACAGATAACATTGATGGCGTCAGTTTGTCCCTGGAGTGCTGGGAGCGGGTACTTGTCAACGTACAGTTTCTGTAGGGGTGAAATACCTACATCACCTTCCTAGACATGTGGTGGGCCTACTCAGCAAGCTCCTGGCAAGATGCATGAGGTTGCTGCAACAGAACATGCAATGCACATACCCATTGTTCAAAGTCATGTACTTCTATGTTTGGTTATGAATAGGAGAACATTTGCAAGGTTTGTCTGCAGATTTCCTTTCTAGTCTGGCAAGGATGACAGAAAGTGTGAAAAGCTTCTTCGGCATGTTGTTGAGATATTACCTTGAGAGGATGTGGGGAAGGGATGCAAAATATGAAAATATAGTTATCAGAAAATAATCCCTGGATGATTTTAAGTAACTTTTTCATGACAAAATTGACAGCCAGCTTATGAGAGGTGAAGGCTCCTGGATGGAGGTTTCAGTAGGGAAAAGCCACAACACAGACAACATGGAGAGGTTCTGAAAACATTTGGTAGATTTAAGACCATTGCTAAGCTGTATACAATTCTAAATCTCTTAAATAGCAAATTGAATTTATGTACAGGATAAAAATGTTTATATGCAGTGAATGTTTACCAAAATGTAGTGTATATGGGCCAAGGAAATATGATCACAGTCCAAGTTTGGCTTCAAATAATATCATAGCATTAAAGCTGTCTTTTGCTGGCTGCATCCATCTTTGCCTTTTGCTGCTGAATGGTCCCCATACCTGGGAAGGATGCTGTTCCTAGGGAGCATCCATTGTATGACTCCAACTTTGTGCACCCCTCACCTGTCACCCTCTTCTAACCATTACAGATACTGACTTCTCCCCGAGGGTTGGATGAACAGGTAATTTATTCTGCTTCCATAACCGCATGTTTTCCTACGCAATACACACAAACATGATTCTTTCTTTACAGTTGCCACCAAACCCTTCTTCTTTCTTTTTTGTTATTAATTTCACTTGAATTCTCACTATCGTTTCATGCAAAGGTTAATTATCAATTTATTGTATTATTAGGGGTTATATTCATTAGGTATTATTGTTTCCCTCATTTGTGCTATATACCTTGAACATGGATTTGTGTCTATTAATAGAGTTGAGTCACATATGATTGAATTTAGATATATTCATTTAACAAGAAAGGAATTAGTATTCTCAAACAAAGCATGATCAATTGCTATGACAATAGCAGATAGGTCAGGGTCAAGGATTTATTTTTTACTTTGATGTGTGTATCATGACACTGTTTGCCTTGTATGTGCACAACACTATAGTGATATGAATATTCTGCTGTTGGAGGGGGGGGGTCATAGGCAGGATGTTTTTGTTTAGGATGTTTTTGAAACTCATGAATAATATTAGAGTTTAAATGTTAAGAATAATACAAATTCATATTAATACACATAGTATGCATAACTCTGAATGTTATTTGACACAAAACCCTCAGGCAGTTAAATTTCTAAATTAAACATTAAAATATGTCTTTTTAACATGACCTTACTTTAAGTGAGTTAGATCTAATGTCTACCACCTCTTATTTCTCTAGTTCCTAACTCTCCCTTATTGATATCCAGATGCGGACAGACAGCCTGCAGGACTTGTCCTACGGCAGTGGGGACCGCTTTGCATCACTCCCAAAACAGTTCACGGCGCCTTTCGACTTCAGACACCGTGGAGTCTCAGAGGATCTTGCCAAGGAGCTTATTTTCGGAAAGGATGGGGCTTTGCTACCTAGCAAACCAAGTGGTCCATTCAGCTTAGGTAGGTTGATATGTATTGGACTTGTACAAGAACATCTTAATGGTTTAAATTTCACTGACACTGCTTTCGAAACCTGTTCATCAGACCGTACGTGTACTGTAAGCTCAGTGGAGAGTACATACTTGTACGCTTGCTAAATAAATCTATACCTTTTATGATCTTACTTTAGATTTTATTTCAATGTGGGAAGAAATTCTCAAGCTACTTCGGAGTCGGCTTTAAAATGTGAATAATTCACAGTGAGAACAACATGAGAGGCCTTTTGCTGGGAAAGGGATATCTAGATGTTTTCACAAGTGAATTATACCATAGGTATTGCTATATTATAATTATTTTTATTTTTTACAATAATTTTGTTGAATATTCCATCTCAGTCTCTTGCTTATTCAGTAAGATTTCTATTAATTGGGGACCATGTAGTGTAGCATTTTGAGAAATGCATCACAAACACATGAAATAAATTTAAAAGCAAAAAAGAACAAGATGCTAAAGGGAATGTAAAGATCATACTTTAAAAGCAGATTTTGCGTCCAGTCTCCATGAGACTGGATATCTTTTGAAATTTAAACGATTCTTTGATATTACTCCACAAATAACTACCCGAAAGGAAGGCAACAGCTATGTAGTTGACTAATGATGGATTGTGTAGAAAAGGGCAAAGACAGGCTCGTCACATTTGCCCCCTTGTCCACCCTGCACCACACCCATACACAGACCATGACTACCCTGTGTAGACACATGACTACCAAACCTCACACTCACAGTATGATGCCTGTGCTGCTGCTACTAGGATAAACCAGCAGACATACTTTACACTGTACAAAACTGTTTGTGAACTGACCAAATACTGAGCAAACTAGGCATGTATCTCTTTATCCAGATGAGATCATATTTCTGAAGTGACAACATAATCAAAAGAGGCTGTTGTAAATTTCAAGAACTGTAAGAAATATATTACAAGTTTGTACAGCGATAGTTTGTCTGCCATAATTCCATGCCTCCTCTACGAATACAACAGCACATTAAAGTTTGCGTTTACTCAGGTAATGACAATCTAACAACACACATTGAATAGCATGTACAGCTGAAACCTATTGTAAATGCTCACATGATGATATGAGAACGTCTATGTAACACAGTCACCGGCCTACCACATCTAACCATTTGCTGTGTGGACACTGGTCCAGCTAGGGTTACCGGTACGAGCGTGATATCTTCACCTCTAAGTCGCAAACTATCTAACGATTTAAGTACAAAAATAGAATTCATACTAGTGTCAACATTGGAGAAAAATTGAAGCTGTAATAAATATACAGAATATTAGATAAGAAGATATTGTACGTATAAGAATACTAGTCCTGAGGAAATAATCATTTCCAGTAGTGTTGCTGAGAGTTGACAGCAAGGATTGTTAGTTTCAATATATGGAGCAGGTGTGGGATAATGGTTGATAACAACAGGCTGCATGCACACTAAGCTGGAATGGCACATTATGAGACATGAACCCCTTCACACTAACACAACCTGACACAATGTTTTAAGTTGTTCACACCAACTGTTTAGGGTCACCCACTACTGACTGTTAAACCAGGAACAAAAATGTCACCATGGCTTATGCTGATAAATTAAATGATTTTACTATTATGAACAAGCATTTGGTGCAAGAAATATTTCCTGATCACTACATTTGAAATTCTTGATGGAGCATGCCCGGATTAAATATTTACACAGAATGGGTTGGATTTTCTGCGGTACACAAGTCGTTGGAAATGCCATTTAAAACTTTGTCAATATCTTTCCATCATTTCGACAAAACAATATACACAGGGAACCCTAAGTTAATTAGATGTATTTTTCTACATCAACTCACCTCAGGCTTGTGAGATATGGAGGATTCTCAAAGTTTATTCTGGACAACTGGTCTATGTTTGAATTGCCAGTTGGTTGTTCCCCTTGCAAAGTGAAAACTATAAACAGAGTCAATGCTGTTGGAAAGCTGCTTGGTAGTATGTAGTTACAAAGGCAGCCTAACTACATGAAGCCATAGTTTCTGAAAAACAACCTGCGACTTCAGAAGATGCTAGTCATGCCTCACTTGATTGACAAGAGTTGTAGGTATGCTGCAAATATGCCAACCTCAAACCTGTGTCAAATAGTGGATACAAGGCAAGCTCTTGATGAAGTGGAGGTTTGTTTTTTGAAGTTATTCTACCCCTTAAATGGGTTACCGTTTTAAGGAACTGCATTGCTTAAAGGCTCTGATGAGCACAGACTAGCGGTTTTCAAGTCTTCTTTCTACAGCAGTATAATTTGAATATATGAGTTGACTTAAAGCCATCAGAACTGGCTATTCAGAAAGAAACAACTATTTTTGGCTTATTTTATAGCACTGCTAATGTATCACACCCTCCAACTCTGAATAAATAATTTTTATAATGTTTATTCTCAACATTGGCGTTGAAAGATAAAATCCATTGTATATGTTCCAAATTCAAGATGAAGGGCCAAATGTCTATGATTCTTGCTGTCCAATCACAATTTGCATCAAAGAGCTTGCAGGACTTCTGACCTGCAGTGCATTAAGGTATTACTTCTCAAAGGGGTAGAATAATGAAGTGAAGCCACCATAACAGTGATGTTACGATACTCTGATGTCTCTTTGCAGCCCGCCCCACCTTCTTGAACTTACGAACTAACATTTATAACTCCGTCACTAAGCGTATGTTATAACTACTACTTCATCAGTCAAAACCTCTTATTTCTGTTTTCCATAACACAAAAACCCACCCACCCGTATATACCTACCCCTGCATGCCTGCTTTTCACACGCCAGTAAATCCACTGTCGATGGTGTTCCACCGTCCTGCCTACTACTCCCCTGTTTTTCACCACTTCCAAGTTTCCCTGCAACTTTTCTTCAAACTTACAAGTATAATGCATATTAGCCATGTTACCCCCAGTTCACCAATTTTTGCTCCTTTGTTATTGTGATTGCTGATGATTGATGCCTGCAGCAACGTCTGTCGCACGCGCGGCAGGTTTGTGGTCACGTGCCATGTCATTTTGACCGTATGTTTTTGAACTTAGACTGCCGTTGGTTGGATTTGTCACCTAGAATGGAGGACTATGAGCAACAGATAGTTTCATGATTATCTGTAGAAGATCTGGTTTGTCCTTGTCACCACTGCAGTGTCATGTTTTTCTTGTTACAAAGTTTATGACAAGTGGTCATTCTAGTGTTAGGACATTGTTTGGTTTTTGACAACGACTTCAGGTTCATGTCAGGGATCTGCTGAGCTTCCAAGATTTTGAGTATTTACAGTATAATTTTTGGGACAGGAGAAGTTTAATGAGATGTATACATTTTGTATGTAGATAAGTTTTAATTATGTATTTATTCAAAGTAATTTGTAAGCACATATTTCTACGGATTAAGTAAGTATGCTTCCGAGACACCGATATTACTTCAAGGGGGGTGTACCAGGTAGAAACTACAGGGCCTATTTCAAATTTGTATTTTTACTTCTTTACATGAAAAGTACCCTTCAAGAATTCAGCCAGAATATGAGTTTTGCTCCTGATGCATTTTAAAAAGTATTCAAATAGATCCTCCAGCGTTATCCACTTGAGCTCAGAATATATAGTAAAAAAGGTGGCAAAATGATGGAGAATAAGATCCAACATAGAATAAAGCAGATCCTCTGGCATGACGTACAACTCTCAACTTGCATGGAACCATTGTACAACAGCGCAGTTGTTAGTGACTACCTATTTGCGCTGAACCTGATTTGTTGGAGACAAATGCTTTTAGATATAGAACTGCTGCCCTCCGTCATGTTGCCCACCTCTAGTAGTGGAATACATGTGTAGTACATCTTTCTTACTTTATACGTCCATGCCCTCTAGCATTCCCAATCGTCGAAACGTTGACTTTCATCAATATAAGAGATTGAGTCTGAATCGCATGGAAAATACTGAATCTAATTGAGGAACTGTAAAACAGTCTACTTTAATTCAGTGGTTAACATATTCCTAGCAGTATGCAGAAAATGCAATGTAATGAAGCACTGCAATGGTATATTGCAAAGACCACATGGAAAATATATTAGAAAGAAACTAAAGATTCTATGCAGAAGAAGGACACAACACAAATAAATGCAAGTGTTGAATGTGGTATTACACATGCAAGGAAGTAGACATGGTTTTCAACAATTTCTTGAATGGTAAATATTTTTGGATTCTGACATGATTATCATATTACCTTGCAGCATCCCCCAAGGCCGGTGCCAGCCCCCAACCAACGAAACTCGTGAAGCCAATGAAAACTCTTGTCGAAGAGCAGCACGTCAGAGAAACCAAACCACTTCTTAACCGAGCTGACACTGATGATGTAAGTATCAATTTATGAATATTTTTCTGTGTGTTGATAATTTTTTTAATTCATTCTTAGAATGTTCTGTTTGTATTGGTGAGGGGGGGGACTTAAAAATAGCATTATGTCATCATATATGTTTTAGAATTGGAAAAGACATGTTATCACTAAATAAAAAGCAGATTTGTATTTCAGTATTATTTTTCATCAGGTTTGACGCATGTGTTTCACATAATAGGCTTCATTTGATGCATCGTGATTATGGAAGTTGTACTTCTCTGAAGTCTACTAAAAATGCTAGAATTCATTAATAATACAAGAAGGATAGTTTTGGCTCCAAAGTCATATCCAGCATGAATGACTCTTGCCCGATCCTTCTTAATAGGTTCCAACGGCGAAGGTGGTAAGGAATATATAAGCTATTATGATAATGTGGACCTGGTGTTATAGGTATTCTATAACTTTAAGAATGTACAGATTAATCCAATTACTATGCTCAGCTGCCTTGATAACTGGTACATCAACCTGATTTTTTTCAGATTTTGAGAGTAATAATGAGAATCTAGTTTAGTTTTCCTTTCTTCTTTGCTTAAAAATACTGCCCTACTTCAGTAATGCAATACAAATATGAAATTTAAAATAAAAAAAAGGAATAATATTAGTTAAGATAATTAATTTTAGGTTTTGTGATTAAGTTGATTATTAACATGAGCTAAACTTAAACTATGGCTTAGAAATTGGATAAGATTTCCAAGTATAACAGAATACAAGCCTACATAAACAGATTGCTTGCCCATATCCAATGAGAGACAGCTTGCTTGATTGACCTAACCTATGTTCATTTACTTACCATCAATTGACTATTGAATGTGTGAGAAATTAACATTAAGTTTTGTATTTACTTCTGTGAAAGAGCCTTGGTTTTGCTTTGGAAGGGAATGTACTTTGACAGTAACGCTGATCAGTTCTATATGCATAACAAATCGGGCCCAAATAATGACCCTTCCATTACACCTTGAGATGAGGAATAAAAAAGATATATTGGCATTAAACTAAAAACTATAGAATTAAGATTAAGAGATCCATGAAAATGTATTAATGGAATTTCATCTTTCCGTTTCAGTCGGATGACGATGAGTTTGCCAAACTCAAGGCATCGCCGTCATCGAAAGAGGCAACAACAAAGCCAGCCCAAAACGACACAGCTTACGACAGTGATGACTTCACAGAGTTTGAGTCATACCAAGAGAACCAGCCCTCACAGTTCCCGCTGACGACAGCAGACAGCGCCAACACCCGCTCTGACTCCATGACACACTCCTCCACCAACGAGAGCTTGACGGACATCCAGGCAGCCAAGAGCTTTACCCCAAGCATGTCATCTAGTGGGTACGGCTCGCAGGCCGTCTCCACCCAAACCCTCTCTTCTGAGGATTCAGCAAGTGTACGCAGCATGAGCATTGACGACACGCCAGACCAGGATGGCAAGGATAAGAAGCCAATGAAGCCAACCACTCTGGATGTAGAGCCCATGAAGGATTGCACGCCTGAGAAGGAGGCAGTTGTCGTACACAAAAACAATGTGCTGCCAGAGAAGGAGACAGTACCAGCGAGCAAAACCCTGAAGACAAGTCTCAGTCTTATTGACATGGAGGATGTTCCTAGTAACCTGGGAACTCCCCTCCAGCCAAGCAGTCCTACTGGGGATGAGGATGAAGACACAAAGTCACTGACACATTCAAATGGACATCCTGATGCCTCAGAGGACACTGAGATCTCTCAGGACAAGAAGGTCCAAAGCCTTCCTGAGAAAGAACAAAATAATTCCGAAGAAGGTAATACTGAGAAAAAGGACAATAAGTCAGATAATGATTCTTCAGAGAAGGAAGTAGTCGTTTCCAAGTCAAATGAAGGAAACGTGGACTTGTACAGTGAAACCGCCATGGATGAGCTAGAGGCTCTCGGTGAGGCAGAAGTGAATGTCTCAATGGAGGCAACGCCAAAGCAAAAGCCAGCAGCTGCTAAGGCAACGAAAAACACACCAACTGAAACAAAAATGGATGCTAATGCAAATCCAACAGAGGAACAGCAGGAGTCACGGGACAAATTCGAAGAGACACCACGAAGAGGTAGTGACGAAAAAGTCATCCGCAGGCGGAGCTGGCATGAAAAGCTGGACCGCCGATCTAACACAGTGGATGAGTCTTCTTCAGCCTCGTCCAAAACAGAAGTGAAGCTGCGGAAAGGAGGGAGCATTGACGTATCTCGCCCCGGCAGCCTCAAAAAGCTTCGGAGTGGAGAACAAAAGGCAGGCAAGGGCACTCCATCGCCAGTTAAGGCTACGTACCGGCCTATGTCGATGCCTGTTGATCACTTAGTCAGTGCCATGGAGGAGAATTTGGACAATAGTATGGATGTAGATGATAACTCAGGTAAAATATGATAAAAGTGTTTTTCATACAACCATAAAGATAACGTGTTTGCCAACAATGGCAATAAATTTGAAAATAACCATGAATGAAAGCTGATTAAATGTGCTGTTGGTGCCTGAACAGTGATTACTGAGGAATTAACTTAGTACTTCTTTCTCAAACAAAGACTAAAACAACTCACATCATAGTTCATCCTAAAGACAGAGTCTTGTGTGCCCTATTTCAGATAACGACGATGGCATGAGTATCTGCTCCTTCGGTAGCAGAGCCGATCTGCACCGACTCGGGGAAGCTGCGGTGCCGTCGTGGGTACAGCCCGGTGAGCCGGTCATCGTCTTGTCATCACGCGGTGGTGCTTCTGTCAACGGCTCGGTCCAGTTTGTGGGCACCACAGAGTTCGCCGGAGGCAACTGGGTCGGTGTTGCTCTTGATACTGCTGATGGTGAGTGTATCTCAATAGGAATTTAGGGTTTTGATAACCACAATATTTTACATTATATATAATCTTCAAAGATGTTTTTCTCTGGAAAAAGGTATGTACGGTAGGTATGTTTGGGCCGTGGTGGCAGAACGGACAGCAGAACCAGGTGTATTGCACTATGATCTACCCAAATTAAAACTTCTTTTTTTTTAACAAAAAAACAAAACAATTAGTAATTTGTATCAGGAAAATACAGTTCATATCAGTATCTAAAAATTCTATTTCATATCATTATTACTTCTTTCTATTGCCTGAATGCCCACTAGGTCTGCCTCATACTTACCAGATTAGGTTTGAACAAATTTACTAAATCGCCCGTTTCAGGAAAGAACGATGGCTCGGTTAAGGGCATTCGTTACTTCAAATGCCGCCAGAGGCATGGTATCTTCGTCCGTCACGACAAACTGATCATGGACAAGAAAAGGAAAGGTGTCAAAATGCGGAACGTCTCACCGTCACTGCGACGCAGCACAGGGAACCTGTCTTCTGCCAGCCCACACAAGGACAGTGGTTCCTTCATGAAAGGCACAGCTGCCAGTAATGCCAAATTCAAATAAACCGACTAAAGTCCCCCCTACAAACTTATTATATATTCACTCATCCTATACGAGGCCGAGGTTCAATTTGATATTCATATCAGTTCCCCATGTAGAGAAAAAGCAGAAACCCATATTGTCAGAAACTGGTGTCTATTAGAAATCCCCCCATGTGCGTTTTACTAATGTCGAGGACAGAGGTAAATTAATTGCTTCGGTGGCAAATGGGAATCTAGGTATTGACTTGCTTATTGACGGAGCAGATCTTGTTTAGGACTACAGGATACAACCTTTGAGTACAAGGACGGCAATAATAACTACAAGAGTTATGGTCTAAATCAGATAAAAGTGTTCTCGCAATGATGATAGCTTATTCACAAAAACAGTAGGTGGCATTTTGGATATGCTTGTAAAGAGTAGGTATTTATAATTCACAAAACATTTTATGGCTTAAAATGCATGTACATAGAGTTTACTAAGATTTCAATTTTAACAATGTGTTGTTACACATGCGTATGGATGATTCTTGAACGGATTTCTTATCAATCATTTACTAGTTCATTGACCAGTGACTATGTTAGTATCTAGCGATGCCGATCCAGAGCCTTCATGGTTCTGTTATACACCAATAGAGTAAACCACTGTCCAATTTTACAAAGTCAGTAAAACGTCCAAAGAGGTTACAACTTGCAATCAATAATAAATGTACTGAGGTGGAAAAGAAATGGATTCGCATCATTAAGTATGTATACTCCTTGTAGAAAGTGGTCAGAAGGCATAGCATGAACATATAACCGTAGCTTGTACAGAGTTTGCAGATGACTGTTTTATTTATGTCATCAGGAAAAGACTTCAAATATAATGGTATAACTTCCAGGAAAATAATGACTACATTGCTTTCAAAGATGACCTTTTACTCTAATATAGTTTCATCGGCTATAGCATTTTCAGCACTGAGTCCCTCGTTTGGTAGCCTTCTTAAATTCGGCATTATAAGCGGGTTTTGTTCTGGTCACCACAAACTCATCCAAATGCCAGCTTTGTAGAAAACGCAAGCTATTCAGCATATATTGTGCAGACATGCACCGTATCATCTTATCTCCTCATTACATAAGTATTTATGTCATTAATTGAAGAAAAATATATAATTACTTGGCAAACAACATTGTAATATTCTTGATTCGGGAGAGATATTCTCTAAAGATTCTCGGGTGATGCTTGACTTTGCGGCAGTGATGGACCGAGCAATTTCATAAAAACATTTGTGTTTTCTCTTACATTGCTGAAAACTAAGGAAATGTTCGATATGTCAAGTTTAAGTTTAGAGAAGTGAAATGCAGATCAGGAGTCAATCACTGAACATCTAACTTACTATTTTCTTCCTCTGACAAACGTTAGAAATGTGTCACCAACAGTGATTATTTTCTGTCGGGTGACGTTACTAGTAACGATCTTGTCATACTGCTATAAACTGACATTGTGAAGAACGTCACTCCCAGTGCCAACCTTTCTCGTGGACGTTTTCCTTTCATTCTCGCCTAGGTATTGTGAAGAGAAAACTATGGAGAAGATGAACTAATATATATGTAGGTTTTGTGAGATGATATAGGAAAGGGGCATTTCATTAGCTTCCAGTATGACTTGTTGCTGTGATCTATGCTTAGCTTGGATGACCTTGTCATTCAGTTTAAGAGGACATGAAGAAATAGTTGAGTGTTGAAGGTCAGAGTAAAGAGGCTAGACTGTATAGCATAAATCACAGCAGGAAGTGACGTCACGAGTCAGTGAAATGCACTTTTAATTGGCCAGTTGGACCAGTAAGTATAACGGTCAGCTGTGTTGTACTCCATCTATCGGTATCTGTATATTTATAGCCGGTATAGTTTGTTTGATACTAGTCAGCCGAAATGTTGTCAGTCATTACTGCCTATGTGCCCCTGGATCATCATGTAATGCTACGATACACTCCAGACCTAGGCCTGGCTGTCAACGCTTTCCTTCTGCCCCCAGAGTATAACATCACTGTAGAGCTCAACTGGTTTTGAGAAGAGACATAATGTCCCTGTTGAGTTATGTTGAGTTCAAAGTACAAAGCATTGTTAGTTGCACATGTTGATAGCTCTGACGGTGTACATGGTAATGTACCCTAGGCACCACCAGATTATCATTCAAGACGACGTCTATACTCATTATCACACCATTAGCATTACCACTGTATAGACTGCTGCACTGAGCCACCTTCTTTGCTGCAACATTGTCCGGATTAGTCCTGAGATGTAAGGCCTATTACATTAACTAAGCACTCTTTCAATTTTATATGTACAATTATCCTCTGCTATTCTTCACAAAAACACCAAAAGCATGTTTTTACTTTTCTCTGGATCTAATTTCATGTAGAATCAGGAATAGAACCAGTTGAATGATGATTAAAGAGTTATTTGTTTACGCTTTTAAAACATAATCTGTACATTTCTTTCGCGGGTCGAGTCACAATTGTTTTTCGGTGACATGACCTTGGCTCTACATATGTAGAGAACACAATGACCTTTGGTTGCCCTTGGAAACACCATTTCTGTGGCTGATGGTTCCATATGTATACAGAGTATATATTTCATTGGACATCTTAATAATTGTACTTAAATAATAAAAGGAAGAATCACAACACAACATGGTATCCAAGGTTGACAGAGGGACCATTGTAGGATGTAGATATTCTTTGCAATATATAACGCTATTCATTTAGTTCTCCCTAAGGCTTTTTGAAATGTTTTTTGCATTTTAAAAATGTATTTATACCTGTACATAACATCAGGATTATCAGTAGCGTCGAATGTTCTGTGATTGAAAGTGGTATTCATGTATTTATGACGGTTAGAAAAATAACCTATCTTTCTCTCACTGGTAAAGTAAACATAGCACAATGCCTACATTTTGACCAACCTCCCCAAGTACAATTATACAACACAGTTATATCCAGCGCCGTCTGTGGTCCAAGAATCGTTACGCGATAATCCTGGTAGATTACGTCATTATGTACTGACCAAGGTGGAGTTGAGAAATCTAGTTTGTAAGCATTTTTGTATTTTCTCTTTACACAGGAGTCTGTGCTCTCCCCCTCAACCTCCTGGCTTTCAGTTGCATACATTCCACAACTACTTAGTAGTGTTATGCTTGGTTCTAGCTAATCAAAGACAAACTTAATTAGTCTGTGATGCTTTCATTGTGATTAACAGGTTTAGGGCTGATATGAGTGCTAAACTTTGATATATTCAGAGGGAGTTCTAAAAGAAAACTTACCATCAAATACTGTTTGGGTGAAAGTTGTTATTCAGTGATCAGAGAGGTAGAAAGTCCGTGCTAAAACCTATGTCATGTAGTAAGGGTGCCGTCCGCAACCCAAGAAAACATATTTGGAGAAATGTCCAAATAACAATGTATCGTTTGCCATGAGGACGAAAGCTATTGCATTTAGTTAACATGAAGTAGAATTATGTGAACTAGACGGCACATCAATTTGTGTTAAGTAACGATATAACGATGTACTTTGCTCTTTCCTTGTCTTTAGCGTGGTATCCTATGTCTCGGCATGCGTGGACCGAAGTAAAGCTTACCACCATGCCACATGCCCCACCTGCGGTGATTTGTACATAGTCAGTCTAAGGCTACGTGAATGTCTTAATTTATGACCCTAATTATTACCATGAATGTACGAAAGTTACTTATCAACTCGCCACCTTGTACAATTCATACCTATTTACAGAGGAGAAAACACTTAATGATTGTTCTCACAGACGCACCGTCTTAATATCCGTGTAACCTGAAGGAGACCAACTCTATGTGTTATGAGACAATTTGTAACCGCTGCCATCCCCATGGTACTCCAGGTCCTTTTATACTCTACCTGACTCCCTTTTGTGGTTCTACCCTACAACCTACAAAGTAGATGTGCAAATATGTAAAGTAAATAGTAGACATTGTAAGATACAAACTAGAATCAGAGGCAGACAGGCATTGAGTGAGTTGTGTCAAGGTTCAGGAGGAACAGCGGTAGCTGAGCGTGCTGCATTGTATTACCAGCACGAGCAGCAGGCATACCATTGAACTATATTATTATATAATATAAACATACATGTGTCTGTGCTGTCAGAGATAGGACTTATTGTGTTAGTCTCCAACTAAGGTGCAAAGAATACAAAGAATATTAAGGGAAAAGGATAAAAAAAAAGAATTCATTCTTTCTGTTTGTTGGCGTAATCCCAAAGTTCCAGTATTAGTGAGGTCATTGTAATTCTTCACCGAGTCAACCTGTGCAATACCACTTTTCTCTCTCATAATGAGATGTAGCTGTTAGATTCTGTTGACATCAGTCTTGTGAGCCATAGCTTCCTGGAAGCTCGAAGCTTGATATCTATAACCATGTCAAGCACACCCCTTAACGACAACTCCTATAGTTCTCCCACTCAAGGCCAACTGATTCCAGCAGCAGATCTGTGTGAATTATATTATTACATCAACCCCACAATTTGACTGACATGGTCATTGTCACAACCATAGGTCCACAATACTGGTATGTAGTTTAGAATGATGAATCATGATGTCCTTAAATCAAAACATTTTTTGTTAAAGACTGCATAGAATGAACCCTGAATATAATTTGTAATACAAAGAAAGTCAATTTGTTGGGTATGTAACCGGCTACTTGTAGGGCAAAGTTTACAAAGTAATAATTATTATTATCAAATCATCATTGTCTGCTGTGTGCTGCTCTGCTCTGTAGATGTCAAATTGAGGGTGTAGAAAAATGAATAAATATTTTGCCTATAATGGTGAAAACAATTCCTTTTGTGTTGTATTTTATTCTGAAACTGGTATTGGTTAAGCATGATTATAGACTTAACAAATAGCATTAAACAAATTAACTTAAATTTAATCTTTTAAAATCATAGGTTGCCGTCATGGCCATATCTGCCAACATATATTTATAAATATTGAGCATTAAAATGCATCGAGTTTTCAACTTCATCATTAACATCAGGAGATTGATGCTTAGACATAGAGACACATTCAATAATCTATCCATCAAAATTGGTTCATACAAGTAAAACAAAGAGGAAAGGCTGCAGGAGGCAGGACACACCACCTCAGAAGAACAGGCTGTCCCCCACACCAGCACAGGAGGCTAAACATATCAACTGCTAATCCAACTCCAGCCATTAAATGTACAAATAGTAATCACAGACATTTGAAGGCATGTATTCATTTAACCCTCTAAGGACAGCATTAATGCATTATGCCCTTGGTCGTCATGATGCATAAAAGCAGCCCTGGTGAGTAACTCGCTGGCACTGCATTGTTGCATCATGATGACATATCAACAAATACATTACTGTTAAACCAGTGAGGCAGGTAGCACTGGCATTATGAACATTTTTAAAGTAGCCAATAAAACGTGAAGCTGTCATCATTATATTTTTAAATAAAAAAAGTTGTCAATTATTCTGAGTTTCACATTAGTAGCAAGATGTATAAATGAATTGCAATGGCAAGCAAAAAAAGAAGGAAGCCCTTTAGAATGATCCTCAAGACGAAAATACAGGTAAGAAGGTTCTCTGATTCCATCATAATTATTCAATGGGTTAAAATCAATTTAAAAGGAAATGAATGGAAAATAAATGAATATCTGAATTGGAGACTGAGGCATGTCTAGTCTGTGTAGTTGGGGCAAGAGTAGAGGCTGGGCATGAATAAAAGACGTGTCTGTATTTGCTGTAAGGGAAAGGAAGATGCCACTAGTGTGTGAGGAAATATTGCATGGAATATGCTATTTAATTGTCAAAGGGTGATCCATGCCCTGTAGATTGTGATACAGCCCGGGTTGGAGGTGCTGAGAGGTGGCACAGAGGCTGGGGTCAGGCCTGGTCAGTCTATGGACATTCTGTAACACAGGGTGGCACCACTGAGCTGGCGACCTCTCTGCAGGTACACAGACCAATGGTAGGCAATGCATGTTAGTTGGTGGGAACCCAGATTGAGTGTAGGCCAGGGCCGTGGTAGCTTCTGTGATGCCTGTGTTGCGGGGTTGACATGGTCAGAGAGGGATATTGGTGAGGCTGGTCTGGTGTGGAATGGCATTTGACCCCATTTGCTGCGGGGTCAAGCTCTTCCCAATCTTTATTGGTCTATTATTACACAAAGGTCACGTCAATATGGGTGGGATGAGTGAGGGACAATTGGCATGGATGGTTTCCTTAGGGCATAAAACTAACCCAAAAATATCTCAGGCAGGGCTAGGTTGTGTGCATCTTGCAGTTTTTGATTTTAGAAACTGCTCCACTCACCAGGCCACATGTTGGGTCCCAGTCAGCCTATGGTAAGATGTGCTTGGAGTTTTTGCTGCAGACTGGGCTGCTATTATGGGATGGCTGCTGGAGGATGGATGGCAGCCAGTGTTGTTTTGGACTGCTTGGAGGGGAGAGGGGATTACATGTGGACTGCTGTGTTCTAGGAGGTATGGGACAAGGTAGGAGAACAGCCAATGGGACCAGTGATGACCAGAGAGGGGCAGACAAGGGGAGGAGGCTGTGTGAGTGTACACTGGGACAGCAGCCTGCAGCACAGAGTGCCTGCCTGCCCCTGCAGGCCACCCCTTCACACCCAGCCCACTGGTGTGTTTGGTGTGAGGGCAGGGGGAGGGGCAGGCTGTCTGTAGACTGTGTCTGTAGTATACACACCACTGGATTTACCCAGGACTATCCCTAGATGTAATTGTTTGTTAATGTCATGTGTTATGTAGTTATGCCTCTCTGTATGACCCCTCCTCCTCCTCCTCCCCCAGCCCCCTGCTGCCAGTGTCCCTCACTGCTGCAGGGGCAGCACACACAAAACTAGCGCTAGCCACTCAGGTACGGTAGGGGAGGGGTGTGTGTGGGGGGGGGGGGGGGGGGGTAAACATTGTATGGCTTCTCATTATGTCCCACAGTGTATTAAGTCTTTCTGCCTAACTATCTCTCTGCGTGCCTTTCTGTCTGCCTGTCTGTCTGCCTACCTGCCTGCCTTCTTCTCTCTCCAAACTGGGGATCTGGATGGGGGGGGGGGCGGGGTCCCATGTCCCCTGTCGATTATAAGAAATGCCCATGTCCCATGTCACTAAGCAAACACCTGTGTCACTTATGTCACTAACCTAATTCAATGATTGGGTATTCTATATAGATAGAGACACTTGAACCCACTTTTAAATTTTATTTTTTTTTGATGTAGAAAAAATATGCAAATTATTTGAATAGGAATCATAATGCACATTGTAACAATCCCAGATTTCAATTATTATTATTCCCTTTTCGCTAAGCTTGATGTCATGTCACTAGGCTTTATCTCACATGTCGATTTTAAGGTTTGGCCATGTCATATGTCGCTTAGGTTGCCATGTCACATGTTGATTTTAAGAAAGAGCCGCATCAACTGTTGATTATAAGAAATGCCCATGTCGCCCTGTCAAGTTTGGTGGTCCACACCCATGTGGAGAAATGAATTGTTTCAAAATACTCCCTAGGCAGGGAAATAGTGCAGGGTTGCCCCACCATCCCAAACACTGGTTTCTTTCTTCATGTAGCTATAATTTTCAAAAATTACACAATTGACTGGAAAATAAAAAGTCAGGCTGGATGAGGTCGTAACCCATCTCGATGTATAGGATTGGTCTGAGGGGTGAGACAGCACTATAGAATCGGTTTCAGAGTATCAGTCCGGGGGTGAGCCCGCTCTATGCAGTTAGTCTCAGATTATCAGTCTGAGGACGGGTACTGGAGTATGGTATCAGTTTCAGGGTATCCTTCTGAGGATGGGGGCTACACTGTGGTATCAGTTTCAGGGTATCCATCTGAGGATGGGTGCTACACAATGGTATCAGTTTCAGGGTATCCATCTGAGGATCGGGGCTACACGATGGGATCAGTTTCAGGGTATCCATCTGAGAATGGGGGCTACACAATGGTATCAGTTTCAGGGTATCCATCTGAGGATCGGGGCTACACGATGGGATCAGTTTCAGGGTATCCATCTGAGGATGGGGGCTACACGATGGGATCAGTTTCAGGGTATCCATCTGAGAATGGGGGCTACACGATGGTATCAGTTTCAGGGTATCCATCTGAGGATCGGGGCTACACGATGGGATCAGTTTCAGGGTATCCATCTGAGGATGGGGGCTACACGATGGTATCAGTTTCAGGGTATCCATCTGAGGATGGGGGCTACACGATGGGATCAGTTTTAGGGTATCCATCTGAGGATGGGGGCTTCACTATGAACTTAGTTTCAGGGTATCCATCTGAGGAAGGGGGCTACACTATGAGCTAAGTTTGAGGGAATCCATCTGGGCACAGGGGCTACACTATGCTTAGGACACCTTAGACCCAGTTTAAGAGTATCAGTATGAGGACAAGAGATGGGGGTGGTGAGAGTTCGCGCAAACATTTTTTACGCCCCCCCCCTCGAGAGTGTGTTGAACATTTCATCCCCCCCCTCGGTGAAGGTGGCGATAGATTTTCGCCCCCCCCCCCCCTTTGAACTATAGTAACGCCCTGGTAGGAGGGGTCGGAAACTTTAATGCCTCCCCTGTAACTCCCCCTCAAGAGTATTGGTCTGAGGACAGGGGCTTGATATAAGAGCATGGACTGATTTCAAGAGTAGTCCCTCAACCCTCATGAAAACAGTAAGGTAGAGAAATGAATTAAGAAGGCAATCTTAGGTCAGCCCATGTTAAGGCTCCGGAGCTAACGTAAGAATTACTTTCATCTCCAACAGAGGCCTAGGCGTGTATCTGGAGCTAATATAAGAATTACTCCTGGGTTAGATTGAGGTTTAAGGCTGTGTCTGGAGCTAAATTAAGAACTAGTCTCAACCTAAGTCAAGGCTATGTACTGTATCTGATGCTTACTTATCCTTATCAAACCCTCACAAAACAGTTTCCCACCCCTCCTACCCGGGCGTTACTATAGTCCCTTTGTATATCCTTATCAAACCGTCACCAAAAGCATGCTTGTACAAGTCAAGCCCCGGCCTATATCCTTATCTGACCCTCACCAAAGGCATGCTTGTACAAGTCAAGCTCCGGCGTATATCCTCATCGGACCCTCACCAAAGGCATACTTGTACAAGTCAAGCCCCGGCGTATATCCTCATCTGACCCTCACCAAAGGCATGCTTGTACAAGTCAAGCTCCGGCGTATATCCTCATCCGACCCTCACCAAAGGCATGCTTGTACAAGTCAAGCCCCGGCCTATATCCTTGTCTGACCCTCACCAAAGGCATGCTTGTTCAAGTCAAGGTCCACCCCCCTGCCTCCCCATGTGATCGGAGCCTGAGCAGCTCTCCCCTCTGCCGCTCTCCCCTCTGCCGCTCTCCCCTCTGCCGCTCTCCCCTCTGCCCCCATCCCCCCGCCCCCGATCCCCCCGCCCCCGATCCCCCCGCCCCCGATCCCCCCGTCCCCGATCCCCCCGCCCCAGATCCCCCCGCCCCCGATCCCCCCGCCCCCGATCCCCCCGCCCCCGATCCCCCCGCCCCCGATCCCCCCGCCCCCGATCCCCCCGCCCCGATCCCCCCGCCCCCGATCCCCCCGCCCCCGATCCCCCCGCCCCCGATCCCCCCGCCCCAGATCCCCCCGCCCCCGATCCCCCGCCCCCGATCCCCCCGCCCCCGATCCCCCCGCCCCCGATCCCCCCGCCCCCGATCCCCCCGCCCCCGATCCCCCCGCCCCCGATCCCCCCGCCCCCGATCCCCCCGCCCCCGATCCCCCCGCCCCCGATCCCCCCGCCCCCGATCCCCCCGCCCCCGATCCCCCCGCCCCCGATCCCCCCGCCCCCGATCCCCCCGCCCCCGATCCCCCCGCCCCCGATCCCCCCGCCCCCGATCCCCCCGCCCCCGATCCCCCCGCCCCCGATCCCCCCGCCCCCGATCCCCCCGCCCCCGATCCCCCCGCCCCCGATCCCCCCGCCCCCGATCCCCCCGCCCCCGATCCCCCCGCCCCCGATCCCCCCGCCCCCGATCCCCCCGCCCCCGATCCCTTTCAACCGATACCCCCAATTCGACCGATACCCCCAATTCGACCGATACCCCCGATCACCCCGATCCCACCGATCTCACCGATCTCACCGATCCCACCGATCACACTGATCCCACCGATCCCACCGATCACACCGATCCCACCGATCCCACCGATCCTCCTGATCCCCTCCATACCCCCAATCCCATGGATTCCACCGATCCCCCGATCCCACCGATCCCACCAATCCCCCTGATCCCCCCCATCCTACCGATCCCCCTGATCCCACTGATCCCACTGATCCCACTGATCCCACTGATCCCACTGATCCCACTGATCCCCCTGATCCTACCAATCCGACCATCCCACCGATGCCCCCCATTGCCCCCATCCCAACAATCCCACTGATCCAGATCCCCCCATCCCCCAGATCCCATAGATCCCCCAGATCCCACCTATCCCACCGATCCTCCCCATCCAACAGATCCCCCCGATCCCACGGATCCAGATCCCTGGGCCCCCAATCCCCCACCCCCGATACCCCCACCCCCAATCCCCCTACCCCCGATCCCCGACCCCAGATTCCCCCGCCCCGGATCACCCCACCCCAGATCACCCCGCCCCAGATCCCCACACCCCCAATACCCCTACCCCAGATTCCCCCGCCCCGGATCACCCCACCCCAGCACAGGTAAGAGGAGTGTATGTGCAGGCAAAGGGCAAAAGAGTGAAACAGTGAGTAGTGGGTGGCGAGGAAATGGTTTGTGTGGTGTCTGGGTTCGACTCCCAGCGTTGACCTATGTATATATTAATATACACAATAAAATGCCGGTGCAAAAGTGGACAGATTGGTCAGCGGTCCAGCCACACACACCAGATCCTTTTTGTTGGACTTTTCCAGGACTCAAGTGCAAACAACTTTAGGGCACATATTTAGCTTCTTGGAATCAGTTTCAGTGTTGCTGGCTTCATGGTTCAAGAGAAATACCCTGCGTATATATGTGGTAAGCTGCACATTGGCTGGGTTGTTTTCACACGTTGTTCAGGAGTCTGCTGCTCCTCCGGATGAACTGACGGCGACAAAACTGTGTCTGTACGCTCCAGGTGACTGAAGCAACGCGGCAAAGCAATCTGTAGGGTTTAGATTTTTGGCAGTCTGCTTTTCAGTAATGGTCTGATGAAGTAGCGGTCCGAGAACCTGATTGAGACATATCAGCTCTACAGTATGCTGCACTTGTCCAAGACCCTGACCAAGCAACACAAGTACAAGAACGCAAAGGGTGGCTGTGGACATGGGCACTTTTTGACTCACACTAAAATGCATGTGATGTTGAGCATTTGTACACAGAAATATTGCAAATGTCAAAAATATCTCTCCATGGTAATTAAGCAATACATGTTCCGAGTATTGGCATGAATAAAGGCTCAGAGATTGAACAAATATCAAAGGGGGCTCGGAATTCAACACAGTATGTGGGGGTAGGGAAATGTGACGTTTTAGGTAGCTCACGCTTAAAACATGCTTTTACTTGATCTTATAAAACAACAGAAATATTGCAAATGGAAATGATATCTATCCATGGTAATTTAGCACTAGGTTCCTTGTATTGCCATGTAAAAAGGCTTAGAGATTGAAGAAATGTAAAATGGTTTTTGGAACTTGAATTCATCTGGGTATATGAAAGTAGGGAAATGTGACGTTTTAGGTAGCTCATGCTTAAAACAAGCTTTTACTTGATCTTATAAAACAACAGAAATATTGCAAATGGAAATGATATCTCTCCATGGTAATTTAGCACTAGTTTCCTTGTACTGCCATGTAAAAAGGCTTAGAGATTGAAGAAATGTAAAATGGTTGTTGGAACTTGAATTCATCTGGGTATATGAAAGTAGGGAAATGTGATGTTTTAGGTAGCTCATGCTTAAAACCTGCTTTTGCTTATTATTATAAAACAACAGAAATATTGCAAATGGAAATGATATCTCTCCATGGTAATTTAGCACTAGGTCCCTTGTACTGTCATGTAAAAAGGCTTAGAGATTGGAGAAATGTAAAATGGTTTTTGGAACTTGAATTCATCTGGGTGTATGAAAGTAGGGAAATGTGATGTTTTAGGTAGCTCGTGCTTAAAACATGCTTTTACTTGATCTTATAAAACAACGGAAATATTGCAAATGGAAATGATATCTCTCCATGGTAATTTAGCACTAGGTTCCTTGTACTGCCATGTGAAAAGGCTTAGAGATTGGAGAAATGTAAAATGGTTTTTGGAACTTGAATTCATCTGGGTGTATGAAAGTAGGGAAATGTGATGTTTTAGGTAGCTCATGCTTAAAACATGCTTTTGCTTATTCTTATAAAACAACAGAAATATTGCAAATGGAAATGATATCTCTCCATGGTAATTTAGCACTAGGTCCCTTGTACTGTCATGTACAAAGGCTTAGAGATTGGAGAAATGTAAAATGGTTTTTGGAACTTGAATTCATCTGGGTGTATGAAAGTAGGGAAATGTGATGTTTTAGGTAGCTCGTGCTTAAAGCATGCTTTTACTTGATCTTATAAAACAACAGAAATATTGCAAATGGAAATGATATCTCTCCATGGTAATTTAGCACTAGGTTCCTTGTACTGCCATGTGAAAAGGCTTAGAGATTGGAGAAATGTAAAATGGTTTTTGGAACTTGAATTCATCTGGGTGTATGAAAGTAGGGAAATGTGATGTTTTAGGTAGCTCATGCTTAAAACATGCTTTTGCTTATTCTTATAAAACAACAGAAATATTGCAAATGGAAATGATATCTCTCCATGGTAATTTAGCACTAGGTCCCTTGTACTGTCATGTAAAAAGGCTTAGAGATTGGAGAAATGTAAAATGGTTTTTGGAACTTGAATTCATCTGGGTGTATGAAAGTAGGGAAATGTGACGTTTTAGGTAGCTCATGCTTAAAACATGCTTTTACTTATTCTTATAAAACAACAGAAATATTGCAAATGGAAATGATATCTCTCCGTGGTAATTTAGCACTAGGTTCCTTGTACTACCATGTAAAAAGGCTTAGAGATTGAAGAAATGTAAAATGCTTTTTGGAACTTGAATTCATCTGGGTGTATGAAAGTAGGGAAATGTGACGTTTTAGGTAGCTCATGCTTAAAACATGCTTTTACTTGATCTTATAAAACAACAGAAATATTGCGAATGGAAATGATATCTCTCCATTGTAATTTAGCACTAGGTCCCTTGTACTGCCATGTAAAAAGGCTTAGAGATTGAAGAAATGTAAAATGGTTTTTGGAACTTGAATTCATCTCGGAATATGAAAGTAGGGAAATGTGACGTTTTAGGTAGCTCATGCTTAAAACATGCTTTTACTTGATCTTATAAAACAACAGAAATATTGCAAATGGAAATGATATCTCTCCATGGTAATTTAGCACTAGGTTGTAGAGATTGGAGAAATGTAAAATGGTTTTTGGAACTTGAATTCATCTGGGTGTATGAAAGTAGGGAAATGTGACTGGGGAATGTATGTATACCCCATGCATTTTTGAATTTGCAAAGTGTTGAGACTTTTTAAAAGGATTTATTGTGTCTGTTATTTCAAGCACAAAAGTGTTTGGATTCTAAACACTTCAAGTGTGTGAAGGACACGGTTTCTCCGGACGTTTTCGGAGACACCGGGACCCGAACCCAGGGCCTTCCGCTTTCCAAGCGACTGCTCTACCACTGAGCTACATCCCCATGTCCTATCAGATAGACCGTGTCTCACGTGACTGGACCGGTATAGGAGGGGTGCAGTGACTACCTGAACTGACCATCCCTGTGGGCCAACCACTCAGGTGCAGGGACTACTAAGCCCCTACAAGTGTTTAGGTTTTAAACACTTATAGCTGCACTGTGGTTCTAAACACTTACCAAACACTATTTTGAAAAGTGTTTAGCATTTAAACACTTTTTCCCTAAATTCTAAACACTTGTTTTGATTTTAACAGAGATTTTAAACACATATTCACTAAACACTCATTAAGTTTGTAGGTGCTAAGATTCATAGAAAAGTGTTTAGAATGGAAACACTAATATAAACACCTTTTTGTAAAGTGTTTAGAGTCTAACACTTTTTACCTAAAACACTTGTTTATGTACCTTACTATATATAGAAGTGTTTCTATAGAATAACGGACACAATGAGTGTTTAGATAAGTGTTTAGTATCTAAACACTTTTTTTACAGTGTAGTTTATTTTATTTTATACCATACATTTCTAACTCTATAAACCGCCGCATTCACCATCTGACCAATTTAGGCCAGCAAGGAAGCATGGCGGTCTATAGAGATTTCTTTATGTATACTAATGGTATGTATATATACAGGGGCCTAGAGATCTCTAGCTTTTACTACCATGTGTGACGTTCAACGGCCGGTGTTGGACAGATTTTCCTGAACCCGTCTGCAAAGCATGGAATGAAGTGGCATCACATCAGCAGACGCCAAGCTCCAGGCTCCAGTCTCCTTGTCTTATCTCCACTATTGATCCTTGAGCTTAGTGGACGTACATTTACACATTAGAAGCAGGCTGAATATGTTTCAAAATTCATGATCTTTTGCCCATCCCAAGAAAGACAGCAGGCGCCAAAACAAGTGAAAGCTGGCGTCTGTTACAATGGTAAAATGTCGACGTTCTACACGAACGTCATCTTTGTTGCTACAGAGACATAGGCTTTCATTGCCACAGAGACGTAGGTAACTATGATGGCATTACTGTGTTTGGAATCGCTGTATTGGTAACATCGGTTGGAACAAGTCCACAGAATCCACTCTGACGCCCACACAGACTGTGGAAATAAACTTGTTTCTCTCCGGCAGACCGACATAAGAGTTCTAGTCCTATTTGTACCTTATAGATTTTTGGTTGATGACTGGTAAGTGTTTGGTGATTTCAGAGAAATGTCAGCATGCCTGGCATAGCACAAAAATAGTGTTGATGGCACACGGTAAGGAGTAGGTTTGGTGTAAAACTCTGATATTACTTGGTCATTGCTGAGGGGGCCGACCTCCCCTGGTATTCTGATATGCATGCAACAGTAATATCATGACAGTAAAAGCTGGCTTGTCAGTAAAACAAGAATGTTCTTAGGTCACCAGGTTGGAAGACCTGTTTAACACTTCAATCATTTAAAGCAGCAAAGGAAAGTTATGTCAACTTGCAGCTCTGATGAGTGGCTCACAAGGGCTGGATGCAAGCATCACACTGATGCTACAGGATTGATAGGATGCATCAATACAGTGCAGTGAATTCCCATAAAACCACTCTGATCAGCTGACCTCCCTCATAAGGCGACCAGTTTGAGAGAATTGTATAGGCCTTACTCTGGTTAATTCTAATAGCTTCAAACATCAATGACTGTATGAACATCTATAGCTATAGGAGATGAAATAAGCTGACCCCTTTAAGCCTAGCCCACTACTTTCAGAAGAAACTATAAACCAAATCAGGTCGGCTTATCAGAGAGGGTTTACGGTACTCACCGACACTGCATTAGTGTATCGTGACAATAAATGTAGACCCTAGGGGGTTGATACACGCCCAAAGGGTCCAATGTAGTGCAGGTGAAATACTGGCAAGCACTGCATTGGTGCATCATAACAATAAATGTTCTCTCTTAGCAATTTGAATGATGCTGCATTCATGCATCATGCTGACCCTACCCAGTTTATACACATCCAATGGGTCTAATACAGTGCAGGTGAATTACTGGCCAGCACTGCATTGGTGCATCATTATGACACATTTAGCACTGTGAGTGACCCTTCAATGCCGCATTCATGCATCATGCTGACCCTATATGGGTTGGATACATACCCAAAAGGTCCCATGCAGTGCAGGTCAAATACTTGCCAGTAATGCATTAGTGCATCATTACAATAGATGTTCTCTTTTAGCAATATGAATGATGCTGCATTCATGCATCATGCTAACCCTATGGGGTGGATACACACCCAAAGGGTCAAGTCAAGTGCAGGTATATTACTCACCAGCACTGCATTGGTGCATCATTACAATAGATGTTCTCTTTTAGCAATATGAATGATGCTGCATTCATGCATCATGCTAACCCTATGGGGTGGATACACACCCAAAGGGTCAAGTCAAGTGCAGGTATATTACTCACCAGCACTGCATTAGTGCATCATAACAATAGATGTTCTCTTTTAGCAATATAAATGATGCTGCATTCATGCATCATGCATCATGCTGACCCTATATGGGGTGGATACATACCCAAAAGGTCCCATGCAGTGCAGGTCAAATACTTGCCAGTAATGCATTAGTGCATCATAACAATCAATGTTCTCTTTTAGCAATATGAATGATGCTGCATCCATGCATCATGCTGACCCTTTGGGGTTGATACACACCCAAAAACTTTCAAAAATGATGTGTCCACTTGGATTCGGATTCAGCACATTGAAAAACCCCTATAGCCGAATTTTCATGCTTTCTGCCAAAAGTGCCAATGTTGGTTGCTATATGTTACATATCTACTTGACTACCCCCAAGCAACATGCTTTAGCAGGTCCGGAAAATGGAGGAAAACCTTCCCCAGAGCCGTTATCTACACGCAGGTAGGTGTGAAAACACTGCAGGGCTCACTGCCTACTGGGTGAAATGGAGGAGCACAGAGGGAAAGTCTATAGAAAAAGCTTATTTATATGTGATTTCAAGGCAATCACCTGTATGATTCACTATTCCCCATGTATGATTCAAGAGCATAAACTAATCTATCTTATGGGATATAAACATTTGACAGCAAATTAATAGAAAATTCAGCAAATGGGTTATAAGAAAACCGTTGCTAATTTTAGCCCTGCAGTGTTTATGCTACAAGCAAAACCATTGCTAATTCTAGCCCTGCTGTGTTTTCACACCTACCTGCGTTGTGAAAATTAACACTGGTGTAAATAAGGGCTCTAGCGAGGGTTTTCCTCCATTTACCGGACCTGTTTAGTATTCCTGCTATATTTTTACATACAATTCACCCACTGTACAGACAAACACACCTACCGTAACTTCTGATGTAAAAGCCTAACTTTTCCAGCCAGGCAATACCTTAGCAACCACAGCATAACTCATTATCCCTCATGCAGACATGCTTTAGTATTCCATGGTGGTGGGGTGGTTGGGGTGTGGGGTTGGATTGATGTAGCTGAACATTGCCACACTGAGAAAAAAGAGTAAAAGAACAGAGATCCTCCAGTGCTGAGGAGTAAAAACTCCTTCACACTGTCCGCCTTTCTACCTGTGTTAACAGGATTACAGACCCAATGAAATTACTTTTTTTGCTCTCTCTTTACATGCTTCTATTTCTGGCTTTGGAAATGAATTTTCCTCACTCAAAAACACATGTATGCCCATCCCTCATAATAACATCATTCTTATATGGAGTTCTCCCTAACAGTGTCTTCTTTTAAGTACACTGTAGCTGTTCGATTGATATATCAATCATCGATGAGCAAAGCATATACATAATCGAGGGTAACATTCTCTATTTTGTTGTATAATTCATATTTTATGAACAGCATCAGGTAAGAACATATAGGTGAGCAGAATGTCATGTCCCCCATGTCAATTTATTCAATGATCAAATAGGATAAACTAAAATAGTCAAGATGATAAGAGAACATAGACTAAATTTATGAAAAATCTCCAAATCACAGCAATTACAACATATCCTCCCAATTGAAGGATTTTGCATCATATTTTTTTACCCCGATATTCTACTTTCTGTACGAATATCTATTTCGGTGGCAGCGATATCCTGTCATAAACCGCCCCGCTGTACGGGACTTACAGGGTCTCATTAATTAGATTAATGCCGCGTATTGATTGGCCGCTGTCGCCAGCTGACAGTCGCGACATGAAGCGATCGATGTGGGACGTCAACGCTTTGCCCCAGCCAGTATCTGAATACCCCTCCCTTCACCCCTTACATCACTCCTACAGCCCCACGCCAGTCACTCTATCCAAATAGGGCCCCTTACCCCACCCCACCTCTACTCTAACTCCCCACCTACACCCACAGCAGTCACTGTACCCACATAGGGCCCCTTACCCCACCCCACCTCTACTCCACATCCTCACCTACACCCCCAGCAGTCATTTTACCCACATAGGGCCCCTTACCCCACCCCATCTCTACTCCACATCCTAACCTACACCCCCAGCAGTCATTGTACCCACATAAGGCCTGCCCCCCCTTAGTACATGCCAACACAGCCCTCAAATGAGAGGCTGGTTAAAGAAATTACAGATCAGACCATTGGTGTCTTCTACAGATCAATAAATTCTGAACTACTAAAGGGACTATGTGTAAGGAAAAGGGGTCAAAACAGTGTAGTTATGCATCTTCTGTCCTGTACCCACCCAAGACTTTCATCACTGAAAATTCCTTGCAGGCTTGCCGTGTTGCGTCCCTAATCTTCCCACTTCATTCAGTACTTTGACACCTCGGTCCCCGCTCCCTCTTCCCTCCCCCCCCACCCTCACAGAGGGTCCCCCCTCCCCCTCCCAGTCTTTGTCCCTGTAAGGGACTCTGGTTATGTGGCACCCTTTGTTACAACACAAGACAGCTCAGCATTGTCTGAACCCATCCCCCCCCCCCCCCCACCACACACACTAACACACCTACCGTAAATTCCTACGTAGAAGCCTAACTTGTGTATACGGGACTAGCAAATTAGGCTATGGAGGCTGCCATCTTGACTCAGAGCAGTGCATTGTGGTTAGGCTCCTGACTCTAGAGCAGTGCATCATGGGTGAATTTCTTATCAATCCCTTTGTTCCAGGTGTGAAAGGAGGAGATTATCTCAATAAGGAGATGGGGTGTAGCCCCCGACTACCAGAGGCAGCAGGATGTGCTAGTGCCGTATAGACCCTTAAAGCCGCAGGTCTCGGTACCCCTCCACCGACAGTCAGGGCGCAGTCGGGACAGGTACTCAGCCCTATTTATAGGAGAGCTGGGGCTTTAACTTATAAGCTGCAGAGGGGCTTTTTATTATGGTAAATGTAGTATTGTAGTATACATCTAAATAACCTGCGTATAAGCCGCATCCCGACTTTCTCCCAATCCTAGATGTCACGTTGGCAATCTGACTTGTGTTTTAGCCGAGGCTTCTATGCGAGAAAATGTGTCATAATGATGCACCAATGCAGAAATATTTTAAAACCCAAACTCATTTTGTTGAGGATAATGTAAAAGTATACAAGAGCTTGCTGTTTTGGTTTATTATACTGCGAAGCAATATATATAGTATTCAGCATTAGTCTCCCTAAAAGGTATTAAATAAATAATAGGGCTTTTCAGTAAATTGAATATCTGTTTCAGCGGAAGATATGAGTACACCCCAAGTGAAGGAAGGCATGCAGGCAGCAGGTGTCAACTCTATCCTGCCTAAGGAGCATGGCGCTAAGTTCTACACCCTGCCCTTCGTCAAGAACTCAGAAAAGGATGTAACCGCTGTTGTGTCGTGGGACTCGTCTATTCACGATTCAGTCCACCTTAACCGTGTCACACCCAACAATGAGAGAGTCTACCTCATCCTCAAAGTAATTAGTACTTTAATAGCTTACATTATACCCAACAGAATATCTCTATAGAATGGATCATCTGAAAAAGACCCCAAAATATGTTCTTGAAACTTTCTTTTTTACCATGATAAGCTTTACCATTCCACTTTAAGAAAGATTTAATGAAAATGATAATACAAAAGAGTGCCATTTGAATATTAATTTCATAAAAATACTTAATATCAGGAGAAAGGAACATTTGGTTATAACAAAACCCATGCAGTCTACTGTGGATTAAATGCTGATATTGCTTACTTGTTCAGACTGTCGTGCGGTTGAGCCATCCAGCATCGATGGAGCTGGTGTTGAGAAAGCGGATCTGTATCAATGTTTACAAGCGACAGAGTCTCACAGACAAACTCAAGAAGAGAATAGGAAAATCGGTAAGTAAAAATCTTCTTTTTAAATAAAAATATTTTTTTACTTTTCAGAACGAGTTTTTGAATTTGAAAATTATGATAAGTTCCATCACAAAAAACAGCAGTGTTTGTACTAAGCTAGCTGATTAGTTTTAAAGTATTATTCATGAAGGATAAGTTAGATTATTATTATTAGCAAATCTGATGGAAAAACTATTGGTCATTATAATTCATTTATGATATCCAATATACCCTCATGATAAGACAAAAGATTCTTACGGTTAACATTTAAATCAAAATTGCATATCAATTTCTTCGTATCCTATATCCTATGCAAGAAGTTTGAAAATCAGTTCTAGAACATATTCTAGAATTAAGACATGGAAATCATGTTAAGTCATAATGTACGCGGGTGTGTGTGTGCTGTATTTGACCTACAGTAGTTTAGGCTGCAAGATGAGTAGAACAGTTATGTCATTGCATGGTGTTTGCTGATATGAATAGATTAGTTAACCTCATGTTCTTTGAAAGTAAGAACTATATGAATAAGAGCAGCCTTGCTGGTAAGGAAAACCTGTGATTTGTTAGGAACTTAGTATTTATTCATGAAGTGACAATCAACATGTACATGCATTGTGGTAGATGATGCATCTCATAAGTTTAGTTTCATCTTTTAAGTTGAATGAAAATATTCATAGTGGCAAGCTCCTTGTAAATGTATGTTAACTTTTGTCCCCACAAATGTATGGTGCCCTTAAGTGTCATGTCCCCTATTTCAACAAATGGTTTTAACTTTGATTTGATATTACAAGTCACTCACCAAAAGTGTACATTTTTACAATAAGACCTTTGCATTCTTTACTAAGAGTTTTGATCCACATACCGGTGTATAGTATTTTAAGAGTACTGGTATGTTTTGATATTAAAAAAACTATTTTTGAATCAAAGTATATACTGGTTGAATATCAAATCATTTGATGGAATCCATTCGAGGTAAATTGAGAAATTATTGATGTAGCTCTCAACTATCCCTCACTGCGTCACTGACCCTTTTCCCGCTTGTGGTCCATGAAATATTTCACTTTTGCTTTAAGACACATTCACATGTAACCCCCAAATCACTATAACATTTTTGAAATTATCATGTTCGGTACTATTAATTTCTATGGAAAAAGTTTAATTATGGAGTTGGTATTTTGTTGATCATTCCAGTTATGAATAAATGCCCCTTTATCTGTCCATATCATTTCTTTGGAAGAGGTGGACGATCTAAGTCTAAAACTTTAAGAAACCATGAGATATATAAGTATGCATGTCAGATCATTTACCCCAACCCCAAAATGCTCCCTGTTGTCATTCACGTTCAAGATTACACAGGCTGTTTGGGGGGGGGGGGGGGGGGGGGGCTGTAGTTGTAGGTTCAAATCCAGAGCTTTTGTTATGGGAGTAATTTATAACATGCAAGAATAAGTTAAGATGTGCCACCTTTTTCGGAGTTCCAATTATTTGGCAAGGATTTCTGAAGCTGAAATCATTGCTGACTTAAATTCATAGCCTATAAAATTCATTTTCTAAAATTTCAAGATTTCTTGTGATCGTAAAGTGACAGTTCTGTAAGTTTCTGCAACAGTTGGCTTGTTTTGGTGTACTTTTGTTTGGCATGGTGCTCTCATGTTGTCTGTGTTGTGGCTTTTTCCCCTGCACCCCCTTGCTGAGTAGGTGATGACAACTTTGACGGGAACTGACTATTTCCAGGACTCTGTCTTCTCTACCGGCGTCACCTATGAGGTTGTGTCTAATATACCAAAGGTAATACTTTCCATTGAAGTAAATATGAAAGATATAGAGTTCTGGAAGTAAACACTAATATTGAAAGATGAATGGAGGTAAAGACTTTTATAGATGAGATCAGTCTCTGTGGGAAGTAAGAGAATATATTTTTTTCTACATGAAATCATTGCTGTAAAGACATTTGAATAATTATTATATATGATATATGCTTTAGTGACAATATCATTTACACATGATGCAATTTGACAAGAACATAAACTCCCTCTACTGGAAAATCCTATGAAAATAATCCATGTTTGTTAATCACGTAAACCTAAAAATAAATATTTAGAGTCAGTAATATATCCTCTGTTACAAGATTATTGAAGACTATCGCTTAACCCATCTATCCCTACTAACAATTTACTAGGCATCAGAAGACTTGGAGGACCGGGAATCACTTGCCCAGATGGCTGCTTCGACCCACGAGATCAACGCATCAGATGGAGAGACATATATTGAAAAATACATTCGAGGAGTCTCTGCAGTTGAGAGTATCCTCACCCTAGACCGTTTGAGACAGGTCAGTGCATAGATTATTCTAGTCTGTCTACACTAGTCTGTAGTGAAGTAAATGTGAACAACTGTACATTCCCGACTCTACAGGGTGCACTCACTTGCACCCATAATGAGACTGACTGTTTTAAGTCATCCTGCCGTTCTCATTATGATCAGCATTGAAGATGTATAACTAAATTTGCATCATCATCTCATCCTGCAGGAGGTCGCCATTAAAGAATTACTTGCTGCCCGTGGTCGCCCCTTGCGCAAATCGACCAGTGTTCCCAACATTCATAACGTAAGTAATCATTTACGACATAAACCACACAAGTCTCTACAGTTCTTGCCCCTAAATCCTCACCATGAAACTGATAGATCCAATTGCCTGTTGACTAAATCTTTCTCCGGTCCAGTGATGATGTTATCGCTCCTGCCCGTTTCTACCCAATGTACATAACACTACACGAACACGCAAATAGTCATGTAGAGCTGTATATATATACGTGCAAGTATAAAGTTAGTGCTTGGCAAAGCATCTGTATCAAATAACAGTTTGTGTGAAATTTGCTACACATGTGCAAATTGGCTTCACATGAATGCTTTGCATATAGAATGTAGATAGTATTTTCATAATCCCTTAGGGCTTTCATTCAAAATAGCTGAAATGAAAATTGATAGGCCACACCAAACACATAAATTAGTCAATGGATTTCTGTTCTCAAAGTAATTATGGGGCAAATAGTTCTGTTGTGAAGAGCCTGTATTCCTTTTTACAAGGACTACGCAGTAGAAAGTTTTGGGAATGCTTTTTACTCTCCGTTCAATTTCCGGAATCCATTGCCCAATTTTGTTGTACAACAATACTGAATTCTATGATAGGTGTTTCAGGCGTTATAGAGTAGAGGTTCTGAAGAACACCTGTGCTTTGTTTATCAATTACACCACATGCTCAATAACAAAACCTGCTGATTGTTGGCCCTGTCCTTGTTCTACCGCGTCATGCATGACCTGTGCCCATCCATGTGTGTCACTCGTAATTTACAGGCGCTGATGAAACGTGCGACGAGTGTACCCAACATTGCCGACGTAAGACATGATAATGCACCGTGTTAAACTAAGCTGCAACCTCTCCATTTGTGATAGCCCTGATTGAAACAAAGCTAACACTAAGCTTAAGTGAAACACCATCATCAATGTAGAATCTTTAATCATCTTTAAGACCAATATGTAGCTGACTACAGATGTATGATTAAGCTTAGTATAGCTGCAGTTTCTTGATGGGGCTGTCAAGGGTATCTATCTTGTGTTGGGATTAAGGTTGGAGTGTTTGTGTGTGGTGTGTCTGTCTCATATTTGGGGAACTCTGGTATAACTATTAATAATTTATACTTTTCGGTGTAAACCATATGTGGTGGGTGGTCTTGGGGAGGGTTCCATGTTCTTCTTCTTTTACAAAGGTTTCATCAGAATTTGTTTCTCCAAAAAATGTTATTTAGGTGTATAGGTTAAGAATTATGTGTGTTGTCTAAGGTAATTGAGAATTCAGATGAAGCAAAATTTGTAGGAAAGCAATCCCAAATTTAGTCATATGGCTTCATATAGCAAGAACCTTTGGCTTTACAATAAACCAATGAAAAATCATGGGAAAGGTAATTTGCAAATTATAATACGGTTATTAGGCCTTTAATTGTGTTGTATTCTAGAACTTGGAAAAGGATATGTCTGTTACGTCTCGTATTGTGTATTTGTGTTAGGGTGTAATGTGTTGAGTGCCTTCAACGTCACAAATAAGAAGAGTGGTCTGTTACAAATCTGTCGTGCCTATAAACATCTTACTTTCCCTTCTCTCCTCTCAATATAACAGCTATTTTCAAATAAACTTTCTCTTAATCATGTGCAAGTGCAAAGGAAGAACTAAGATTTTGGAAGATCTTAAATAATGTCTTCTTCAACTGTTTCTGTTGCAGTCCGACTTTTTCTGTACCCTTCTCCAGGTAGAAAAACTTGGTCTCTCTGAGCACAATAAAGACAATAATTTCAAAGAAAATGTACATTTTAAAGCATATGCTACCTCAAAAAACAACTTCTTTGACTCTTTAGTTTAGTTCCTTTGATTGGTCTTGTATTATGGTGCAGGTAGTTTGCACTTGTGGCTTTGAGCCTTCACAAGCTGAAAGTGTTTGTTGGTCTGTATTAGCTACCTTAGTATTCAGATGTAGAGAGAGGGAAGTACTTGCTTAGCGAATACAAGTTACCTTAGGGATATTGGCCCAGTCATGAAATAATGTAAAGGTAGAGAAGTTTTGCTTTTACAAGTAGCAAGCTAGAGGCAAATAATATTCTAGAATATGTGAAACCATCAAATTCATTAATTCCCAGCCATTCATGCCAATAAATGACAGGTTAACCCCAGGGGTGCTTCATATTGTTGTATAGAGATTAGGTTAGGCATAACATGGCTAAATTATGTTAAAAGAGTAGACAGTATTATACATGGAGGATGATTAAGTCAATAATTTTATGTGGAAGCCGCCTAGAAGCATTGTAATTCCAAATGATGCTTATGACACAATAGGTAGCAGTTCCATGGATAGTTGGTGTAGCAGAAGCTGCTTTGCAGCAGCATAATCTTCTCTACTCTTTTGTCTGAAACAAATATCACATTTGTTAATCTATTTTATTCTACAGAAGTTATTACCATCCCAATATAGAAAGGATTTAGAAAGACAGACATTATACTAGTCTTCTTGCTTTATACAATTTAGAAAAGGAAGTGATGTCTTTAGCTCAGACCTGTATAACTGTATAAAGTTGCTAAGAAGGGATGGTATTCCCCAGGAATACACCTGTATCTTCTACCCTGGTCCCTGTGCCTGATGTTGCTCTGCATGTTGCTGCTCTCCTTCCTTTCCTTCTGAGTTTGTGTATATGTCAGGACTTACGTGTACGTAACATTGAAGATATCAAGTGTGACCCTTTTCTATCGAGCACAAATTAGCATGTTGTGTGACCACTTTAAACTTTCCTAGTACTAAGGTTATGTTAACAAAATGCAGGCAATATATGCCATGTTTAACATGATACTATGTTAGGGAGATAATACTTTTAATATTTGACTGTAAGAAGAATATCTGTTTATTTACAATAAGGATGTTATCTTTCAATATACAAACTAAACCTAACATAGATCAAAACATCTTCGAACTTACTTTTAAAGTAGTTTTGATTCCATACTTAATTTATAAGTTTGGGAATACTTTGTCAAAAAACTACAAAATGAACTATTGTTTGTGAGAGGAAAAAAAGAAATTCTTTAAACAAACATTTTCAGAAACATATTTTACACAAAAGAAAGACCCGATTTAAATGAAGAGAAATTTCCAAATTACTGTATCATAACTGTTCTCTAAATGAAACATTTGACCAGAACATCTCAAAGAGTAGGGACATAAGTGACATATTATAAAGAAAATCTCATACTATAGACTCTCTACTCACTTTTACTATAGATGTTCCAAGTCGTCTACCTGTGGATGACACAGAAAGTATCAGTCCTGGTCCCTGCACCCAGCTCCAAACTCACACCACATGTTTGATGGAAAAGGCGGATATATGGCCAGATTTATCCCGCTTAGTATATCCTCTGAAATTGAGAGAAGAGATACATGAATATAAAGATAAATCAAAATCTAAGAGAAGAAAAAAGTGTCATTTTTACATGGTGTCAGTTTGTCCCTGGAGTGCTGGGAGCGGGTACTTGTCAACGTACAGTTTCTGTAGGGGTGAAATACCTACATCACCTTCCTAGACATGTGGTGGGCCTACTCAGCAAGCTCCTGGCAAGATGCATGAGGTTGCTGCAACAGAATATGCAATGCACATACCCATTGTTCAAAGTCATGTACTTCTATGTTGGGTTATGAATAGGAGAACATTTGGAAAGTTTGTCTGCAGATTTCCTTTCTAGTCTGGCAGGGATGACAGAAAGTGTGAAAGGCTTCTTTGGCATGTTGTTGAGATATTACCTTGAGAGGATGTGGGGGAAGGGATGCAAAATATGAAAATATAGTTATCAGAAAATAATCCCTGGATGATTTTAGGTAACTTTTTCATGACAAAATTGACAGCCAGCTTATGAGAGGTGAAGGCTCCTGGATGGAAGTTTCAGTAGGAAAAAGCCACAACACAGACAACATGGAGAGGTTCTGAAAACATTTGGTAGATTTAAGACTATTGCTAAGCTGTATACAATTCTAAATCTCTTAAATAGCAAATTGAATTTATGTACAGGATAAAAATGTTTATATGCAGTGAATGTTTACCAAAATGTAGTGTATATGGGCCAAGGAAATATGATCACAGTCCAAGTTTGGCTTCAAATAATATCATAGCATTAAAGCTGTCTTTTGCTGGCTGCATCCATCTTTGCCTTTTGCTGCTGAATGGTCCCCATACCTGGGAAGGATGCTGTTCCTAGGGAGCATCCATTGTATGACTCCAACTTTGTGCACCCCTCACCTGTCACCCTCTTCTAACCATTACAGATACTGACTTCTCCCCGAGGGTTGGATGAACAGGTAATTTATTCTGCTTCCATAACGGCATGTTTTCCTACGCAATACACACAAACATGATTCTTTCTTTACAGTTGCCACCAAACCCTTCTTTTTTCTTTTTTGTTATTAATTTCACTTGAATTCTCACTATCGTTTCATGCAAAGGTTAATTATCAATTTATTGTATTATTAGGGGTTATATTCATTAGGTATTATTGTTTCCCTCATTTGTGCTATATACCTTGAACATGGATTTTTGTCTTTTAATAGAGTTGAGTCACATATGATTGAATTTAGATATATTCATTTAACCAGAAAGGAATTGGTATTCTCAAACAAAGCATGATCATTTGCTATGACAATAGTTGAGTCAGGGTCAAGGATTTATTTTTTACTTTGAATTGTGTATCATGACACTGTTTGCCTTGTATGTGCACAACACTATAGTGATATCAATATTCTGCTGTTGGGGGGGGGGGGTCATGGGCAGGATGTTTTTGTTTAGGATGTTTTTGAAACTCAATAATCATATTAGAGTTTAAATGTTAAGAATAATACAGATTCATATTAATACACATAGTATGCATTACTCTGAATGTTATTTGACACAAAACCTTCAGGCAGTTAAATTTCTAAATTAAACATTAAAATATGTCTTTTTAACATGACCTTACTTTAAGTGAGTTAGATCTAATGTCTACCACCTCTTATTTCTCTAGTTCCTAACTCTCCCTTATTGATATCCAGATGCGGACAGACAGCTTGCAGGACTTGTCCTACGGCAGTGGGGACCGCTTTGCATCACTCCCAAAACAGTTCACGGCGCCTTTCGACTTCAGACACCGTGGAGTCTCAGAGGATCTTGCCAAGGAGCTTATTTTCGGAAAGGATGGGGCTTTGCTACCTAGCAAACCAAGTGGTCCATTCAGCTTAGGTAGGTTGATATGTATTGGACTTGTACCAGAACATCTTAATGGTTAGAATTTCACTGACACTGCTTTTGAAACCTGTTCATCAGACCGTACGTGTACTGTAAGCTCAGTGGAGAGTACATACTTGTACGCTTGCTAAATAAATCTATACCTTTTATGATCTTACTTTAGATTTTATTTCAATGTGTTAAGAAATTCTCAAGCTACTTCGGAGTCGGCTTTAAAATGTGAATAATTCACAGTGAGAACATGAGAGGCCTTTTGCTGGGAAAGGGATATCTAGATGTTTTCACAAGTGAATTATACTGCTATATTATAATTATTTTCATTTTTTTATGCCGAAGTGGTGGCGTAGCCACCTGGTGGTGCCGCCAGGCACCACCAGAACGAGGTATATGATGTTTGCACTTTGCCAGAAGTCAGAACGGGCGCCGCCATCTTGGATTGTGCCGCCATCTTGGATTAAGGTGTCACAACACAAATTTATGCTATGTGATAACAATAATATAAATCAACCTTTGATAGTTTCTGAGGTTGATTATAATCATACCTACCCCCCCTAATATGTACCCAAGGAACTCAATGGTTCTATCAATTTGTTGCTAATACAGCTGGTTGCCTAGCAACGGCTATTCTAATTGTTTATCTGCCTAGCAACACACATTTTCATGGTCCTGAAGTTGATTATAATCATACCTACCCCCCCTAATATGGACCCAAGGAATTCAATGGTTCTATTGGTTTGTTGCTAATACAGCTGGTTGCCTAGCAACGGCTATTCTAATTGTTTATCTGCCTAGCAACACACATTTCCATGGTCCTGAAGTTGATTATAGTCATACCTACCCCCCCTAATATGGACCCAAGGAATTCAATGGTTCTATCCATTTGTTGCTAATACAGCTGGTTGCCTAGCAACGGCTATTCTAATTGTTTATCTGCCTAGCAACACACATTTCCATGGTCCTGAAGTTGATTATAATCATACCTACCCCCCTAATATGGACCCAAGGAATTCAATGGTTCTATCCATTTTTTGCTAATATAGCTGGTAGCCTAGCAACGGCTATTCTAATTGTTTATCTGCCTAGCAACACACGTTTCCATGGTCCTGAAGTTGATTATAATCATACCTACCCCCCCTAATATGGACCAAAGGAATTCAATGGTTCTATCCATTTGTTGCTAATACAGCTGGTTGCCTAGCAACGGCTATTCTAATTATTTATCTGCCTAGCAACACACATTTCCATGGTCCTAAGGTTGATTATAATCATACCTACCCCCCCTAATATGGACCCAGGGAATTGAATGGTTCTATCCATTTGTTGCTTATACATCTGGTTGCCTAGCAACGGCTATTCTAATTGTTTATCTGCCTAGCAACACACATTTCCATGGTCCTGAAGTTGATTATAATCATACCTATCCCCCTAATATGGATCAAAGGAATTCAATGGTTCTATCCATTTGTTGCTAATACAGCTGGTTGCCTAGCAACGGCTATTCTAATTGTTTATCTGCCTAGCAACACACATTTCCATGGTCCTGAAGTTGATTATGATCATACCTACCCCCCTAATATGGATCCAAGGAATTCAATGGTTCTATCCATGTGTTGCTAATACAGCCGGTTGCCTAGCAAGGGCTATTCTAATTGTTTATCTGCCTAGCAACACACATTTCCATGGTCCTGAAGTGATTATAATCATACCTACCCCCCCTAATATGGACCCAAGGAATTCAATGGTTCTATTCATTTGTTGCTCATACAGCTGGTTGCCTAGCAACGGCTATTCTAATTGTCTATCTGCCTAGCAACACATTTCCATGGTCCTAAGGTTGATTATAATCATACCTACCCCCCCTTATATGGACCCAAGGAATTCAATGGTTTCAAGACTCAAGATTCAAGAAGGTGTTATTGACTAATGTATTAATGATACACTTATGTCAGCACCAAATTTGTATTAATCTCATTATTAACAATTTTTATATAAGAGTATATACACTTTATGGCTCCTGTCCTATTAGCTTTATTACAATAATTGCAACATCTATTGTAATTGTTTATCTGCCTAGCAACACACAATTCCTTACCCCCTAGCATGGACCCAAGGAATTAATAGGAAATGCCATATTTGAAGTAATATCATCCTTCCCCCTGATAACCCCTTCCCGGCCCTGCTTTTTTGGTGTCTTAAATGGGTTCCCTTCAAACATACCAACCATGTAGACATTATGTTTCTTCGAACGCAAGAATTGCGGTTGTTGCCGCGTATAAAAATGCCTGAGGCATTTTTTTACGCGGCAACGACCGCAATTCTTGTTACAATAATTTTGTTGGATATTCTATCTCAGTCACTTGCTTATTCAGTAAGATTTCTATTTATTGGGGACCATGTAGTGTAGCATTTTGAGAAATGCATCACAAATACATGAAATAAATTTAAAAGCAAAAAAGAACAAGATGCCAAAGGGATTGTAAAGATTATACTTTTAATGCAGATTTAGTGTCCAGTGTAAATCTTTTCTCCCAGAATAAAACTGTAAGGTGAACAAAATGAGACTGAACATCTTTTGAAATATAAGCGATTCTTTGATATTACTCCACAAATAACTACCTGAAAGGAAAGGCAGCAGTTGACTAATGATGGATTGTGTAGAAAAGGGCAAAGACAGGCTCGTCACATTTGCCCCCTTGTCCACCCTGCACCACACCCATACACAGACCATGACTACCCTGTGTAGACACATGACTACCAAACCTCACACTCACAGTATGATGCCTGTGCTGCTGCTACTATAATAAACCAGCAGACATACTTTACACTGTACAAAACTGCTTGTGAACTGACCAAATACTGAGCAAATTAGGCATGGATCTCATCATCCAGATGAGATCATATTTGTGAAGTGACGACATATATCAGATGAGGCATTTGTAATATTCCAGAACTGTAAGAAAGAAATTACAAGTTTGTATAGCGATAGTTTGTCTGCGATTATTCCATGCCTCCTCTATGAATACAACAGCACATTAAAGTTTGCGTTTACTCGGGTAATGACAATCTAACAACACACTGAATAGCATGTACTGCTGAAACCTTTGTAAATGCTCACATGATGATATGAGAACGTCTATGTAACACAGTCACTGCTCTACCACATCTGACCAATTCCCATGTGGACACTGGTCCAGCTAGGGTTACCGGTAAGAGCGTGATATCTTCACCTGTAAGTCACAAACTATTTAACGATTTGAGTACAAAAATAGACCTCTTACTAGTGTCAATGTTGGAGAAAAGTTAAAGCTGTAATAAGTCAAAATATTGTACATTTAAGAAGATTAGTGCTGGGGAGATGATCATTACTGGTGGTGATACAGCAGGGGCTGTGAATCTGTATTGTTAGTTTCTCTATATGGGGAAGGTGTGGAATAATGGTTGAGTACTAAAGGTTGCATGCACACTAAGCTGGAATGGCACATTATGAGACATGAACCCCTTCACACTAACACAACCTGACACAATGTTTTAAGTTGTTCACACCAACTGTGGGGGGTCACGCACTTCTGACTGTTAAACCAGGAACAAAAATGTCACCATGGCTTATGCTGATAAATTAAATGATTTTACTATTATGAACAAGCATTTGGTGCAAGAAATATTTCCTGATAACCACATTTGAAATTCTTGATGGAGCATGCCTGGATTAGATATTTACACAGAATGGGTTGGATTTTCTGCGGTACACAAGTCGGTGGAAATGCCATTTAAATCTTTGTCAATATCTTTCCATCATTTAGACAAAACAATGTACACAGGGAACCCTAAGCTAATCAGATGTATTTTTCTACATCAACTCACCTCAGGCTTGTGAGATATGGAGGATTCTCAAAGTTTTTTCTGGACAACTGGTCTATATCTGAATTGCCAGTTCGATGTTCCCCTTGCAAAGTGAAAACTATAAACAGAGTCAGTGCTGTTGGAAAGCTGCTTGGTAGTATGTAGTTACAAATGCAGCATAACTACATGAAGCCATAGTTTCTGAAAAACAACCTGCGACTTCAGAAGATGCTAGTCATGTCTCACTTGATTGACAAGAGTTGTTGGTATGCTGCAAATATGCCAACCTCAACCCTGTGTCAAATAGTGGGTGCAAGACCAGCTCTTGATGAAGTGGAGGTTTGTTTTTTGAAGTTATTCTACCCCTTAAATGGGTTACCGTATTAAGGAACTGCATTGCCTGAAGGCTCTGCTCAGCACAGACTAGTGGTTTTCAAGTCTTATTTCTACAGCAGTATAAATGAAATATATGAGTTGATTGAAAGCTATCAGATCTGGCTATTCAGAAAGAAGCAACTATTTTTGGCTTATTTTATAGGACTGCTAATGTAATCACACCCTCCATCTCTGAATAAATAATTTTTATGTTTATTCTCGACACTCTGGCGTTGAAAGATAAAAACCATTGTATATGTTCCAAATTCAAGATAAAGGGCCAAATGTCTATGATTCTTGCTGTCCAATCATAATTTGCATCAAAGAGCTTGCAGGACTTCTGACCTGCAGTGCATTACTTCTCAAAGGGGTAGAATAATGAAGTGAAGCCACCATAACAGTGATGTTACGATACTCTGATGTCTCTTTGCAGCCCGCCCCACCTTCTTGAACTTACGAACTAACATTTATAACTCCGTCACTAAGCGTATGTTATAACTACTACTTCATCAGTCAAAACCTCTTATTTCTGTTTTCCATAACACAAAAACCCACCCACCCGTATATACCTACCCCTGCATGCCTGCTTTTCACACGCCAGTAAATCCACTGTCGATGGTGTTCCACCGTCCTGCCTACTACTCCCCTGTTTTTCACCACTTCCAAGTTTCCCTGCAACTTTTCTTCAAACTTACAAGTATAATGCATATTAGCCATGTTACCCCCAGTTCACCAATTTTTGCTCCTTTGTTATTGTGATTGCTGATGATTGATGCCTGCAACAACGACTGTCGCACGCGCGGCAGGTTTGTGGTCACGTGCCATGTCATTTTGACCGTATGTTTTTGAACTTAGACTGCCGTTGGTTGGTTTTGTCACCTAGAATGGAGGACTATGAGCAACAGATAGTTTCATGATTATCTGTAGAAGATCTGGTTTGTCCTTGTCACCACTGCAGTGTCATGTTTTTCTTGTTACAAAGTTTATGACAAGTGGTCATTCTAGTGTTAGGACATTGTTTGGTTTTTGACGACTTCAGGTTCATGTCAGGGATCTGCTGAGCTTCCAAGATTTTGAGTATTTACAGTATAATTTTTGGGACAGGAGAAGTTTAATTAGATGTATACATTTTGTGTGTGGATAAGTTTTAATTATGTATTTATTCAAAGTAATATATAAGCACATATTTCTACGGATTAAGTAAGTATGCTTCCGAGACGCCGATATTACTTGAAGGGTGGTGTGCCAGGTAGAAACTACAGTGCCTATTTCAAATTTGTATTTTTACTTCTTTACATAAAAAGTACCCTTCAAGAATTCAGCCAGAATATAAGTTTTGCTCTACTCCTGATGCCTTTCAAAAAGTATTGAAATAGATCCTCCAGCATTATCCACTTGAGCTCAGAATATGTAGTAAGAAAGGTGGCAAAATGATGGAGAGTAAGATCCAACATATGATAAAGCAGATCCTCTGGCATGACGTACAACTCTCAACTTGCATGGAACCATTGTACAACAGCGCAGTTGTTAGTGACTACCTATTTGCGCTGAACCTGATTTGTTGGAGACAAATGCTTCTAGATATAGAACTGCTGCCCTCCGTCATGTTGCCCACCTCAAGTAGTGGAATACATGTGTAGTACATCTTTCTTACTTTATACGTCCATGCCCTCTAGCATTCCCAACCATCGAAACATTGACTTTCATCAATATAAGAGATTGAGTCTGAATCGCATGGAAAATACTGAATCTAGTTGAGGAACTGTAAAACAGTCTACTTTATAATTCAGTGGTTAACATATTCCTAGCAGTATGCAGAAAATGCAATGTAATGAAGCACTGCAATGGTATATTGCAAAGACCACATGGAAAATATATTAGAAAGAAACTAAAGATTCTATGCAGAAGAAGGACACAACACAAATAAATGCAAGTGTTGAATGTGGTATTACACATGCAAGGAAGTAGACATGGTTTTCAACAATTTCTTGAATGGTAAATATTTTTGGATTCTGACATGATTATCATATTACCTTGCAGCATCCCCCAAGGCCGGTGCCAGCCCCCAACCAACGAAACTCGTGAAGCCAATGAAAACTCTTGTCGAAGAGCAGCACGTCAGAGAAACCAAACCACTTCTTAACCGAGCTGACACTGATGATGTAAGTATCAATTTATGAATATTTTTCTGTGTGTTGATAATTTTTTTAATTCATTCTTAGAATGTTCTGTTTGTATTGGTGAGGGGGGGGGACTTAAAAATAGCATTATGTCATCATATATGTTTTAGAATTGGAAAAGACATGTTATCACTAAATAAAAAGCAGATTTGTATTTCAGTATTATTTTTCATCAGGTTTGACGCATGTGTTTCACATAATAGGCTTCATTTGATGCATCGTGATTATGGAAGTTGTACTTCTCTGAAGTCTACTAAAAATGCTAGAATTCATTAATAATACAAGAAGGATAGTTTTGGCTCCAAAGTCATATCCAGCATGAATGACTCTTGCCCGATCCTTCTTAATAGGTTCCAACGGCGAAGGTGGTAAGGAATATATAAGCTATTATGATAATGTGGACCTGGTGTTATAGGTATTTGATTTTTTTCAGATTTTGAGAGTAATAATGAAAATCTAGTTTAGTTTTCCTTTCTTCTTTGCTTAAAAATACTGCCCTACTTCAGTAATGCAATACAAATATGAAATTTAAAATAAAAAAAAGGAATAATATTAGTTAAGATAATTAATTTTAGGTTTTGTGATTAAGTTGATTATTAACATGAGCTAAACTTAAACTATGGCTTAGAAATTGGATAAGATTTCCAAGTATAACAGAATACAAGCCTACATAAACAGATTGCTTGCCCATATCCAATGAGAGACAGCTTGCTTGATTGACCTAACCTATGTTCATTTACTTACCAACAATTGACTATTGAATGTGTGAGAAATTAACATTAAGTTTTGTATTTACTTCTGTGAAAGAGCCTTGGTTTTGCTTTGGAAGGGAATGTACTTTGACAGTAACGCTGATCAGTTCTATATGCATAACAAATCGGGCCCAAATAATGACCCTTCCATTACACCTTGAGATGAGGAATAAAAAAGATATATTGGCCTTAAACTAAAAACTATAGAATTAAGATTAAGAGATCCATGAAAATGTATTAATGGAATTTCATCTTTCCGTTTCAGTCGGATGACGATGAGTTTGCCAAACTCAAGGCATCGCCGTCATCGAAAGAGGCAACAACAAAGCCAGCCCAAAACGACACAGCTTACGACAGTGATGACTTCACAGAGTTTGAGTCATACCAAGAGAACCAGCCCTCACAGTTCCCGCTGACGACAGCAGAGAGCGCCAACACCCGCTCTGACTCCATGACACACTCCTCCACCAACGAGAGCTTGACGGACATCCAGGCAGCCAAGAGCTTTACCCCAAGCATGTCATCTAGTGGGTACGGCTCGCAGGCCGTCTCCACCCAAACCCTCTCTTCTGAGGATTCAGCAAGTGTACGCAGCATGAGCATTGACGACACGCCAGACCAGGATGGCAAGGATAAGAAGCCAATGAAGCCAACCACTCTGGATGTAGAGCCCATGAAGGATTGCACGCCTGAGAAGGAGGCAGTTGTCGTACACAAAAACAATGTGCTGCCAGAGAAGGAGACAGTACCAGCGAGCAAAACCCTGAAGACAAGTCTCAGTCTTATTGACATGGAGGATGTTCCTAGTAACCTGGGAACTCCCCTCCAGCCAAGCAGTCCTACTGGGGATGAGGATGAAGACACAAAGTCACTGACACATTCAAATGGACATCCTGATGCCTCAAGGGACATTGAGATCTCTCAGGACAAGAAGGTCCAAAGCCTTCCTGAGAAAGAACAAAATAATTCCGAAGAAGGTAATACTGAGAAAAAGGACAATAAGTCAGATAATGATTCTTCAGAGGAGGAAGTAGTCGTTTCCAAGTCAAATGAAGGAAACGTGGACTTGTACAGTGAAACCGCCATGGATGAGCTAGAGGCTCTCGGTGAGGCAGAAGTGAATGTCTCAATGGAGGCAACGCCAAAGCAAAAGCCAGCAGCTGCTAAGGCAACGAAAAACACACCAACTGAAACAAAAATGGATGCTAATGCAAATCCAACAGAGGAACAGCAGGAGTCACGGGACAAATTCGAAGAGACACCACGAAGAGGTAGTGACGAAAAAGTCATCCGCAGGCGGAGCTGGCATGAAAAGCTGGACCGCCGATCTAACACAGTGGATGAGTCTTCTTCACCCTCGTCCAAAACAGAAGTGAAGCTGCGGAAAGGAGGGAGCATTGACGTATCTCGCCCCGGCAGCCTCAAAAAGCTTCGGAGTGGAGAACAAAAGGCAGGCAAGGGCACTCCATCGCCAGTTAAGGCTACGTACCGGCCTATGTCGATGCCTGTTGATCACTTAGTCAGTGCCATGGAGGAGAATTTGGACAATAGTATGGATGTAGATGATAACTCAGGTAAAATATGATAAAAGTGTTTTTCATACAACCATAAAGATAACGTGTTTGCCAACAATGGCAATAAATTTGAAAATAACCATGAATGAAAGCTGATTAAATGTGCTGTTGGTGCCTGAACAGTGATTACTGAGGTATTAACTTAGTACTTCTTTCTCAAACAAAGACTAAAACAACTCACATCATAGTTCATCCTAAAGACAGAGTCTTGTGTGCCCTATTTCAGATAACGACGATAGCATGAGTATCTGCTCCTTCGGTAGCAGAGCCGATCTGCACCGACTCGGGGAAGCTGCGGTGCCGTCGTGGGTACAGCCCGGTGAGCCGGTCATCGTCTTGTCATCACGCGGTGGTGCTTCTGTCAACGGCTCGGTCCAGTTTGTGGGCACCACAGAGTTCGCCGGAGGCAACTGGGTCGGTGTTGCTCTTGATACTGCTGATGGTGAGTGTATCTCAATATGAATTTAGGGTTTTAATAGCCACAATATTTTACAATATATATAATCTTCAAAGATGTTTTTCTCTGGAAAAAGGTATGTACGGTAGGTATGTTTGGGCCGTGGTGGCAGAACGGACAGCAGAACCAGGTGTATTGCACTATGATCTACCCAAATTAAAACTTCTTTTTTTTTAACAAAAAAACAAAACAATTAGTAGGTTGTGATAAAAATACAGTTCATATCAGTATCTAAAAATTCTATTTCATATCATTATTACTTCTTTCTATTGCCTGAATGCCCACTAGGTCTGCCTCATACTTACCAGATTAGGTTTGAACAAATTTACTAAATCGCCCGTTTCAGGAAAGAACGATGGCTCGGTTAAGGGCATTCGTTACTTCAAATGCCGCCAGAGGCATGGTATCTTCGTCCGTCACGACAAACTGATCATGGACAAGAAAAGGAAAGGTGTCAAAATGCGGAACGTCTCACCGTCACTGCGACGCAGCACAGGGAACCTGTCTTCTGCCAGCCCACACAAGGACAGCGGTTCCTTCATGAAAGGCACAGCTGCCAGTAATGCCAAATTCAAATAAACCGACTAAAGTCCCCCCTACAAACTTATTATATATTCACTCATCCTATACGAGGCCGAGGTTCAATTTGATATTCATATCAGTTCCCCATGTAGAGAAAAAGCAGAAACCCATATTGTCAGAAACTGGTGTCTATTAGAAATCCCCCCATGTGCGTTTTACTAATGTCGAGGACAGAGGTAAATTAATTGCTTCGGTGGCAAATGGGAATCTAGGTATTGACTTGCTTATTGACGGAGCAGATCTTGTTTAGGACTACAGGATACAACCTTTGAGTACAAGGACGGCAATAATAACTACAAGAGTTATGGTCTAAATCAGATAAAAGTGTTCTCGCAATGATGATAGCTTATTCACAAAAACAGTAGGTGGCATTTTGGATATGCTTGTAAAGAGTAGGTATTTATAATTCACAAAACATTTTATGGCTTAAAATGCATGTACATAGAGTTTACTAAGATTTCAATTTTAACAATGTGTTGTTACACATGCGTATAGATGATTCTTGAACGGATTTCTTATCAATCATTTACTAGTTCATTGACCAGTGACTATGTTAGTATCTAGCGATGCCGATCCAGAGCCTTCATGGTTCTGTTATACACCAATAGAGTAAACCACTGTCCAATTTTACAAAGTCAGTAAAACGTCCAAAGAGGTTACAACTTGCAATCAATAATAAATGTACTGAGGTGGAAAAGAAATGGATTCGCATCATTAAGTATGTATACTCCTTGTAGAAAGTGGTCAGAAGGCATAGCATGAACATATAACCGTAGCTTGTACAGAGTTTGCAGATGACTGTTTTATTTATGTCATCAGGAAAAGACTTCAAATATAATGGTATAACTTCCAGGAAAATAATGACTACATTGCTTTCAAAGATGACCTTTTACTCTAATATAGTTTCATCGGCTATAGCATTTTCAGCACTGAGTCCCTCGTTTGGTAGCCTTCTTAAATTCGGCATTATAAGCGGGTTTTGTTCTGGTCACCACAAACTCATCCAAATGCCAGCTTTGTAGAAAACGCAAGCTATTCAGCATATATTGTGCAGACATGCACCCTATCATCTTATCTCCTCATTACATAAGTATTTATGTCATTAATTGAAGAAAAATATATAATTACTTGGCAAACAACATTGTAATATCCTTGATTCGGGAGAGATATTCTCTAAAGATTCTCGGGTGATGCTTGATATTGCGGCAGTGATGGACCGAGCAATTTCATAAAAACATTTGTGT